>JACGCM010002704.1:0-743835 GCA_014058105.1 Kingdonia uniflora
TTCAAATGACTTAAAATTAGTGAAAATATAAACTTGGTTACCCTCGTTTCCCAGCAACTGATCAATTAGAAAGAGATAACTAAAACATATAAACGAAATTGAAGTAGGACTAGCACAACACACTAGAACTGATTAGAAGGGAATAATTCGATTTGCGTACTAGGTCTCGCTCTCTTTAAGATGCTTTGTGCACTGCCCCAAAGTCAGCAGATAGAGAGGCGCATCCACCCCCAGCTAAATATGCCAATGTAAACTACCTAGTTTCGCTTGCAGAAGGAAACCGTTTCGGATTCTGTGCACTTTTTATAATTACTACTCCGTTCGGAGAACTCATTAAAACGAAAACTCAATAAACAAGAGAGAAAAGAGATGGAAAAAACTCATAACTTGCTATTTTCTGTGTTGTACAATATTGCATGGAAGGGTTTCTTTTATAGGCCAAAAAAGAAACTTTATAGGAGAGAAAAACTAGAACCACGTACCCACAACTCCTCATGGATAGAAAGGATGAGTAAATTTGGAATACTAAAATGGCTAGTAAAATTTTTCTAAGGCCCAAGCCCAACAACAAATAATTTTTCAATAAAATAGACAATGCCCAAAGGCCCTAGCGCCAGGAATAGGCCAATTGCCCAAATCCCAACTCGATCCTGGAGCCGAACCTGGCCCACTGGGCCACCCGAGGGGTGTATGCAAAGTCTTGTAAAAAAGCTCACCATACAAACTCTACACTCACAATGCTTTCCATTTACTCATGTCTCCACCCCTGAGTAGGTGCTGGTCTCTATCTCTCAACTTTCCAATTCCCCTAGCAATGGGTGCACTACTGTCCTCAGCCAATAAAAAATCCAATCTTATCTTATTCACCCTGTTTAAAAGTAGCTTCACCGCATAGGGTGTGGTCGATATACCCATCTCGTCGTCCTAACAATTTTTTACGATTCCCAAGGTAAGTCTGTAAAGGGGCTTTTCACTTTGATCGCCTCTGGATTTTGGACGTTTTCAGTTAAAAATATCAGGCTGTGTTGTTTTCATGTTTAAGGTTTAAATATTGATTTCCCTACATATCCTTTACCACGAATTTGAGAAAGTAAAGATTTGGGGAGCGTTTTTGGGTTCCCTTTAATTAAGAAGCCATGAGCATCACAAAAATTGGGTAATTAAAGATCCGATCTTTTAACCTTTTGCTCTTTTCATTCAGAAGACAGATTTTCCATTGATGAAACCCCAACTTTTTTTCTTTTCCATGTAACCTTTCTCGACCTGTAGATGTCAATTAGTACCGTTTAAAAGAATCGAAGCGAAAGGTCCGCCCACTTGATTACCATCGGTCCCTCCGCCATTGACAGATGGTGAAACCAACATATCAGAGAGCAGTGATAAAAGCAATGCTAAAAACTGATGAAATTTTTTTCTGATGCCATGATATATAAGACTTTGGTGTGTAAAGCAATCATAGAAGAGAAGAGCGATATTTTTAGTAACTACATACACTAGATTGCATGAAAATATTATATCCCTGTATACTAGGAAACAAATCAAATCTTCCATAAACAAATCGAAGGTTTTTTTGAAAAAGCTCTGGCTCTCCCGCCTGCTCCCTCCTTTTTTTTTTCCCTCCGCCCACCTACAGTTTCTCTTCCTATGCCTCTTCCTCCATCCATCCTCTCATTCCCCTCCCCCCCTCCCTCCTTTAACCTCTACTACCACCCCCATTTCCCTCCCAGCAGACTACGTAAACCAAACCCACTCCCTCCTTTTGCATTCCCACCATGACAAACGAAAATCTGATAGCCTCCCGACAACTCAAGACCTAGTCGAGCTTATGCAAAACAGCTCGCTCACGACCCTACACCGGTGCTCACTGCTCGTACCGTCCCCTTGGGGAAACGATGCAACAACACTGTAAATATTTCCGCGCATTAAATCCATTTCGCACAAATCTCAGGAACATGTGTCTTTTCGCAAGGGAAACTTCTATGGAAAACTATAAGCAAACCAGACTTTTGTTTTCACCGACCAAAATAAACCCTTCAAGTTTGAAGGTTTATATTTCAAATGGTGGAAGCAGAAGACGTTCTTTTACCTTTCCATCAAGAAGGTTGGATCTGTTACTGCGACCACTAAACTGGTATTTTTGCTACGCCTAACTATTGAAAATGCTAAAGGAATTGGAAAATGGACCAAACTGGACTTCCTTTATAAGAATTATATCCTCAATACCTTAGTTGATGATTTATATGATTATTATGCTGTAATGGAATCGGCTAAGGATATTTGGGATGCAATTCCAAAGAAATATGACACTGAGAAGGCTGGATCAAAGAAGTATGCGGTTAGCCGTTACCTCAAATTTTAGATGGTTGATGAGAAATTTGTAATTACTTAGTCTCATGAATTATAGAAGATTACTCATAAGATTGTGTCATAGGGTATCCCGCTCGATGAGCAATTCAGGGTGGTTGTCCTCATAGACAAGCTCCCGCCTAGATGGAAAGAATTTAAGAATACCCTCAGGTATAAATTGAAGGAGTCTTCTATGGAACGTTTGATTTTTTGGCTAAGAATTGAAGATGAGGCTCGGAAATAGGATATCAAGGAAAAAAATTTAATTGTCTCAAACAATAAGAAGAAGGGAAAGGTTGTTTTCAAGCTGAATAAGAAAAACATGAAACCAAACCAAAACCGTAAAATGAACCTGAATAAGAATGGTCAGAATCAGAATAGGAACCAGAACCAAGGTGGACCCTCTTCTCAGGTAGCTCCTATAACTGACTCTGTTCTTTTCATTTGCTACAATTGTAATAGACCTAGCTATATGGTTAAGTTCTACTGAAACCACAAGCGTCTTGGACCTTCTCAGGCTCAAATATCATTTTGTGGCTATGATATCAGAGGTAAGTCTGATAAGTAGAAGAGAAGGGTGGTGGACTGACCCTGGCGCTACTTGCCATGTCTGCTATGACAAAGCTGGTTCAAAACCTATACTGAGGTTGAAGATAAAAATATGTTGCTGGGAAATTCCCACACTACAAAAGTACACGAAACTAGGGACGTAGAGCTGAATTTTATTTCTAGAGGGACACTTCTGCTGAAAGATGTCCTGCACACTCCAAAAATGATAAATAATTTTGTTTCTAGGTTTCTTCTCAACAAGACTGGATTTTTGTAGACTATAGGATCGGATCAGTAGACCATCACCAAGAATAGTGTTTTTGTAGGCAAAGGATATGCATGTGATAGAATGTTTAAGATGAATGTTGAAATCAATAAAATTGCTTCTTCTTACTCTATTTGCACTTCAAAATTTTGGCATTCTAAACTCTATCACATTAATAAGAAACTTATTAAGAAAATGGGTAATCTGGGGTTGATTCCTAAGTTCTCCTTGGACAGATTTGAAAAATATGAGTCTTGTAGTCAGGTAAAAATTACAAAGACTTCACACAAATATTTTCAAAGAGAAATGGTACCTCTAGATCTTATACACTCGGATATATGTGAACTGGACGATGTTTTAACCTAAAATGGGAAACGATACTTTACCTTTAACGATGATTATTCGAACTATACTTATGTTTATCTTATGGTACATAAAAGCGAAGCTCTGGAAATATTTTAAATCTTTTTAGCAGAAATTGAAAACAAATTTGAAAAGAAAATTAGCGTTTTCGTAGCGACAGAGGAACTGAATATGATTTTAGTGTTTTCAATAATTTTTACAAATCAAAAAGTTATACATGGAACTACTGCACCTTATTCTTCTAAAATGAATGGTAAAGCTGAACGCAAAAATTGTATTCTTACTAAACTTTTAGTTGTTATTATGGTTAGTTTAAGTATAACCCCACATTGGTGGGGATAAATACTTTTAACTGCATATTATATATTAAATATAATTCCTAACTCTAATACACTAATTTTTCTACTTGAGTTATGGAATAAACGAAAACCAAATGTTTTGTATTTTAAGGTTTGGGGATGCTTAGCCTATGTTAGATTTCCTGATCCTAAAAGAGTTAAACTTACTAGTCGTGCATATGAATATGTTTTTATTGGTTATGTTATTAACAGTAAAGCATTTAGATTTTATGACTTACAAAACAAGATTATTATTGAGTCTCTAGATACTGATTTCTTTAAAGATAAATTTCTTTTTAAATCTAAAAATTGTTGGGGTTCATCCTCCGGTAGTACTATACCTAGGATATAACAACCTATAATTGTGGAGACTAGAAACACTGATTTAGTACTCATAAGGAGCAAGAGAGATCGTGTGAAGGACTTTGGTCCTGATTATGTTGTTAACACTCTAGAGGGTGATCCATCTACCCTTCAAGAGGCTATTAGTTCTACAGATGTTGATTTTTGGCAAGAGGCCATTAATGATAAGATAGACTCTCTAGAGTCCAAAGGAATGTGGGTCCTTTCTGATTTACCTCCTAGTTGTAAGACTATAGCTTATAAATAAATCCTTAAACGTAAACTTAAATCTGTTGGTTCAGTAAAAAAATTCAAAGCCAGGCTTGTCGATAAGGGTTTCAAACAGAGAGAAAATATAGATTTCTTTGACACTTATTCTCCAGTAACTAAATTACTTTTATTCAAGGTTTACTTGCTATTGCTGCTGTTTATATTTAGTAGTTCACCAAATAGATATATAAACTATTTTTTAAAATGGTGACTTGGAAGAACAAATATATACATGGACCAGCCCAAAATATTTATTGTACATGGTTAGGAATGTAATGTCTGTAAATTGGTTAAATCCTTCTATGGTCTTAAACAAGTACCTAAACAATGGCATAAATTTTTTAATAACTTAGTTATTTCATATGGCTTTAAGATTAACGAAAGTGACAAATGCATTTATTATAAGGTAACTAAATTTTTTTGCACTATTATATGTTTATATGTGGATGATTTATCTTTGGTTCCAACATTTTTGTTGTGAATGAGACCAATAATCTCTTAAGTTAAAGCTTTGATATGAAGGATCTTGGAGAGGCTATTGTTATTCTAGAAATTAAGATTACGAGGACAAAAGATTGTATCTCCTTAGATCAGTCTCATTATATTGAGAAGATTCTAAAGAATATCATTATTTTGACTGCAAGCTTGAATTTACTCCTTTCAACCCTAGTATAAAGTTGTTTAAGAATATTGGTGACAGTGTAAGATAAACCGAGTATGCTAACATAATCGGTAGTCTTTGATATGCAACTGATTAATCTAGACTAGACATTGCTTATGCAATATGGGTACTATGTAGATTTATCAGTATACCTAGTATAGAGCATTGGCATGCTATAAAAAGGGTCATGCGTTATCTGTAAAGAGCCATACACCTAAGAATGTACTACCAGAGGTTTCCCATGGTCCTTGAAGGATATTACGATACTAATTGGAATACCCTTCCAGAAGATTCTAAGGCTACTAGTGCTTATGCTTTCAACATAACAGATAGAATGGCTGAGAAGCCTACTGTCAAATATCCATCTATGGGATAAACTGATAACAACTATATTTATTTACTATGATAGTACTGCAGCTATCGTTCTTGTATTAAATCATTACTAAAATGGTAAGAAACTTGTGATTCGTCGTAAGCACAACTCAGTTAGAGGTAAGCTAACTCTAGGAGTCGTAAGAGTAGATTTTGTTAGGTCTGAAGTGAACCTGGCTGATCCTTTGACAAAAGGACTAGCATGGGAGAAGGTGTAAAACACCTCAAAAGGGATAGGGATAAAGTCCATTTAGATTTGAATATTATGAAATGGCAATTGTAAGGGCCTAATTTCGTAATAGCTCGAATAAGCTCTTATACCAAATGTACCTGTGACACAATTAGTATAACCAACAATATAAGATGACACAGGTGGTTAACGTAGAAACCTATGAACATGTGAAAAACCGTGACCTCGGCTTGAGAATTTAGTAACTGTATCTTTAGTAACGTAGAAATTTTTGTTGGTCTTCTTCTTCTTCTTCTTCTTCTTCTTCTGTGTTATGTCCCTTTTATAGACCTTAATCTCGGTTCGTTTATATATATCAACACATTCTCCTGAATTAGAGGAAAAGTGGAGGTTATATCTGTAACTGCCAGTTCGTAGAAGACAAGTATCCTTGACTTATTCTATTTTACTTAGAGTACCCATGCCAGGTTCTTCTACAGTTCGTAGTCCATGTGTCATTGTTAATAATGTATGTCGCGTGTATGTTGTGCAAGTCTGTCATGGTATTGGCTTGACGATGTCCCAACTCGAGGGATAAGTCCCTACAATTGCTCCCTTTCAACTGAAGGCACGTGTGTCTTGAGTTAAGAAGGTTCAATCGATCTCAGTATTGGAATACGAAGAGGTTGTCTGACATTGGCAATGATAAATTTGGCACGTAGAATTTTACCTTGGAAGTGTAATGGACTGTTGGGAATTGGAATGTTGTTAGGATTATGATTGTATTTAATTGGTTGTTGGGTTTCCCATAAATATTTTTTGAATGATGATTGCTTTAGAAATCCTCTATATATTAAATGTACGTTTTTGTATAAATACTGTTATTGTTGCACTATCGGTTATTCTTCTACAAGTTTTGTCTTTTTAAATCTTCTATTGTTTCTCTGTAGTGATAATGGTGAGAACCAGGCATCAAGTATATGAATCTAGCTTTCCAAAGTGTAAGAACTTCAAATTAACTACTTTGGGATGCAATCCTTAGATCTCCCTACTCCTATTCCAGTGCAACCTACCTATTATGGTATGATATACGAGGAGGTAGTGGAGGCAGATAATGACTATTACCAGATGGTGTGGTTTCATTATCTAGTGGTAAAGGGTGAACAATACAGGCTGTGTCGCGCCTTCTTGTAGATGATGCCATAACTGAGGAGGATAAGGTTACTGGTGTCCATATCAGGAAGTCTCGCCGTTATCCTGCGAGTGATTGGGTCATGTAGGAGGAGGCGGTGGAAGAAGTATTCTTCTCTTATAACCTTCTTCATTTTCTTACAGAGGTGGTGGTTTCAGAGGTGGATGATCTCTGTCACAACCATTTTCATTTTCTTGCAGAAGTGGTGGTTTATGAGGTGGACAAAACTGCTAGTACTCTTACTCAAAAATCTTGCTGATACCTGATAGTGATTGTAATCTGTAAAATAATTTGTAGGAAGTATCTGTCACTTACTATTTTTGTAAAGTATTTTGTAGTGTACAGTTTTGAGCTAATGAAAAAGGTTGTTATGATATCAAACGTCTCAAACTCTAGATTAGTAGATGAAAATGATTATATGAAATTGTAGAATATAGTATGGTTATATCAAAATATGAAATGTTTATCGAACTAAAAATGGCAGATCGTTTGAATTGTGTATGTACTGAATATTGCAGATCTGAATATCGAACTGAGTAATCATGTATGATGAAAATAAGCATGTACTGCTCAAAGTGATTTAATAACAGTATAGTTTGAAAAGAAATGTGACAAAAATTTGACCAATTAGTATGTATTTTTAGATCTAAGGTAGAAAGATAAGTATCTGTTTATTAGGGGGGATAACTATAACAACTGTAATGTTTATCAGGTAGTATCTAAGAGACGCACAAGATAGGATTAGATGATATTGTACTCTGTGCTAATAAATAAGGGGTAGATGAAGATGTTAAATTAGTAAAAATGATGAGGACTCGCTCTCAAAGAGTTTGACATGCGATTGAGGGGAATTTAGCTATAGAGGTAGCGGAAGATCGTAAAAGGTTATTTGAGTAGTTCGAGTATGATGTCGATTTGCCTATTTATGTATTGCAGGTGGATGAGTTAAATGTAAGGGCGAGGAAGAAAGAGGTTGATCGTCATTTTTGGTGTGAGGTATTCCATGAAATGATCATCGAGCCAGAAGCTCAAAGAACTGCTGTAAAAGAGATTGCAATGGATGAGATATCCATTAAAGACAAGAGGATTGTTGGTGGGGAACTGATCAGATGTGGTACTGTAGGGCACCTTGGTTGTTTTAGATGTAACTATCTTTGAGAGGTCGAGCATATGTTTCGATCGAAAGAATGTAACTGTATATAAGTGAATATTATTTATGTTATGATTATGCTCCTTATTTTATGTGAAAATTTGTTTAAGGTTTATTTGAATTTCGAATGTTGGAGCATTGGGAATGATGGTGTAGTTGTTATAAGTAAGTAGGAGAATATGAAATGAAGAGTACGTGATTTATTTTGGCGGGGGGGGGGGGGGGGGGATTTTGTCGTTATGGATATGGGAAGGTCTGAGAGGGGGGGGGGGGAGAGAGAGAGAGAGAGAGAGAGAGCATTTAATTATATGGTATAGGTTAAAGATGAAAATGCGTTTATACCCAAAAGGTATGAGTGGTCTGACAGGAACAGTGGAAGAGATGCCTTGGTTGCAAAATCGAGGGCAGTTTGCGTGAGTCCCAAAAATTCCTAGCGGCTAGAAAGAAAAATTATAAATAGTCCCTTTCCATTTTCTTCCAACCGTTTACAGAAAATAGAGAGGCAAAAATTTGGAGAGAGAACAAAAAATTGACTGTAGAGATTTTAGAGAGAAAAACCCAGAGAATAGGCATCATTTTCAGAGGGAAGAGGAAGTTGCCATTATTGGGGTTGAGAAAAAATTATTGTTATCGAGTTCTGTTGTGAGGGAGAAGCATTCGCGGTGCCTAATTTATTTTATGATGTTGGAGGTTAGTATTTTTCGTAAATACCATATTTGTGGTTGATATGAATGTCTGGGTATGTTTGTGATTATTTCCTCATTTTTGTGTCTATGGATTATTCCCTCTAGTTTTGTGCATTTAAGTTTTGAAATGTTTAATATATGGGAAAATTTTGCTTCAGTATGGTTTGAGGAAAATTTGGCCTTTTAAAATCTGTTTTCCATTTTTGAGGGATACGTACTATATAGATATAAAAATAATATGCTGTATATATATATATATATATAAATATTTTTTGTATATGAAAGACAACATTTGAAGAGAAATATAAAAATTGATTGAAATACCTTGACCTTTATGTAGGTGTATTGTGCAAACAAAATTAGAAGTAGACGTCATTCTTTTTCAACCTTATCGTTCGAGATGGAGCCTTCCACCTCGGGTCGATTGTCGACGAAAATATAGGATGTGAGGTTGCCAAATCTGTGGGGGGAGAGCTTATTAAGAATAGCTAGAATGAGGTCGCCCGAGATGATAAGGCGGATAATAACTTAAAGGAGAGGGAAGGGAAGGAATAATTCGAGTTTCCAGACTTCCTTGGTAATCTTTATCGCTATTCTATAGACTCAGATGTGTTTAAGGAGTATTGTAAATGTAAAAGTAGTATAGTTGGTATATGGGGGGATGTAATGGAGTATGATAGGAGATTATTTAGGGGGTGTTCTGATGGAAAGGGGGGTGAAAGCATATTTTTCTTACTGCCTGACTTAGAGCACGGAAAAAATCGTTAGAAAATACCAGAGTCAGTTATACTTGAGTATTTTGATAGGAAAATTGGAGGTGATTTGGATTAGGGTTTTTTGTATTATTTTGCTCAGTTCGAATACGGGTTAGTGGTGCCTTTAAGCAACCTTGCAAAAGGCATCATGAACAAGATCAATGAGTGCCCTGCCCATTTGAATGGTAACATGTGAGAGGTGATCAATGTTTGTAAGAATTTAAACAGGAGGTGGGCTCATGAGGGGAATGGGAGAAGAGTAATTCTTTCAGATGTTTTGAAGTATTATACCGTGAAATACGTTATTTCATCTGGGGGTGCGTACTTCTCTTCTAGCTCAACCCAACCCCAATTTTTTGACCTTAATTATGCTTGAAGAGTATGGAATGATAATTTGATTTGGGTTAAAGGTGAGTGTCTCTAGCGAGCTGACGAGTACCTCTTGACTCTTGAATTTAAAACTCCTAAGAAACATAAGTAAACCTTGCTAATTTTGAACTGTGTCTGTTAGTGCGTGCTTTGTTTGTTTATGACAATATGTTGTGCTGTATGCAGATCCTCATTCTAAATTAAAGAGAGGAGAATCTTTGATCGATACAGTAGCCTGAGAGGGAGTTGAGCTAGAAACTGTGTTGAGCGAACTTGAGATAAGCAGGCACAAGAGGGTGAACAGTAAATTTGGTAAAGTCCAGAAGTCATAGGCCAAGAATAAAATTATTGGAGTTGGCCCATCTGCTGTAGTTGGAGTAGAATCATCTGCAGACATTGGTGCGCTACCTATTTTGGCAAAAGCTACACCAATGGTTCTGAAGTCAAAGGTTATAACCTCGACCTCTGGTAGAGCAAGTTTAAGGACATCGAAGAGGAGACTCGTAAAGGCTGATGGTTTAAAATCTATGACCACAGAGAGTGGGGAGGCCAAGATGGCCTCAAAAATGAGAAAGGTGGATAGTCCCCTGCCGGTGGTAGTTAGTAAGGTAAAGGAAGTGGCGATGGAAGCAGAATTAGAGGTGGAGCTGGTTGCACTAGAAAAGAATTTCAAGGCTGTTATTTTGGAGGATGTCGACGAATTCATATCCTTAATTCATATGGAGCTTTGTAGGGTAAGTTGAAAAATAATCATACTTAATGTAATTTTTTTGATTAGTCGTATACTATGTTAAGTTGTGTTTTGTACAGGTATCCCGGATGCGGAAAGAGATCACCTTTAGAGTCGAGGAGGGGAGGCCGGTACTGGAGTGGACCGTGGAGTTGAAGAAAGAATTGGCGGAGGAACAAAACTTATGGAAGGGAAGGCATGATCGAGCTTGGAAGTGGAGAACTTGAGGTCGCCCTTTTGTGTAGCTGTGAAGAGGCTCAAATAAGAGGCAAAAAAGAATGTAGAGGACGCGACTGTTGCTCATGACTATCTTGCTCAAAGGCTGCATGAGGACGGATATTCTAAGGCCGAGATTATTGTGATAATGGAAGGGTGATCTTGGAATATTAGTGGGCCTGAGTTAGAGGATGACCTTGAAGCTGACAGTACTTCCCAGGAGACTGTTATAGGTGTAAATGTGGTCTCTGCCAGTACTGTGTTAGAGAACCAGGGAGGGGAGGACCAGGAAAAGGTAGAGTAATATATATTGTAATCTCTAGAAAATGTTGGTATTAGGGGAGGGAAAACATTTGTATTGATTGGTTTGAATAGTAAAGTTTGAATGTTGTTATACTGTTTGATTGGAAATTTGCTGTGTAGGAACGTAACGATCTGTACGTCCCAATTGAGGCATTAAAGGACGAGCTCGTAAGGGAGAAAAACTCTGCATATATGCAGCAGATCTCCTGACTGCACGCACGGAGGTTCAGGTGAGAAAATATATAGAATTTAGCAAAATGTATTCTCGTGATTTATGTGTAGTTTGTATAGGATGGGCCAAAGAGAAAATAGAGAGATATGAGTATTTAGAAAAGATAGGAGTAGGTACTTAAAAAATCAACCTTTCCCATTAGTGGTATTAAAGAAAATACACCAGAAGCAACCAAAGACTTAATGTAATTGACCCTCTTTTTAGAAGCTAAGATAGATAGAGAGAGAGGGTTATAAGAGGCATACCTTAAAATATTAGAAGATCTTGGTATTCATCCTGATCCTGAGATTGGAGAGCGTATGGCCACCAGAGCGAGAAATCTTCATAGCTCGAAGGCTAAGGAAGTATCAGCTCGTTATGGTGTGTCTATACTATATACAACTGACTGTAAGAGGTGTCAGTGACGTATATAAACTGTTGATATGAGAAACATATATTTGATAGTTTTAATGTATTTAAACTGTTTTGCAGGGGGAGCTTGAAGCTGCCCGATTATGTAAGGAAAATGTTATTAAATGTAATCACGAGTTTAAGCTTGAATTTGATAAGATCTACCAGGAACTTGAAGAGACTGTAGATCGTTATGTAAAATTGGAGCTTAAGTTGACTAAGTCAGAAGCAACGGTTAGTGAGCTGATGAAGAAGATCGAGGATAAGGAAGCTAAATTGGGTAGCGCTCAGGGTGAGTTGGTAAGTGCTCAAAGTGAGGTGTAGAAGTTGAATAGAACGGTAAAGAGGATGGAAATAAATGTACAGAAAATAAAGGGGAAGAGCAAAGATGTAGATCGTGCTCAATATCGTACCGGAGCCTTATAGGCGGAAATAAAAAGTTAAAGAGGAATCTTAATAATGGTAGGGAGCAATTGAGGATGAAGGAAGTTGAATTGGTTAGCGTACAAGCTGAGTTGGTTCGTGCTCAGGTTTAAATCAATTCATTAGAAGTAGATTTGGTTTGTGTTCGAGCTGCTGTAAGGAAAGCAAATGAGCGAGCTAGAGAAAATGGTGGTAAGTTGAATATTGTTCATAAAAAGATTTGGAGGAAGCTTTAAGGAAAAATGATGAAATGTTGAAGAATGCTTATTTTAGCGGAAATAACGTAAATGAGGTTTTATAGAAAAAGGAGGTGGAGTTGCTTGCATTACGAAGTAAAGTACAAAAGTTAAATGAGCATAAAGAGAAAAATCTGGTCGAATGAGGTAATCTTTGGAATCGTTGATGGTATTGAACGGTCTTATAGCAGATTTAAAGGGATGGTTGGAGGGAGCCAAAACTCGCTATGAGAAGTTGAATAAAAAAATTTATTTACTGACTTGGCCGTACCGAGTCAAGACAGGCTTTCCTCGAATGAGGTACATTGGAGGAAGATAATGGCAGTAATTGCCTATTTTGTGGAGGAAGTGAAGAGGCTCGAGGGGGAAATGAACGTGTTGCATGACTATATGGCTTTGATGGTTGTATCTACAAGGTTGACATAGATTGAAGTAAATGTTTAAATCTCATAGAAATCGGTATTGGTTTATTACGGGGGAACAAGTAGAGTTAGGCTGAGAGGTGTTTGTTGCCAGAGCATAAAAGTTTATGTCTTCTAGAGCTTCGAATGTCGGTGGATGTTCATCTGATATACTCTAAAAAGGGGCTGCATAAAGAAGTTGTAAGCTATTTTTGTTTATGTATTGTAGATGTTAGATATAGGAAAGCTAGTTTTACCTTTTCTTTATCATTTGAGTTTTAGAGATAGTAGACGTGCATTGATTGAAAGTTAATCTTTTGAGATTTAGTAGATAATAGATGTGTATTGATTGAAAGTTTGTATTACCTTTACTTTAATCTTTTAAAATTTAGTAGATAGTAGATGTGTATTGATTGAAAACTAGCATTACCTTTGCTTTAATCTTTAAAGATTTAGTAGATAAATAAATAAATAAATAAATAAATAAATAAATAAATATATATATATATGATTGTAGAGAGTAATGTAGGAAAAAACTTAAAAGTTTTTATTCATGAGAAAAAAATATACATATTGTTGGAGATTGTAATCTCACTTTTGAAATTTAAGGAATAATAGTATATGTATTATGTGCTTGGAAAATTAGGGATTTAACGATAATATCGCTTTAATCTCCTAGTGTTCCAAGGGCTTGGTATTTTGAAGTCGTCCTTTGCTATGCGGTAGTAGGATCCAAGACCAGTTCGTCCCACAACCAAAAATGGACCTTCCTAGTTCTCAGCGAGCTTCCCAACATTTATTAACTCTTTTCTACTTTTAAAAAATCTCTCGGAGGACTAGGTCATCAATTTCAAACTCACAACTCTGAACTCTTATGTTGTATATTGATTCAAGTTGGAAACATCTCGAGTTCTTGTTTTGTTGATCCATTTATAATTGTAGGCTAACTTGAACTCATTTACTTCATCAGTGAGCTCGTGATTTGTGACCAGATGATGATATTCTATTAGGATTACAACTTTTATTCCATAATTAAGGAGGAATGGGGAACATCTTGTTAACTATCTCAGTATTGTGCGGTAAGCCCACAAGACATGTGGCAACTCCTTTTTCTAATTTCCCTTCTTCTCTGATTTAAGTCTTTTCTTGATTCCATCCACTATAGTCTTGTTTGTGATTTCGGCCTGCCCATTGCCTTGGGGGTAGTATGGATTGGACGACGGTAAATAAATTATGTTGTGTTTGTTGAGAAATGCTACTACCTTCTCTCCAACAAACTGTAGCTCGTTATCGTTCCGTATTAGGTAGGGGTAGCCAAATCATGTGATAATATGTTCCCAGATAAATGAGATTACTTCTTTTCTCGAGTTCGATAGAGGGGAACTGCTTGAACCCACTTCGTGAAATAATTCATTGCTACAAGTAAGAACCTTTGGTTACCCGGTGTGTTTGGGAATTCTCCCACTAGATCGAGTGCCCACCTTTTAAAAGGACAAAATACTTTACTAGCATGGAGCTCGAGTATAGGTGCCCGTATCATGTTGCCAATATCGTTAGCATGTATCGTATTTTTGTAAATATTCCTCAATCTGCTTTCTCATTCTGGGTCTGAAAACTCCGTGTGTAATTACTCTGTTTGCAAGTGAGCATCCTACGACATGGGAACCACAAGTTCCTTCATGTTGATCTTTCAACATTTTGTCAACTTTTGTCTTCGAGAGGCACTTAAGGTATGGTCCAATGACCGACCTTCTATATAAGTTGTCTTTCAGAACTGTGTAGTGCTTCAAGTTTCCAATCAAGTGCCGGCACTCTTTTGGATCTTCTGGAAGTGGCCCATCAAGGAAAGGTTTCCTCCAATTGTCTTCCTCCTTTTCATCACCCCCATCGTTGATCGTATATACCGTTGGAAGATTAATGTTGGGGGTTGAAATCACTTCGATTTGGAGGTACCTTGCTTTTGTACCTAAGACCCTAGCTAAGTAAGCCAAGAAATCAGTGTGCCGATTTTCTCCATGAGTAGCTTTATCGAATCTACTCATCCTGTCAGCATCTAGGGCAGCATAATAAACTATTTTCCATTCTTCTTGTATCGCTTGGAGTAGTGGTAGATGATCAACAATTAGTCGGTGTAGATCGATAGTTTAAAAACTCCGATCTCCAATACCATATCTAGGCCATGAATTAATGCTTCATACTCTGTGATATTATTTTAGGCTTCGAAATTGAGGCGCATTAATTTATCAATTCATTCATTGGAGGGTGTAATCATACGATTCCAATCCCTAACCCTATGGGTCCCACTGATCCATATGTAAAAATTGTCTAAACTTTCTATGTAACCCCTTTAACTCATTCTTCAAGGGGCTTGAAGGTGGATTATCTTCAAAAAAAATTGTTAGATCTGGATCATGCTCTTTCAAATCTGGATCTTCTAATGGGAAGTCTGCTAAAAAATTAGCCACTGCCTGTCATTTTTTTGAGGCTCTTTGTTCGAATTTGATGTCGTGCTTCCCTAAACTAATGGACCATTATTGCACTCTGTGCGACTTCTTTTTTAATAGTACTTCCTGAAGGGGATAATTTGTCATGACCTTGACTAAATGTACTTGATAATAGTGCTTGGGCTTCTGTAAAGTATAGACGAGTGTGAGGAGTAGTCGCTCGATCTTAGAATATCTTGTTCATACAAGTGTGAGGGTCTTGCTAATATAATATACTGACTTCTCAATCTTTACTTCGAGCTGAATGAGAATTAACCTGAGAGAGTTATATATGACTGCGAGGTAGATGATCAATTCCTCATTATCTATCGGGGTGCTCATTATGGGAGATTTCTAAAGATAGATTTTGAGTTCTTGAAAAGTTGTTTCACATTCTGCTGTCCAATCGATCTCTTCAGTTTGTCATCCTTTTGCCTCTTTTGATGGATCCATGAAGTAGCATAAACGACCATCAACATCGATATAAAGACTTAGAGATGAATATGTTAATAGCTGTAATCTTGCCAGTGAGCTTTTATACATCTTTCTTTGTTTGAGGTGATGGCATGAGATTAGAGCTCGAATCTGATCTCGATCAATTTCAATTCCTTTCTTACTGATGGGATGTCCCTGGAACTTGCCAGAATATACTCCGAATTAACATTTATCTGGATTGAGCTTCATTCGGTATGACCGTAATATGCTGAAGACTGTATCGAGATGTGTAATATAATCCTCCTTCTGTAAGCTTTTGTAGAATAAATCGTCAATATATACTTCAACGGTCTTCCCCAAGTGTTCTATGAACATATTTGTTACTAGTCTTTGATAGGTTGTTTCAGCGTTTTTTAGTCTAAAATGCACGACTTTGTAACAGTAGTGCCCTCTTTTAACGTTGAAGGTTGTCTTTTCGTGACCTGCTATAGAATCAAGAATTTGATAAATGATGGGAAGGGAAAAACTATCTTTCGGTATGTGTTTGTTTAGATCTGTGAAATCTACACAAACTCAAACTTTTCCTTTCTTCTTTGGAACTGTGACAATTTTTGAGATCCAATCCGGGTACTTGGCTTCTCGAATGAATCCGACCTTAATCAATTTATCAATTTATCTGTTGACCTTGTCTCTGAGATGAGGTGAGAGCATCCTCTATTTCTGTTTGACTATCGTAGCTCTATCTTTGATGTTTAATGTGTGACAGGCCTTGGCTAGGTCAACTTATGGCATTTCTTTGAAAGTCCAAGCGAAGACATTTTGGTTCATCTATAGAAAATGTATGAGAGCTTCTTTCGTCTGTTGAACCAGCTTGGTACTAATATAAGTACCCCTTCTAGGTCCATCGATCTCAATGTACTATAGGTTTTACTGTTGAAGGCAAAGCATCGGTATGATCAGCTTTCTGTAATAGCTACACAACAAATCTATCGGATGTGTCAAGTATGGCAGATGCGGTATTTTTGCAAGCTCGTAAGAGCTTTTGACTTCCTTTAATCTCATAGATGTCATCATTGTAATTGAAATGAAGTACTTGATGGTATATGGATGGGATCGCTTCCATGTTATATAACCAGCATCGGCCCATTATCCATAAGTAGTGGGATCCTGCATTGATGATGTATAAAACAACGTCGATAGTGGTGGGTCCAGTGGTGATTGGTAGGATGATCTTAGCAACTCGTTCTTCTTTAGGTCAGTTAAAGCCACTGATATCAATGTCGTTTGGTACAACTTGGTCTACTAGTCCAATTTGTTCGATTGAGCTATGAAAAAGGATCTCAATACCTCTGTCTGTATCTATTATCATGGTATGCATGATGAATTTCTTCATCTTAAGCATAATAACCAGTGCTTCATGATGTGGAAACTTTACATGACCGATATCGCAATCTTTAAATGAAATTCCAGATCGTCGATTGTTAGATTTGGGAAGGAGTTTAGCTTATTTATCATGAATTACGAGGTCACAACATTTTTTTAACCGCATCCTCTTAAATCTGGCTGAATTATTAATCTGGTGGATCTCGATCATGTGACTGAGGTATATGTGGTGCAAGTATTTTTCTTCAGACTGATCTTCAACCTGAACTACTTTGACTTGTGTCTTATAGCTTCCATTCTTATATCCCGTCTGATCGATAATGTACTCGTACACTCTCTCATCTTTGAAAATGTATTCCAGCAGTCTCTGTAAAGCATAATAGTTGTCAGTTTTATGATGTGTTACCTTGTGGTGCCAACAATACGGTTTACCTTTGATTAGCTCTAGAGGTTGAGATACACGGTAAAGCTTATCTTTCTCTAGTATAGGATATATCACTGAGATCATGACATTCATTTTTTGGAAGGACTGGTTTGAATAATAAGTTGCCTTTTCGTGATTTGTCTATGTTTGCTTTAGCTCACTTTTTATCACCCTGACTATCCTTTTATTTACTGTCTCTATCTGTGTTTTGACCTTTTGTGGTTAGGACATTTTTAGTAGATTTATGCCTTTCGATCATTATCCTTTCTAGGTTGACTTACCCATTTACTTTGGTAATCATGTCTTCCAAAGTCGAGGGTTTTTTCAAGAGCAGATGCTCCTTAGCTTTACAATTAATCTGTATTGCATTGGTAAATGCTGAAACGGCTGTCTTCTAATCGAGATTATCAACCTTTCAAGCAAGTTCCAGAAATTTCTTTGCATAGACCTCGTGTTTTTCCCCCTGAGACTATTTAAGACTGATAAGAGTGTATAAATTCTCTTCCTTATCTTTATTGTAAGCGTACATCTTAACGAAGATTTTCTGTAGGTGGTCGAATATGATGATTAAATCTTCAGGTAGAGAATGAAATCATTAGAGCGGTTCTCCTTATAGGCTTGTAGCGAATAGTCGACATAGAATGTGGTTCAAATTTTTATACAACCCCAATGAGTCTCAGAATTGCTAGATGGGTTCTTTAGGATCGGTGCCTTTGTACATCCGTATCTTCAGAGTGTGAAAACCTTTCAGTACTTGCATATCAAATAACTCTTTGGCGAACAGATTACCTTGTAATTTGGTCAAAATCTTTACTGCCGAGAGCTTGAGCCTCTATTTATTCCTTAATTTGTTGATCCATGTGTTCCTGTGTAATGTACTGATGTGGTGTTTGAACAACTTAGCGTGTAGGTCAGGGGTTATGAGTTCAACTTCCCTCGCTTAAATGTTCACTGGCTAGCACCCTGGATGGTGGATGTGGCTCCTGTTCTTAACGTTTGGAGGGTCTGCATCCTCTAATAATCTCTAATTGATATTTCCATCCCAGATGAATTAAAGCTTTTGGTATATATGGATTGTTGTGTTGATGCCTGGAAACTTCTTTGCTAGCAGCTCCTCGAGGTCCCAACCTATCTCATGCTAAAATACTGGAGTTCACCAGTATCTGGTTACATTCTCTAGGAGGTTGACCTGTTAATTATCTTGTAGTGCTTGCAAAGCAGTCTGCATCGTTGTCATCTGCTATTCATATCATTTAAACTCTATTTGTCAAACTTGATGTCCATCATCAAGTTTATGTTCGCGAAGCTCTCGGTCAAGTAACAACTGACGTTGGAGCTCATATCGCTTCTCTATTTCAACGTGGAGGTTCACCCTTAATTTTGCGAGCTGATCAGGTACGATTGAGATTTTATGCTGAACTCCCGTGGCTGGTCGCTTTGAAGTTACCATGATTAAAAATTGATCGTTGAGTAACTATATTCCTTAGGATTTCATGGAAATGTCTTCTTTCCCACAGACAGCACCAAATGTAAGGGCATGATTTTGTAATAGCTCGAATAAGCTTTTATACTACCTATGATACAATTTGTATAACCAACAATATAAGATAACACAGGTAGTTGGCGTGGAAACCTTTGATTAGGTGAAAAACTACGACTTCAGCTTGAGACTTTAGTACTTGTATCTTTATTGCTTGAGATTGATATTTTGATTTACAAGTTATGATCTTTTGAGCTAGATAAACTTTTGTTGGTCCCCTTCTTCTTCAGCGTTCGGTCCCTTTTATATACCTTAGTCTTGATTCATTTATATGTATCAGCACATTTTCCTGAATTGGGGGAAGAGTGGAGGTTATCTCTGTAACTTCCAGTTTGTGGGAGACAAATGTCGATGACTTATTCTATTACTTAGAGTGCTTGAGCCACGTTTTTTTACAGTTCGTAATCCAGGTGTCATTGTTAATAGCCTATGTTACATGCATATTGCGTGAGTCTGGCATGACATTAGCTCGATGATATCTCAGTTCGAGGGATAAATCCCTACAGTAACCTGACCTATAGACTAGGGATCCCAAAAAATAGGTTCAAAGGGAAAAAACAAGTCACAGAATGATTGTTGAGAATTATGCATTAAAGAAAGGAGTTTTAATTCCTAGTCCATCACTATAGAGCATGACATCCGTAATAGGTTAAGGATAAGTTATTTAACTCTTAATGAGATCTATACTTTATTTGGAGTGGGGTGCCTACAGGAGCATCTCTGATAGACTCACCTCGATGATTATGGAAGAGAGGCTGTTTCCTATAGGAACTTGGCCAAATTCTCCAGAGCTTTCATTATGACTGGGATACGACTGCAAGGCCATTAACGTGTTGGCTTTAAGAACTTTACACTATAGGACATGTGTGTGATCATTGAGGTAAATGAGGCCATATCAAGGATTGGTGTTGGGACTTGAATCCCCATCTCAAGTTAAACTTTGATAAAACTAAAAAAAGGGACCATATTGTGGTAGGTGATGCATAAATCTCAATTAGTCACTTGAATTATTTGCTTCAATAACTTAGTAAGTTCGCTCCTCCAGAAATTGATCGCTCTTCATACACTCATGCTTCAGGTAATCTGCAAGCTTATTTGACTTCTACTCTTAACATTAATACATAGGTTATAGATTCTGGAGCCACAGGCCACATGGCCAATAATCTGAAATCTTTGTACAATTTTACACTTATATCTCGAAACATGATGTCTCTATTGTCAATGGGACCACAGTTCCAGCCTTAGGAACTGGTCGAATAAATATTTTTCCTAGTTGTCATAGTTCAGATGCATTATTTGTTTCTTCGTTTTCAGTTTAACTTCTTTCTGTTGGAAAAATTACTAACTCCTTGAATTTTAATGTTAGTTTTTCTCCTACCGATGTCGTCTTTCAGGATCGAACGTCGGGGAAGAAGATTGATGAAGGAGTTTACTCCCATGGTCTCTACTTGTTAAATACAAGGGATATTAAGTGTCTTACTACCAGCCTATTGGAAAGTCGTATGCTACATAAACAGCTTGGGCATCCATCCAACCGAGTTTTGTCATGTCTTTTTCCTTCAATTTCTGTTGAGTATGGTGTTTGTGATGTTTGGCAATTTTCTACGCAAAATCAGTTACCATTTGTTAGTTCATCATCTATGTCTATTGAACCTTTCGAGTTAATTCACTCTCATTTATGGGGTCCTGCGCCTGTTGCTTCTTAGGATGGATATACATATTTTTTGTTAATTATTGATGATCGATCTCGTGCTACTTGGTTGTATTTGCTAAAATATAAAACTAAGTTGTTTATATATATTTAAGGATTTTTTGAGTATGGTCAGTAATCAATTTGGTGCTAAAATAAAAATAGTTTGCAGTAACAATGGAACTGAATATGCTAAAGGTCTTTTACTTGATTATTATCGAAACCAAGGAATCATCTATCAAAAAAGTTATGTTAGAATGCCGTAACAGAATGGGGTGGCCGAAATCAACATATTCTAGAAACTACTATAGCTTTTATGTTTCAGATGCACTTTTCACAGAAATATTGGTCACATGGAGTTTTGGCTGCGGTATATCTCATCAATCGACTTCCTAGTCGCGTCCTTGGCTTCAAGTCCCCATTGAAAGTTCTTAAAACTAAGAAGCTGAATATCTCTCATTTGCGGATTTTTGGTTGTGTATGTTATGTGCACCGACAAGCACTTCATCGTGATAAGCTCAACATTCATGGCACAAGATGCATATTTTTCGGGTATTTCTATACATAAATGGGTATAAATATTGTGATATTGAATCTCGAAAGTTGGTTATTTCTCGCCATGTTCATTTTATCAAAAACGAATCATATTTTCAAGAGTCATAGGATTATGGGAGCTAGGGGGAGTATTTATCCCATGTAATGCCTCGTCCTATAATTAACTCCAATATAAAGATGACCCATGTAGAATTTTAGCCAGAACATCATGGAGAAGTTGATATTGTACCTCGAGTAATTCCTCAAGCTACTAAAGTTGTACCTCCAATTACTTCTCTAGCTCTTGAAGTTGTGCATCAAGGGGAAACACCGTCACCTATAACTATCCAACGTCGATCACATAGAGAGTCACCCTCTGAAGAAAATGAAAGACTACATAACCTGTAAGGCAACCTCTTATCTAATACAAGCTCACTTGACATATGATAGTGTTAGCCCGCCACATTCTAGCTTCTTGAGTACTATTTCCAATGATCTTAAGCCAGATACTTTTTGGGAAACTAACTTAATGGCAATATGGAAACAAGCTATATATGAGGGATCGATGACCTTCAAGTGCTTAATGAAAGAAAAACTTGGAGCATCATCAAGTTACCTTCGGGAAATTAATTGGTTGGAGTAATGGTCTAATTCTGTTAGCTCGAAATGGCTTGGAATTAGCTCTTATACTAATGTATCTATGACAAAAACTAATGTAAAGCAAGAAATGACACAGGTAATTTAGCGTAAAAAATCTTTGAATAGGTAAAAAACCATGACCTCGAGTTGAGAGGTTTAGTAACAGTAACTTTTATTGTTTGAGGCTGATATCTTATTACAAGTGAACTCTCGAACTAAAAATACTTGATCTTATAAATAAGAAGTTTTGTGTTCTTTTTCTCTGGTCCATGTCTCTTCTGAAACTTTTTATTTATATAGGTTTCACCCGCAACTCGTTATCGTGCTGAAGCATGTTCTCTGAACAATAAGGTAAGTGGTAGTTGACTGAGTAACTGTTGAGTTCATGGGAGACAAGTATCTTTGACTTGTTCATATTCTTCTATTGTGCTCGATCCACGTTTTTCATCAGTTCGTGGGCTAGGTAGCACTGTTGACTATTTAATACCACGTATGAAATGCGTGAGCCTTATATGGAGGTAGTTCAAATTGGGTTAGGTCGAGGGATAGGTCCCTACAATTGCCTCCTCGCAATTGAAGGCACGAGTGGCTTTGAGAGAGAATAATCCTGTGTATTTGTGGTGTTGGAAGTTAAAAAGAAATGACGTATTTAATGTTAATTTGACTGGTATGGAAATTTATATTTGTATTGCATTGAGGGATGCATTTGCATTGAATGACGATGGAAAGTATTGATGTAATGGACGCTTGGGGTTCCGAGGGTGGTTCTGTTTTGAATAATGACAACTTTGGAAATAGTACATGTACTATGGCTTCTGGCAAAGTATGCCGTTGTTGAAAAATCCTCTGGGATTCTTGTGTAATAGTGATGAGGACTCGGAGAATAGTTTATGAAGAGAGAATTTCTGCTGAAATGTAGAGATTCAAGTTGAGATACTTTGGGGATCAATCTTTGGAGTTTCCCACCCCAATTCTCGTTCCACCGACGTATCACGGTATGTCAGAAAAAGAAGTGGCTGAAACTGAGAAAGATTTTTATTGCATGTGGGAATTTCATTATGTTATCTTAATAGGCGAGCAACGTTGGAGGTACCTCCGCATCCTTGTGGAGGACAAGCTTTAGGAGATAGATATGTGGGCCGATGTAACTGCGAGGCAGTATTGCCGATATCTTGCGTAGGATTGGATTCTAAGGTAGGACTTCCTTTCATCTCTGCCAACTCTTTGTTGGTGGGGATTACAGAGGAGGCGGCGACGGTGGTGGAGTGGGGAGATGGAGATTAGAAATTTTCCCCTGTAAAATAATCATTTCTTGGCACTAAGAAGGCCTTCTGTTTGAAGTGTTGGTTCAAACACTAATGTTCTTGCTTCTATAGTCTCTTTTTGAAGCTCGGCTACATGTCTAAACTTCGACCAAACTTGGAGAAAGGAGAATGTTATGTGATTTCCAATGCCTGCTTTGCTTCAGAAGATTCTCGGAGTAAAACATCACTAAAAGCTAATATGATTTTGAGAATGAACTGAAGGATTATATTTTTGGACTACTTGAAATACTTGTTATCTGCAAAGTACCTGTAATTAATATTTGATCTTAATAAAAATGTTTATTTAAACTCTGTGTTGATAGATACAATTAGTTCTTGTGATTGAAATTGAGCTATAAGAAATATTGATTTGTGTTATTAGAGGACGAAATGAAATACTTGAGATCGAATATGAAATTATTTTCTAGAAATCGGGCTATAAAAAATGTGTCTGTCGAATGAAAAATGTGTATAAAATGTGCTTCGAACCGAATAGCTTAGAATTATGGGGGGAGAATATTGTAGAAGATATTAAATTTATAGGAATTGGAAATTTGAGCTCAGGGAGATCTCTCTAGTAATGTGATATTGGGGGGCAGATAAGTTTGAAATAGGATAGGACAAATCCGAAGAGCTCGCTATGGATAAATAAGTTCAAATAACTTTCTTTTCAGGATCTTAGGGTTTCTTGTTATGGAAAAATAGAATATATATATACGGAATGTGGGGGATTTGAAGTGATCTAGAAAATTGTATAAGTATGGAGAAATGTGATTCAGAGAGGAGGAAGAAATAGAATATGGTGAAGACTCGATCTGTGAGAGTTCGTCAAGCTACTGAAGAACGGCTGGCGATAAAGATAGCTGGAGTTCAAGAGAGGATTTTTGGGTTGCTAGATTATGATTATGATTTGCCAGAGTCCTAATATCAGTTTGAAGGTTTAGATTGTATTGGTAGGGAACTTGAGTTAGGACGTCGCTTCTACGAGGAGCTATTCCGGGAAGTGATTGTGGAGCCTTCAGCTCGAAAAGAGGTTGTGAGGCGAATTGCTGAAGAAGAAATTGAGTTGGAAGATATGAGGATCGTTGGAGGCGAACTGATTAGGTGTAGCTCCCCAGGATATCTGGGATATTTTATGTATAATTATATGTGAGGGTATGGATTGTATGTGGTTGAATATCGGTAATGGAAATGTAATTGGAATGATGTTTTGAATCTGTTCCCCTTTTGTTGCTAATATAGTTGTGACTGTTGTGAATAAAACTTTTGAATTTGAAATGTGAGAGCTTTGGAAATGGCGTCAGTAGTTCTATAAGTAGTAGAAGCAAGAATAGAAAAAATTGGTAGCTTTGATTTTTGTCTCCAGTGTTAGTGCAAGGAAAGTTTGATTGTGTGTATGTGTTGAGTCATCATGAGTGTGGGGAGGTCAGATGAAGATTTGGGTATGAGAGATAAGAATATATTAAAATATAGGGCAGGGGGCAATGATGTGAAGGTGTTTTCACCAAAAAGGTATAAAACGTCTAACATTAATTTTGGAAAGGACACCTTAATTCCAAAACTGAGGGCGGCTCGTGCGAGGCCCAAAATAATTGCCAGTGGTTAGAGAGAGAAGCTATAAATAATACTTCATATTCCTTATTCAAATGTTTATCAACTTCTGATAAATTAAAGAACAGTGTGAGAGGAAAGAGAAAAAATAACAGAGATTCACGTGAGAGATTAGACGAAAGTGATCAACAGGCATGGGGAGAAAAAATTATAAAGACTGAGTTACGACGATGGTTGTATAACAGCATTGTGAAGGAAGGATTTGGCATTGCTTTAAATTCGCTTTCAGATGTTGATTGTTAGTAGATGATTTGTGATATTGTTAATGCGTGTTTGAGAGATTTTTGTGGATTTTCAAATTTCAAAAAATTACTATTTATAGTAGTAACCTATAAAAATCAGTTGATATGTGCCAAAAAGAGATATGCTAAGAGTTATGTATATGTATGATGGATGTGTAAAAGATAATGATAGAATACCTGGACCTGTATGTAGATCGAGCGTAAAGAATATCTGCATAGAATCAAACTTCATCCTTAGACTTGTAGTTAAAATTGAGACTTCACCTATTATAGATGAGTCGACCTCTGGTTGTTCGGTTGAGTATGAGAATCTATCTAATAGGGAGGAGGATGTAAGCATTGTTCAACTTCCAGATTTCCCTGGACAATTGGTATCATACCCTATGAACTCCAATTTATTTGGAGAATTTTGTAAATACAAGGCCCTTATAGGGGGAATATGGTAGGCAGTTTAGAAGTTGCATTATAAAATTTGGGGAGGAGTATTTCTTTATGTTACCTGATTTAGAGAAGAAGAAATCGGATAGGGGAGTAGAGAAATTAATCTCCTTGGAGTATTATAATAGAAATGTTCAGGGTGACCTGGAAGAGGGATTCCTGTGCTACTTGTCTCAGTTGGAGTACGGGTTAAGTTTGCCCCTTTGTAATCTTGCGAAAGGGATAATGAATATTATAGTGGAATGACCTACCCAGTTGAATGGGAACATGTGGGAGGTAATCAATGTTTGTAAGATTTTTGAATAGGTTGTGGGAGGAGAATGAGGTCTAGAGGAGAATATCTCTTGAAGATGTTTTATAGTTTTATGGTGTGAAAAATTATTCTACAAATGGAGGGGAATATTTCTTTGCGAGCTCGTCTGGACCACTTTTCTTCGATCTGAATTCAGCAGGTCGAATGTGAAATGATTATGTGATTTGGGTGGAAGGTGATTGCCTTTAGATAGAAGATGAATAACCCATAGAACTTATGCATGGAACTGTGAAGAAAAGTAAGTATAATAGTGTATGATATCAAACTGTTGTTGTTGAATGTTGTTCTGTTGTTGATAATGTATTATGTTTAGTGTACAGGTCCTCAGTCGAAGGTGAAGAAGAAAGAGTCCCTGTTGGATACTGCGGCTCAAGAAGGGGTTGATCTCGAGGGAGTGCTGAAAGACTTTGGCATTAATAGAAATAAATAAGCGAACAACGGGTCCAAGAAGGTTCAAAAGCTTCAAGCGACGAGACTGATGACGGGAGCTGGAGCCGGTAAGAAAAGAAGGGCTGATGAAAAGAGGTGAGTGGCTTTGCCGAAGGCTACCGCGATGGACTTTGCGGATATTTTAGAGTATACTATTTCGAGCAAGTTAGCTAAGAAGTTTCTGAAGAAGAAGGTTTTGAAGCGTGGCTCGGCCTTTGGAACCTCGGGGAGTAGTGAGGTCGAGGGAGATGTGAATAAAAGGAGGGTAGACTCACTTGCTAGAGTGACTGGGGGGTAGGTCGTGGAAAATTGACCTATGGATGTAGACGAGCTGGGAGTTATGGAGGATAAGACGAGGCTTGCAGCTCGTAAGGGTGTTGAGGAGATGAGCAAAGTGGTAAGTTTTGGTGATTTGTATTTTTTTGAATTCTATATTGTGATTCGAGCTAAAAATATGTTCAATTTATTGTTTTAGGCTGCTCGTTTGATGATGGGGATATGCCTCAGGATTGTGGATGAAAAAGCTGAGCTCAAGAATGAGAAGGTAGAGTTCGATAAGAAGTTGGCTCGATTGAAGTCTAATTTGGTTCGGGAGGGGAAGCGATTGGATTCTGTTAAGACTGCCTAGGAGGTATAGATTTGTGAGCTGACAGAAGAAGCATAAAAGAACATGGATGAGGTGGCAGCCCAGCGCGACAGACTTGGGCGCCAACTCCTCATGATGGAGTACTCTAAAGTTGAGGTTATTGCTATTATGGAGGATCCCTACGTTAAAGAGGAGGAGGTGGAGGATGATGTGGCTGGAGTTATAGGAGGGTTGGATGGTGCCTCTCCCCAAACTTTGCGTGAGAACTAGGGGGATGACAATGGGAATCCAGGAAATGAGAATGAGAAGGTAGAGTAAAATTATTGACTTTATGGCTGTGTGAATTGTAGGGATTGAGAACTGTAAATGTATAGGATATTGTAGGATAAATATTTGTACGCTAGGTGATGTTTGAAAATCTTGTTTATAGGAACTTAAGTATATACACCTCCGAATAAAAGAATTAGAGAATGAGCTTGCTATGGAGAAAGATGCCTCAGCGTCCCTGTTGACTTTGCATCCAAAGCTACAGCTTAAAGAAGAGCAAGAAATATTTGACTTATATGTTGTATTACTTTAGAACTACAAAGTAAAAATTAGAGTTTAGAGATAAACCAAAAATGTGTTAACAATTTAGGGGCAACGGTAATCTAATGTGTCCGGATAATACCAAAATGTTGAGAAAGTTATAGCATAAAGAGTGTGTACCTTGAAATTGGATGTATATGTTATTATCATCGAACTAAGATCATACTTCGACCTTAAGTTTAGAATAGTTTCACAACAGTAGATGTCAAAAAAGAGAAATTTTTTAGAAATTTGATTTTTGTATCATTATCGAATGTATTGGTTGAGTGTTCTTGAATCGAACTTGATGTATTATATCTATAATATTGGTCGAACTAGAGTCGGTTAGGTCGAGTGAACAAGAGACACTCCAATGCAATCAATAGTTTGCGGTGGAGTTTGATAGGATGAGAGAGGCAAATGAAAATAGGGAGGATCAACACGTCAATGTACATTTCAAGTTTATCGAGGCAATACTATCTGTTGACGACCTTTCTCGGAAGATCAAGGGGAAAAATGCTGAAATTAATAAAGGGCAAAAAGAGCTCACGGAGGCGAAGGAAGAGACAACGAAGCTCAAAAGCCGCAATGTTGCATTGATGGTAAAGAGTAAGGAGGCAGATATGGCACAATATTGTATTAAGTTGTTAGAAACGATAAAGAAAGAGTTACGAAGATTTATGGCTAGTCTGAAGGCCTAAATGATTAGTAAAACAAACGAACAAGAGCAAACTCGAGCTGATTTAGTGGGTTCCAAAAGTGAACTGGAGCGATTGAAGAGAAAAATGATTCAGAAAGAGAGTGAGCTGTAAAGAACTTGAGATGACCTATCCAACTTCAAAATTGCAGTTGAGCAGTTGAGTGCAGCTTTACATGTTAAAGATATAGAGTTTCGGCTAGTGCGAAGACTATGTAATAAATTGAATGAGAGGGTGGCCCAATTGAAGGACGATTTGGCTCTGGCCAATTCATGTGTTAAGAAGGCCGAGGCTGGTGAGCGCCCGAGGAAGAATAAAGGTGATGCCAGGGTCTTCATTGTTCAAGGGGATGTGGTTAGCCTATCTGCTCGAATTAGAGAGCTGGGGGGAGATGTAACTCGCACTCAAGCTCACGTGCAAAGAGAAAATGAGCGCTTAAGGGAGTTCCAAGGTAAGTTGGATACTGTTCATATCAGGGAGTAGGAGTTAGAGCGGATGATTAGGGGTAAGGATTACTTGATAAGGAAAAAAGACAAATTGTTAAAGAAATTTCCTGCCCGGGGAGGTGTAGACTGGGAGCTTGAATAACTTTGTACTCAAGTGGCAGAATTGAGGACGATGAACCAGGGTGAGTCAGATAAAGTAGATGAGAAGGCGAAGGAGCATATCAATCTTATGTCCTGCGCAGATTATCGAATGGAATGACCAGACGCACGGTATAAAAAGTTACAAGAGCATCATCAGAAAGTGAGAAAGAATTTTTTCAAGGCAGTTATGCCCGAGGTGACGCGCTCGCAGATGCTAGCGATTGTGATTGCCTATTTTGTGGAGGAAGTAAGAAGGCTCGGGTTAGAGAGGGATACCTTGCATGACTGTTTGTCGGATAGAGGATGCATAGCTGCTATGTTTAAAACATATCTTGGGAAAATTGTGGAAGTCTATATTAATGATCTTCCGTGCAAGAACATATACTTAATTAAC
Organism: Kingdonia uniflora; assembly: GCA_014058105.1. Lineage (NCBI taxonomy): Eukaryota > Viridiplantae > Streptophyta > Magnoliopsida > Ranunculales > Circaeasteraceae > Kingdonia > Kingdonia uniflora. The sequence goes on from JACGCM010002704.1 coordinate 29,056, forward strand.
CACATCACAGATCTAAACACAATATTCAACATTCTTCGATCTTATAGGATGTGACTCATTCCTAATAAGTGTCAATTCAAAGTACATTCAAGCCAATTTCTTGGCCATCTCATCAGCAAGAAAGGGATTGAGGCCAATCAAGATCAAATTTGAGCTCTCCTCAACATGCCATCTCCAAAAACAATAAAAGACGTACAAAAACTTGCTGGCAAGATTTCCGCTATCAATTGATTCGTTTATAAATCTTTATATCGCTGTCGTTGGCTGTTCCTACTACTCAGCAGTTGTACCAAATGAGCAAAAGTTCAACCCAATGCAAAGATCCAATAGACATCAGAATGTGAGGCAACTTTTTAGGAACTCAAAACCTATTTGGGGAAGTCTCCCATCATGAGCACCCTAGTAGATAATGAGGATTTGATCATCTACCTGGCAGTTTCAGATAATTCTATCAACTCGGTTCTCATTCGACTTGAACGGAAGATCAAAAAGCTAGTCTACTTTATCAGCAAAACCCTCACTCCAGTGGAAACAAAGTTTTCTAAAATCGAGAGACTCCTTCTTACTCTTGTTTATACTTTACATAAACTTAAACAATACTTCCAAGCTCATTCAGTCAAAGTTATGACGAACTACCCACTATGGAAAGTTTTGTCCAAGAAAGAGAAATCCAGGAGAGTACAACAATGGTCAGTCTGCTTGGGAGAACATGTATCATGTTCAAACGACGACATTCAGAAAAAGCTTAGGCCGTCACCAATTTTCTCGTAGATTTTCAAGTAAAAGATCCCAAGTGGGAGGAGCACAATCCTGACCTTACAGAAGAAATTACAGAAGATCCACCTACCAAAGCATTTGACGAGTGAGTTAAATGGGTTACAAGGAAAGGGTAGGGACTTCTTGCAGATGGCTCAGCAGGACCCGCAGGGTCCGGAATTGGAATCGTATTGATTTCCCGTTCTAATGACAAAATTAAGAAATCAATCCGTCTGGATTTTGAAGCCTCCTACAATGTCACCAAATACGATGCTCTCATTCATGGACTCGACCTCGCACTTGAGCTCGGCATCCCAGAGCTGTAAGTCTATACAAATTCTTTTCTCATCGTCCACTATTACTCTGAGCAATACAAGAAGAATGGCATGATGATCGAATATGCAACCCTCATTGCAGATAGGATGAGCCAGTTTGCAAAAGTAATTCTTGATTATCTTCCTCGAGGTGAAAATAGACATGCCGATTCCTTAACTTATCCAAAAGTTAGATATCTCTAGATCAAAATGATATCAACCCCCAACATTGATCGACATTCTATATGCACGATTAACACTTGGGGAGCGATGAAGAGGAAGACGACGATTGGCGAAAACCTTTTATTGCCTACCTCGGCCCAAATAACGAATGCTACGGACCCCTTCCAATAGATTTGAAAGAACACTGATAGTAAATTAAAAAATCAAAGTGCTATACAGTTTAAAACAGTTTCTTATATCGCCGTTCAGTCACGGGGATTTACCTCAAGTGCATCTCCAGAAAGAAAACAGATGAAATGCTCTGAGATTTACATGATGGGACTTGTGGCTCCCATGCCGTAGGTCGATCACTTGCTAACAAATTAATTACATAAGGAGTATTCTAGCCAGACATAAGCAAGAAAATAGAAGAATACTCACACAAATGCGATATATGTCAAGGACATGGACACATGGTCCGCGCCCCTGTGCTCGAACTACATGCAAACAAGGTGTTTTGGCCACTCAGGCGGTGGGCACTCGATCTTGTCAGGGAATTTCCTAAATACTCCAGGTAACAGACGATACCTACTCGTAGCTGCATATTATTTTACAAAATCAGCAGAAGGAGATCCACTCTGTCGAACTTGAGATGAAGAGGTTATCTCTTTTATCTGTGAACACATCATTACTTGGTTTGGACACCCCCACCTAATTCGTATCGATAATGGGCCACAATTCGTTAGAGAGAAAGTCATAGCTTTCCTTAACAAACACCACATCATCCACTCACCATTCAATCCCTACTACTCTCAAGGCAATGGCCAAGCCAAAATCATCAAAAAACTATCATGGATGGACTCAAGAAAAGGCTTCACTTACAAAAAAAGGAAACTAGATATGAGAGCACCCTCATGTTTTATGGGCATACCGTAGTACTCCACGTCAATCAACCGGCTGCACCCCATTCTTCCTCACCTATAGTATAGAAGCCGTCATTCCAATATAATACCATCATCCAGTCAAAGATCATGAGCTTATCGATGAAGAAAATGAGTTTGAATTGGCCTGTAACATGAATTGGATTTATGAGACTAGGGAATGCACTATTGCCAACCAAGGGAAATATCGCCATATGCTGGCTAGTTCGTACAATTGAAGAGTTCGAAGTTGTACTTTCCAAATCGATGATCTCGTCCTCAGAGAAATCCCTCAACACCTCAAGGATACACATACCGGGAAACTGGCAGAAAATTGGGAGGGTCCATTCCTAATCATTGGTCAAACAGGTCTAGGATCATATTATCTCATGACGGAGTAAGGACCTCAAATCCCTAATTCTTGGAACACTTGGCGACTGAAACGGTACTATCATTAAGTCCATAACTCCTCCACTTCAAAATTCTCGTTCCGTCAATTCCAAAAGTGAGATTTTATTTCCATATAATGTATATTCTATTCTATTCAATGAAAACTTTCAAGTTTTTTCCTATATTACTCTCTACTTGCGTAGACAAAACATTGATTAAAGCAAAGGTAATACTAGCTTTCAATCGTCTATTCCGGTTAAGGCAAATGTAAAACTAGATTTTAATCATACTTTATACATACTCTCCGATTAAAACAAAGGTAATACTAGTTTTTAATCAAAGAATTCTACCAGACATAAGATAAAGCAAACGTCAACTAGCTTTCATCTCTCAATATGGTTGTGACAATTATATCGATTAAAACAAAGGTAAAACTAGCTTTCAATCGAACTCTATACATACTCTGCGATTAAAGCAAAAGTAATAATAGTTTTCAATCAAAGAACTCTACCAGACATAAGATAAAGCAAAGGTAAAACTAGTTTTCATCTCTTAATATGGCTGCGACGATTATAGCAATTAAAGAAAAGGTAAAACTAGCTTTCAATCGAACTCAATTCATACTCTGGGATTAAAACGAAGGTAATATTTGTTTTCAATCAAAGAATTCTACCAGACATAAGATAAAGCAAATGTCAAACTAGTTTTCATCTCTTAATATGGCTGCGACAATTATACCAATTAAAGAAAGGGTAAAACTAGCTTTCAAGCAAACTCAATTCATACTCTGCGATTAAAACGAAGGTAATATTAGTTTTCAATCAAAGAACTCTACCAGACATAAGATAAAGCAAATGTAAAACTAGCTTTCTTATCTTTATATGTCTGCGACAGATACTTTCACAGGTTACATATACAACCACTACAAAGAATTCTTCTCTGTTAATGGGAGGTCAGCTACGCTTTCCTGTACAACAGGAGGACAATTAGCCATAAAATCTCAAGCTCGGGCAGCTGCAGTAATCCTGCCTTGCTCTACCAATTCAAAAGGTCGTAAACTAAACTCCATTTCCAAGGAGTTCATATTGTTTATCAATCTACATCAGCTCTACAAATGCATCCTTTATCCAACAAGCAGTCGTGCAAGGTATCCCTCTCTAACTCGTGCCTTCTCACTTTCTCTGCAAAATAGGCATTAACTGCCATTAACATCTCCGAGTGTGATACTTTGGGCATAACTGCCATGAAAAAATTTACTCCCACTTTCTGAAGGCGCTCTTGCAACTTCTTGTACTGTGCCTTATGCCATTCCATGCGGCTATCAACGTGAGACATAACATTTATATGCTCCTTCGCCTTCTCATCTAATTTATCTGATTTAGCCTGGTTCATCATCCTCAATTCTGCCACCTGAGCACTAAGTACCTCAAGCCCTCTATCCATGCTTTCCTCGGCAGGAGATTTCTTTAGCAATTCATCTTTTTTCCTTATTAAAATATCCTTACCTCTAATCACCTGCTCTAACTCCTGTTCCCTGATATGAGTAGATCCAGCTTACCTTGATACTCCCTTAACCGCTTATTTCTTTTTTGTACGTGACCTTGAGTACGAGCTACATTTCCCTCCAGCTCTCTAATTCGAGCTAATAGGCTAACTACATCCCCTTGAATAATAGAAACCCTGGTATCACCTTTATTCTTCCTCGAACGCTCTCCAGCCTTGGCATTTTTGACACGTGAATTGGCCAGAGCCAAATCGGTCTTCAATTGTGCCACTCTCTCACTCAACTCATCACATTTTCTTTGCACCAACCGAAACTCTATATATTTAGTAGCTAAAACTGTAGTTAACTGCTCAACAGCAATTTGGGAGTTAGATAGGTCATCTTGAGCTCACTTCAGCTTGTTATCTTTCTCAATCATTTTATTCTTCAATTGCTCCGGTTCACTCTTGGTAGTCACTAAATTAGCTCGAGTCTGCTCTTGTTCCTTTTTTTTACTGATCATTTAGTCCTTCAGACTGGCCATAAAATGGCGTAACTCTTCCTCTGACGTTTCTAATGCCTGGATACAGTATCGAGCCATGCCAACTTCCTTACTCTTTACCATCAACGCATCATTCTGGCTTTTGAGCTTCGTTGTCACTTCCTTCATCTCCATGAGCTCTTTTTGCCCCTTACTAATTTTAGCATCCTTCTCCTCGATCTTTCGATTAAGGTCATCAACAGTTTGTGTTGCCTCGACAAACTTGAAATATACCTTTACATGTTGATCCTCCCAATCTTGATTTGCCTATCTCGTTCTATCAAACTCTGCCACAAACTCTTGGTTATATTGATGTGTCTGTTCTTCGCTCAAGCGAGCTGACTTTAGTTCGACCTACACATCACAGATACAATACATCAAGTTCGATTCAAGAACACTGAATCAATCCATATAAGAATCATATTTCTAACAAATTTCTATTTTTTAACATCTACTGTGTGAAACTGCTTCTAAACTTAAGGTCAAAGTATGATCCCAGTTAGATGAACAATAACATATACTTACAATTCCAAGGTAGACATTCTCTATATTCTAACTTTTTTAGCACTTTGATATTATCTATACACAGTTGAGTATCATTGCCCCTAAAACTGTTAGGACATATTTTGGTTTGTCTCTATACTATAATTTTTACTTTGTAGCTCTCTTACTCTTTTCTAACCTGTAGCTCTGCTTGCGAAGTCAATAGGGATGCTGAGGCATCTTTCTCCTTAGCGAGTTCATTCTCTAATTCTTTTATTCTAAGGCGCATATCCTTATGTTCCTACAAAAAAGGTTTACAAACATCACTTAACATACATAAATTTATCCTACATTGATCCATACAGTTACAATTCATAAACCCGTCATATCCACACAACCAAAGAATCAACAATTTTACACTACAATCTCATTTTCATTCTTATTCTCTCGGTTTACAATATCATCCACTTGGTTCTCTCGCTCAGTTTAGGAAGAGACACCATCCAACCCTCTTACAACTCCAGCCCCATCAGCTTTATCCTCCTCATCTTTAACATAGGTATCCTCTATAATTTTATTTACCATAGCTTTAGAATACCCCATTTTTAGGAGGTGGCACCCAAGTCTGTCACGCTAAACTACTACCTCATTCTAATTTTTCCACAATTCTTCTATCAGCTCGATAATCTCCACCCCTTGTGTAGCCTTCACAAAAGCCAATTGCTTCCCCTCCCGATCCAAATCGAACTTAAAATTGAGCTGCCTTCTTCTCGAGTTCTGCCTTTCCATTCTTGAGCTTAACTTTCTCCTCCTCCATCGCGAGGCAGATCTCCTTCATCAAGCGAGCAGCCTACAAAAAAAAAATCAAACACATTTTTATGCTCAAATCACTATACAAAATTTAGAAAACATTCAAATCATTAAACTTACCACTTTTCTCATCTCCTCCATACCCTTGCGAGCTGCAAGCCTCGCCCTATCCTCCATGACTTTCAACTCATCTTTCTCACCAGGTCGATTCTCTGCGACCTTCGCCCCAATAAGTTCAAAAAAAGGGTCTATCCTTCTCTTGTTTGCCTCTCCCTCGACCTCACCACTCTCCGTGGTTCTAGAGGTCAAGTCACGCATTAACATCTTCTTCTTTGAAAATGCCTGAGCTAACTTGCTTTACGTTGTAAACTAAGGCACATTCGCATAATCCACTGCAGAGGCCTTTGGCATAACCACTCGTCTCTTCCCATCAGCTCCTCTCTTCTTGCTGCCTTCAACCCCAGTCATTAGTCTCATTTCTTAAGACTTCTAAACCTTCTCAGTCCTGCTATTAGCTCATTTATTTATATGAATAGTTATGCCTTTTAACTCTACCTCGAGCTTAACCCCTTCCTGAGCAATACCGTCTAACAGGGACTTCTTCTTCTTCACCTTCGACTGAGGACCTGTCAAACAACAACACATTATCAACAACAGAACATCATTCAATTTTAGTTATTTAATATTATTCGTTATTACACTTACTTTTCTTCACAGTTCTATACAGAAGTTCCATGGGTTCTTCATCATCTCTCTGAAGGCAATCACCTTTCACCCAAATCACATTATCATTCCACATTCGACCTGTTGAATTCAGATCGAAGAAAAGAGGTCGAGACGAGCTCGCAAAAAAATATGCCCCTCCACTTGCAGAATAATTTTTCACTCCATAAAACTACAAAACATCTTCCGGATATATTCTCCTCTCTACCTCATTCTCCTCCCACAACTTATTCAAACTTTCATAAACATTTATTACCTCCCACATATTCCCATTCAACTGGGCAGGAGATGCCCCTCTGACGTTTATTATCTCTTTTGCAAGATTGTTTAGGGGCAGACTCAACCCGTACTCCAACTGAGACAGATAACATAGAAAACCCTCTTCCAGGTTGCCCTGGAGATTTCCATCATAGTACTCCAATGAGATAGATTCGTCTATTCCCCTGTCCAATTTCTCCTTCTCTAAATCAGCCAAAAGAAAAAAAATGTTCCTCCCCAGATCCTACTATACATCTTCTAAACTGCCTACCGGCATGTTCTACAAAATTTAACCATCTTCCCACTATTAGAGCCTTAAATTTTCAAAACTCTCTAAACACATTAGAGTTCGAAAGGTATGATATCAATTGTCCTGGGAAATTTAGAAATTGAACCATTCCTACTTCATTTTCCCTATCAGATTCTACATTATCAGATTCAGCCGAATGACCAAAGGCCGACGCCTCCATTACAGGGAAAGTCCCCATCTCGACTACAAATCAAAGTTGAGGTTTGATTCTACACAAATACTCTTCTCGCTCGACCTACATACAGGTCTAAATATTCTATCATTATCTTTTATACATATATCATACATATACGTATATCATTCACATCTCTTTTATATATATATATCAAATAAAATTTTATAGGTTACTATAAATAGTAATTTTTTGAAATCTGAAAACCACAAAAATCTTTCAAAAAATATACATCAACAGTATCATAAAAACATTCTACTGACCTTTAATGTCTGAAAACAAATCTGAAGCTGCGCCAAATCTTTAAGCTTATCCTGAATAAAAATTATTTAAACTTATCTATCAACATCAGCCTCAGTGAATTCAGCCTATATCATTTTAAACTTATTTTCTCTAAATCTAATATTTCAAAGAGATCTCCCTGAGCTCAAATTTCCAGCCCCTGCAAATTTAAAATCTTTTGCAGTTATCTCCCCAATAATTCTAAGTTATTGAGTTCGAAGAAAGCTTTTACACATCTTTTATTTCACATACATTTTTGCAACTCCTTTGCTATAATATACTTTGTAGATCCAATCTCATATATTAAATTTCATCATTTATTCATAAATCTTTGAATTACTCATAGCTTGTTTTCAATCACAAAAGTTAATTCTATCTATCAACATAGAGTTTGAATAAATATTTTTTATTAAGCTCGAATATAAATTACAAGTACTTTACAGATAACAAGTTTTTTAGGTACTTTACAGATAACAAGTCTTTCAGGTACTTTACAGATAATAAGTCTTTAAGGTACTTTACAGATAACAAGTCTTTCAGGTACTTTACAGATAATAAGTCTTTCAGGTACTTTACAGATTACAAGTCTTTCAGATACTCCTGAAATAACAAATTCTTCAGTTCATCCGTCTTCAGTGATGTTTCTCTCCAAGAATCTTTTAAAGCAAAGTTGGTATTGGAAAATGCTGAGCATCCTCCTTCCTCGGAGTTTGGTCGAAGTTTAAACATGGAGCCAAACTTTAAATGGACACTATAGAAGAGATGAAGTCAGTGCTTGAACCAACTCTTCAAACAAAAGGTCTTCTTAGAGCCAAGAAGCGATGATGGTACAGAAGCAGACTTCTAACATCCATCTCCCTTCTCCACTACCACCATGGTTTCCTTATTAACTACCACCATCAGAGAGTTGGTGGGGATAAAGAAGGCCCTACCTTGGAATCTAATCCTATGCAAGATACTGGTGATACTGCCCTGCAGTTATATCGGCCCCCACATCTATCTCCTCAACCATATCTTCTTTAAGGATGTGAAGACACCTCCAACATTGCTCATCTGCCAAGACAGCGGAATGAAATCTTTACATACAGTAAAAAACTTATTCAGTTTCAGCTGCTTCTTCTTCTGACATACTCTGATACGTAAGTGGAATAGGAATGGGGGTGGGAATCTCTAATGATTGGTCACCAAAGTATCTTAACTTAAATTTCTGCATCTCCGCATAAACTCTATCTTCATAAACCATTCTCTGGGTCTTCACCATCATCAATCTAGGCTTCCAGAGAATTTTTTAACAAACAACGTACTTTGCCAGAATCCTCAGTACAGATATTATTTATATAACCATTGTTTTTAATGCGCAGGTACATTTCCAAAGCAGTCATCATTTAATACAGAGCCACTCTCGAAACCTCAAGTGTCACGTACATCAATACCTCCAATATCATTCAATACAGATATATCCCACCACATAAAAAAATACCGATTTTCCATACCAGCCAAATCAACATTAATAATTCATTTCTTTTCAACTTCCAGTAACATAATTCCATAAATTCTTTTTCAACCAAAGCCACCCGTGACTTCAGTTACGAGGGGGCAATTATAGGGACCTATCCCTCGATTAAACCTAATTCAAACTATTTATAATTTGAACTACCTCCATATAAGATTCATGTATTTTATACGTGACATGAACAACAGAAAAGCATGAACAAGTCAAAGATACATGTCTCTTACGAACTCAATAGTTACTCAGTCAACCACCACTTCCCACATTGTTTGGAAAACGTGCTTCGGCATGATAACAAACTGCGGGCAAGGCCTATATAAGGAAAAAGTTCCAGAAGAGACAAGGATCTGAAAAATATATGAGAAAATACCAAGAATACCAGATTTTATAGATTTTCAAACACCAAATTTTTTATTTAGAAGATTAAGTATTTCTAGTTTGAGAGATCACTTGTAATAAGATTGTAGTAGCATATTTCCCATATTCAACAAGGGTAAGACATCATAATATAGTCGAAGACAGCCCAACATTTGAGAAGATGCCACATCTACAGCCGCAAGTCCTCGACCTACTAAAAGTAGCCATTGTGCCTGGTTAAGAAAGTGTCGTTAGAGATCCACAATGTTTGCCCACTACTCCTGAAATAGGAGACTGTTTCTTCTTTTTGTAAACTGCCTGTATCTACTATAAATATAGGCAGAGAATAGATTATTCAGATCCGCAACTTTACCATTAATTCATCCTTACTTTACTATCACACAACAAACTATAATAATTAACAACCTATTGAATTTTATATCAAAATCCTCCATAAGGTCGTGGTTTTTCATAGCCTTTACTGAGTTTCTATATAAAATCTTATTCGTTTTAGCTTATTTTTCCATCATCCTTATAAAAAATATTGGCAAAGATTATCCTTCTCGAAAATACGCCATTATAATTGGCGCCGTCTGTGGAAAAACCATAGTTTTCTTTACCACCTCTGATCTACAAACAATCTAATGACAAACATGAATCTCCGAAGCCATTCTAGTACACTGAGGAATCGCGTAATCAACTCGATACCAAAACCATAGATATGTATGGTACAGTGATTGAATTATAGATTCAAATGGAATCTGACCAAGTCCAGAGGTTTGAAGATCAGCGTATCCTCGCTCACGCTCTTAAAGTGAAAAGAGACGAATGGAGAAAAGCCTTGGACTAGCAAAGTTGGACACATAAAAAAGAGATGGAAAATTTATGGAGAACTCATGATTGACTCACTTGCCGTCAAACGCTACCTCCACAAGCCCGAAGTGATCATCGATATAGGGTAACCCAGAAATAAAATTAGCCATGAGAAGAAAGAGTACAAACTTCTTGATCCAGATCTAGAAATGCAGATAGAGTTTCTTGACATTTCGGACTTACATCCTCAGTATCGATAACTCAAGGAAGTTGACGCACGCGTCATCAAACTCCCCCACCACTAGAAAGAAGGCCAATCTAGGACCGATTGGGACATGAAAAACATGGAGACTTGGATTTACAAGTTGTAGCCATACCAATTCCTCTGCCACAATTCATCACCTTGGATAACCTAAATAATAGGATCCATGCCATAAACTTTGATATTCCATGCAGAAGGTCTTCCCACGATAGAATTGAGGCAAACCCCATTTCTCCTCATCTCAAAGTTATGTCTATTCCAGATAATTTATATATGCTAAAATTTATTCAGTATGAAGACCTCACTGACTCTCTCACCCACGTCCGACACTTTAAAGTCACAGTTGGATTATACTCCAAACTCGACCACAAGATATACAGATTATTTAACTTGAGCCTGAAAGAGGAACCACTCAGATGGTTCTATACTATCCCTGAGGGCTCCACAACCAGATTCCTGTAGATTCCTATAAATTATGCACATGCTAAGGAGTGAGAGATATCTGTAGATTCCTTGTTCTTTCATGAGCAAGGCAGAAAAGAAACCTTGGCAAGCTTTTATAAACGTTTTGTACAGGAAACCCGAAAGATTGGGAACTTAGATCCTAAGATCGTCGTTCTAGCATTCACCTCAGCTCTGCATATCGATTCCAAAGTTTGAGAAGAACTTACCTTGCACAAGCCCAAAACGGTGATAGAAATTATTAATGGCGTAAATAACTATATTGAATTACAGCGATCTAAGAAAGATAAGATGAAGAGCTCCTCTGTTATCCAGTATCATGAAACATTTACATTTCAACTCCAAAAATCAACCACCACTGAAGTACCCAAGCAACATAGAAGAAACACCGATAATACTAAAAGAAGAGATAGAAGGCCAGAAAGACCCATCCCTGTTCTACCTCTAAGAATAGACGGAAGGCAGCACAAGCAATTCCTGATATCCCCAACAAACCTTTATGTTAGTATTACAACGTGTATAGGTACGAAACTGACAAATGCTGCTCTCTCATTCAAAATTTTCATCATATTCTATTAGGTGGCAGACTTCATAATTATGTAGTCGACATTCAAATGTTCCTCGAAGAAGAAACTAAGAACAAAGACGTCGAACAAGAGCAAGGTCAAGGGTAAACTCATAATCTTTACATGATCGAAATTGAAAAAGGAAAGAAAAGGAAACAAGACGATTGAATTACATCTTGTTGCAAAATGACTTCCTTAGATAAATTATTAAAACTTCTTCCTAGCTCGAGCAAATCAAAACGTCTATACCATATTACCTTTCTTGGACTGCGACACTAGCCATGTTAAGTACCTTCACAATGACTCTCTGGCCATTATGATCAAAGTAAGACAAGACTGCCTACATACGCTTCTCGTCAATATAGGAAGTACCATAGATATTTTGTTCAGAAGAGCAATTGAAGTTCTCGAACTCAACGATGCAGTGAAAGCTTCGATAACCACAATCACAGGTTTCAATGATTTAAAAGAATTGGCAACATGAGAAATTATACTTCCAGCTCAAGCGGGGTTTGAAACCACTTTCGTTAAATTCGTAGTCATCGATGTTGAGTTCAAATATCTGGGAATTTTAGTGCGGAGTTGGCTACATTCGATCAAAGCAGTACCTTTTGCATATCATTTAACATTGAGATTTCCAACATATCATGGAGTCTACGAGATCAAAGGGAGTCAAACAGTTACACGTATATGCGAGAATACCACCACTAACTTTCTTATGGCAGAACTTATTAAGGCATTGCAACTATAGAAGAAAACACCCCCCATATTCGAGCAGCATGACACTGAGGTAGTAGATTCCATTGAACTTGACGGGCCCTGGTGTAGCACCTTCATTGGCTGCATGCTGCCATCCAATGTGAAAGAAACCATGATCCAGCTTCTTAAGATAAACGTCGATATCTTTGCATGGTATTTCCATGAGATGCCTGACATTTATCCTTTGGTCGCATACCACAAGCTCAACCTCCTTCCAGACAACAAAGCAGTTGTACAGAAGAGTCAAAATCTAGTTCATTGCCTTCGTGATGCCGTTAATGAGAAAATTGATAAACTTCTTCGTGTTGGATTTATCAAGGAAGCCAAATATCCCTAATGGGTTTCTAACATAGTGGCAGTCCCGAAGAAGAATGGGAAAATTAAAGTCTGTGTTGTTTTTATATAACCCAACAAGTTTACCCTGAAAGATAACTTTCCTCTCCCACTTATCCTGCATTTCCTCGACTCTGTCACAGGTCACGAACTTCTTTCAATGATAGATGCAACTTCTGGTTACAATCAGGTTCTACTCGCCGAAGAAGATCAGGAAAACATAACTTTTATCACATAAAGAGGTTTTTACTGTTATACGGTAATACCCTTTGGGTTAAAGAATGCAGAAGCCACTTACCAATGACTCGTCAAAAAAAAGTTTAAAGATCATTTAGGCAAAATCTTGGAAGTATACATCGATGATATGATCTGCAAGAGCTTGAAGCGTGAAGATCAATGTAACAACCAAACCATATTCGATATCCTTCATACCTGCCAGATGAAACTTAACCCAGAAAAATTCTAATTTGGTGCTACATCTGGTAAATTTCTAGAACATTTGGTTAGTAAAAGGGGAATCAAAATTAATCTGGCACAAATCAAAGCACTAATGGCAATGCCACCTCCTCGAACAAAGAAAGTTGTATAGAAATTTGTTGGCAAGATTACTGCTCTTCATAGGTTCATTTAGAAATTATCCGATCGATGCAAACAATTTAACCTCCTTCTTTATGGAAATCCGACTCTACTGTCTAAAAAATAGACCAAGGAAATCGTTTGGACTACTGACTGTAAATTAGCCTTTTAGGATCTTAAACGATACTTGGGGCGTCCTCGTATCATGAGTACTCCAGTTGATGGCAAAACACTCATAATGTACTTATCCATAACCGATGATTCCATTAGCTCTATTCTTATTCAAGAAGACGACGGTATAGAAAAACTAATTTACTTTGTCTGCAAGACTCTCATTCCTAGAGTACTCCTATCATGAGTACTCCAGTTGATGGCAAACACTGATAATGTACTTATCCACAACTGATGATTCCATTAGCTCTATCCTTATTCAAGAAGACGACGGTGTAGAAAAACCAATCTACTTTGTCAGCAAGACTCTCATTCCTGCTGAGAAAAGTTATACAAAAACCAAAAAACAACTACTTGCTTTGGTCTATTGCTCTAAAAAACTTTGACATTATTTCTAATCACATCCCATCAAAATCATTACTAAATATCCTCTTAAACTTGTACTCTCTAAAAAAGAAAAATCTTGAAGAATTCAACAATGGTCTGTATTCTTCAGGGAATATGTCATCTCCTTCGAAGATAGCATCCTCTATTATATTATTGCAGGCGGACCTCTTATTGAATGTATCTCTCAGAAATAGGCCCAAATAAAAATCAAAGAACTTCACGAAGGGATCTGCACAGCTCGTATTTCAGGACAATCATTGGCCCAATGGGTATTCACTCAAGGGTTATACTGGCTGATGATGCGATAAAACTGTGAAGACTTTGTTCGTAAATGTTACAAATGCCAAATCCATGCTCAAGACACCAAAATCCCACCACTCGATTTATATATAGGCAATGTCTTCTGGCCATTCAAAAGATGAGGGATCAATATCATTAGACCCTTCCACCCAGCATCGTGTAATCGCAAATTTGTTCTTGTGGCCATATACTACTTTACAAAATGGGTCGAAGCAGTTCCTCTATGTCACACCGATGAAAATGAAGTCAAGAAGTATCTTTGGGAGCACATAATCACCAGATTTGGGTGCCTACAAATGGTACGATCCGACAATGGCAAACAATTCATCAGCCGTAAAGTCCTCACTTTCCTCTACAGATACAAGATTTAACTCTCAACTTTGACACCTTACTATCCACAAGGAAATGACCAAGCTAAAGCCATCAACAGGAGCATTAAATTCGGACTACGCAAGCGCCTAGATAAGAAAAAAGGAAGATGGGTAGATAAATTACTAAGTATTTTCTGGGCATACCGAACAACTCCTCGAACGTCTACCAGCTGTACTTCTTTTATGATAGCCTTCAGAACTGAAGCAGTCATACCCTCAGACCTTGATCTACCAAGTGGTCGAAGTAGACTTACATATGAAGAAAATGAGCTAGGTCTCCTCTGCAACCTCAACTAGATCGAAGAAACCCAAGACAAAGCCATTGTGAACTTGGGATGGTACCATAGCACACTGAAAAAAGCTTATAACAAAAAGGTATGAAAGCGAAAGTTTTGAATTGGAGAACTTGTCCTTTAACGGATTCAAGATAGTACTAGACCTAAGAATTCTAGAAAATTGTCAGAAAACTAGGAAGGGCCATACATTCTCAGTGACAAAATAGATAGTGGGACATATTGGCTGACGATCAAAGATGAAGAACAACTCAAATTTCCATGGAATACTGCCCAACTAATTTTTTTTACGATGACAAACTATAACTGATTTTGACTGATTCTAATAATGTTATCTTTCCTTTCCAATACATCTATCGCACAATCATCTTTACCATCTTTACTTTCATTTTGTTTCGATGCATACTAACATATATGCATCGCGAACTAACATTCATCTCTTCGACAAATGTTATCCAATTTCAGGATCTTGTTTGCAATCATTACTAATCGCACAAAACATGTCATGTTTTGTCGATTCCAAATCAAAACCCAAATATCCCATAGAGGAGTAATATCTGGTAATCATTATTAAAACCCAGATATCCCATAGAGAAATAACATCTGGTAATCATTATCAAAACCCAGATATCCCATAAAGGAATAACATTTGGTAATCAAAACCCAGATATCCCATAGAGGAATAATATCTGGTAATCATTATCAAAACCCAGATATCCCATAGAGGAATAACATCTGGTCATCAAAACCCATATATCCTATAAAGAAATAACATCTGGTAATCAAAACCAAGATATCCCATAGAGGAATAATATCTGGTAATCATTATCAAAACCCAGATATTCCATAGAGGAATAACATCTGGTCATCAAAACCTAAATATCCCATAGAGGATTAACATCTGGTAATCTCAATCGGCAACCCAGATATCCCATTGAGGAATAACATCTGGTCATCATTTCCTTTTTGCGTTATCCCATCGAGGAATACCATTTAATGATCTCAATACAAACCCAGATATCCCCTAGGGAAAGACATCTGACCATCATTTAAAGCCATTATATGGCCCTCTTTCTATCATTTAATATGCTTGATTCTGAACTATCCTCATGCAATCTACATCACATTATATGCTACTCATCTTATCGAATTTAAACACTTACCATAACTTCACACAATCTATGCATAAATTATTTTTCAAAAAATTCTTCAAAACCATAAACGTCATCATTCAAAAAAGTAGTAAAATATTGTTTCGGTGCCATTGACCATTTTTACATTTGACATCAAGCAAAAATAATTTACAGACCAATTTTACTCTGTAGGGGGAAACACTACATCGTCAACCTTCGTTAATCTACCTGGAGCAAGAACATCCTCTATTTCCTCGAGATGCAAGCCATTGGAATTCATCATTTCAAAATCATCAACGACTTCCATCCCACTAGGAACTTCATGAGTTTCCGAAACCTCGTCTTCTTTGTCTGAATTATGAAAAACTAGATTCCCAGCTAAGACCAATGCTTTGTAATGATCTTTCCTATGCTCCATCTCCATGAACTGCCCTCCATAATTGGCCCTCACCTTCTTATACGCCTCGAAACTATCTCGCATAAGTTCGGCCTTTAGCTCATTCAAAACTTTCCCATGCTCCACTTCCATTTCACTTCGAGCATCATTTACCTGCTCCCACACATCCTTCTAAAAATTTGATCTCAGCAATGATAACGCCTCATCTTTTTCCTTTGTTAGCTCAGCCCTTATCTCCTTGACCTTTTTTTCCCACACTTTCCTTGCATCACGAAAGGCAACTTCCTGCGTCTTCCCAGTATCTAGCTTGTACCTATTCAACTTCGCATTCAATTTCTTCTTTTCTTCGATCAGATCTTCTTTCTCCTTCATTAAATCTTTATCGATAATCTTATAAGAAACCAGCTGATTTGTCAGCGTACCAACGCTAATAATACGGCCTTTGGGTTCAGTCAACAACTTATTGATCTGGATTATATTTATAAAATGAGTATTCGAATGAGGTACCAGATTATTTAAACGAATCAAAGCAGATTTTTTTTTTACCTTCAACATATTTCGGTAGCCCTCGCTAAGAAAAGTTATCAAACTCTCTACCCCAACCAAACAATCATCCACTTCTGTCTCCGGTATATCCGTTCCTTCAGACCTTATTCTCAAATTCTTTGACGTATTTCTTCATCGATGCCTCCGAATCCGCCCTCTTCTTTGAAAACATACTTGTCGAAGCTAGTAGAGGTCTCCCATCAGGCACAACAATTGGTGTCTCAACCTTTGCCCCTTCCTTGATGATTTACCTTCGAGACTGCTTCTTCGGAGGTAGCAAAGGAGCAGCAACTTGGCTAGCCGCCCTTTTCTTCTTACCCTTCCCCAAAGTTTTTGTGAACATCAAATATCTCTCAGTAGTTACAGAGTCCGTCGTATACCCAACAAGCGAAGGATTTTCTAAAGGCAAGCTTGACTCTACAACCCTTTTGTTCCTCGCAGACATCTTTCCTTCAATTACTAGAACTTCTGCCCCCTTAGCTCTCGACCTCTTTAAGCCTACCTCTTGAAAAAAAGTACCCACTTTCTCTTGGTCGATGTCAAGGTTGTCGATCCTACCGTAGAAACCCTTTCTAATTTACTCTTGTACTTCAGAATTCCTATCAATTTCTTTTAAGGCTACACAAACACCAATAACAGTTACAAACAATTTAATCAAATACGCAAATCCAAAACATTGATATTTATGTTACCTAACCATACACCTAAATGGAAAGCTTTCCTTCTTATCAAACTCATAATTCCCCGATACCAGAAGATGTTCATTACTATACTGTCCTCTTGTTGAAGCCATGTCGTAAAATAGTGGTCTCTTTAAGAACCTCGCCAAGTATCGGTATCCTAGCTTATGTAGATTTTGTAAGTGCATAGTACATACATAGATCATCCACAGTGATTAATTCTTCACCCCTCATCTTGAATCGACTGTTTATCAACCAATATACGCGAAAGAGATCTTACACGTTTTGGTTGAACTGACCAGGTGCAACGTTAAAAAAATTTAACAACTTCTTCTGATTAGCTCGAAGAGGGAGCTTCAACCCCTTCTTAATTTGTTCTCGATGAACGAAAATCCTACTGAAGGGTATTTCCTGGTCGATCATATCATACTGATACTCCTCTAACTTAATATCCTGAGGAATACCATACTTCTTCTTGAAACTCAATATCTCCTTTGTTTCTGGCCCCTCACAATAACAAACCTCCTCCCCCTCCTCAACATCTTCCTCCTACCACAAGGCTATTTATAGACCCCACACAACTGCTTATTATACCACTTCGTGACCATTCGAGTACTCAAGCATTACGCATTATCCGTCTTTTTTAGAAGTCTTTGATTATTCGCATTCTAAAAGCCAACAAACCCATGCACTATTGTTCCAAACCTAGCATATCTCTTTGTACATCTTCAGATATATCCATCATTGCCAAAACACTGCCTATTTTCTCATAAAAATGGTATATATCTATTTCCTTGTACTTCACATTGTCACCTGCAGGAGTACACCTGGCTATTTTAAATTTTATCATTACCACGACACAGGTTACCTTATTTACAATTTCCCTATATTCTTGGGAAGGTCATCAAACATGCAATTTAAAATTTAAAATTTATTCGACATTACAATTACCAACATGCAACATTGTATTAGTACATTTCATTCAGACACACATGTCAAAACATATTTAACAACATTTCTCATTACAGGCGTCGACAACTACATTCTGACAAACAAATTTATTATATTTTGCCAAACAACGTTATTTGATTATTACATTGCCTGCTTCACAAAGCAAATTGTCCTCATCAAATTCTAACTACAACAGCATCCTCCTCCATAACTACCAATTTTGTACGAGAGTACATGCTAATAACACATTCTGGAGGACTCAAAAATTCTAGTCCGTAATGAAACTGAAAATCCTCTTCCGCATCCTTTGCCTCTACCTCGCTCATCCCTTCATAATTCTATTCCACTGGAACTTATATTTGAAAATTGGCACACCGATTTCCAAAGTAACGCCTAAACAATTCCCAATACTTAGCTTAAATGTGACTGAACTATTCCTTATGAACTTGTGCCCTGGTCTTCACCATTTCCTCAAACACAAAATCTCAATTTCTATAAGTAAGGGGTACTTATAGAATATCTGAGTCCAAGTCAATCAAGTCCAACATTTATTTTTCATTGTAACTTTATATTTTAATAGTCAAATCAATCAACATCGATATCCATTCATGGCCCCACACAAATAAACTATACTTTGAGATATCTCAAATTCGATACTCCTTCACATTTAACATATTTGACTTCGACATCAAAATAATTCGATCACTTGTTTAATTCAAACTTCAAAATCACAAACCTATAAACATAATATGAAGTCGAAGAACAAAGTTTATTCATAAAACTATCTGTTATATTTTACAGTTGACAATTCACTCATTTGATTACATTCCATCCAGCTACATTTCAACTTGTTATTCAACTTATAGGCCTAATTGCTATGTGCTTCTTTTCACCAGAATCTGACATTACCTCTGGCAAAAAGGGCAACGATATCCTAAGAAACTCAATGAATCTCAAGTCAGGGAATTTTTAAATAGTACTACCTCTACAGAAGAACTACAGTAGAAAAATGCAATAAATACTTTGGGGTTGACAAGATCCACAGGTACCAAGACAGCCTTTATAACACCATCTTCAATATGAACAATAGCCCCTTCTCTAAATGGTTGATGAACTCAAACACCATCTGCAATAGCAACTGACACTAGCTCTAATAGATACCCCACGTGAAAACGCTCTCTAACTCCACTTCCCTTAAATCTCCCTACCATGATAACAATCGGTACAGGTTAAAGTAACACTTTACCTCTATATAGTCGTCACAGTAACCATCTATATACTCAGGCCACTTGATACGCCACACTTGGGGCGACATCCTTCCCAAACACCACCGTACAAATCCTTATTTAAACCATCTATTTATAACCTCTACTTCTAGTTACAAAGTTCAATGACCCGCATTAAATGCTCCTCGGGAAAAACATGACTAGATTTACTTGACTTTTACCTCGAAAATGACAACATAAAGACTTGTGTGAATATTCGGCAACCTCTTTAGCTTTTGATCTCTTCTCGACATAACCACAAATACTTATGTCGAGAATAGGGCAATTGTAGTAGCATATTTCCTATATTCGACAAGGGTAAGCCAGCATAACATAGTCGAAGACAGCCTAGCATTTGAGAAGATGCTATGTCTACAACCACAAGTCCTCGACCTACTAAAAGTAGTCATTGTGCCTGGTCAAGAAAGAGCCATTAGAGATCCACAAAGTTTGCCCACTACCCTAGAAATAGGAGACTATTTCTTCTTTTTATAAACTATATGTCTATAAATACAGGAAGAGAATAGATTATTAGATCCGCAACTTTACCATTAATTTATCCGTACTTTCTTATCATACAATAAAATGTAATAACTGGCAACCTATTAGATTTTACATCAAAATCTTCTCGAGGTCATGGTTTTTCTCAGCCATTACCAACTATTTCCGTTATGTTGCGGGATATGATGATCCTAAGGGGCCTAGTGTGTTTTGCCAAAAGTTGCTGCCAGGCAAGATATGTGGTGGTTTTGAGTCGTTCTGAGTTGGGAAGAAGGGTCAGCTACCTAGTACGTTGAAGTGGTACAATAGAGACATGGGCAGCGCCGCATTCCCACATCTCTAGTTCTAGCTTGAGCAAGAGCTCAAGGCTCCTAAAGGGGTGGGAGCCATGATCCAGGCGGATCTAGGCAAGTCTTATTGGGACTAGGACCTTGCAACCATGTCCTATTGGGACTAGGAACTTGTAACCAAGTTCTATTGGAACTAGGAACTTGTAACCCTTATAAAATAGGCAAGGCTAGGCAAGTCCTATTGGGACTAGGAACTTGTAACCCAGTGCTATTAGAACTAGGAACTAAGAACTAGTAACCCTAATACAAAGGGCAAGGCTAGGCATTATTAGGGGATGTTAGATCTAGAAAGTGTTCTAAAAGAGACCTAGGGTTTTTGGAGTGATTTTCTTGTAATTACTTCATTTTTTTAAGCAATTAAAGCTTTGTTTTCCCAATCAATTGATGTTCTTCAGACTTTTTAGCTAACTAGAGCTTTTTCATCGTATTGTGAAATAATAGTATATATGACTCTTCTCTTCTATGTAATTGCTTTACATACAGGGTCCCAATATAATCTGGGATATAAAGCTTAATGAAATATTTCTTCTTTTCTAGTTAGTTCTTAATCTCTACAATTACTAAGGCCAGATATCATGTAATCCAAAATTCAAAATATATCAAGCAGGTATATCATTGCCTTCAGGACCATCCCACTAGTCAGTAGATAGAATGCTATCAACAGTATTCCAATATTGTAATATAGAAAGGGTGATGACTTTCACCTGATTGAGAATTCTTCCTGAAGGCGTTGTATCAAAAAATGATATTAGAATATGTAAAATACTTATAAGTATCTGCTTGAAGAAAACTTGAGCAGTCTTTAGTCCCACAAATGTAACAAGTAGAGCTTAAGCAAGCATCAAAACACATGAAATTATCCTAATTATTGCATAAATGTGAATAAAAATATTGGCATTAATAAAATCCCCCTTAGTTTCATAAGCTAACCAATAAACACAAGCTATTTGAGAAAATAAGCAGCCAAGTAAGGTTATAGCAACACTGCACCCACACCCCACCACCCGTATGCCTCAGTACAATAAATTTTGTAAACGTTCAAGCTAACATATGCAGTCTATCTTTCTTCATTTTCAATGAGCTTATAAGTTTCCCTCTTACTTTCCCTTGGGCGAGGAGATGGTTGGTTTGGTGACTATAGCGGTTCCTATGCAATTATTGCATAATCACGAACAAAATGATTGGAATTATTAGAATTTCCCTCAGTCTTAAGCCAACCAATAATTAAAAGCCAATTGAGAAAATTGGCAAAACTAAGGTTAGTAGCATTGTACCCACACCCACACCTCACCACCCGGTATGCCTTAGTATAATAAATTTTGTATGCGTTCAAAGTAACATGTCCAATATCGCTTTTGTCGTCTTCAATGAGCTGGGAAGTTTCCCTTAGGCGAAGAGATGGTTGGTTTGGTAACTTTAGTGGTTCTGGAAGTCGTTATTTGGCCAGATGTTACTGTGGGGACTTATTTCTTGAGCTAGGATATCATCGAGCTAATACCATGCCAGGCTCATGTAACAATCACGTGACATATGCTATCAACAATAACACCTAGACTACAAACTGTAGAAGAATGTGGCTCGAGCACTCTAAGTGATACAGGACAAGTTAAGGACACTTATCTTCCATGAACTTGTAGTTACAGAGATAGCCTCTACTCTTCTGCTAATTAAGGAAAATGTGCTGATACATGTGAACGAACTGAGAGTAAGGTCTATAAATGGAATAAAATACAGAAGAAGAACAAGATCAACAAAAGTTTATCTAGCTCAAGAGATTATAACTTGTAAATCAAAATATTAGTCTCAAGCAATAAAGTTACAGTTACTAAATCCTCAAGCCGAGTTCGTGGTTTTCACCTATTTAAAGGTTTCCACACTAACCACCTGTACCAACTTGTATTATTGGTTATACTAATTGTGTCGCATGTATATTCAATGTAAGATCTTATTCTACCTATTACGAAATTAGGCCCTTATATTTGGCATCGTCTATTGGAAAGAAGAAATTTCTACAATATCCTAAGGCAGACAATTACTCAATGGTTAATTTTCAATCATGATGCTTCAAAATGACTAGCCACAGGAGTTCAGCATGAAATCTCTATCAAACTTGATCAGCTCACGGAATTAAGGGTGAACCTTAATGCCAAAATAGTGAAGCAAAATGGGCTTAAACGTCAGTTATTATACAACCGAGAGCTTTGTAAATAGGAACTTGAAGTTGAATGTCAAGCTCGACAAACAGAGTTCATACGACATGAAGAACAGATGACAATGATGCAAACTGCCTTGCAAGCTCTGTAAGACAATCAACAGGTTTAACCACCCAGGGAGCGTGATTAGTTACCAACGAACTCCAAAGTTTCAACATAATTTAGGTTAGAACCTCGAGGGGCCACTAGAAAAGGAGCTTTTAGGCATCAACACATCGAACCACACGTACCAGAAGTTTTAATTTATCTGAGATAGGAAGATCAGTCAGAAATTAGTAAAGGATGCAGGCCTTCCAAGCTTCAAGAAGAGGAGCCACAACCTCTATCCAGGGTGCCAGCTTGTGAATGTTTGAGCATGGGAAGCGGTACTCATAACCCCTGACCTGCATGCCAAGCCGTTTTAGCACCACATTAGTACATCACACAGGAACACATGGATCAGCGAATCAAGGAATTAATAGAAGCTCAAGCTCTCGGTAGTAAAGAAGATTTGAACAAATTGTATGGTAGTTCGATCTCCAAAGAGTTGTTTGATATGGAAGTATCGACATGTTTCCAAACTCTGAAGATACATAAGTATAAAGGCACCGATCCTAAAAATCCCATCCAGTAACTTCAAAACTCATTGGGGTTATATTCCAATTTAAACCACATTCTACGTTGACTGTTTGCTATAAGCCTATAAGAAGAACCGCTCCGATGGTTCCATTCTCTACCTGAAGATTCAATCCTCACATTCGACCACCTACAGAAGATCTTTGTCAAGACGTACATTCACAATAAAGACAAGGAAGAGAATTTATACACTCTTATTAATCTCAAACAGTCGCAGGGGGAGAAGCTCGAGGTCTTTGTAAATAAATTTTTGGAACTTGCTCGGAAGGTTGATAATCTTGATCAGAAGACTGTCATTTTTGTATTTACCAATGCACTACAAATTGATTATAAAGCGAAGAAGCATCTATTTTTGAACAAACCCTCGACTTTGAAAAACATGATTACCAAGGTAAATGGGTATGTCGACCTGGAAAGGATGATGACCGAAAGCATAAATCTACTAAAAACATCCTAACCATGAAATGTCAAAACATAGATAGAGACAGTGAACAAACAGGTGGCTAGTATGATAAAAATCTTGCTAAAGCAAACACAGACAAATCATAAAAACGGTAATTTATTACCCAAACCAGTCTTTCCAAAGATGAATCTTAGGATCTTAGCGATCTATCACATACTAGAGAAAGACAAGTTTTAACGTGTATCTCAGCCTCTAGAGCCAATGGAAGGCAAACCATAATTTTTGCACCACAAGGTACACACATTATGAAACTAACAATTGTTATACTTTACGAATATTGCTGGATTACATTTTCAAAGATGGGAAAATGTAAGAGTACATTATCGATCTGGAGGTGTATAAGAATCGAAGCTATAAGAAGCAAGTCGAAGTAGTTCTGATCAAAGATCAATTTGGGGAAAAATACTTGTACCACATCTACATTAGTCACATGATCGAGATCTACCAGATCAATAATTTAACCAGGGTCAAGAGGGGAAGGTAAACAAAATGTTGTGACCTTACAGTTCTGTAAAAAGAAACTAAACTCCTTCCTAAATCTAGTAATCGAGGAACTGTAATTTTATTTAAAAATTTTGACATCGTTCATGTCAACTTCCCAGATCATGATGCACTGGTTATTATGCTTAAGATGAAGATTTTTTCATGCATACTATGATGATAGATATTGGCAGTGGTATTAATATCCTTTTTGAGAGCGCAATTGACCAAATGGGACAAAAAGGCAAAGTGGTACCAAGCGACATCAATATCAGTGGTTTTAACGGATCTATAGAAGAATGAGTAGGAAAGATCATCTTACCAATTACTGCTGGACCCACTACTATTGATGTTGTTTTTTACATCATCAATACAAAATCCTAATACCTGGGAATAATGGGCCATTGCTGGTTATACAACATGGAAGCGATCCCATCCGCATACCATCAAGAACTTCGTTTCATGCTCAACGACATCATTTATAAGATCAAAGGAAGTCAAAAGATCTTACGAGCTTGTAAAAATACCGTATTTTTCCTACTTGAACATCAGATAAATTTGCTGTATAGCAATTACAGAAAGCTGATCACACCGAGGGTCAGCCTTCTACAGTAGAACCTACTGAGTACATTGAGATCGATCGACATAGCAGGGTAACTATATTGGTACCAAGATTATCCAATAGGAGAAGAAAGCTCTAATACATTTCCTAAAGATGAATAAAAAGGTCTTCGCGTAGATTTTCCAATAAATGCCAGGAGTCGACCAAACAAAGGCGTGCCACCAATTGAGCATTAGAGTAAAGTTACTACAATAAAATAGATACAGAGGAGGCTATTACCTCATCTCAGAAATGAGGACAACATAGAAATCGATAAATTGATCGAGGTCGGATTCATTCGAGAAGCCAAATACCTAGATTGGATATCGAACATTATCATAGTTCTAAAGAAGAATGGGAAAGTTAAAGTTTGTGCAGATTTCATAGATCTAAGCAAACATATACCAAAAAATAATTTTCCTTTTCCCATTATTTATCAAATTCTTGATTCTGCAGTAGGTCATGGGCTGCTACCTATTATGGACGCTACACCAGGATACAACCAAATACCCCTCTTAGAGGAAGATCAAGAAAATACCACCTTCATCAATGAAAGAGGGCTCTATTGTTACAAAGTTATGCCTTTCGGACTGAAGAATGATGGAGTTACTTATCAAAGGCTAGTGACAAGTATGCTCAAAAAACATTTAAGAAGACTGTTAAAGCATATAATGACCATCTACTCTACAAAAGCTTATAGAAGGAGGATCATATCATACATCTCGATACAGTATACAACATATTGTTATCATACAGAATGAAGCTCAATCTAGATAAATGTTAATTTAGAGTACACTCTGGCAAGTTCCTAGGACATCTCATCAGCAGGAAAGGAATCGAAGATGATCCAGATCAGATTTGAGATCTAATCTCCATGTCATCACCACAAACAAAGAAAGATATATAAAAGCTCGATGGCAAGATTGCTGCTATCAAGAGATTTATCTCTAAGTCTTCATATCGATGTCGATGGTTGTTCATACTATTTCATGAATCCACCAGAAGAGGAAAAAAATGATAAAATAACAAGATCGATTAGACAGAAGAATATGAATATGCTTTTCAAGAACTCAAAATCTATCTTGGGAAATCTCCTATCATGAGCACCTCGATAGACATTAAGGAATTGATCATCTACCTCGCCGTTAAAGATAATTCTCTCAGCTTGGTTATCATTCGGCTCGAAAGAAAGATCGAGAAGCCAATGTAATTTAAAAGCTAGACCCTCACACTGGCAGAAACATGATATTCTAAGATTGAGCAACTATTCCTCATACTCATCTACACTTTACAGAAGCTCAAGTACTATTTTTAAGCTCATTCAGCCAAGGTCATGATAAATTATCCCCTTCGAGAAGTGTTATCAAAAAAGTTAAAATCACATAGATTGTATCAATGGTCTATCACTGTGGGGGAACATGATATCAAATTCGAATAGAGAACCTCAGAAAAAGTTTAAACAGTGGCTGATTTTTTAGTAGACTTCTTAGTATAAGATCCAGATCTAACAGAAGAAGTCAAAGATAATCTAACTTTGAAGCCCTTCTAAGAGTAAGCTGAGTGGGTCTCACAGAAGGGTTGAAAACTTCTTACTGATGGATCAGTAGGACCTGCAGGGTTAGGAATTAGAATCGTACTGATTACACCCTCAAATGACAGAATTAAGAAATCCATCCAATTAAACTTTGAAGCATCAAACAAAATAACATAGTGCAAAACATTATTTCATGGTTTAGACATGGCATTGGAGATCGGAGTTCCTGAACTTTCAATTTATATAGACTCCTTGCTGATAGTCCATCACTACTCCGAGCGATATAAGAAGAATGGCAAAATGGCTGACTATGCAGCCCTAGTTACAGATAAGATGAGTAGATTTAAAAATACTACTCTCGATTATTTACCTTGTAGAGAGAACCACACGTCGATTCCTTGGCTTACCTAGCAGGGGTCTTAGGTACAGAAGCAAGGTACCTCCAAATCGAAGTGATTTTAACCCCCAACATTAATTTCCTAACGGTATGTGCGATCAACAGTAGGGGCGATAAAGAGGATGACGACGATTGGTGGAAGCCTTTCCTTGCATATATCGGCCTAAAGAATGAGTGCGATGGTCCACTTCTAGAAGATCCTAAAGAGCGTTGATGGTTGATTGAAAACTCAAAGCGTTACACAGTTCAGATAGATAACTTATAAAAAAGGTCAGTTACTGGACGATACCTCAAGTGCCTCCCGAAGACAGAAGCTGACAGAATGCTGAAAGATCTACATTAAAGAACTTGTAGTTCCTTTGCCACAGGATTCCACATTGGAAATAGAGCAATTATACAAGGAGCTTTTTGGCCTGGAATGAGAAAGTAGGCAGAGGAATATTCACAAAAATGTGACGTATGTTAACAACATGGTTACAAGATACGAGCCCCTGTACTCGAGCTCCATGCTTGTAAAGTATGCTTGCCTTTTAAAAAGTAAGCACTCAATCTAGTGGGAAAATTTTCAAACACACCGGGTAACTGAAGTTTCCTACTCGTAGCAACGGATTATTTTGTGAAGTAGGTAGAAGCAGTTCCCCTTTGTCGAATATGAGAAGAAGAAGTCATCTTCTTTATCTGGGAACATATTATCATAAGATTTAACTGCTCCCACCTAATTCAAATCGATAGCGGGCCACAGTTTGTTAAAGAGAAAGTGGCAGCATTCTTTAATAAACACAACATCATTCATTCACAGTCCAATCCATACTACCTTCAAGGTAATGGGCAGGCTAAAATTATGGACAAAACTATAGTAAATGGGATTTAGAAGTGACTCAGGTCAGAGAAGAAGGGAAATTGGATAAGGGAGTTGCCACACATCTTGTGGGCCTACCGTACAACACCAAGATAATCAATTGGTTGTTCGACGCTCCTACTTGCTTATGGAATAGAAGCCGTCATCCTAATAGAATATCATCATCCTATCAAAGATCACGAGCTCAGTGATGAATAAAATAAATTCGAGTTAGCCTGTAATATGAACTAGATCGATAAAACGTGAGCTTGAGTTTTTGCCAACTTGGGTCAATATCATCATATGCTAGCTAGTTCATACGACAGAGGAGTTCGGAGTCGTGAATTTGAAATCGACGACCTTGTCCTCCGAGAAATCCTCAAGAACAGAAAAGAGTTAAATGCGGGGAAGTTCGCAGAAAATTAGGAAGGTCTGCTTCTGGTAGTGGTATGAATTGGTCTTGGATCCTATTGCCTCATGACAAAAGATTGAATCAGGATACCAACTCCTTGGAATAATAGTAGGTTAAAGCAATACTATCGTTAAATCCTTTCTACATAGGATGCCTTTACTATTGTTCTTCACATTCTATAAGAAAGATTACTATCTCCAACAGTATGTACATTCTTTTCTACTCAATGAAAATTTCAAGTTTTTTCGCATAATACTCTTTACTATCATACATATATATTTGTCTACTAAATCTCAAATATATTCATCTACTAAATCTCAAAGGTAAAGCAAATGGTAAAACTAGCTTTACTCTATCCAAATATCTACTATAACAAAAACCATAATAGTTCACGAATATTTCTACACAGATCAATTTCTTGCAGCGTCAGACGAGCTTCTACCAACCTCAGAACTACTAAATTTTGGAACTCTCATAGCAACAATGTCTCTACCTTGATCCACCAGTCCTTGGGTAAAAGCTCCAAGCTTAGCTATAAAGTACTCCAAATATTCAGAATGTACTAACCCCATTTCATACTTTATCCCCTTTGTAATCATCTTATCATGTAAGGTATCTCTCTATTCTTCAATTATTGTAATCTCTTTTACAAAGAATGTGAGCACAGCTGCCATCTCCTTTTCATGTACTACACCAGCTACAAGTTTATATCTGTTAGGTACAATGAGCTCAACAAACCTTGCCTGAGCATCCTTTAACAGTTTTTCTAAGTTCTTGCAATGATTTTTTTTACGTATTTTCGGAAGATAAGTCAACGTTACGTTCCTCCATCACTTTCATAAACTCGTCCATCTGACCTACTATATTGATCGATTCCTCCATTCTCTCCTGATTATGTATTCTCACAATAACCACTCCATTAAGTGCCCGCTTAGATGTTGTGAGGCCTGCCTCTAATTTTCGAGTCTTCATAATCAAGTCTACCTCCCTAGTTTGTACAACCGCCAGCTGTTCAATATTTCTTATTTTCTTATTTGAATTCCTCACTACAACACGAACATATTTTAGATCGGCCTCTAGCGTCGCTTTTTGTTCCATATGAGTTTTTACTTTGCGATTATTCTTCCCCAGTTGTTCCCTAAAATCGTCCACCTCCCTATGTTTCTTGTTCAATCTCTCCATCACTTCTGTCTTACTACCATGAGTACTTGATATTTTGGTCTTCAATTTCTCTAATCGTTCAATGAGCTTATCACGATAACTCTACATGCTCTCAATACTATCATCCTTTCTCTTTACAGTATTACTCAACTTCTTCACCTCATTTTTAGTACTAATCAACTCAGCTTATACGCTCGCCAATTCGACCTCCTTCTGCCTTAATTGCTCCCTAAATTGGTAAGATTCCCTTCTAATTTTATTGCTTCTGCCTTGAAACCTCTGATACGATATTGAATGTGATCCGCATCTCTTCTCTTCCCCTTCAGCTTCTATACAACTTCTGTCTAACTCCTGCGAGTTGTCAATACATCTCCTTCCAATTTCTTTATCGTGCTCTTCAATTTCTCCACCTTACTTTGAGCGTTCACCAACTCACCCTTAACGATACCCAATTCAGCTTCCTTATTCTCAATCTTCTTATTTAGCTCGCTAACTGTCGCTTCTGACTTAGTCAACTTAAACTCCAATTTTACATACTGATCTGTAGTCTCTTCAAGTTCCTGGTGAGTCCTATGCAATTCAAGCTTAAACTAATGATTATATTTGATTACATCTTCCTTAAATGATCGTACAACTTCTAGCTCGGCCTGCACAATAGTTCAATTCCACATTCAGCACATTAAAAGCTGTCAAATATATATTTCCCATATAAACTATTCGTACATACAACAGTTTGCATACATCACTCACATTTCATATAGTTAGTTATATATATCATGAATACACTACAACGAGCTTATACTTCCTTCGCTTTCAAGCGATGAAGATTTCTCGCTCTGGTGGCCTTATACTCTACAATCTCATGATCAAGCTGAATACCATGATCTTATAATATTTTAAGGTATGGCTCTTTTAACCCTTTCTCACTATCTTCCTCAACTTCTAAGAAGAGGGTTAATTGCATTAGGTCTTTAGTTGCTTCGGGTGTATTTTCTCTAATACCACCAGGCAGGAAAGGTCAAATTTTTAAGTACCTACTCCTATCTATTCTAGCTACCTTATCTTTTTATAATTTCTCTTTGGCCCATCCTAAACAAGCTGCACATAAATCACTCTACTATATTTTGCCAAGTTATCTATATTTTCTAACCTGAAACCACCGTATATGCAGTCTAAGAGCAGCTACGTACAAAGAGTATTTTTCCCTAGTGAGCTCTTTTTTTAAGCCCTCAATTGTGTGACACAAGTCTTTAAGTTCCAATAAATAGTAATTTTTGTGTATCAATGCATCATAAACCAATTCACAAATACACTTTAGATATAATCACTATAATGAGTATTTTCTTTTCAAAATAATAGATACTCTGTCAAACTGTCTTACTCTACCTTATCGTTCTCCTCCCCTCCTTGGTTCTCTAACTCAGTACTAATAGAGACCGCATTCAAACCTTTAATAGTTTCCTAGGGAGGAGTACTGCCAACTTCAGGATCTTTCTCTAGTTCGGGCTGCCCAATGTCCAAAAATTACCCTTCCATTGTAGCAACAATATTGGCCTCAGAGTATCCATCCTCATGAAGCATCTGACCAAGATTATTGCGAGTAGCAGTCACGTCACCTGCAATCTTTTTTGCCTCTTATTCGAGCTGATCCGTAGCTACTCGGAATGAAAACCTCAGATTTTCAACTTCCAAGCTTGAACAAGCCTTCTCTTCCACAAGTTTGGCTCATTCCTTCACTAATTCTTTCTCCAACACCAAGGTCCACTTCAGTGCCGACCTCCCCTCCTCAACAATAAGGGTGGCCCCTTTCAGCATATGGGATACCTATACAAAAAAAAAACACAATATATGACTTATCGAACGAATTACAATAAGTATGATTACTTTTCAATTTACCCTTCAAAGCTCCACATGAATTAAGGACCCGAATTCCTCGACATCCTCCAAAATAGCAGCCTTGAACTTCTCTTCCAGTACAAACTAGCTCCACCTTTAATTCTGCTTCCACCACCACTTCCTTTGCCTTATTCACTACCGCTGATGGAGCACTGTCAACTTTTCTCTATTTTGTGGCCAGTTCGACCTCCCCACTCTTTGCGGTCACAGACTTTGAACCATCAGCCTTCACGAATCTCCTCTTAGATGTTTTTTGACTTGCTCTACAAGAGGTCAAAGTTGCAACCTTCGACTTTAGCACCATTGGTGCAGCTTTTGCCAAAATGGGTAGCGCACCAATGTCCGTAGATGATTCCATCCCAAGTAGATGGGCCAACTCTGGTCATTTTTCTCTTGGCCTGTGACTTATGGACTTTAGCATATTTGTTGTTAACCCTCTGTGCCTACTTATCTCAAGTTTACCGAACACAACTTCTAACTTGACTCCCTCTCGGGCTACCGTATTGATCAAAGACTTTTCTCTCCTCACTTTAGAATGAACGTCTGCATACAGAATAAAATATTGTCATAAACAAACATAACACTAACAATAGATACAGTTCAAAGTTTATAACATTTACTTACTTTTTTAAAAAGTTTTATATGTAAGAGTCAGGAAGTCCTCGTCAGCTTGCTGGAGACACTCACCTTTTACCCAAATCAAAAATGTCATTTCATACTTTTCTAGCATAATTAAGTTTGAGAAATTGGGGCCGAGCTGATCTGGAAGAGAAGTACACACCCCCAGTAGAAGTAAAATATTTTACAGTATAATACTTCAAAACATCTGAAGGATTTAATCTTCTCTGATTCCCCTCACGAGCCCACCTCTTATTTAAATTCTCCTAAATGTTTATAACCTCCCATATGTTACCATTCAGCTGGGCAGGGAACTCCATGATCACATTCAAGATGCCTTTAGCAAGGTTGCTTAAAGGTACCACTGACCCATATTCGAATTGGGCAAGATAACACAGAAAACCCTCATCCAAATCACCTCCCATGTTCCTAATGAAATACTCAAGAGAAACAGCCTCTCAAATTTTCCTACAAGTTTTCTCATGCTCCAAGTCAGGTAGTAAGAAAAATGTGTTATTACACCCCTTTTCCTTAGACCACCCCTAAAATATCCCCCATCATACTCCATCACATTCCCCCATTTAGCGCCTATACTACTTTTAGACTTACAGAACTCCTTAAACACATATGAGCCTACAGGATATCGATAGAGATTACTAGGGAAATTTTGGAAACTCGAGCTGTTCCACTCCTTCCCTCTCCTTTGAGTTGATCTCTTCCTCTATATCTAGAGCGATATCATTCAGGCTATTCTTAATAAGCTCGCCCCCTACAGAATTGAAAGCCTCACATCCTACACTTTTGTTAACTTTAGAACGAGTTGAGGTGGAAGGCTCCATCTCAAACAAAATATTTGAGAAAGGAGGACATCTATTTCTAAGTTCTTTTGCTTGCATCTACACCTACATAAAGGTCCAGGTTTTTTGATTAATTTATATAATTCTCTTTAATTGTTGTTTATCATATAAGAAAAACATATACAGTATATTATCTCTAAAGTACTTTGCACAAAAATAAATTCAAAAATCACTTTTTCCTCGCACAATACTTTTTAAAATTCAAAACAAGCAAAAATAAAGGAATCACAACAAACATACATAGAGATTCATATCAAGCAGAAATAAGACATTTATGAAGAACTACCAACCTTCAACGATAGATGATAACTCAAGAGCACCAAACATTTCCTCCTTTACCACAACAACAAAATATAAATGTTTCTTCTCATCTTCCCCAAATATCACAATTTCTTCACCCCTCTAAAGCTGGTGATTTTACTATGAGTTTTTCTCATTAATACCTTTGCAATCAATTTTTTTTATCTCTTTAAACATTATTCACTCTTTTTTCTCTAAAATTTATGAATAGGAGAGGAAGGGGTTATTTAGATTTATTTTTCAAACTGCTGGTAGTTATGGGGACTCGTATCAGCCATCCTCAGTATTTAAATTAAGGTGTCCCTTCAACTACTCCTGTCAGTCCTATCACACCTTTTGGAGAGATACACTCTTTCATTATTATAACCATGCCTATCATTAAATATGTTTTTCTCTATCTTACTCATTTTTCTCTCACACCTCTCCATATCCATCTCTCCTAACTACAGTCAATTCAAACTCAAACTCTACTTTTCATCTCATCCTCACAATTTTCAGATTTTTGCTGTAGAAGATCCAAAGTACTTATACTCATTCCAATGATAATTCCAGAGCAAACAAATTTTAAAATTCAAAATCCAAACCGAATCCACATAATAAGAAGAAAAATACGCAAATCCAACAATATTCTTTTATAATTTTTTTTATCCCATTACAATATTTTGAACTGCCATACAAACGATCTCTCAGAAGTAATTACATATGAAACATCCCAAATGTCCTACCGCATCTAATCAATTTTCCACCATCAATTAGCTTATCACCATCAGCTAGAACAATCTCTCTCACAACAATCTTTTGAGCTTCAGGGTCAGTTATCATATCACAAAAAATATCACACAAAAAATGTCGATCAAGTTCGATATCCTTTTCTATTGCAATCAAACCTTGGAGTTGTAATACCGAAACTATTACATCGCCATCATATCCATGAAACCTGAATATCCGCTCACGCACTTCTACGACCTTTATCGCCACATGCCCCTCTCTTGCATGATGAACTCTTTGAGTACGAGTCCTCATCATGTTTACTAATTCTAAACTTTTATTTGTAGCCTTATTTATAAGCACAGAGTACGATATCGTATAATCCATTCTTTTATGTTACTTAGATATTCTCTGATAAACATTACAGCTATCATCGCTATCCACCCTAACAAACAGATACTTATCTCCCCCCCTCTGCTAAGAAAGTACCTCCTTATTTGCCCAGTTTTTGTCATGTTTCTTTTCAAAAATATCTTTTATAAAAATCACTACGAGTTGTGGTTGCTTATTTTTGTCATACCAAATTCCTATTTTCATTAATTCGATATACCTTCGACCTTATTCGATCAAACCATAATCTATTCTACAGTTTGATATAATCAACTTCATATACTAATTCAGAGTTTACGATGATTGATACCACAACAAAAAAAATTATTATCTCGAAAATGTACACTATAGAGAGTTTTATATGAAATAGTAAGTTGCAGATACTTCCTACAGATAGTTCTATAGATAAAAACTACTATCAGATATCGGCAAGATTTCCAAGTACGAGAATCAACAGCTTCGCCTACCTTTAAAACTACCACTTATGCACGAAAATAAAGATGATTATAACAGGGATCTTCATCCTCTAAAATTACCACCTCCGCAAGAAAATGAATATGGTTGCAATAGAGATCTTCTAGCAGCGCCTCCAGTTACAAAACCTAATCACTTATAGGATAGCGGTTGTAATGGCCTAATTCTATAAGCTCGAGATGACTTAGAATTAGCTCTTACACCAATGTTCCTGTGACAAAAACTAATTTAAAATTAGAAATGACACAAGTGATTTAGTATGGAAAACCTCTGAATAGGTAAAAAACTGCGACCACGAGTTGAGGGTTTTTGTAATAGTAACTTTTATTGCTTGAGGCTGATATCTTATTACAAGTGATCTCTCGACTTAGAAATACTTGATCTTGTAAATAAGATATCAGCATCAAGCAATAAAAGTCACTATTACAAAAACCCTAAACTCGAGGTCGTAGTTTTTTTACCTATTTAGAGATCCTGAAATTGGATAACATCGTCCTACTGGGTCATCGTCCACATCGTAATGTTTAGACTCAGGATTCTTCTCAACGTTAGATTTTATTTTGGCCTTCAAATACAAAATACAGATATAACTATAACATGTATATTTATATCAAAGTATTATCTTTAAGAAACAGGAATTGGAAATGAAACGAAGTTCATTAGTTTATTTGAAAATATTTATGTAATAAGAAAATCTAAATATATCAATTTTCAATTATAATCTTACCACTTTAGCCACGAGAAATGGCATAAGGAAAGATCCATCAGAGCACGTATAACCAGCATGGAAATAATATGTTCTAGCAGTCTCGGGATCTTTTCTTCTCTATTGAAAAAATATCACAAGTTAACTAAGATGATTTATTCATAATTAAACACTTGGATAAAAAAAGGCATGCCATATAATGAGCTAGTCTATATATTCTCGTTCTCCCTATTGTGTGTGGGCTTTGCATTTTACTTCTTTTAACTTTATTCCTAACTCGCATAGCTACATCCTTTGGATCATAACTCAAATCAACAAACCGTTCCCAATCTTCCTGAATTGTTCTCGCTGGGCAATTTCTTTTTCTTGCATCGTCTATAGGATACTTGTCGTAAACTTTCCTCAACTCACATTTTTTAATTTTCCAAGCTATATTAGCACCTATTAAGACTTGATCCTTTGTTGCTAGTGGGAGCTCATACTCGTTCTGTAATGTTAAAAATAATTAAAACTTAAAGAAGTAATTATATAAAAAATGAGACGTACCATGATATTAATAATAACAACTTACACTAAGGCTATTCCAAATTAACATTTTCATATCATTTGAAACATTTTTCCAGATTGGGATATATATGAGAATATGTTCCCTGGCTATCTCCCCAATACTAGTAGAGAACTTTATTAATTTATCACTGACAGCTTGTCCAACCTCGTTCAACGTGAGAACCTTCCTCTTTCATAACAGACCTACAATACTCAAGAAGGCGTACAAGGATTATTAATTTAACTACTAAAATGTCAAAAACATGCAATTAATACATGGTGATGTAGATTCCCTTTGGGGCGCAAGATTATAATAGTCTTCCATTTGGTCTAATGACATGGAGCATCTTCTTGATGATATTGACATCCTGATACATGGAAATTTTTTAAAGATTATATTAATAAGTATAAAATACAACTTTTTTATTTAGAATGTAAAGAAATAATGAAAAACAACTTAGAAATGCATCGTTTGAAGAATTGTACATATCTTACATTTGTTATATAGCAAAGTCAACAGTATAATAAAATGAATAATCTCATTCTGTAAAATATTGCATTTAATAAGAAGAATATGTGAATCAAAGGAAATATCATTCTATTCCATAAAATCAGACATATCATAATAATAAATGAGAAAACCAATTTTCTTTTACGCCCATATTCCTTAAGAAATTTCTTCATCTACGAGATTATTTAATAACGTTGACGTTGCCATTGACGCTGGGGTTCTTACCTCAAAAACCAGTGGGTCTTCGTATGCGTCAATGTCC
Organism: Kingdonia uniflora; assembly: GCA_014058105.1. Classification (NCBI taxonomy): domain Eukaryota; kingdom Viridiplantae; phylum Streptophyta; class Magnoliopsida; order Ranunculales; family Circaeasteraceae; genus Kingdonia; species Kingdonia uniflora. Next base: position 65,625 of record JACGCM010002704.1, read on the forward strand.
TTAATTAATCTTTGTAGAGTATCAATAACGACGTACCAATCATCCTTACTTGGATCTTTGCAATAGAAGACCTGTGAAGCTTGAGATGCAAGACAAAATTGTTCATCCTGTTGATTTGAATTGCCTTTTAGCCTCACCAAATTCACAAATGTTTAATTTGTCTTTGGATCAATTTTACATCCGTTAACTTTGTTTTCAATCCGCACCCAATGACAATAGAATACAGTTTGCTTGAAGTTATAATAATCTAATTCAATTATCTCTCTAACAACTCCATAATACGTGGCTTCTTCTTGAACAAGATTCTGATCTCTACTACTAGATCTGAAATTAGTCATTGCCTTTATTTTGACCCCGTTGTTCTGAGTAGTCTTAGAGCTCTCTGAATCTTTTGTATCAAACACATACCCATTAACTTGACATCCTTTATATGATACTGCTTTAAAGCTTGGGCCATCAGCTAACCTTTTCAATGTGGACATTTTATCCTTTTCCAACTGGTATACAAAAGTAAATATTAGAATTATTGTACTTGGCACAAACTACCTTATAAATGTTAGATATATAATAAGTTATATACCTGTTGCCTTAACCATGGTATGAAACCCATTGGTTTTACTTTTGACCTGGCACCCCTTCCTCTAGAAGCTCTTAACTGCTCATCGAGATATTTCTTGTGTTTCCTATAAATAGTTTATAATATTATGCATAGTATGTCACTAATAAATATCTCATAAAATTCAAACAAAAATAGGAAAATATACTTACTCCTCCCATTCCTCAACTCCATCAAAGTAACTTAAAACCCATTTGCAAACATGTTCAAATTTGAGTAGAGGTGGCAAACGGGTCGGGTTTGGGTTACACGGGTCGGGTCATAACGGGTTCGCAGGTCAAGTAGGCAAACCCAAACCCAACCTGTTTAACTAAATGAGTCAGATATGCAAACCCAAACCCGACCCTAATTTAAACGGGTCAACCCGACCCGACCTGTTTAACTAAATGGGTCAGTTTGGGTCGGGTTTGGGTATTCAGTTCAACATATATCAATTTTCAGTTCAGATAACAACAATACAACATACCAGACTACCAGTATTCAGCTCAACTGTTGACATTATTTAGATAACAGTACTCAGATAATAGATAACAGTTCATTTAAAACTTCAAAAGATAACATTATTCATATGACAGATAACAACTGTTACAGTTCAGTTCAATTCAACTTCAATAGATAACAGTTCAATAACTTCAATTTCAGTAACAGTTTCAGACTTCAGTTCGAACGATACATCAACAGATAACAGTTCAACAATACAGTTTTAGACTTTAGTTCAGCTTCAGACTTTCAGTTCACCAATACATCAATACAAATAACAGCTTTAGACTTTCAGTTCAATTCAATAATACAGATACCGCAATACAGATTCAACAATATAGTTTTAGTTCAAAAGAAAACAGTTTCAGTTTCAGCTCAAAAGATAATAGTTTCAGTTCAAAAGAAAGATAACAGTTTCAGTTCACCAATACAGATAATAGATAATAGTTTCAGTTCACCAATAGAGATTTCTCACAGTTGGGCAAAAAAAATGAGAGAGAGACGAAGAAACTGATTTGATTTGATCACAGATTAGAAACTGGATTGGTCACAGTAGAAACTGGATTGGTCACAGATTAGTACAAGCTTAGAAACTGGTTTGAATTGTTTCATGTTTGATTTGAGAGGAATTATAATCGATTGAGCTTGAGGGTGAGAGGGCAGAGGTTGCGGTTTGAGACTTTGAGCAGACAGCTTGAGGAGAGACTAGAGAGATCAGATGGCTTGAGAGGAGGTACTAAACCTAAACCTAAAGCTAAAAGGGTTTGGTTGTTGTATAACCTGTATTACCAAAAGGGTATTGTACTTATCATATATTTACAAATATACCTAAACCTAAACGGGTCACGGGTCAACCTAAACTGCTTAAGGTAAACCCTAACCCAACCCATTTAATAAATGGGTTAGGCGGGTTCGGGTCAAATGACCTGCGACCCATTAAGGCCAAACCCAAACCCCCTTAAAACTGGGTTGGTCGGGTCGGGTTGGCGGGTTGTGACCCATTTTGCCAGCTCTAAATTTGTGGTTTTTAAAAGTTATATTTTTGCCCTTTTTATCCATAGGTTTCTCATCGTTAGCATCAACATCCATAAACAATGGTTTTCCTTGATTATAACTTCCCTGCCTACTCTTAGGTATGTACTCCATGCAATACAATATAGCTTCATCTAAAATGTAGTTATTCACAATACATGCTTCTACGTGTCTTAAACTTCTTACTGACTCTTTGTATGTTCTCATTTTCCTTTAAAAAAGATTAAAAAAATAAACTACATAGATAAATCTATTAAAATTAAGTTTATGTTCAAATATAATATGCACCTATCAAATATATACATCCAACAATATCTAGTAGGTCCACATTTTGATGCCTCCTCAGCCAAATGGAGAACAAGGTGAACCATGGAAATAAAAAATGAAGGCGGGAAATATTTCTCAAACGCATATAAAGCTTCTACTAGACGATCACCCATATCCTTAAGCTCTTCTCACTGAATAGTCTTGGAAGAAAGGACGTTAAAGAATAAGAAATGGCTTCTCTTTTTTGAAAGCATGCATTAAAAGTACTGGTAAAAGATGTTGTATCAAAATGTGATAGTCGTGAGACTTCAGGCCTTTTAACTGTAACTCTTCCATGTTTACATTATGTTTCCAATTGGAGTTGTAGCCAATTGGAACCTTTTACTCATGTAATATGCGACAAAAGGACTCCTTTTGAGCTCGATCTAAAGTGAAAGGAGCCTTTGGCAAAAACAACTTTGTCCCATTCTCTTGAGGCCATAACTTTTTTCTTATTTTTAACTCTTTCAGGTCCAAGCGAGCTTTAAGATTATCTTAAGTCTTTTCCTTTGCGTCCATTATTGCCGCAATGATATTACTAGCAAAATTACTTTCAGCGTGCATGACATCTAGGCTAGGAGGAGCCAACCAAAACTATTATACTTAAAACTTACAAATATTAGATGTAATTAATTATAAGTGAATAAAATAAAGTTCAATTGATACAAATAATAATTACCTCCCAGTATGGCAAGTTAAGTAAGATTGATCTCTTTGACCAAGGAGTTGGGCCATCATCATTATTTGCATCTCTTTTTCTCTTCTTTCCTCGTGTTTTCCCCCATTCAGTCTGTAAAATTTTTACCCTACTCAATACTTCAGAGCAACTTAAGCATTTTGGCGCACTATCATGTTCCTCAGAACCATTATATTATGATTTTTGCTTCCTAAAAGGATGATTTTTTGGTAAGAATCTTTTGATTCCCATGTACACATGCTTCAATCCATGTTGTAACCTCATTGAGCATATGCCTTCACTGCAAATGGGGAAAGCATATGTTCCTTCAGTTGTGCAACCCGATACATGACCGTAGGCAGGGAAATCATGGATAGTCTATAATAATATTGCTTTCAATGTAAACATGGTCTTACTAAATGAGTCATATGTTAATACACCGTTATACTATAAATCTTTTAACTCAGAGATCAATGGCTGCAAGTATACGTCGATATCTTTTCCTAGACCGCTTTTTCCTGGAATAAGTAGTGAAAGCATGGTGAACTCCTTTCACATGCATAAAGGCAGCGGAAGATTGTAGGGGACGACCATTACAGGCCAAAAACTATTAGAATTATTCTTATTCCCAAATGGATTGAACCCATCTGCAGCAGGCCCAAAACGAATATGTCGCGATTCATTTGAAAAATTGGGGTACCTAATATCTACTCCTTTCCAAAGTGAAGCATCTGTAGGATGATGTATTAAGCCATCTTTAGAGGCTCCCTTGTGATGCCATGTCATGCTTTCTGTAATCCACGAAATGTTATAAAGCCTTTTCAATCTTGGCGCTAAAAGGAAGTACCTGAGTACCTCTCTGGGTACCTTTCTTGACTTTTTCCTTGCAAGGTAATCAGATTGTCATCTACTTTCATTGCATTTAGGACATTTATCACGAGTCTCATGTTCTTTCTAATATAATATGCAATTATTAGGGCATGCATGAATGCTCTCGCAATCCATACCCAACGATGTGACGATCTTCTTTGTCGCATACACACTCTCTGACAAAGTGTAACCTTTAGGAAGAATCCTTTTAAGCAAACCGAGTAGCAATGTTAAACTACTATCAGGCCATTGACCATCTGTCTTTAAACACATTAGCTCAATTGTCACTAATAACTTTGTATCTTGTGGTGAACACATGGGATATATTAATCTTGAAATATCCTCCCTCAGGTTCTTGTACGCCGTGTCTTCTTCAGGAACTTTACTATTGGATCTAACATTATCGGTGTAATCGTTCAACCCTTCGAGTGGTGAACAACCTAATACATTATTCACTAAATCAAATATTCTTGTCTGCCCGACATCATTGAGTGAAATACTTAAAGAAATGCCAAGATCTTCAATGTCGGTATTGTCGATCTCATCATTGACCTCTCCGTGAAAACACCAAGTCGTGTATGACTGGTCTATGCCATTAAGAAATAAATGGTATCATATGTCTTTAAGTGATTTTTCCCATTCACATTGCGACATTATTTACAAGGACAAAATGAGGGGTTTCCATAAATGTTCTTCGCAAATTGAATAAATAAATTAACACCATCGCTTTTCCCCTTCGATTTCCTATTTTTATCCATCCATTCTTTACTCCGATGAGTCAAAAACATTATTATCACAAACCCCCTGCCAATCTGCAGCCCACGATGATTTCAAAGGTTATAAAAAGTACATAAGCAAACATATAATAGTTAGATTACCCTTTCAAGGAAGCTAAGCCATCTCCTAGCGCTCAAGGAATGACTAGATAAAAAAGCAAGAAAGAACCAGTAGTTTAGGTAGCCAGTAAACAATGAAAGAAAAGTAAAAATAGCATTAAAGAAAAGAGATATTTTTTAAGAGAGGGAGTTAAATACGATAGGGAAAAGGTAAGAAAGAAAGAACCTAAGTGTAGTTTGGAAGATGCTTTTTTCAGGGGATAAGGTAGCATGCCATGAACCAGGATATAATGGTTTTGCAAAATGAGGCTGAAGCTATATCAGTTGCTTATTAAAGTTCTTAGTAGTCTTGCAGCCTGAAAGAGGAGCCTATAGTAGTCCATAAATCCCATAGCAGTCATCAAAGCCTTGGGATATTAGAATTTTTGTGTTCTGATAGTATAATAATTATTGCTCGTCTTTAGAGCAATACATTGTGTCTTTCATCTTAAATATATCTACATCTTATTCTTCTTTTTTGCAAAAGATAAGCAATTTATTAAATGTGAAAATAGTAATAGTTGGCATAGTCCCTGCAGTACTAAAAATATTACTAGCATGTCGACATGCCAACAAAGCTTGGCTAAAATTTGAGATAGGAAAGAGCATGCAGTTAATCAAATCTTAAGTACTATATAAGAAACCCCTAGTTTCTTTAATAAATTTAGCTTCCCATAGTGCCACTCCTTAGTAAGTGGACCAAGCCATGCAGCTCTATTTGCACCATCTTTTCATAACGTACACAAAACCTTCATTGTCGTCGATTTTCCTTAGAGGTAACTGCAAGGTCCACGACTTTGGAACTTTAAGCAAATTTGCTTTAGAATAACTAGTGTTTTCGCCGGCAAGTTGGTCCTTCAATTGTAGTATTACTTGGACTTCTTAGAAGTTGGTGATATTAGAAGGAGAAGAGCACTCTCTTCAGCTTCACTTCTTCCTTGGAAGTCCAATGGATCTTTTTTCGCCTCAAATAAGGAAACAAACATTTTAGGAAATGTTTGACAGGAATTCATTGCCGTTTCTTAAACACAAAAAAAGTGTCATCTTCACCTTCACTTTTACAAAGTTTTTCTTCATCACTATTTTGTTCATAAAAGGGTCCCTTTGAGACTGTGACATATCACTTCGCTATTGGAAATCTGCATTTATTTCCAGATGAGTGTGTTCTTAAGGAACCAAGTCAACTTTACTGCTACCAATTCCAGCATGCTTTACTGTTTCAGGTTGTAGCTCTTGAACTTTGCTTTGTCCCTTTTCTTCAAAAGGCAAACAGTTGGTGTCTTCTTCAAGATCATAGTAGAGGTTCTTGATCATCACGAGCTTGTGCAACTAAGAGTTCTTGAAATCCTAGAGAGGATATTTTTCAACATCCCTATGTGAAATAGTAGGTTTTTGAAATTCGCGGACATCATGACATCCTACAATTTTTCTTCTCTCATTTTATGTGTCTTGATCTCGATCTACTTCAGTGGGTACGATGCATGAAAGTTGCACTTCTTCATGTTCATGCACCATTTGCATGAATTGATTTAGATATTTCCTTGCTAAGACAATTTTTTCCTTTACCATTGCAGCTTCTTCTTTTTTGACTTTCACCTATGCACCACTTGCTTGTGCAAGAAAAAAAATGGGCAATGGATATTACCTATGTTATCGAAACTAGTTGATGAGTTCACACAATTCTCATTGACTGTGATTGGGCAATTACTGACACAACAAATAAAAATGACCTTCTTTGTTACAATTCACACAAAACTTTGTGAAGGATTTTTGTTGCGATTGTCATCTTGGCCATTGATGCATCTCGATCAGTCTAATTCTTACTAACACGTTTGGCTTCACTAACATGTTTTTTTGCTGAGGCACCTGATCTTTTGGCTTCACTAACCTTAATTTATCCATTTTAGTTATTAACTTATCACACTTTTCAAAAGCTACAATGGCCTCACCACCATTAATGGGTGTTTGAATGCCCTCTTGACCTTCTCTATCCACTCCATCCATGAGTTTGGCAATACTTTTTATAGCGACAAAGGCATCATCACTACCAAAGTTTACTATTTACCGGCCTTCCTAATTTTTTGTATTCACTTCACTTATTAACTTCCCAGGCCTTTCAAAGTTGGGACATTATCACCACCATCCACAAATGTTCTACCAGCCTCTATACTACGAAAAACAAGGAGGAGACACAAACTATTGCCTTGCGAAGAAAGTGAAGCAGAAGAAGCCTATATATTATTGCTCTTAGTATGTAGGCTAGGAGCAAATCAATAGCCGAATCCAAATAGTTATGATGTTAGAAACTGCTTTAATTTGGAATTATAGGAAAGTAGGGAATAAAAAGACTACATCATTTAAAATCACTTATTAGAGATCATTGCTTTTCTGTCAAGGTTCTTTTAGAATCTATGCTGAATATGGACCAATTGGCCAAAATTTCGAAGGAAATAAACTTTACTTTTCACTATTTTGTGATATCCATTATTTTTCAACAATTCTATTAAGTATTTATAAAATTCAGTTTGGAGATTTTAATCATGGCAACAACAATTATATACAAAAAGAGAGAAAAAAAAATCAAGTAAATTAAAGGATGCATACAGTAATTATCATATAGTAATTACTTTAAATCAAGCATAACAACGACAAGTATCAAAATATTAAGTAATTACAAGTATAAATAAATCAAGCATACCAATTTTAAACCTGAGATCTTTTGCTGCAACTTCTAAAAGAGAAATCGATGAATCAAAAATCAAAAAACAAAATCCAAAGCAAAGTTTAAAACTTTTACTACAATTTCATAGGCCTACGAATCGAAAGTACAAAATCAAAAACCTATGAATCAAAACACAAAAATATTTTGCTGCAATTTCAGATTATAGAATAGGATTAAAAAACTTAATGACTTAAATTTCAGAGTTATAGAATAGGATTAAAAAACCTAACTACTCAAATTTTAAATTATAGAATAGGATTATAAAACCTAACTACTCAAATTTTAGATTATAGAATGGGATTAAAAAACCTAACTACTCAAATTTTAGATTATAGAATAGGATTAAAAAACCTAATTACTCAAATTTCATATTATAGAATAGGATTAAGAAACCTAACGACTCAAATTTTAGTTCAGAGTTATAGAATAAGATTAAAGTTTAGATTATAGAATAGAATAGGATTATAGAATTGGATTAAAGTTAAGAGTCTTACTCAAATTTCTCACGGGGTTGGTGGCTTCTCAAGTTCATAAACCTAACGACTGAGAAGGGTGATGAATTAGGAGAGGGTTTTGTTCGTTTTGGAAGTTGATGGGCAAAAAATCAGGGAAAATCATGATCTTTAAAAATTAGAGGGAAATTAGAAGATTTTAGAGGGAAATTAGGTGATATTAGATAGGGAAATGGGCGGGAGAAAGAGAAACCAAATCTTAGTCTTAGAGAGAGGTAAAATGGGTGGGTGAAAATAAAAATGACCATATTTTGACACTTTTTGGCCATACCAAATATGCGACTTAAAAAGTCAGTCGTAATTTCTGTTAAAAATCTCTTAAATTTGCATAGTGTTAGAATTGCCCTCCACTTCCCCTAACTTGTCCAGTTTAGGATAGTTAAAGAACAACCCTAAAGAATGATCTAATACCTTTAGATCAGACCTATTACCTATAAGAAAAGGCTAACATACACCTATAGGGTATTCTCCTTCGATCTAGTCTGAGGGGATTAGCTCTACAACATCTTAACAATTACAGATAATTGAAGAAAAAGAGCTAACTTTCATTAAAAGTTAAAGTTAGTTTAGAGATACAAACTCATATCTTCTCTCCAAATCCTTATAAAAAAATAAAAAGTAGGTTTGATGATGAAGAACTAATCATTAAAAAGATAAACCCTAATTCTGAAATGTCCTAACTACCCCCCAGTCTTCCCCAGCAGTAAAGTTTATATGTTCACTGAGGATTCCATCTAAATAAGAAACATAGGGATCCATGATAAAAGATCGCAATTTTTGCCGCATGATGGTTGGTGATCATTGGTGGGATACCCTTGGCTGGTGGCGACAGCCGGTTGGTGGTGGCTGGAATCCCTCAAATTCTTAGGTTTTGCTTTGCTTGCCTGGTAGAAAATGAATATAGGTCTACTCTATAGGTCCCATGTCTCAGTGGTATTTTTGGTTTTTTGGGATCCCTACTAGGTCAATTCTAATTAAAATTGATCTATTGAACTGTTGTTAAACCTCAATGTCGTAATGTTGTCATTTTAGCTTTGATTTAGCATTCTTTTACTTAATTTTCTCCAATAGAGTAGAAAACCTGAAAGGGAGGTAACTAGGAAATAATTAGATTAAATAGGGCTTTAGGATGACCAAAAATACCTTTAAAAAAGATTTAATGTATGCACTGAAATGTACTTATCAAGAGGTACTAAGATAAGAGCCACACAAGACTTTTCTACTACCATAGACTCTTGTGGGTTAAATCAAAGTGATAAAGAAAGGCTGACATACAGCTAGACCAATGGGCATATGGACAAATCGAGGACCAATAGCTTATTGGATAGAGCTTTCTTCAATCAGCACTGGTATGACAGATTTTGGGGCCGAAGACTTAAAGTGCATGTAAGAACTCACTTAGACTACTTTTTGTTATTTGGGAAAAGTTGCTTGATACCTAAACCTAAAAACTGTCCGTTCAGGTTCTATAAAGGGTGGTTGGAGCATGAAGACTTTAAAAACATTGTAATGACTAGTTGGCTGAATGAAATGGAAAGGATCCCCACTCTACACTTTAAAGTCTAAGCTGAAGAGGCCGAAACAAGGCATGAAGCAGTGGAATACAAGTGCATTTGGTAATGCTAGATATCAGTTAAAAACACTAGCATCTGAAATTGAACAACTATAGTTATAACAAGAGCTAGATATTGAGAATGATAACATCTAGAGAAAGTGTTCGTCCTCCTTTTGACTGAAAGTGTGAATTTTGGTACATAAATTGTTTGTCTTATAAATTGGAAAGAATTTCTTCAAGAACACCTCTTGAAACATGACAAAAGTTGTGATGGTTCCAGAGGGTAGGGAGTGTAGCCCGATCTTAGCCTTATCCTTTAGAGAATTGGGATATAGGCGTAACTGGACATTATCATTTGAGGAATCTTTGTAGTGAAGTGTAGTCCACAACTCCTTAACTCAGTGAGGTGAAGATAGGGGATATCACGATCATGACCACGAAAAGAATAAAGGGCGTCGATAACGTAGATCTTTAACTCAAATTGCCGAGCTCCATCTGAAAGCGTAGGCAAAGCAATGAAAAAGTGGTTCGCCATAAGTATAGGACTAAAATATTCGGCTAGAATTTTTGTTCCCGTTGGTCTGGCCTGTTCTAGCAGTTACTACCAACAATCCCACCATGGGGTTTCCTAGTAACCATAAAGTAAACTAAATGTGGGTCTTTGCAATTTAAGCGAGGTCTCTCGCGAGACAAACCTCTCATGAACTAGAAAACTAACCTTGAAGTTTTACCTAATTTATTCGAATAATAGGGTACTTCTACTAATAATTCTCTAAATACTAGTAATTTATAAGATAAAATACTACTAATTTTAGCTTTTCACCCTTAAACAGATGGACAAACTAAGGTGGTTAACCAAAGTTTGGGAGATCTACTAAGGTGTATTACTGAAAATGGACTTACGGAGTAGGATTTTTCCCTTTTATAAATATTATGTTGGATTTGGTACCTATTCCCTAGCTGGTACATCCATCTGATAGTGTATAGAGTTTACTGAGTCCATTCGAACAATACATGAGGAGGATCGGGGATATCTAGTAGATGTTTATGTAGGGGTAAAGAAGAGGGTTGATCATCATAGATAGGAGGTTTCCTTTTATACTGGGAGACCTGGTTATGCTTTACACTGAGAAGGGACGACACACAGGTATGACGTCTAAACTTTTTTTACGAAATAGGCCATTATCGCGTCATCCAACGCATTGGTGACAATGCCCATGAGCTTAACATTCCTGGAATACACTCCAAGGCTTTCAATGTTAAAATTTTTACTCATTTCTATGGTGATATACCATCACATCCAGTACTCCCTTCACCTGAAAGTGAGTTGACTGACAAGATTGATGAGATACTGGATAGCCATTTAGATACTGCAAGACATGTGAAGTTTTTTAATATGATGGGTTAGTCGTTCAGAGGATGATGATTCATAGATTTGGGGGAGTCATTTGCCCGGATAGATCTGACATTTACGATGATTATATGCAATTACAAAATTCATGGTTGAATTTTACGTAGGAGGGGAGAGTGGAAGCATCATGCCTCGTGGGTTGTCCAACCACGAGGCCATGTACATTTTATTTGACATATAGATATTAGGGGCTTCTTTGTTTTTTAGTTCTCTTGTTAGTTTTGGGGAAAGCTCTTGAAACCCTCGAATTGAAATTTGAGAGATTAATTTGTACTTTTACAACTTAGAAACTAACAATAACAATTCCCCTGTATCCAATTGGTCCACAGTCCATACTAGTTGGTTCTGGGTGCCGGGATTTGAAGTCCCTTCTTGACCTAGACTTCAAGTTCATACCATTATTTATTAACTTATATTATAAGAACTTTTTTTCTTTAATTACTTTTTTTTTCTTCTTCTTTTTGTATCATATTATGTCATTTGCTAATCCATTTTTCAACTATTCCAGGTAGTGAATTTATTGCTCTCTATGGATTGATTAAGTGATGTTTAATAACTCCTTTGGACAAATATTGTCACTGGTGTGAAGTACAATTTCTTTTAAGAAATTATTAACTCTATTTTAGATAATATCATTAATATCCATTATAGTAACTTAATTTTTATTTTTTGTGTATTATTCTATAATCCCGTTAAGTAGTCAAAACTCTAAGGGTTCCTTTTTCTCCTAACTACTTAATATAGAAGATTATTTTCAGTTATTTGCGATCATAGACTAATTAACTCTACTTCACCAGCTATACTGAGTGTAACGTGTTTTCTATAAAAACTTGAAAATAGTTTCCCACCCCCAAACTTACTTTAGCCATTGTCCTCAACTTTAAATAGATAGATAAGTGAAATATAAAGTAAAACTGGATAGGTGAAGGTAAACATTACCAGTATGTCACCAATAGAATACCATGAACTATAAACTAAAATGAAAGATTTGTATTAAATGCAAAATATAATTTTTATCTAGCGAACAGGTATGACACTATTTTATGTAAAGTAAGATAACTTCAATAAATAGAAAAGTAAAATGTATGTCAACTACTCATAGTCATGATCTGGGGTACACATACCAGCTGGATCGTATATGTCGACCACCTCTGGGATATCCTTATCAAAATCCTCAATCTAATTCTCCTTGGGGTCCTCCATAGGATCCTCATCATCATCATCATCATCATGGATGTTTACATTCCAGACATGTAACGGATGACCATCATGCTTGTACTTTGAAATCTAATAAGGTGCGGCCCAATAATTTCCATCGTGTACCATCCATATGTTTTGCATACAATTATCCTACTCTTGCAAAATTTTCAAAGGTTTAAACAAAAAACCTTCTCTGTAGCTCGAACAGCCAACAGGTAGATAAGTCGAATAATAGAAGTCACAAAAACCAGTAAGTGGTAAATAACATCGTTCCCTTCAGCCATCGCTGAATGAAAATTCATAGCACACTGATAAATGTTACCCCCGATGTCATCTATAATACCATATCCAAGGGTATCCTGGTGTAAAATTCGTTGGAACTCATAACATTAACTCTAATGTTGGTTGGTTGACCTGATGCTTAGATGTTATCATAAAACCAATGCAAGATAACCAATTGATTGGAGAAGAAACTCAAAATCGGGAGCCTACTCTTATTCCATGCAGTCTTCTTACAAATTGAAGTATCTCTAAGATAATCCTCGTGGCTAGAATCACGTCCTTGATAGACAAAATCTCAAATTGGAGCTACTCTGGTGACTGCTTGAAAAAATGTTCTATTTACCGTTATAGGTGTATGACCTTCCCAAATAAAAATCATAACTGGGGAGAAGTCCATGAACGTGATGCTCTAATAGAAACGGTCAACTAACTTTCCATAGTATAAACTAGTCTCAATGTAGAATAATGATCTTCGTCCCCTATGTGCAGTAAATGGCCCCACAATGCCTATCTAATAGTAGTGATGTACAGTGACTCTATGGTATGATAATAGCTTCTAGATCCATGGGCAGAATTAGTATGCAATCGACTGTATAAAGAGATCAAGTAGTGAAATGTTAGTAGAGATATAAGGTGAGAAAACTGATATTTGGCCTAACGAAACCCTAAAATGCATGAGATCATAATTCAAAAACTGTACGTTAGAAAAACATGACCTAGGACAACTTGGAAAGGTCTTGAATGTGAAAGAACGATTTTTCCCTAAATTATGGTCTAATAGCCTCTATAATTACGAAACATATGGTTGCATAGTTTGTGTACATTAAGTGCAGCTGTTGGGTAAAACATGAATGTATCCTTCAATTTTGATCAAATTACAATTAAGCCAATTTATGTAGAAAGAGGATTCAATTAAAAGTTTTGAATTTTGGTCAGTTCCTTATGCTCTAGTCCCTATAACTCGTTCAAGTTGAGGGTGAAATGCTGACAGCACTAGGGCTTATTGGTGTTTTAGTATGAAAAAAATATTATACCCATATTTAGAGGTATAATAACCCAATTTAAATGTACCACGATGTTAAGATAGAACTTGAGAACGCATTCATGGAATAAAAAGGGTACATGACACCTCTAGGTCAGACCTATTAACCAGGGGCAAAGCCAGGAACTTTGCCCAGTGGGGTCAAAACATACTATAAACTTAATTAAATTTTGCTTACAAATAATAAATATAACATTAATATAACAAATAACAAAAAATCTTAATTAGATTAAAAAAAATTGTTTTATTAGCTAGTGGAAGATCAAAAAACAAAAACTAAAGCAGATTGAACCATAAATATAGAAGTTTTTAAGAAGAAAAAAAAATCCCCCAATGTCTTTAACAAGTTTTCAATCCTTTTAACTTGAATCGACGAGTCTTCATAGTTTGAAAATATTGCATGATCGTTTCATCCATGATATCTTTGAGAGTTTCCTTCTCGATGTATGCAGCCATACAGTCATTCAACCAATCATCCCCCATCCTATTGCGCATGTAGTTCTTTATAATATGCATAGCTGAAAAAAATCTCTCAACAGTAGCAGTGGCAACCGGTAGAAGTAATGTCAAAGTTATAACTGAATAAACCAAGGGAAATACTTTATCTTTTTTTGTTGTAACCATAACCTTAGCAAGATCGCCAATCCCTTTCAAACCTGCAAACTGAATCTTTGGGCGCACATCATCAATATAGGTTTCAAGTTGATCTAAAAGAAATCTGATATCCACTGGAAAAAATTGGCTTCATAGAACTCGGCAAGGCGAATTAATCTTTCCTTATCAAAAGTAGAAAATGAATCTTCGGGGATCAAACATACCATACAAAGAAGCAGTTCAATGTTCACTTCATTAAAACGATCATTTAACTCCATAAGTTGATGATCTAAGCAATTATTAAACAATTCAGAGCAGTAATATTGTTCGTTTATACTTATGTTGGCATAACGCCGCGATCAACCTTTAGGTACAAACTCATCACTCATGATAGGTGTTGGGATTTTATGTTTGCTACAATGAACAGTAACTTCCTTTAAAAGCGAATCCCATCCATTATCTCTCATCTTTTGCAATCTTTCCTTAACAACTTTAACCAAATCCATTGCATTTACAATATCATGATGTTTTCGTTGTAATGTCTTTGACAACTTATTAGCAAATGCAAATATATTTTTCATAAGAAATAGCATTAAGACAAATTCAAAAGATTGCATATATTCAAAAATTATACATGCTTCGCCCTTTTGATCTGAGTTTGAGCCATAAATTGCGACAATATAAAGCACTTTAACTATGGATGAAAACATATCAATAAAGCTCACGAGAGTGCCATAATGTGACCCCCAACGGGTATCTCCAGGATGCTTAAAACTTGTCTCCTGATTCAAACCTCGACCACTTTGACGTTCATTTGTTTCTAATTCTTTAATAACTTTAGCTGCTTGTTCGTGACGAAGAATATCCTGACGTTTGCATGAACCACCGATAATGTTCGATGCATTTGTAACCATGTTAAAGAATGATGCTATTTGACTCTGATTTTTTGCCATAGCTACAAGTGCCAACTGAAGTTGATGAGCAAAACAATGTACATAATAAGCTGATTTGCTCTTATTTAGAATCAATGTCTTAAGGCCCTTAAGTTCACCTTGCGTATTACTTGCTCCATCATAACCTTGTCCCCACAATTTTGATATACTCAAATTATGCTTAGAAAAAAGTTCGCCAATCGTCGCCTTTAATGTTGCCGAAGTAGTCTCACTAACATAAGCAATAGCTAAAAATCTTTCAATCACCCATCCCCTCTCATCAACATAACGTATGACGTCAACCATCTGCTCTTTAATAGAAATATCTCGAGATTCATCAATTAAAATTGAAAATGTCTTACCTCTGAGGTCTTTAAGGATAGATTTTGTTGTCACATCTACAATGGCTTTCACAATAACCTTTTGAATATCAGATGAAACTAGCTTATCATTTTTAGGTGCATTCTTCAGAACTAATTTTGCAATAGTTTCGTTGTGATTAGTAGTATACTGTAGAAGTTCCAAAAAGTTCCCTTTGTTGTTTGATCCTTCTGACTCATCATGATCACGGAAAGAT
Organism: Kingdonia uniflora; assembly: GCA_014058105.1. Lineage (NCBI taxonomy): Eukaryota > Viridiplantae > Streptophyta > Magnoliopsida > Ranunculales > Circaeasteraceae > Kingdonia > Kingdonia uniflora. Next base: position 81,307 of record JACGCM010002704.1, read on the forward strand.
AATCCTTGCTTTAGAAGAAACTGGATTGTATGGACTGATGCAGTGAGACGCATCCGGTAATCATCTAAGCTTTCATCAGTCTGCTTCACGATTCGAGTATGAATATTTTGCTCTGGGTTTAATAAGTTCTCACATTTTTTATATGCCTAATTATGAGCACTGTTAACCCCTCCCGCAGGAATTTGCAATCTTTCCTTCTTATTCCAACTATCAAATCCCTTTGATGTGAAAGATTCACTCCCGCCTTGGTCATTATTATCTTTCTTAAAAAGATAACAAAATAAACAATAAGCAGCATCATTTTTTTTCTATATTCCAACCAACCAGGGAACTTATCAAACCATTTCACGTTAAAGTACCTAAAAGCTCTACTCTTGAATGTTTGAGGAAAATTGTAGTCACGAGGTTGACATGGACCATTTTGCATATATGATCCTCGAACTGAATCTAGATCATTTGGATGATATTCTGAAATTGAGATTCGCAAACCAGGATCTGCCTGAAGTTTTGATAAATCAATCTCTATATGTCTGCACTTTGAGCTTGGTTCGACTTGCTCATGAACAATTTTTTGCTGTATTGAAGGCGGTGAAATTGGATTTTTATGTGTATGAAGCAGTTGATCTTTATTCCCTTGAGTAGGAAGTTGTTGATCGATATTCCCTTGAGCATGAAGCAATTGATCGGTATTCCCTTGAGTAGGAAATAATGTATCGCTAGACGATTTCCTTTTGTAATAGTCAAATAAACTCATTCTATACAACACAAATAAATTATATAAAATTAATATACATCAAATATAAATTAGATGTTCGTGGATATAATATAAGTTGATTAATGTTACTTAATACGGTTAATTTTCAGCATGATTTTTGCAGGAATTGGGGGTTTCAATCGAATTAATTAATAACTACATGTTTTTTAATCAATAAATCCCAAATTACTACAATAAAAGTCTAAAACCCTAATGTCAAAGAGTTCAATAATAGTTATATGTATTTAGAGAGAGAAAAAGTACCTTAAGAAAAGGTTGAAAAAAGACCCCCTAAAACAAGAATTGAAAATCCCCTCCTTAATGTGCTATTAACATTTAACAACTCCTCCACCTCAAAATAAGAGTGCTCGAACTTTAACGGAAGTGAAAATTAGGGTTTTTTTGGAGTGAGCCATTTTTTATATTTTCATAAAAACAAACAAAATGATTTGTATTTAATTTTCCACAATTTAAAGGGGCAATTGCTAATTTTTAAAGTTGAAAGTCTTAACTTTTCAAATTTCTAACCAGTTAAGAAAAAAAAACTAGTTGGCCGGTCAAAGCTTTGGTCATGGATTGGCCCGTGTTGAAAAAAAAATATATAATCCCCCTAGCTTTGCCACTGCTATTAACTATAAGAAAATCTTAACATGCACCTATAGGGTTTCCTTCTCAGATCTAGACTGAGGGGATTAGCCCTGCAATATCCTAATAATCAAGATTAATGAAAGAAAATAAGCTAACTGTCATTAAAATTGAACTTAGAGATTTGAGATACAAACTGAATTCTCTAACTTTCCAAATCCCTGTAAAAAATAAAAAATAAGTTTAGAAAGGATGAACTGATCATTAAATAGATAAACCCTGATCTTGAAATGTCTTAACTACCCACTGTATACTCCAGCAGTGTTGCATGGGTATTCACTGAAGATTCCATCTAAATAGACCTCCAATGGATTTGTACTAAAATATCATGACTTTTGATGGTTGGTGGCTGGTGATCCCTAGGCTTTGTGCCTTAACCAGTGGCAATCGTCGATTGGTAGTGGACGCGTCTCCCCAACTTTTAGGTTTTTCTTCGCTTGTCTTGTAGATAATAAATGTAGGTCAAGTCTGTTAGTATTTATTTCAGTGAGGAATTTTGTTTTTAGAGATCCCAATTAGCCATTTTCTGACTAAACTTGATATACTGAACTGTTAGAGATCCTCAGAGTGGTTATGGTGTCATTTTAGCTCAGATTTGGCACTTTTCTTGTAGAATCATCTCTAGTATTTTAGAGATCCCAATTAGCCATTTTCTGACTAAACTTGATATACTGAACGGTTAGAGACCCTCAGAGTGGTTATGGTGTCATTTTAGCTCAGATTTGGTACTTATCTTGTAGAATCATCTCTAGTAGAGTAGAGAACCTAAAATTGAAGTAACTAGGTAATAACAAAAAGAAAAAATGGCTTTAGGACGGCCAAAAATACATGATAAAAGAGCTTAAATTCGGCACAAAAATGTGATTATCAAATACACCCAAACTTATCTTTTTGCTCGTTCCAAGTAAAATAAAATAAACTACAGATTTAAGCCACTTTTGCAGGTCTCGCGATTGCATTTAGCCTATGCAATAAGCCTTTAAACCCTCTGGTGTCTCTGGTGGACAAGTATTGTCTCATGAGGGTATTCAATATTTTTACCCACAAAAATATGTAACTTAGTATTTCAAGTGTTTCAAACTAATTATTTTGTTGTTTTAACAACTATTGTTAATCATAGATATTTTGTAGATAGTTCCCCAAAAAGATCTTAGTTTATTTATCAACTTAAGAAGGTTTACCGAAATAATTTGGCAAAACTGAGAAAATAAACTATATTACAATGGCTACCAATAAGATCCCCCCAAAAAGGTTATATTTCTGAGTGTGTGTTGTCACAACTTCAGTATTGTTTGTTAGAAAATTATTATTCAACTGTTTAACTTCCTCCCTATAGAGTTTTTAGAAGAAGAGTATTTTACTTTCTCCATTTACTTGCCTGCTTTAATTAGTTGGATTAGGAATACTTATACTTTGTTATCACTTTTTATAATGATTTTCTTGTATCTAATTGGTCGACAGTGTATACCAGTTGTTCTGGTTGTCAGGATTTATAGTCCCTTCATGATCTAGACTTCAGGTTCACACCATTATTTATTAACTTTATACTTTGATAGTTTTTCTTCTTTGATTACTTTTTTTTTTCTTTTTGTATCAAATTGTGTCATTTGCTAATACATTTTTTGACTATTCCAAAGTACATGATTCTACAAATAAAAAGACATGCATTATCAGCGATACCAAACTAATGCAAGTAAGATAATTATGAATAGGTATTATTTTACATAATCAGGTTTCTTTGCAAGTCTGGGCAATCACTACCCTTTTTCGGTCGTAAACTGATTAAATACCAATGATAACTTCTAAACTTATCGCCACCCTTCTTCCAATACAATTTTAAATTTCTTAAGGTTGCATGAGCTCGAATCTTCAACATTTATCGAATGAATAATCTTTCCACTCCTCAAATCGACGAGAAAAAAATCCCCCATCACATTTGAAGAATTGAAGTCCAATTCTTCAACTTAGGTTTTCTACATAAAATCAAAGCTGATAAGATGAAATTCATGTTGAAGTAATCGACTTTGAGCTTATGGCTAATTGTTACGAGCACTAAGGAACACGCGCTATCGTGCATGCTAGGCCGTTATGCTCAACAAATAATAAGGCATTAATTGTGTATAGAATTAATATTTAAGGCAATCTAGTTATATTTTTTAAGCTTCCTGAAATGTTGAAACAAAAAAAAAACATATTGAACTAAATGAAATTGATCCATCACCCTCTCAAATGTTGAGCGCTCGGACCATTTAGAGTTTATAGGCCATAAAACACAACAAACTACTCAGTTAATCATCCTATACACTTAAACGTTGCCTAATATAAAAGAGAGAGAGGCAGTACAGAATCTTCACCAATACTCCTCTTCTCTTGAAAAGTTCTAATATCTTCTTAGCCAAATTTTGATATGGTTTAGTCTAATGCCAGCTTATCCCGTTAATATTTAACAAATGTGTAATGCTTAAAGTGATATAGGCGACATACTTGTTTGTGGAGTGCCCATCAAATCCCCCCAAAACGTAGTTCTAGGGCACCTTGCAACAATGTGCTCTCATGAAAAGAGTGTCACAGAGTACTACTATGTGAAAACAATTCATGAGGAATAAAAACAGTGCCCACTGCCCAACATTAAATCTCGAATTCCCATCTATAATTTAGTTCCTCTATGCAAGACTGCAATGCTATTTTTGATGTGATGAAGATGATGCAATAGTTTGCTTAAAATTACTGTTTACAGCGTGTTTTTGTTCTTTATCGGAGGAATGAAAATGCAAATGACTCAACAACAGTTAGAAGATTTTTATTACTTTTCATGCTATGAAGATCAACATTATAGTGAAACTTCAGATCTTCTTATATCTCCATTGTTTTGCCACAAAGAAACGCGTTGGGGGGAATGTCGTACTCTGTATAGACTTTTTTCATCGTTCCATACTCTTATGTGTAGTTGTTGTCCTATTTACTGTCTTGGCCAAATTGCAGACCTTAAATTTCACATTCCTTTGTTGTCCAGTAGCACCAATATAGCAGTCCAAGAATTTGGATACACCTAAACAATGTGTCTCGTGGTCGCATCGAACAAATTGTAGTAGCATCTCCTCCAGGCACAACACCATAACTTAGCCCCAAATCTGTATCATTTAAAAGTACCATAAATATTCGGCGGATCATCATTCGTATATACAACCTAACAAAAAGAAGAAGAAAAACTGGCATACCCGACGATCCAGAAGTTGTTACTATCCAGATCCCAAGATTGTATGGTAGTCTCATTGTTTTGGAAAATAATTTTCACAAAATCATGAAGTGTTGCAGTTATGATTGAGATACCAAGGAATGAAGAGCCAGAAGTAGGAGTGTCCTTAATACTTTTTAAGTCAAAGACCTCAGGTATGTTGAAGTAGTCTGCGAGCTTCAGCGGAGTACTTGGGTTGACATAAGATACACTGTTAACGGTATAGCGTAGCTTATTTGAGTTGCAGAGTCTGCTAAAATAAGTGTCCTTCAGTCTTAATCTGTCCGTAATGGTATGAACCCTGAGGATTTAGCCTCGCTGCACTCGCCATCATATTCCATCTTGAAAAATATAAATGTAGATATAATTAACTATTTGTAAATGTATAATGCAGTAAATGAAAATAGTTCGAGTTATGTACCTGTAAGTTCGATCTTGCTTCATATACCGGTGTACTTTATAAGTGGGCCCTATGGGTAACGCTTCGGAAGGTGGGGTGTTTTGAAATTCAAGTAATGGAGTACTAGGGTTGCAGTGAGAAGCTGTTAGTAAAACGTGTTGAGGCAACAATGTAGTAATCTTTAGGTGTTTGATCTAAGGTAACTAGTACAGCCATTTATTGTCCAACATGTATGTCTAGGGATTCGAATACTTCTTGAATAGTATGTGATCCTTCGATTTCAACCAACTTCAATCTATGGCCATGAATTCTGAAGTTGAATGAGGTTGATAACCCAAAATTTGAGATCCAGTACATGTAAGTTTTGCCTGAAAGAATACCCAAACAAAACTTTCTAAGATAACCAAATGATCATTTGGATCTTCTTGCAAAAAAATGACCATTTGGATCGTTAAATCGTAAGGTTTGATAATGTACCTTTATCGCCAATGAACGACGAAGACATGCATGCCCATTTATAAGTATTGCATCAGGAAATGCAAGAGACTTTCCCAAGTCCAAGGTGTTCTGCAATACCTGTTAACATGAAAATATCCAAGTACTTCAGTTTCAAATTTAAACAAAAAATGAACATTTTGGGCAAAAGTGCTGTAAACATTGACGTCTCGATGGGAACCCATTCAGCATTAGAGCTGATGTTATACACATCCCTTAGTAAAAATAAAGAGAGGCGAAATCCCAAATTGTAGTTCCTTGAGCATTGTTATAGAAATATGAAATAGCATATATCAAAGAAATCTCTAAGCACTTCTAATATATTAAATATCTAGTATTTTCAATTAGGTTTTTGAAACTCGCAATTTTTCTGTAAGATTTTTTTTCTTTGATGCCACTTTCTCATAAGGTTCAACAGCTACATCTATGGCTTTTCTTGTAAATATAGAAATTCATGTCTGACTAAGAGGTAGATAAAGGAAAACAACAGTCACATTGTATTACATCTACAAAATCAACCAATGTTACAGCAAAAACAACTACTTCCTATGATTGAGAAGAATTTCCCATATTATGTTCCAATTTTTAAAAAGAATTTATATATCTTGAGACACTATGCTTATAAACACTGTATCTCACGCCTCTAATAGCAAGAACTATCCTGTAGTACCATTTCTTTTAATAATACGGAAATATAGGAATATCTATGGATAATGTACATTATGTTGACATTATTCTTGTTACTATTAGGAACCAAAATAATATTGTTATTGGTGCACCATTCGAGTACTCTTGATTGTTGCGCATATGTAAATTGTAACCACTAGACACAAAAACCAATGCAGTCATTAAAGATAAGAGCTTCTCCAACAACATGGTATAATGTTAATGTTTTCCCATACTATTACAAAAAACCCATCCAACAGGGGTATGGGGTTCAGCATACTCACCCGCATATCCCTCCAAAGTATGTGAAACCTGAACTTGGCGAGGAGTATCTGCATACCGCCTAGGCGCTGAACCGTTCAGCGCCCAACAACTAAAATTACAAATCATTTGACTTTTTTGTGTTAGGCACTGAACCGTTAAGTGCCCAAGAGAAAAAAATGTAATTTGTTGTTGGACGAAAACAGTATGCAATTCTGGAATATCGATATGGTAAACCGGAATTGCATACTCTTTTATTGAAAATGCTCAAACAGATAGGTTACAAGCGCCTTTATGGATTTGAATAATCCTTTCAATACTTTTATAATATTAATAATAAACCTTCTATTAGTAAAACTTGTTGTTATAGTAAGAGCATCTCCAACAAAACAATATGCAGTTCGGGTTTACCATATCGGTATTCCAGAATTGCATACTGTTTTCGTCCAACATAAAATTACGTTTTTTTCCTGGGCGCTTAACGGTTCAGCGCCTAACATTTGAGCGCTTATTAGTTCAACGCCAAAAAAAAAGCCAAATTATTTGTAATATATGATGAGCACTTAACAGTTCAGCGCCCAATAAAAAGGCCAAATGATTTGTAATATATGTTGGGCGCTTTTCGGTTCAGCGCCTATCGTCTGGTCTTAAGTTTGCTGTTTTTCCCTCCTTCCCCTCTCATTTAAACAACCTCACAACCAACACCCTAATTCATCACTTAACCCAATCTCATTTTGCAATTGTTCGGAATCCAGCAGAGTTTTGGAAGCCTGAAACATTAAATTTGATTATGTACACATGCATTATTTTGCATAATATGATTACCGACGATGAACGTGATTGGGCGACACACGATTACAAGTATGATAAAGCGAAGAACTCGTTCAAGCATCCACCAAAGATTTCTTAAAATATTTCTACGGATAACGACTTTGATAAATATCTTGGGGAACATTTGAAGTACCGAAATGGAAACAAATATTTCGAACTCCAAGCCAATCTTGTGGAGCAATGTTGGAAATTTGCCGGACGTAATGTTTGAGTTGTTATTTCAATTTCAATAATTTGAACTTGTAGTTTCTTTTCATGCCTACGTATGTTATTTCATTTTCACTAATGTTTTAAACTAAAAACATTTCAAAATGATAAATGCCCATTAGAATTTAAACTACATCATTTTAAATTTTTACTAAGTTGTAATTCATTCCAAACTAAAAACATTACAATGCATTTCAAAATGATCAATGCCCATTAGAATTTAAACTACATCATTACCATCACTAGTATATGACGAAATCGTGGCGTTATGTTTTGCTATCATCTTTTTTACCACTTCATTCTTCAACATTTGCCAACACATAGCGGCATCTCTATCCATTCTATACAAATTCTTTTCCATAATCTCCATGTCTCGAATTTGTTCTTCCCTTTCATACTTTTTCTGATATAGCTCGAGATGTTCCGCCGCCATGACCTTCTTTATTTTCCTTTCTTCTTGCCTTAGCTTGACATTATTTCCAATCATCTCCGTTATACCCTCATAGGCCTTAATCGCCTTTTCAAACTTCGTCAAAAGGTTATTTTGCTTTTTTTTCCTCCCGTTGGCCTATTTATTAACCCCGGGTCCGTCACTTCTTCGTCATCGTCAGCTAAGCTATCGGGGTCCGAACCCATTAAAACCCTTAGACTTACATTTGAAGACGTTTTGTGTGCCTTAGAGCCAGACTTAGAGCCGCCGCCAACTTGTATTTCATGGACGCTTCTATGGACGATCTCCAGATTCCATCTTGGATGCTTTTTCATAATATGCCAAATATGTTTGAAACCAAACTTGCGTGGTTTTCGATTGTTCTCGGTTTTAAATGTTTTCTCAAACATAGAATCCGCACGGTCATACTACATACAAATATAAAAAAATGCAACACTTGACAAAATAAAGTAATGTACTAAATTTAAACAAACATGTCATATAAATTGAAACGTACCTCGTGGTGTTCATTTCCAATCCCGCTATGGTTCGCCTCGCGAACTTTGATAACGCAAGATACAAAAAAAGCGGTTTGCCGTTGGATTTTCCCCCAACGTTGTTTCAAGGCGGCTCTTGTACGGGTTTTCACACCACTTGTTCCTTCATAACCATTTGTTATTTTCTCCTAAAATTTAGATTCATCTTGTTGGTTACCGTTTTGAGCGTCTTGCGACTGTGCTACCTAATATTTGGCAAGAGTTTGATCTTCAAGGTCGCTCCAACAACTATTATCACTTTTCTTTTCATTGACATTGGGGTTGGGTGGCGCGGAAAAGGAATGCGGGGGCATGGAGTAGTTCGGTGATTCCGGAAGTTGCATTGATGGAACGTATTGAGAGTATTGGGAAAATTCGTTATCCATTTAAAGTTGATGGAGCTTGAGATGCTAGAGAGTTGATAGATTGAAATGGGTGAATTTTACTTAAGAAAACTAGAGAGTTGATAGATTGAAATGGATAAATTTTACTTAAGAAAACTGCCCTTTTTATTTGAAGAGATGGGGTGAGGATTCCATAGTGTAGGTGCTCTTCCATTCAGCGCCTATAGTTCGAAAAAAAAACTAGCCGTTGGAGAGAAGGCACTCTTCCGTTCAGCGCCTATAGTTTGAAAAAAAAACTAGGCGTTGGAGAGAAGGCACTCTTCCGTTCAGCGCCTATAGTTTGGAAAAAAAAATTATGAGCGCTGAACGGTTCAGCGCCTAGACAGCTGTAATTAAAAGTTTCTGGGCGCTGAACGGTTCAGCGCCTAGGCGGTATGCAGATACTCCTCGCCAAGTTTAGAAATTACATACTTTGGAGGGGTATGAAGGCGAGTATGTGGAATCGCATACTCCTGTTGGAGGGTTTTTTTGCCAAAGTATGCTAAAAGCGTAACACCATACCCCTCTGTTGGAGATGCTCTATGTATACATACAAAGCCTCAAGCATCTTAAAATTCAATGAAAACATCACCAGTATGAGCATTTTTAGTCATTCGCCTTTGTTTTCGGCTCTTCAACCCAGCTTTAGACCCAAACAAGGAGAACCCATAACCATTAAACTAAAAGCCAAACAAAAGCTTGGATTCACAAATTGATGAAATGAAAGGAAAGCTTGGGAGAAATTGGGGAAAATTTGATCAAACCGCAACAATTTAAAATTAAGAGTAAAGAGAAAGAGATACTAGAGAATCTAAAGAAAGAAGAGAGACCTTTGATGTTGGACTAGTGGTTTGAGACCACCTCTTAGAGGAGAAAGAAGAGAGTGGTCACAAGTTTGAAGCCCAACAGGAGGGCATCTGCCAAGATTTATCTTAACTTCAATTAGATCGTGTGGCTTGCGTAGGAACCGTGGCAAGCCCCGGGTCTGACGTCTCAGCGAACGTCAAGGAAATTTACCCAAGCGTTTTGAGTTCTGACCTTGGATATATATTTTTTATATCCTAATATAGCTACACGCCAGGTTTCTTGGAAAACAGATTTGGTTAAAGAGGCGTAAAGGGCTAATACGCTTCGTCTCCATTTTTTATATTTCCTTTTGGAGACAAGGTATTTACTTAGTAACTATATTAATGAGGAAGTTGGTCCAAACCTCCCCATGAAAAAATAAGCTTTAATGCTTGGTCATCTAGAACCCCGGCTCATGGACCATCCACAAGGGATGTTCACGAGTTTTCCTTGGCATAGGAAATACCATGAGACATTGCCTTGCAATGCAGGCCGTTTTTCCAAATAGGGATGAATAGTGGGCCAGTGATGCCCCACGAGCCATCCAAGACGAAATTCCCCTTATAAATAGACTATACTATTCGAGTTGCCTGCATTCCAACTAGCTCAGGCTTGTCGCCTTCCAATTTATATGAGGCTCGACATATTGAGCTACCCTGATCTGATGCCAAGACAGATGTGTTTTCATACTTGTGCATAGTCATGAGTGGTTACGCTGTAGGGATTATTGAGAAAATCTTCAGCGCTACTGTCTATTCCGAATATGTATTCGATTACCCCTCACGAGTATCCAAGATGATCCGAATATCGCTGTAAGTATATTCCACAGGCGCCGTCCCACCTAGTAAATAAGGCTTGTAAATGCTCAGCCACACGTGCATGTATACCGTATGACTTCATATTCTGCTGTACTCCTGGCAATGTAATAGCGACCCCGAGCTGGGCCTTGACAGCTGGTATCAGAGCTAGTCAGAGTAGGCCTAGCTTATCAGATAATGGTTGGTTATACCTACATTTATCAGAGCAGATCAAATCTTAGCTCTAGAGTTGGTAGTATGGGATACTAACTTGACAGTTGATATCGATAAATGTTTTTAATAGATGATCCAAGCACCGTTGTGAATGCTTTCAGAGCGAGTTGCCTAAATATCAGTCGATATTGGAAGCCATATGGACGCTCCATATCTGAGCGCGAGATTGGTCAAGTTAAATATGCTTTGGACAATGACAGTAAGAGGAAGGACTGATGTTTCATTTGGAGGTTGTAAACTATGTTGTTAGATGTCTCAAGAATGCTGATCAGTATAACAGATGTTCTATAAAGAATATTAATAGAGTGATCTAGCGGTTATAATTTGCATTGGATCCACATTCGCACTGCGAAACATAGTAACAGTTATGAACAACAACGGTGCCCATGTTCTCAGTAGAGATCGATATATTCAGTATTGTATGCCAAGACTTACGTGTGGAAGCTGCGAAGCTTGGTTGGTTTGAATTCCTTAGTGTCTACAGAAGAACAAAAAAAATTAGTTTGATACTCATTTTGATTGTCCCAAGTTGGGCACAGCTACGTTCCAGAGTTGAACGTCATGATCCGGATATTGAAGCAGCAAGAAAATAAAAACATGGCTTAAATCCCAAGATATGCACATAGTGATTTTTGTCAGTGTTGATCCCTCCAAGTTGGGTTTTTACTTATTCGTAATTTGTCCCACAATAGCACAGGATGTTTGGACACTATTTTGCTCACTCCAGGAGGGCAAGATGTCGAGTGATGGATGTTTTTTGGCTCCACAGTTGAGTTTCAGGTTTACCGTCATGCAAGTGCTCTAACTGAGTTGATCATTGTTGTTCCACAAGATGCTCCTGGATCATTTCAATCTCACAGATTGGCGAAGATGCATGTTTTCGAATGATAGTAAGTTACATAGCCATTGAAGAACACAGTTAGGCTACAGTTAGTTGTGCAGGTTACCTCATATATGATCTCAGACGGATCGATGCTCTAGGATAAAAGATCCTGAGCGGAATTGGATATTAATCCCAATTCCTTATCACATGGTCATTGACGATAGGGTCGGATCCTAGTGACTTTTTGTATCGATGGAGCATCTTAAAACGATCATATCTTAATGGCCGAAGTTTTGTTGGCATGCGTTTCTAGAAAGTCGTTTAGAGACAGAGAATGGCTACACTTCATATCCAAGATGATTGCGATAATATGAAGGTTGACCTCCGAGTTTGATAGTAGTTAGAAGTGGCGAACCAACGAGCTTAGGTTATAGGTGTAGTGGCAGTATTTTGTTCCCAAATTTCCTAAGTTACACATAAAAGAGTAGGGATAAAGAAATGAAGAAACACTTCAGCAGTCAATCTATATAGAAGTCACCGGCTATGGCAGAGCAGTTGTGACGCAGTTATACGCATATTTTAACAGGATCATTACCATCAAAGTTGGGCATGATACACTTCCGTGCCATCATGTACACCGCCCAACCTCCTATTCTGCTGTGCTCCGGGCACTGTAGCCGTGACCCCGAACCGGGCAGTGACACCGGGAGACTAGTTAGAAGAATGGTGAAATATAATGAACCTGTTTGAACTTTCGGACATCAACAAAACAAAAAAAAGATACTGGAGAATCTAAAGAGAGTTCGAGATTATAAAAGGCCGTAAACAAGAATTTTGCCTAATAATTTGACTTTTTAGGTAAAAATTTAGAATCGATGAGAGAAATTTGACCCTCTTTTGAAAGATTAGTTGCCATTTTAGGGCAGTAAACATTGACAGAAATTTTGATTTGAATCAGACGGTTGAGACTTAATTTTAAAACTCATGACAAATCTTAGCAGTCTGAAAAGGCCTTGATTTGCGAGATTTTTCTCATGAACGACCCAAATTGCAAATTGGCGGAAATGTTACTCCTTTAGGCTTTAGGTGTATAGATGAATAAATGAATTGAAGGCAAATTTTTTGATTGGGGAACCTTAAAACGTGAAATTAGAGAGAGAATTAGGGCTTTAATAAGTTTGGAAAGGGCGGGAGATTTCAAAATATATTTGCGAGAATTTAGGAACATCTAAAATCGATTATGTAAAGAGAAAATTTAACTCTGCTCCCCAGCCTAGAAGGAAAACTAATTATTCACCCCTGAGTTATCTAATATTGTAGTTTATCCCCAAATCGCACTGTGGTCGCCACAACCATAAATTGTTAATTATCCACCTTTATTGGGGTACAAAGTCGTCTTTACTTACTCGCTTCAGGTCTTGCCTAACCCTAGCTTACCCTTAAAAAATTCAATTGATCAAAGTTGGTCTCGAGAGAACTGATCCAGCATGGGCCCCTTATCAAATATTCAACAAGGGGTTAACTTGGCTTAATGCTATTGGTTTTGATATATAAACATTTATTATTCATTGAAACTCTACAGTCGCATTTAATGTAAAACTTACAATTCCAGCTCTGCCCTTCTATTAATTATTAATGATTAACCACACTTTCCTTTTATCCAAAAGGCATTTTTTTTCTCGTGTTGTAAGCTCTCCAAATAAAATATGTTCTCTTGCATCTCGACCCAATGCACATATCAACTGTCAAATGTTTTTGTAATATGCTATACCACAATTTATATCTGAGTTGTTAATAACGGTGGTTGTATTTGTCAAAATGACGGTAGCTTCAAATTAATGAGTTATGGCTACAAAAAAAAATGTGTAGGGTTATTTGCTAGGTCGTAGGGTATTATTCAAAACTAGAACTAATAAAATGAGAGGAATAACGAGGATTGTTTGTTATTTAATTTAAAATGATGCGCTAGTACTAAGAAATGACAACTAATATTAATATTATTATGGAAATTATGGGAATAAATACTACATTTTGCCCTCTTTAAAAAATTGATTCTTTGGCAAGCCTCTTCCAAAATCGATAGTAAAATTAGAAAACCAATAATGGTCCCACCTACTACTACCTAGCTGCCACCCTATTCTCTAACATTAAATGTTGATGGGTAGTCTAATCTGCTACATTAATAAAATAATCTACCAACTCACAAAGATTACTCAACAAATGACAAAGCTATAATAAAACAATTATAAAGATTTCCAAACGAATGACAAAGTTCTCTAAAAAATAATAATAAATAATACATAAAAAATGAGAAACTATCCAACTAGAGATGTTGGGTAGTCTAATATGTTATAGTAATAAGAACATTAATAATAGGGAAGATTCCCCCCAAAATACACTACCAACCTTAAAAAAATCAAAGCTTCTTCTTCTTATTATTCTTCAGCAACAAAGTTTCTATAAAAATTAAAGCAGATTCTCCTTGATATACTATTTGTCTCATTCATGTGCCAAGTCATCCAACTATCGTTGTTCTTGGAAAAAGTCCTCACACAGAGGTCATTGGGGAGAAAAAGATCGTTGTTATCCCAGGTTATTCTCGTTGATAAATACCATTGTTATCCATCTCTCCGACCGTTGAAGTAACCGTTGCAGTAAATATCATCTCTAACTGTATATCCGCATCATAACTTAACGGTTTTTTTCTTAAGAAAAATGTTATGCAAGACGTTGTACATAATCATTTTTCTTTTGCTTTTTTATCATTTGTCTTCTGCTACTTTTTTATTTGCCATTTTTCTTGTGGCATTTTTAACATTTATTATCTGCTACTATATCACTGAAATTGTTCAATGATATCATTTATGTCAGGATTCTTATCATTTATTTGAGGGATTACTGGAGTTGAGTTTTATAACATTTATCTTCTGCTTCGTTATCATTTTTATTGTCATTTTTCTCATTTGTTTTAGGGATGGATTGAGTTCAGCTTTATACCATTATTCATTTTGGAGGGATATCGTACGTCCAAAGATCTGATTAATCATTAGTTATATCAGAGGAAGTACCAAACTTACCTCACTAAGAGTGCACTCGTCATATGAAGATTTCGTTATACTCCTTGAAGAAACAAGTAAAATCCATCGTGAGTAAGCTGTACAACTTTGTTCATGGGTGTGCATGCGTAATTTCATCAGTCCAGGACTTTACTGTAATGATCAATATGCATAAAAGTAATCTCGGCATGCCCTTTCACATATGGATTGTTAATGAGCTTAGGGTGCCTTCCCAGAACTCTCAGAACTTTATTTATGATTTCTGTTCTTCGGGTAAAGGGTTGACCACCACCAAAGATACTGGTTTAGGTAAAGGGTTGTCCACCACAAAAGTGGGGGGGACCTTTGCGTCATAACTCATTTTATGATCTTGAACCTGAATACAGTGGTTCCCTAAAATAAACGGTAAAGGGCTTGATCCACGTAGGTTAAGACCTTTAGTGGATGATGATGATATTCATCAATCAAATAAATCTTTTGAAACTCTTCATATTGATGGTTCTCCCTAAAATGAACCTAGTATTCCCCAATTAAATGTTCATTTCTCAAATGAACCTGTATTAACTAATGTTCCTCTTTCAAATGAACCTATGTTAACTAATGTTCCTCTTTCAATTGAACCCAAAACTATCATTGAACAAACTGAACCTACAGGTAAGCTCGCAGAATTTGTCATTTGTGAGGTGTTTTTTAACATTTTTTATCAAATTAGTATTCTGATAAGAAGCATATTTCTCATTTGTTCAGCTGAATTTCAGTTTGAGCCACAACCCGAACAGGTGAAGGATCTCGTGGATTTTTGGTTCAAATTTGCTGCATACACTGAAGATCCCTATGACTTCAGTAAAGAGTCGAACATTGGTGATCTATATCGAGATATGATTGAACTCAAGAATCGCATAAGAGCTTATGCAGTTGTAAAGAAGTTCAATCTCGAACACGTTCTGAGCAACGAATATAAAATTGTGGTACGTTGCAAAGGTCATAAATGTTCTTGGCGGATTTACACGATAAGGTTACGCAGTTCTGTCCTATTTAGAGTAAGTACTTATTGCTCTGTGCATACATGCATCCGAGTCAAAACTGATGGTGGGACGCGTATAAGGAAGCGTCTACTAGATGGGTTGCTTCTATAAGCAAGCAAAAGCTATGAAAAGACCCAAACTACAAACCTTCCAGAATTATTGATAACATACAATCTTGCATGGTGTGCGAAAGAAAAGCCCACACAGAGGTATCATTACCTTATATGTCATTTGTTCCCCCATACCTATCATTTGTATAATAATCTTTATCATTTTATTGCATGTCATTTGGTCGACTCACTGTGTCATTTGTACTCTGATGTTTATCATTTGTCTGCTCCTCAATTTCATTTAATCTACGTAATTATTTCAGATGCGAGGTAGCTTTGAGCATGCATACCAACTACATACGATCTACTTTGTAGAACTGAGGATGGTTAACCTGGATTTGGCGTTTGACATACAAACTATGAGTTATAAGGATAAGAGATTTACAAGGTGCTTTGGGTCTAATTTCCACGATTTTGACACTGGATTCATCGTCAACTCAATTTCATGGTTATTAATGTTGTACCCAAGGTGTGTCAATTTGCAATCTATACGTTTTGTGCCTTCCACATATTGAACAACATTAAAACTACCCTCGAAAGCACGAAGATCGCATTTAGGATGGCAATAGAGGCTCTAACCAGCAATGATTTCGATAAGCACATGAATGCTATCTGAAATACGGATGCAGTTGGTCTTCAATACATACTAGGTATTCCCAAGGAAACATGGTCCAATCTATACATTCCAATAAGTAGGTACGTTGTTACTCTCTATTGATCAACTTCTCATTTGTTATTTCAAGATTAGTCATTATTACTCCATTTGCATACTTATTTGTCATTTTCTTGCCATTATTTGTTATCAGTTCATTTTTATTCCTTTTGCAATTGAATAATCCCATTTGTCATTAGGTTTTACGTATTTAGCAATTTTTTTCAATTGTTAATCATTTTTTTAGATACGGAGTGGCTTGCACTAATCATGTTGAGAGTTGGAATAACGTTATTTTGAAAGTAAGAGATCTCCATATGCATGCGTTTATTGAGGAATTACGTAGAATCTATTCAAAAATATCCTACACATATAGGGAAGAAGCTGAGAAGAGTCAAGCTCGCTTAACGCCATGGGGTACATATCACTATGAGCGCAAAAAATTTATAGCGAACTCACTAACCTGTAGAGTTCGTACATTACGTCACCATTTTCAGATGACTAGTTATGGCAGAACTGATTCAGTAAATATTGAAGATGATACTTTTTCTTGTCGTTGGTGGTGAACGATAGGTATACCTTGTGAACACAGAGTACGCGCTCTCGGTCTTGCTAATGTTGATCTAACTACACGTGTCTCTGAGTACTTCACAAATAATACATACAAGGCTATTTATAAACCAATATGGATTCTAAACAGAGGAATTGAGCAGTGAATTTTTTTTTAAAATTGGTCCACGTGTTTGTGCTCCTATTCCAACAGTTTGAGCCAGTCGTCCTCATATGCAATGGAAGAAAAGGTAAAAAATGCCTGGTATTGTCACCAAACTAAGATTTTGCAGTAGTTGTCAAAAAAATGAACACAATCATCATTCTTATAAGCTTCTGCTAATCCCATCCGACGACAATACACATTCGACAATGGCACTGTCTTTTATGATGACCACTGAGCCACCTGTCATCCTAGATGAAGATGTTAAAATCATTTTGCACTGATAATTGTGGGTACTCTATGTATCATTTGTTTGTATGATCTTTATCGTCATTGTTGTTAAAATCATCATTTGTCTTAATATAACTGTCATTTGTTTAAAAAAAAATCTCATTTGTTTGTTTCTATGATATCATTGTTTGCATATGAACTGTCATTTGTGCATAAAAAATTTCTTATTTATTGGCTTCCATGATATCATTGTTTCCCTATGAACTGTCATTTGTTCTCAAAGAATTTTGTATTTGTTTGTTTCTATTATATCATTGTTTGCTTCTGAACTGTCATTTGTGCAAGATGAATTTGTCATTTGTTTGTTTCCATGATATCATTGTTTCCATCTGAACTATCATTTATTCTTAAAGAATTTTGCATTTGTAGATTTTTATTATATCATTGTTTGCTTCTGAACTGTCATTTGTGTGCCAAGAATTTCTCATTTGTCTGCTGGATTATTATCATCAGTTTTGTTAACTTCATCATTAAACTTGTCCCCCCTTATATCACCATTATTTTCTTACAAAATTATGATTGTTTTTTTTTGCCACACATATCAAACAAAAACCACTATTTAACAACAAAAAGCAAACGAAATGGCACAAAACAAAACAAAATAAATATTCATTCATACAAAGGTAAAGTAGTAGTTACTACAAAAAACTAACAAAAAAACATTAAAAAAAACTGGAACAAATGTTCACAACTCCTTATCACGTTTCGAGCATTCCAGGTCGCGCTCTAAAGACTAGATCTTCTGCTCGAGACAGCTAATCGTAGAAGTTGACTCCTGCAGTTTCTTGTGCTCATCCCGGTCTAACTTTATGGCGCAGAGTTGATTTTCCAAGAAGCGCATATGGAACTTGAACTCTTCTAAATGCTGATCATTCTTTGCTATAACTTGATATAGTTCATCCCGGATTATATCGAAAGTTCCTAATTTTGCCCTGAAGTCCTCGTAATGCTCTTTCAGCATTTGCGCCTTCTCACTAGAGATATCCTTCTCCATTAGGCATAGTCTATTCAATTTGTAGAGACGTTGATCATGCTGATCTTCCTGCATCCCTGCCGACTCAAACTAATCGTATGGAGTGTCCGAAGAGACATAGCTCATTCGAGTGAAGTGCGATATTTTTTTGAGAAGTTAAAAAGAGTTTAGGCTTAGAGTTTGAACTTTGAATAGATGAAGAGTTAGGAATAGTTGATTTGAGATTAGGGTTTTTATAATGGGGAATTGAATGTATTGTGAAGAGACCCATGTCGGGGATTATATGATGTTTAGGAAAAAGTTATTATTACCACGGTTCGGCACCATCGTTTCTTGTTGTACACGTAAGTCATATGAGTATTTAAGCAGAGTTATATAATTAAATATTATTACTTCTCATATCGACTCATTGTATGTTGAAGAGAATTTTGCATTTTTTGTATGCTATATATATCAAATTCTTTTCCTGGACTGTCATTATTTAACTATAATTTATCATTTGTCTATTCAAATGTTATCACCAGCTTTGTTAAGTTCAACATTTATCTATAATTTTTTATGGAGTCTTTATCATTTGTTTGGTTCCCTTATATCATTTTTTCGTTTGGAACTTTTCAGCAGTTTGTTTCCCTCAAATCAGACAGAAATAACTGTTTAAAAGCAAAAAAGCGGAACGAAAGAAAACAAAACAAAACAAATGTTCATACAAGGGAAAAAAATAACAAAAGTTCGTCCTCCATTTTATCGAGCTCTCCTAATTTCTCCTTGAACTCTTCGTAATACTCTTTCAGCAGTTGTGCCTTCTCACCGGAGACATCCTTCTCCATTAGGCAAATTATATTCAACGTAAAGAGACGTTTTCTACCCTGATCTTCCTCAATCCCTACCACCTCAAGCCAATCTTGAGGGGTGCTGGAAGAAGCACGCTAAATCGAGTAGAGTAGGAGTGTGACATTTCTTGATAAAAGAGTTAAAGGTTTTAATAGTTGAGACTTGAGAATATATAGCTGAAAAGAGTTTAGTGCTTTTTCTACTTGGGAGAATTGGGACTTTGAATCACGCATGGCAGGGTTTAGGGCTTTGTGTATAGAGTGGTGGGACTATGTGGATGTTTTGGATAGATAACTTATTTGAAACATAATCAAAGTTGACTTTATGCTGAGTTGTCTAATCAAGTAATATAGATTGACTTGTTATATCGACTATATAGGACTGAAGTTGTCAAAATTAAAGTGGAGCATTTTCATTTGTTGTGACCAACGATATCATTATAATAAAAGTTAATTGTCACCGTATCATCCTAATATAAGTTGTTCTCATTTCTTTATAAATAGATTACCATTTTCCAGCTGTGAATTATCACCACTATAAAGTGTTAACTACATAACCTGCACACTTGTTTTCAGATCATTCCAGTTCTCAAGCATTAAATACTTTCCTACCAATGAGGCATTATCATATTTGCTGGTGCAGTAAAAATTGTGATCTTCGTCTCTCACGGACAAGCATCAACCTTAACCGTTGGTTCTGTCAATGCGGTCGCTAATTTGGTAGGTATGGTTTTGGGGCGTGGGTAGATGAGGTAAAAAAATGCAAATATGGTCTCATTTGTAAAGTCTCTAAACCACCCGGTAGGAGATTCTACCATTTCCTACAGTACCATTGCCAGTTCAAATCTTGGTTTCCAGAATCCTCTACACCCGATGATTCTAAAAGGCCACAATCGCCAACGCGGCAGAAGAAATCATAAATTTTGGCCATGGGAACAATCAGATCTGGGATACTATTATAAATAAAACTTAGACTCAAGTAAGGGTCTCAGAGGTCAAAATGGAGATGCAGTAAGATTTTTTGTCCAAGTTAAAATCGCTAGATCTTAACAAGTAGAGAAATATGTAGGAGTGAAGTATAATACGGAATTCCTTATCTTTAGTGATGCTAATTTTTGGCTTTAGAATGTTAAACTTTTAAGGAAAAAATGTTTAAATCTGTAATACAAATGATAAATAATGATAATCGAACAACAAATTCCACTGAACAACAATATTACAGAAGATAGGCAAATCTATGGTTCAAGACCGGATAACCTCTCCTCTAGTGATTCAACTATGTCAGCAATGCGCTCAAGATTCAAATCTATGGTTGTAAGACTGGCAACCATCCTATTTCCAATGTCTTCGACATCGGATTGACACTTTGTAAAGAAATCTAATGATAAATGTTGAATGGGAAATGATAAGTGATATATAGTAAATGACAATATTTTAATAATACCATGACATAAGATGGTAAATGGAAAACACGCTAAAACAAATAATAGACGGCTAATTGATTGATGAAAAGTATTTCATTAAATGACAAATACACTCAACTACACAGACACTAGATTCAGCACCCGGGGATTATTTCCAATGTTCCTTCATTTCTAATGGGTTTGGTTAAGATTATTGTGTTTGAATTCATATTGACATTGGGAATTTGGAACTCAACATTAAATATTGTTATGGTTTGCAGTACTATAGTATTAATACTGTTATGGTTTATTCGGCAAGTACTTTCTTTATTTTAATCTTCTACAACTATTTCCCTTGTAACTGTTCTGTGAAGAAGATGGTAACCACCAGATGCCAAGCGTACGAGGCTAGGGTTATTGCCAAGATGCAAGAGCTACGGCTTCGATACTTTAGGACCCACTCCTTGAACTTCCTACTCCCATTCTAGTGTGTCATACCTTCCATGGGATGACGTATGAAGAGGTAGAAGAGGCGGATAACAATTATTATCAAATGCTTCGCTTTTACTATATGGTAACATCAGAGTAGGGGCGGAGGGACGGTCTGTGCCTTCTAGTAGATGATGCTGTTACAGCGGTGGATGAAGTGGCTGGTGTATGTCCAATGATGTCTTGCTGGTACCCTGAGTAGAATCAGAGGAAGAGACGGTGGTGGTAGTGAGGGTCACGAAGGAGGAGACGGTGGCAGTGGTAGGGGAGACCGACCACCACCACCACCTCCGAGTGTATAAACTAATATTAATTGATATAATATAAACTGTGATCTGTAACAATATTCGAGCTAATGAATTTAATTTTTTGTGCCCAATGAGTATTGCAATTTCGAACTAAAAAAATTTAATCTTAAAATGCTGAAGATAAAGATGATGACAAATCATAAATTACAAATGATAAATCTTGTATAACAAATGACAAATCTCATATAACAAATAGCAAATCATATATAACAAATGACAAATCATAGATAACAAATGAGAAATCATATATAACAAATGACAAAACTCATATAACAAATGAGAAGTCATATATAATAAATGAAAAATCTCGGATAACAAATGACAAATCATATATAACTGATGAGAAATCTTATGTAACAAATGACAAATCTCAGATAACAAATGACAATATCAGATAACAAATGACAAATCTCACATTACAAATGACAAATCATAATTAACAAATGAGAAATTATAGTTAACAAATAGATTAATTGTTGGTTCATATTTTATAAATCATATATAATGAATGCCAAATCATGATGAAGAATGATAAATCAAAGATAACAAATGACAAATCTCAGATAACAAATGAAAAATCATATATAACAAATGACAAATCTCAGACAACAAATGATAACTCATATATAACAAATAAGAAATCTTATATAACAAATGAAAAATCTCAGATAATAAATGACAATATCAGATACCAAATGACAAATCTCATATAACAAATGACAAATCACATATAACAAATGACAAATCATAATTAACAAATGATAAATCATAGTTAACAAATGGATCAATTGTTGGTTCATATTTTACAAATTATATATAAGAATGCCAAATCATAGATGAAGAATGACAAATAATATATAACGAATGATAAATCAAAGATAATAAATTAAAAATCATATATAACAAATGACAAATCAAAGATAACAAATGAAAAATCATATATAACAAATGGCAAACCATATATAACAAATGAGAAATAATATTTTCATCTCAGAACAACTTGACAAGACAGGAACAAAAGAGCAAATTCTTTAAAAAGATAGTAGTAATCAATAATAATGAAAAATGTTGAATAAAAAATGATAAATTATACATAATAAATGATAACATTAGAGAAGCGTAAAACCAAATGACAGACGACTAATGGATGGATGACATAAATTTATTAAAATGACAAATACATTCAACAATTTTTTGCCTTCTCGACTCTTGGAGCATCAGTACCACCTTGGTTGCCATCACTACCAGCATCCCCATTACCACCATTACCATCAGAGTCACCGCCATTATTAGAGTCGATATCATCATAAAAGTCACCAGCACTATCAAAGATACCATCAGAGTCCCCATCACTATCAGAGACACCATCATCATCAGAGTCACTATCACCATTAGAGTCAACGTCCTCATCTCTATCTGTTTCAACAGAGTTATCATCCTCACTCATCTTTTCATCAGAGTCACCATCACCAACAGAATCATCTGCAAGATAATCATAATCCCTTTCTTCTTCATCTTTAGAGGTTGTGTAATATTTTGTTGCTCTTGGACTGTTATTATCCATTATAGAAGATGGTGAAAAGGAGGTTGTGTTATGATATATTTGGGGGTAACAGTACAGGCTTTTATAGACTTAGCTTAAGTTTTTGGGATTAAAAAATTTAATTAATACTCTTAAACACACTTGTGTTTCTCATAAACCATAGTCAAAGGAAAAGAAATAAAATACCTATAAATTTATTCCATACATCATGCATTCTAATTGTCTATCTACAAACCAAATAGATCAATTGTAGGTTAAAATTTTACAAATCATATATATAACAAATGTCAAATCATTGATGAAGAATGACAAATAATATATAACAAATGTAAATCATATATAGCGAATGATAAAAAGTATAGTACGAATGGAAAATCATATATAAGAAATGACAAATTGTTTATAAGTTGATGACATATAATTCATAAAATGACAAATACATCCAACTAGACAGACTAGATTTTGACTCCATTTTAACAAATGACAAATATGTCATATACGAATGACAAAGAAGATATAACAAATGAGAAAGATTATATAAATGAATGATATTAATAACTGTTTATAACTTTACAAAATTACAAAAATTATACATTACAACAAAATAGATGTCAAAGTTTAAAAATCTCCTACGGCTCAACTCCCAGCCTCAATATGTCATAAGCAGTTATGTAACGACATTCATCACCGTCTATCAGATCTAGAAATTTCATCCCCCTTAGGATATTGTCTATAAAGACAATCATATAGATCCCGTAGTTATTACTATTTAGCTGCATTGGACATTTCCCAAAATGAGTTATCCATCTGAAGTTAATATAAGTCTTTACCTCTAAACCAGTAGGTGGACTACTATAATCAGCAAAATTTGTCCATATTAACATTTTCAGGAAGATCATTGATAGGTGATCTTCAATACGCTGGTGTCCAGGAGATAACTTCTTCTTCTCCTATGTATTTATAATTTTCGCATCCACTAGTGAATCGAAGATACATATTTTTCTTCCCCTAAATGACACAGCACAAAGAACCCAGTGGTTGCCATTAAGATTCCAGGGAATGAGTATTAATTTCAAATTTATTACTTTCAAATCTCCTCGATTGAAGTAATGATAAACTGTATGATCCCAATGCACAGATGTAATTTGTTCCCAAATTGATTTCATCTTCAATTTCACACCTGCTGGAGATAACATAATACGAGTCTGGATACTGAAAGCCCTGCCTATATATTAATAGGAGTACAACTCAAAACTGAGGTCACCGATGTTCCATACATCAAGAGGAAGAACAGCGACCTCAGTTTCGAGTTCTAGTACAAGATCGTTTGAGTTAAGGTACCAGTACTCACAATTCGCAACCTCTTCATCGAACCACTCAACCGGCCCGTCATAATTTAACACAAGAGCATATGGACCAATGAATTAAGGAGTTTATCGAAGCACAAGTTCTGGGCACTACCAACAACCTTACCAAGTTTCAAGGAAGTCTAATTTCCAAAGAACTATTTGATATGGAAATAGCGAAAGGTTTCCATAGTCCAAAAATTCATAAATACAAGGTTACCAATCCGAAGGAGTACATTCAACAATACCATGATTCATTGGGGTTGTACTCCAATCTCAACCACATTCTCTACTGTCTGTTCGCCATAAACCAATAGAAGGAACTGCTCCGATGGTTTCACTCTCTACTTGAAGATTCCATATACACATTCGACCAGCTGTAGAAATAATTCATCAAGACATGCTCACAACAGAGATAAAAAAAAAATATTCTCTTATCAGTCTCAAAATGTATATTCGACCAGCTGTAGAAATAATTCATCAAGACATATGCTCACAAGTAGACAATCTCGATCAAAAAATAGCTGTTACTACTTTTACCAACGTGCTCTAGCTTGAGTGCAAAGCCAAATAGTACCTCTTCCTCAAAAAACCTGCGACCTTGATGGATATGATCACAAAGGTTAATTATTACGTCAACCTGGAATGGATGATGTCTAAAATGTATAAATCTACTAAATCCATCCTTACCAGAAAAGGTCTACCTACAGATCAAAATACTTAACCAAAGGAAGATCAGGTTGACCAAAAGCGCACCAAGGGAAACATTGGAAACCCTTGGAAAGGTGGTTTACAAGTCAAATCGGTCCTCCCAAAGATAAATTTTAGGATCTCCACCATTTTTCCAATCCTCTCAAATGATAAGCTCTACTGTCTTTCCCAACCATTGGAACCAATCGAGAACCGGTCGTACTGCATTCATCATAAGGTAAACCATCATTTTACTGAAAATTGTTATGCTTTACAGAGGTTGCTCGAATATATTTTCAAGGAGGGATGGATGTTTGAATAGATTGTCGACCTGGAATCATACAAGGATTGCAGCTATAAGAAGCAGTTTGAAGTTGTCCAGGTCGAAGATCAAGTTGAGGAGAAGCATCTCTACCATATGCGCCACAATTGCATGATCAAAATCAATCAGATCTCCAACTCTAACAGATTCAAGCGCAGGAGACTGTCAGAATGTTATGATCTCACACCTCAAGACAAATAAGCCAAACTTATGTAGAGTCGAGCAATCGCCGGCTCGAGATCTCATTCAAAGATTGCGATACTAGCCATGCCAAGTTGTCACATCATGAAACATTAGTCATAATGCTCAAGATGAAGAAGTTTGTTATGTACACAATGATGATCGGTACTGGCAGCGGTATTAAGATTTTCTTTCAGAGCACTATCGACCAAATGGGATTGGCCGATCAAGATATTTAAAATGATACCGATATCAGTAGATTTAATAGTTCTAAAGAAGAGCGAGTAGGGAAGATCAACTTACCTATTACCGCAGGACCAACCACAATCAATGTCATTTTCTATGTGATCAACGCCAAAATTCATTATCTCAGGATTATGGGTTGTTACTGGATTGATAACATGGAGGCAATCGCTTCCAAACACAACGATGGTATCTATGAGATCAGGGGTAGTTAAAAGCTTTCTTGCGCTTGAAAAAAATCGTCTCTGCTATTCTAGATACCTCTGACAGGTATGCTGCATAGTAATTGCAGAAAGCTTATCACCCCAATGATCAGCCTTCTACAGAGAAGCCCACAGAATGCATCAACATTGATGGACCTAGCAGAGGTAGTTTCATCGGTACTAAGCTGGTTCAGCACGAAAAAGATGCTCTCATTCAATTCTTAAGACTAAATCGAGACGTTTTTACGTGGTCTTTCGAAGAGAAGCTTGGGGTCGATCCGCCCAAGGCATGTCACAAATTAGCCATCAACATCAGCGCCACGGCGGTCAAGCAGAAATAGTGACGCCTATCACCATAACTTCGAGATGAAGTTAACATGGAGATCGAGAAATTGATCAAAGTGGGATTCATTCGTGAAATCAAATATCCAGATTTGATATTCAATATCATCACTGAAAGAAGGCTTGCTACAAAGTCATGCCCTTCAGACTCAAGAACGCAGGTGTAACTTATCAACGGTTGATAACTACTATGTTTAGAGCACATCTTGGGAAAGTCGTAGAAGTCTACATTGACAATCCCTTGTGCAAAAGCATACAGTCCATCAACCACATTTTAGATCTCAACACAATATTTAACATTTCTTTGATCTTACAGGATGCATCTCAATCCTGATAAGTGTCAATTCAGAGTACATTCAAGTCGATTTTTAGGCCACCTCATCAGCAAAAGGGGATTGGGGTTGATCTAGATCAGATTTGGGCTCTCTTCAACATGTCATCTCCAAAACTGACGAAAGACGTTCAAAAACTAGCCGGCAAGATTGTCGCTATCAACTGTTTCATTTCAAAATCTTCACACCGCTGTCGTTGGCTGATCCAATTATTCTGCGGTTGTACCAAATAAGGATAAGTTCAGCCAAATGCAGAGGTTCAATTGACATCAGAATGCGAAACAGCTTTTCAGGATCTCAAAATCTATTTAGGGAAGTCTCCCATCATGAGCACTCCAATGGATAATGAGGAACTGATTATCTACCTAGCAGTTACATATACATCACTCAGCTCGGTTCACATTTAACTTGACGGGAAAATCAAGAAATTATTCTACTTCATCAGCAAAACCCTTATTCCAACGGAAACAAAGTCCTCTAAAATTAAGAAACTTCTTCTCACTCTTGTCTATACACACACAGAAACTCAAGTACTACTTCCAAGCTCATTCAGTCAAAGTCATGACGAACTACCCACTTCAGGAGGTTTTGTCCAAGAAAGAAAAATCAAGGAGGGTGCAGCAGTGGTTAGTCAGTTTGGGAAAACATGATATCAAGTTTGAACAACATCATTCCGAAAAGGGTCAGGCCATTATCAATTTTCTCAAAAAATTTCCAGAGGAAGATCCCGAGTGGGAGGAGCACGATGCTGACCTTGTAGAGGAAGTTACAAAAAATCTACCCCCCAAAGCATTTGACGAGCGAGATGAATGGATTACAAGGAAAGGGTGGTGATTTCTTGCAGATGGATCAGCAGGACCTGCAAGGTCAGGAATTAGAATCGTATTGATTACCCCTTCCAACCACAGAATAAAGAATTCAATTCGCTTAGATTTTGAGGCCTCAAATAATGTCACCGAGTACGAAGCTCTCATTCACAGACTTAACCTCGCTCATGAGCTCGGCGTCCCTGAACTCTCAGTTTACACAGATTTACTACTCATCGTCCACCATTATTCTGAACAAGAAGAATGGTAAGATAATCAAATACGTAGCCCTTGTTATAGATAGGATGAACAAGTTCGGGCAAGCAACTCTCGATTATCTTCCAAGAGGAGAAAACAGACACGCCAATTCCTTGGCATATCTAGCCGGGGTATTAGGCATAAAAGCTCAATATCCACAGATTGAAGTGATTTTTACCCCCGGCATTGATCACATTTTTGTATGCACGATCAACATTGGGAGCGATAAAGGGGGAGACAACAATTGGCGAGAGCCTTTCTTAGTTTATCTCATAATCGACAACAAAGGCGAATGACCACTTTCACCAGTTCTGAAGGAGCGCCGACAGCTAATCGATAACTTAAAGCGCTATACTAATCAAAATGGTGCCTATACCACCTTTCAGTCACGGGGCCTTACCTCAAGTGCCTCTCTAAGTAGAAAGTAGATGAGATTCTCCGCGATCTACATTAAGGTTATACCTAGGTTGATATCACCATATTGTACAATAAACGAGTCAGAAGCTGTACCTTACAAATTGATGAACTCATCCACAGAAAAATACCTTAACACCACAAAGAGCCTCATACAGGGAAACTAACAGACAATTGGGAGAGTCCATTCCTTATCACAGGTCTCTCAGGCCTGGTATTATATTACCTCATGACAAAAGAGAGAGTTTACATTTTAAATCCTTGGAACACTAGGCGACTGAAATGGTATTATCGTTAAGTCCATCACTACTCCATTTCAAATTCTTGCCTTTTCCATTCTAAAAGTGAGATTTTCATCTCCATCCAATGTAAATCCTTTTCAATTCAATAAAACTTACAAGTTTTTCTCTCAAACATCTATCTACTTTGTAGACAACACATAGATTAAAGCATAGATAATACTAGCTTTCAATCGACCTCTATACCAGTTAAATCGAGGATAGCACTTTGTTTGGCTAACTCTACTAAATCTCTACGATTAAAACTAAGGTAATACTTATTTTACATCAAAGACTCTACCAGACATAAGATAAAGTAAAGGTAAAGCTAGCTTTTATCTGCCTTAATATAGCTGTGACATCATACCAGTTAAATCAAGGATTACACTTGATTTGGCCGACTCTACTAAATCTCTGTGATTAAAACTCGGGTAACACTTGTTTTACATCAAAATTCTACCAGACATAAGATAAAAGCAAAGGTAAAACTAGCTTTCATCAACCTCAATATGACTACGACATCATACTAGTTACATTAAGGATAATACTTAGGATGGCTGACTCTACTAAATCTCTACAATTAAAACTAAGGTAACACTTGTTTTACATCATAGACTCTAACAGACATAAGATAAAGCAAAGGTAATACTAGCTTTTATCCCTCAACTTGTCTGGAACAACTACTTTTTATTTCAAGTTACATATACAACCTCTACAATAGATCTTTTTTTTGCTTTTGGGATTTTAACTACACCTTCCCCAGAAATAGGAGGTCAGTCAGCCGTAAATTCTTGAGCTCCCCCTGCAATAGGAGGTCAATCAGCCATAGATTCTCGAGCTCAAGCAACCACAACAATCCTACCATACTCTATCAGTTCAGAAGGTTGAGGGCCTAGATCTATTTCCATAGACTGGATATAATTTTTACGATCAACATCAGCTCTGCAAATACGTCCCCCGTCTGATAAACTATTGGACAAGGTATCTCTTTTTGACTCAATCCTTTACACCTCCTCTATACTATAGGCAATGACTGCCCTCAACAATTCTGAGTGCGACACCTCGGTTATAACCGACCTAGAGAAATTCGTTCTAGCCTTCTGAAGGCGTTCTTTCAACCTCATATACCGTTCTTTTAGCCATGTTATTTCTCTATTTGCTCAATCTGTGAAAGCAATGCTCACTTCTAATATTTTGTTGGCCTTTACTGATTCAGCTCGATTAATCGCTTCCAAATTGGTCACTTGAGCACGAAGTACCTCAATCTCCCTATTCAGTTCTTCCACATCCAGAATCTTCTGTACCATTTCGTATTTTTGATGTATCAATATATCCTTCCCTCTGATTTCCTGCTCTAACCCTTGTTCCCAGGAAAGTGCAGTATCCAGCTTCCTTTCACTCTTCCTCAATCGCTCAACTCACCTTTTTATATGACCTTAAATTCGAGCGAGATCCCCCTTCAGCTCTCTTATTCGATCAGATAGGCTGACTACATCTCCTTGCACAAGGAAGACCTTGGCATCATTTTTATCCTTCCTCGAACCCTCACCGACCTTGGCGTGTCTGGCATGTGAATTGGTCAGTGTCAATTCGGTATTCAATTGTGCCACTCTTTCGTTCAACTCATCATACTTACGTTGTACCGTTCAAAATTTAAAATCTTTGGTAGGTAAAGCTATAGAAAATTGTTCAACTATAACTTCAGACGCAGATAAATCATCTCGAGCTCTCTTCAGCTCATTATCATTATCACCTAATTTCTTCTTCAATCACTCCATCTCTCTCCTACTATTTGCTAGACCAGCTCAATTTTGCTCCTGATTGTTAGTCGACTTGATCAAATTATTCTTCAAACTGGCCACCGACCGATTTAAGCCTTCCTCCGATCTTTATAGCATCTGTATACGGTAACGAGCCATGTCAGCCTCCCTACTCTTTACCATCAACGCATCATTTTGGCTTTTTGAGTTTCGCTGCATGATATTTTAACTCTGCGAGCTCTTTTAGCTCTTTCTTAATTTTGGCATCCTTCTTCTCGATTTGCAGAGCTAGGACGACAGCAGTCTGTGTTGCCTCAACAAACTTGAAGTACACCTTTACATGTTAATCTTATCTGTCTTCATTCACCTCTATCATCCTATTAAACTCTACAAATTCTTGGTTACATTGGCGTGCATCACCTTCGCGCAAGCGAGCTAACTCCAATTCGACCAGCACATTACATATACATTATATCAAGTTTGATTCATAATACTTAGTCACCATATATGACTCATTTCTAACAGGATAACTATTTATTGACATCCACCTCTTCCTCGGAATATCCATTTGACATAAGGTGGCGCCCAATTCTATCAAGCTCAGCTACCCCCTCCTTCAAATTTGCTCTTGCTTCCGCATATATATTGTTAATCTCTACCACTTACAATGCCTTCAGAGCTTCCATTCGTTTTCCCTCCTTGAGCAGATTAGTTTACAATCGAGCTACGTTCCTTTCGAGCTCGACCTTCTTCCTCTTCAGCTCAGCTCTCTCCTCCTCGACCCCGAGACATATTCCCTTCATCAGACGAGCAGCCTGTAAAAACAAACAAATTGACCCCGCTGATTACCCCGAATCATAATACCAAAGTCATCACAATACATACTCAAACATACGAACCTACCATTTTTCTCATCTCCTCCTCCCCGTGGAGAGCAGCCAACCTAGATTTTTCCTCCACCTCTTTTAAATCTTCCTCCACAATAGGTCGATCTTCTACGACCTTCACCCCTGACATGTCAGAAGGCTCAACCCTTCTCTTTTTCACGGCCTCACCACTTCCCGTGGTTCTATAGGTCGAAGGACGCTTTAGCATTTGCTTCTTGGGAACGTTCCAACTAATTTGCTCGACGAGTAGACTCAGGTAACCCTGTGCAGTCCACTTCAGGGGGCTTGGGTGAGTTGACTCGCCTTTCCCTATCAGCTCCCTTCTTCTTACTACTGTCAGCACTCGTCATTAGCCTTGTTGACTGAGATTTTTGAACTTTTTTTACTCGACTATTAACACGCTTCTTCCTGTTAATGTCCAACACTGCCTCGAGCTCTGTCTCTTCTTGATCAACTATGTCCAAAAATAACTCTTTCCTTCCTACTTGAGGTTTGGGAGCTGTCATTCACAAAACATTATCAGCAGCAGAACATCATACAATTTCAACTATCAATCTCATACATTATATATTGTTATACTTACTTTGTTTTACAGTCCTAAATAGAAGTTCAATGGGTTCTTCATCATCTCTCTGAAGGCAATTACCCTTTACCCAAATCACATTATCCTTCCATGGTTGACCTACTGAGTTGTGATCGAAAAAGCGAGGCTAAGTCAAGCTCGCAAAGAAATATGCCCCTCTACTTCCAGAATAGTTTTTTACCCCATAAAACTATAAAATATCCTTAGAGGATATCCTCATCCTTCTCACATCACCTTCCCACCATGCATTCAAAGAATCACAAACACTTGTTACCTCTCGCATGTTCCCGTTCATCTTAACGGAACATTCCCTGATGAGATTCATAATCCCTTTTGCCAGATTACTAAGGGGAAGACTCAACCAGTACTCCAACTGAGACAGGTAACATAAAAAATCCTCTGAAAGTTTACCCTGAACATTCCCATCAAAATACTCCAAACAGATCGATTTGTCAATACCCCTATCCCTTTTCTCCTACGTCAGATCAGCCAACAAATAAAAATATTCATCTCCCGTTGCTACAGTGCAACCCCTAAATTACCTACCAGCGTATTCTATATTGTTACCCCATTTACCTCCTAAAGAAGGCTTGGCATTGTAAACCTCTTTAAATACATCTGAGCGAGGAGGATAAGTTACTAATCTTCTAGGGAAATCTTAAAATTGATCAACACATATTTCCTCCTCACTTTTAGACATTTCAGTCTCAGACTCAGTCGACCGACCTGAGGTCAATGCATCATTTACAGGAGAACTCACCATATCAACTACAGAAAAGGACTTTTATCCTACACAAACTCTCCTCATGATCAACCTACATACAGGTCCAGGTATCTATCATTATCTTTTGCATATACATCATTCGCATATAAATATCTTTCAAACATCATATACCACACTGATTTTCATAGATTACTATAAATAGTAATATTTAGATTTTCCTAAATACATAGTATGATCTTCAAAAAATACATAAGTACAACATAAATCCTCTACTAACCTTCTACGTCGGAATACGAATCCGTGACAGTACCAAATCCTTCCCTCACAATGCCATTGTATAACCACCTTCATGACTCAGTCTCAGCAAATCTCTCATACTTTGACCATTTCAATCAAAACATATCAACGCCAGTTGCAGAGAAACGATTTGAAAAAAAAGACCATGTACATATTTTCTTTTAAGGTCATAACTGAAAATGACGTTGATGGACAAAAGAGACAATAATTAATGTCACTTTGTAATAAAATGACGTATAAATACAAGATATTACGTCATTGATGAGGCTAGATTATAACTTTGGAACTATAACGTCATTTTCAAACAAAATGATGTTGTTTAGATGACGTTAAAAATCATATTTGTTGTAGAGAAACTCTTGCCAGCGAGCCTGCTTTGATGTCAGCTTCTTCTGTGTTAGGAAATGGCTTACCGCACTGTTATCGGTCTTCACCAGAACCTTCAATCCCAGTAAATAATGTTGTCATACTCTCAGACAATACACAACAAATATGAGTTCCTTCTCTTGCGCCGAATACAACCTTTTTATATAATTCAGCTTCCTGCTTTCATAAGCAACTGGATGCCCATCTTGTAACAACACTCCACTGATAGCATAATCAGATGCATCAATATGTACTTCAAATGGCTTGGTAATATCTGGCAAGGCTAAGACTGAGTCATTAATCACCGCATGCTTCAGATCATCAAATGTTGTTTAACATTTCT
Source organism: Kingdonia uniflora (assembly GCA_014058105.1). Lineage (NCBI taxonomy): Eukaryota > Viridiplantae > Streptophyta > Magnoliopsida > Ranunculales > Circaeasteraceae > Kingdonia > Kingdonia uniflora. The sequence continues at coordinate 114,616 of JACGCM010002704.1, forward strand.
CAGACAATGACCAAGATAAGTCCTTGAGAAGATCTGTAAGGGGTGTCGTACACTTCAATACCCTTCGATGAACCTGCGATAGTAGATCACGTAGCTAAGAAAATAGTAAACTTCTGTAACCTTTGTAAGAGCTTTCCACTCCTCAATAGAGCGCACCTTTTCCATATCCATACGAATCTGTCTTCCGCCAATAATGTGTCCAAGAAACATGACTTGCTCCTGGGCAAATGAGAATTTCTCTAACTTGACATAAAACTGATTTTGTCATAGGACTTGAAATACCAGGCAAAGATGTTCAAGGTGTTCTTCCATAGTGTGGTTGTAGATAACAATATCATCCAGGTACACCACCATAAACTTATCAATATATTTCTAGAAGATCTCATTCATAAGTGTGCAGAATGTTATAGGAGTGTTGGTCAAGCCGAATGGCATGACAAGTTCGTATTCCCCATATCGAGTGGAACATGTCATCTTTGGTTCGTCCCCGGCAACAATCCTGACTTGATAGTAACCCGACCTCAAATCAAGTTTAGAGAAGTACTTCGCAAATGTAAGTTAGTCAAACAAGTCGGCAATGAGAGGTATTGGATATTTTTTATTCACCCTAACCTTGTTCAGGGCTTGATAGTTGACACATAATTGCAGACTTTCATCATGTTTCTTCTAAAATAAGATCGGGGCACCATATGAGCCGTTGACCCAATTCCAACAATTAGTCAAGTTGCTTGCGAAGCTTGGCTAGTTCAGGCTGACTCATCCTATGTGGTCCTCAAGCATGAGGCTTGGCTTCAGGTACTAACTCGATCTGATGATCGATAGGCCTTCGTGGAGGTAACACTTTTGGCAGTTCTTTTGGCATCACATCCTAGAACTCAGTAAGTACCTGTGAGACTTTATTCGGCATGGCGCTGTGATCCTGATCATCTGGTTCCATCCATAAGGTAGAAAGGTAAGTCAACTTCCCTTGCTTCAGTCCCTTCTCCAACTGAAGAGCTGATAATATTTTACCCTCATCTTTGTGCGTGGACATCTGTACAATTGAGGAATTGTCACCAAAGATCCTCAAGGATTTAACAAATGGCATCGGCACTGCTTTGTGATAGCAAAGAAAGTCCATCGATCCCCAGAATAATCTTGAAATCATCTAATGTCACTGTGAGAAGATTAACCTTCCCGCTCCACTGTCCTATCTAAACTAAAACAAACTTGGCAACGCCATGTATCGGCATTGCAGCTGAGTTGACAGCTTTCATCCTACTAGAATCCTTCAACAAATACAGTCCCAAATGATTCGTTTCCTGAATATCTATAAAGTTATAGCTAACACCTGTATCAACCATCGCCAAAGTGTTTCTCTCATAAATACTAAGGTCCATGTACATGAGTCCCTTCTTGGGTGTAGTCTCCGCCAACTGAGTGGTCACTGCATTAAGCAAGTGAAGGGAACCCATATGAGCTTCACCGCCATCACCTCCTTGCACGATGTCATTAGCTCGCTCACCTTGCGACGCCAATAGGGCATTCAATGCCGTCTTCTGAAGACATTGATAAGGTTTGTGATTCCCTCCACAAAGAAAATACTTCAAGTTCATTGGACGTCCTTGAAACCTGGACGAAGATGAGGCACCACCATTGTAGTGCCGCCCAAAGGTGTTGGTTCACCAGTTCCAACAACCTTAACTATGAAATTCACCTTCGAAGATAGTTCAGCCACTTGATCCAGAAGTGTAGTCATATTCTCCTCGACTACCCCTTCTAGCGTAACGAGACAGTCGCCCATCATCTAAAAACCCGTCCAATCGTTCCTCCAAAGTCGTTACTTGAACAATAATCCCGCCTAGAGCTTGCATCTGATACTCTAGTTAGTCTAACCTCATTCGGATGTTCGATTTGGGATTACTGGGTTGTCCTCTCGTTCGTGGGGCATGGTCATTAGCATTGGGACCCTCCGCCATAGCTAACAAGATCACTCGCCTACTAGAACGTAACTCTAATACTAACTGTCACGGACCAGCTGGAATTACAAGCTTGGTGCGTGTTACACTCGAGGCACGTGCCTCAAGTAAGCCTATTTATTCGTCTACTTTCAACAGTTTTTTTATCCCGATATCAAATAATAGCAAGGCAACATGCAATTATACAAAGATTCAATGTAAACTAGCTTTTATTAGCTTATCAACAAGATTACAAGGCTTTAATTCCAATTCGGGGGTATAGGGTTAACTTCCTCTATAATATAGCTACTAAGTAAATAGCTTACAACCAAAAGGAAACATCAAAGTTAGAGACAAAGCGTACTCCCCCTAAAGGCTAACTTAAACTCTACAGAAATAAACAAAACTTTTTACAAGGTTTTATTACATCCTAGAGATTCTATTTAGAAAATATTGGGTTGATACACTGAAGTATTACAACAGAGGTGACTGTAAGAGAGTGAGAGAGTGATAGAGGAGGACAAGTAACGTAATTTAAAAATTCTTTATTGGTCTAAAGATAGGGAAACAGCCACGTCATTGCCACCTAATATCATGTTTACTACCTCATTTCCTTATATAGCAACTCACAATTTTAAAAGTCACTCATCTAATAGAGATGAGTGGTTCCTATTGAGTGAGACTTGAGTTATATAGCAACTCACAATTTTAAAAGTCACTCATCTAATAGAGATGAGTAGTTCCTATTGAGTGAGACTTGAGTGTCCCATTGTTATAGTGTCTATGAATCCATTCCCATAATTAAAAACAATTTAATATATGTCAATAATTAAAAGAATATTATTTGTAAGAGCAAATTGGGTTAAAGTTGACACATGTAAAATAAAGATGCTCTTAGGACCGAGAAAAATGAGAAGCGCTTAGGACCGTAAAAAATGAAGAAGCAGCTCTTCGTCCCAAACACTTAGAACCGAACTTTTTCTCCTATAAAGATGTAAATTTTAAAGATGTTCAACCTCTTCTTGTTTTACAATTATGTTAGAGCATCTCCTAAAGTGCCTGACTGACTTGGTTGAAAAAAAACCAAATCCAAGTCAGTCAGACTCTATTTCCTCCAACAGTACCTAACTTGAATTTTTTAAAAGGCGCCCAAGTGTTGGGAGCCTGTTTTATTTGTTAAAAAAAATAATCCTAAGTCCAAATTGGGGCGCCCGATTTGAATTTAAAAAAAAAAACAATTAGGCGCCCAAACCTTGGGCGCTTATTTAAAAACATAACAGGGGCCCAACACTTAGGTGCCCAATCGTGTCATTAAAATCCAAGGTTGCGCCTTGAATTCCAAAACTCAACCTTCGATTTGGAGGGTGAAATCAATGTTGGATGAAGAAAATCTTAGGTGGCACCTTGGATTCCAAAGTAGTGGGGCACTTTAGGAGATGCTCTTATAACAAACAAGTACCTACAACACCAATGCAATCAAACCTTCGAGGGTAAAGTAGACAGTCATTTGAAAAATATCCCGTATCCTACCTCATTAAAATTACCTGCAAAGCATTAATCCAACCTAGTGGTACACCACCGCCAAAAATAAAATCGAATTTTAGAACTTAATTAATGAACTAGATTCCTTTGACAAATTATGATCATAATGTATCTTTGGGTAAAAAATATGGTACACAATTTTTATTTACCCCTGGACAGCTATTTGGAACTTTTTTGAACTTTTGGCACCCCGATGGATCATACTTTTCTTCTTCTTTTTTCGGTAAGGCAAGCCGGTTTTATATAGGGATCCGTAACCCTAACCATGGATCATACTTGAATATTTGAAACTGGTGTTCCCTCTTTACTGCAACAGCAACAGCAACAGCATTCACCATTAACATGGTTATCGTCTATAAACCTGCAGACCTATTAGCATATTCTTGAACCAATGCCCCAAAAAGTGAGGCCCGTTCAAGCAACCGCGACGGTCTGTCAAACTCCTTTGCTCGTCCTGCTCGAATAAAAAAATCACTATTTAAATAACATGTACTTAGATTAAAGACAAAAAAATCCCACAAGAATTTTTCATGCGAGTGAAGCAGGGCTGAATCTGCAATTCCAGTCTAAGCTTTTTATGCAGAAGGAAGGAAAAAGAGGTAGTAGTTTGATGGACATACCCGCATCTATAACTAGCACTCTGTCGCAGTCCATAACTGTGGGTATTCTATGTGCTATACTGATAATTGTACAAGTCGCAAAGTCTTCTCTGATGATCCTTTGAATTACACCATCAGTTTGTGAATCAACGGAAGCCGTTGCTTCGTCCATAAACAAAATACGACTTCGCTTTAGCATTACTCTCCCCAAACAAAGAAGCTGCCTCTGTCCCACACTCCAATTATCCCCGCTATCAACCACTGTGACACATACACGATTGGAAAACATTAGGACTAAAAGTAAAGAGTCTTAGATCCCACACCCCACCAATTATTGCAAGAAAAAACAAATATTCTAAACAAAATTTGAATCAATTTTTTTTCTCTCTTGGTACACAAAGATTGTGTTATGTTTCATGGATAATTCTGTTTAGAAATTTTTATCCTATTTATGGAAGCAAACAATCTGCACCCAAATTGTGATAAGTAAAAAACATAAATGCATAAAATTAGTGGAGAAAATAAATTACCCGAAGCATCAAGTTTCTCGGGTTTTGCAGCCACTACATCTTTAAGTTGGCAGCGGTCGAGGCTCTGCAGAAAATAAAAGCCCCAAATTACAATAAGTTGCGAGAACAAAAATTCAAGAACACTGTAGAGTGTAGACTACTTTTACTACTAACGAAAATTTTACCTTCCATATATCTTCATCCGAGTACAACCCTGTTGGGTCTATGTTGCTTCGCACAGTTCCTTCAAAAAGGACAGGTTCTTGAGGAATGATCCCGAATCGGGACCTGAGATCATGAAGGCCTAACTTGCTTATGTCAACCCCATCAATAATAATTTTCCCTCCAGAAGGTTCCATTACTCTAAATAAGGCTTGGACTAGTGTCGACTTCCCACTCCCAGTACGGCCAACGACACCAATCTTTTCTCCTCCTTGAATGCTAAGAGTTACTCCTTTAAGAATCAAAGGAGTGTTGGGTCGATATCTAACCTGTTAACCAAAAGTTCAGTTCTTCTGAATACTAACCTGATTTTGTGGAATATCAAAATATGTTTACGATTGCTTACCTGCAAGTCTTTGAGATCAATGTCGCCATTGGTGGGCCAGTTTGAAGGAGGACGGCAATCTTTGACAATCCATGGTGATTCAGAAGGAATATTAATGAACTGCTTTATTCTCTCGATGGAAACCATTCTATTTTCAACAAGGCAACTCATGTATACGGCCCAGAAGAGAACAGCATTGAGAGAGAGTCCGTATGAAAGAGATAACCCGACATATTCTATGCATAATTAAGGAACATAAAATTCAGTTCCACTGTATAGAGATATAGAAAAACATACAAACTAGAAACCAATGTAGCAGTAAGTTGTACCTGGTTTAATAACATTGCTAGGCAATAAGACCATGAACAAGGCCGAAAGGCAGAGGATGAAGCTGCCAATTAATTCTAAACGAAAACCTAACCACTCATTTGATCCGTTATTGTGGAAGTCCATGCGCAAGTTTGCATTAACTCTTTTAATATTCTCCTGACAAAAACTTTCTTGTTTCCTGAAGCACCGGATTGTCATCACCCCAGATACACTTTCAGAAAAATGATGAATAACGGGGGCTTTTGTGATCGAGTCGAGACGAGTCAACTCACGGGATGACGCAAGATAGTATCCCTGAAACAAAAAAGTTCATAGTTCAGATGCTGGAATTTTTCGAGTGGATCAGGGGGGAAAAATCACGTATAGTTCTCTATCGGGCGGTAATATGGTTATTACATATTGGACTTATCACTTGATGGCTCCTAAAGTATGTATGCTAAACACAAAATCTCTTAATATATTCAGTATAAAAGTTGCTTTTTTTTTTCGAGTCTGCAAGAAATTGAGGAATCAATTTGATTACTTCAATAATTCAACTTCGTACCAATGTTGCTTCTCATAGGCAAACTCTTGCAGAGAAAAGCCCCATTGGGATATAAATTACATAACAAATCCCTATGTGTATCACGGCAAACTTTTCTCAATTATGTTTTAGTACTCTTGAGATGCTAGTTGGTTGGCAGCTAGAACACTAAAACACTATGTCTACCCACGTGAGTGCCTTAACTTCTCATACGCATTTTGCATATACTATTGTAGGAGGGTATGGTGCACTACACATCCTACGCATCATCGCTCCATACTCTACTACAATTATGCCTTCAAATTTAATAGGTCATAAAAAATAAACACAAAACTATAAAAAGAGAAAACTCGAGTTAGATAAGGATGGTGTTGTACCCGATACCAGAAATTGAACAAAGCCAGCGGAATTATGAGGAAGGCCGTTGGCCAAGAAACCTGACATATGACTACAATGATGCTAAGCACCGTGATGTACATGGCAACAGTTAAAGCTAAAAAGAAGGGAAGGAAGAGGTCGACGTTGGTTTGATCTGTAGATGCCTGCAAAGCAATATAACAAGTATTCATTGATCAGTCCAAACAATCGTACTATAGTAAAAAAAATCAAGGGTCAATTTCTGAATTGATTTATTTCTCGTTATGTCAGTCTTCTTAGTTACTTCAACATACCACCAATCTCTATATTCGGTGAACTGCTTATTTCTCATTCGATATGATAACAAAATGATTTTATCTCTAAAGATTGTAAAAATTGGCTAAGTGACCAGTCAAGAAGTCTATGAGATGGTGAGGCCCAATGTAACTAAAGCAAAATTTACAATATATCCCACAGATATATCATGGTCTTCAAGGAATTTTTCCCGTAATTACAGAAAATGTAGATATAAAGATATCATATAGAAAGAATGAAAATTCTTACCCGACTCAGAATTCTTCCTGAAGGTGTTGTGTCAAAGAATGACATCGGAGCATGTAAAATACTATTAAGTATCTGCTTGAAGAAAACCTGAGCAGTCTTCAGGCCCACAAATGTAACAAGGAGAGCTCTAATGAGCACCAAAACACATGAAACTGCTGCGATTATTGCATAAACACGAATGAAGAGACTGGCATTAAATGATTCCCCTCCTGTCTCGTACGCCAACCAGTAATCACTTGCCATTAGAGAAGCCTGCCATGCAAGTGATATTAGCAACACTACAGCCACACCCCACCACCCATATGCCTCAGTGCAATATGTCTTGTACACATTCAAACTAACATGTCCTGTCTCTCTTTCTTCATCTTTGATGAGTTTGGAAGTTCCTTTGTCGGACCTGGGTGGGTCCAAGAACCCATTTTCACCGTTGTTTTCCCTTGAACGTGGAGAAGGTTGGTGAGGTGACTTCGGTGGTTCCTGGAGGTCATTATTGGACGTGGAGGTACTCTTTCCTACGAGCTCCATGGACGTTTCATGTGCGGCAACAAGTGCTTCAAAGTCAGTACCGGATTCCATAAGCTTGTTGTATTTTCCAGATTGCACTATCATCCCATCACGCATGACCTATTTTATTTGCTCAAATATTAAAAAAAAAAATTTAGCACAGAGGGAAAAAAAAGAAAAGAAAAGGAAATATAAGGTTCAATCTTATTTCCCTTGTAATTTACGCTATTCTCATTAAATTTAAACTGGGTGCACTGGTGGCTAAGAAGTAAACACTGAACTTACCAATATAAGATCCACATTGTGTAAGAAATCGACTTGGTGTGTCACTAGCAAAACAGTTTTGTTTTTCAGAGCACCTCTTACACATTCCTGCAAAAAAGAACATCAGTGTTGAAATAGTATTTTAGTATTGTAAGGGTCATGAAGGAGAATGAATTTTCTGGCATCTTTTAACTCATAGCAGGTAGAACATGAACTACAATCTGAGTGAAATTTAACTAATGTGGTACCAGTTTCCCTAACTAGTTCTTGCTTTAACTCATGTCAAATATGACATGTGTTAAACAATGTCAAGAACATAAGGCAATGAAGCACCTTGAATATTTCTGATCCTGTATGAGCATCTACAGCACTGAAGATATCATCAAGAAGATAAATATCACAGTCCTGGTAGACAGCTCTTGCGAGTTGTATCCTCTGCTTTTGTCCGCCGCTGAGATTGATACCACGCTCTCCTATTTCCGTTTGATCTCCAAACTCCATCATCTCTAGATCTTTCTCAAGGCAGCATACTTTGACAACATCCCTGTACTTGTGATTGTTCATAGGCAAACCAAATAGAATATTGTCTTGGATGGTTCCGTTTTGTATCCATGACGTCTGTGCCACATAGGCAGTGGTCCCACAGACTCTGACCTGAATGGAAAAATGCATTCAAATTATAAATGTGTTACTGCATGATGATAATAGCAGTATGAACTATGATATAAAAAGTTTCTTGATCAAGCGTGAAATTTTTAAACTATCATTAAAAGACCTTTATAGATATAAGTAGTAAGAATTGTTGAGATATTAGAACTGGAGGTTCCATCTCAAAACCCATTGGCAATAAAAGGAGTAGCTCGAGGATCTTATATTTTGAGTTGTAAGGCTCTATGTGCCCGATGCGGGACTATATATGACGTGATTACTACGAACGCGGAAGCGAGATTCGTATGAATATCACGTTGTATTTGAAAGTTAGAGAAAACTAGGGTTTCAACTAAACAAATCAACTTTCTTTAATAAAAATTAACTGAGAAACAAATAACCTAGACCTCCCCTTATATAGAACATAAGGGGGAATAGAATTAGAAACCCTAATTCTAATTGAAATGGAATTCTACTTAAATTGGGAAACTGCTAACAACCCACAATAGACCTCTCCAACAAAGCTTAAGCTAAAGCATAAAGCATCAAATAAACATAGGTCACACGGAGGTAGACGACCTCATGAGGGATGCGCCACATCAAACCCTCCGTCTAAGAAGATTTCGTCCACGAAATCAAAGGAGCGGTGCTCCAAAGGACTCACGCATGTATGTAGTGTGTATCTCAGTCTCTTCGTCTTCATCTCGTAGAATGTGCATGAAATATGTACGGCGGAACTCTTCTGGAAATCATGAAATCTTCTGCGGAATTTCCGTACCCAAAGATTGTACCCAAGGTCTTCAAATCCCTATGTTGAAGAACATCTAAAACTGAAGAAAACATAGAAACCTGTGTCTCGAACTTCGCTAAAAAGCCCTCCCAAAACGGATCAACAAGCAGTGATTGTTCGGTCAAGTTTAGGGCCAAACTCGGATCATGGGACCGGGTCGGGTTTTGCACATGTTTACCTTGTGTATGGGTAATAAATTGATTGTTTGGTGGAGTTGTTGCAGTGTTTGGTGGGCCTGGACCTGGAGTAATGCTTATGATTTACAAACCAACTCATGTGAACCTACCAAGAACTTTGGTAGGTATGTTACACCCGGCTGCACAGAATCTTTCTCCGTTGTTTCTCCCTCACGATACTGCAACTTGGGTTTTCGTATTCTCTCTTATCTCTCCCTCTCAATTCTACCAGCCCCTTCTCCTTCAACTGCTACTTCTACACGCGATATTCTTTCCTCCCCAATCGTGGTGACTCTTTGGTTTGAACCCGCGACAACACCGGCAAATTTTTTATTTTTTTCAACCTCAATTTTGATCTGATCCTCGATTGGAGAGGTCCACTGTACTCTGGTGACGGTTTCTGATGTTCCTCTCTTTGTGATTTCTTTTGCTTTCAAACTATTAGTAATTGCGTCGGTTACGGTTTTGAAACCAGCGGTCTTTTCGATCCCAATTTCTGTCAGCAAGGTTCCAACCCTCGAGGTCCATTGGAATTCGTGGTGAACATTGGTAACTCCTTTGTCGCTAATCCTCGCGATATAACGAATTGTGACGGAGCCTTTTATTTGATCCATGAGGATCTAGGGTAATTTGGAAATTTGTCAAAGTCGTTCGAACGAGGTTGAGAGTCGTTCGAACGACCAAATTCCATCCCACTGGAATTTTGGCCCACAGCCATTTTTCGTTCGAACGACTAATATTTTCGTTCGAGCGACTTTTGTTTTTCCCACTAGAAATTTGGCCCAAGCAGTATTTCGTTTGAACGAGTTGAATTTTCGTTCGAACGAAAACTGACAAGTTTCTAGGGTTTAGACCAATTAGGCGTAAAGTCGTTCGAACGACCCCTAGTTCGTTCGAACGACTTTGACGGTGTTTTTGATTCTCAGGCGTTGTTTTGCCTCGAGATCTGTTCTTTTATGATTTTTGAGTTCCCTAGTATATAAAGGGAACTTAGGTTATTTTCTAGGTTATGTTAGATCTGAAAAGAGTTCTGAGAGAAGCCAAGGGTTTGAGAGATTATCATTATAATTACTTTGTTTTAGTAATCGAATTCTCTATTTTTCCAAACCAATTGGTGTTCTTCGTGTTTTTCTACTAACTAGAACTTCTCAATCGTATTGTGGATTAAGCGGTATCAGTTTTCCAGTTGCGATTCTCGAGGGGTTGATTGTGGTTTATGGTCCTACACGTGACCGTCTCAAGCAAACGAAGGAGAAGCTAGTGAGTCCGTTGAAGATCCATCGCAAACCTAATTCGAAGAAGGACAATTTGGAGATAGGCAATTCCAAGGATCGACTCACGACTTTGGAATCGACAATTTTCGACCTAACTTCTACTGTAGGGGAGTTAGTAGAACAATTGCGTCTCACAAACCTCACGTTGAGTTCCGCTTCGACGAAACGGCGAGGCCGCTCGAAGAAGAAAGGGGTTTCGGCGGTGGATGGAGACGAGGATAATGCGGGGATAGCTAGCGATTCTAGTGATGCCAAATCCTTCAAGGAGCTCCCAGGATTTGGTAAGTCAATGAATCTTATGCGTAATCTTCGTCCTGGCTTTAAGATTAAGATTCCGGTTTTTGATGGTTCCGTCGATACCAAGAAATTAGATAATTGGTTAGATAGGTTGGAGACCTATTTTTCCGTGGATTAATATTTGAACGCTCATAAAATTTGCTTCTCTATTTTGAAATTCACAAGTCACTCACTAACGTGGTGGAAATCCTATCGAAAATGGCATGATGTCGGTAGTCTAAGTTGGAAGGAATTCAAGGTTTTGGTGAGAAAGCAATTCTATCCAATTGGGTATGAACAGAAGCGATGGTACAAATGGCATAACTTGCGTCAAAGGTTTGGGCAATCCGTACAACAATTTACTACGGAATTTCATAACCAAGCATTGGTTTTGGATATTGACATAGATGGGCACGAGGTGTTCATGAAGCATACGGGGGGTTTGTCAGAGTCCATTAGAAGAGAATTAAAGCTCTTCAATGTAGAAACTATCGAGAACGCTACCGTTAAAGCAATTGCCATTGAAGGCAAGTGCTTGAAAAGCGACAAGAAAGACGACAAGAGCAAGTCGGGGTATAAGGCTAATTGGAAGTTTGATCAGAAAGGGGAGTCCAAAGAAGAGGGGTCTTCATTCAAGGGGACTATCTGTAGTCATTGCAAGGCTAATGGGCACAATTCAGATAGATGTTGAAAACATCACCCGGAGCTTCGGCCAAAGGAGGAGAAGGGCAAGAAAGAGAAACGTGCACTAGCCGCAGCGATTGTAGATCTTCTGGATTTAGATAAGCCAAATCCTAACCTTACTCTAATGTTCAAGCAACCTCTAGCTATCGACGAGGCGAGTCGGGAAGAGCTTTTCTATGTCAGCATTCAGGTGAAGCAGAGCTTAGTCAAGACCATCATTGATCTGGGTAGTCAGAAGAATTTAATTTCTGAGGCGGTGGTGAATAAGATGGGTTTGGCTACTGTGGCTCATCCTAAGCCTTATGGTTTGGGTTGGATTCAGAAAGACGCGGAGTTGAAGATTACTAAGCAGTGTACGTTCAAGTTTGCGATTACAGAGAAGTTTATTGACGAAGTGACATGTGAGGTGGTTCCGTTGGACGTGTGTCAAGTCATCTTGGGTAGCCCTTATCTTTGGGACCGAGATGCAATCCTTTACCGTCGAGCTCGCAAGTATCGTTTGGTGAAGGATGGGACGGAGTTTCATATTAATGCGTGCAAGGAACATATTACTACCAGTAATTTGGTAACGGCGACTCAGGCGAAGAGGTTGGTTAATGCGAGCGACAAATTTATATTGTTGTTGGTGCGACCAGTTCAAGAGGGTCCGTCGGCTACAGTATAGTCTACTTTGGCAATGTCTCCTAAGCAACAAACCGATATAGGGGAGTTGCAAGAGTATAAAGACTTGTTTCTGGGCATAGAAGGGATGCTGCGTCAGAGAAATGTGAAGCATGATATCACCTTGGTGAATGGTGAGCCACTACCCAATATTGGGTTATATCGGACTTCGGTTACTGAGTGTGCAAACTCCTGAAGCAAGGAGTTATTCATCCAAGTTGCTCACCTTGTGGTTCACCGGTGTTATTGGTGCCGAAGAAGGATGGGTCTTGGAGGATGTGTGTAGATTATCGGGCGTTGAACAAGATCACGGTGAAGAATCGTTATCCGCTTCCACAGATTGACGAGCTTTTAGATGAGTTACAGACGGCTCGATTTTTTACCAAGTTAGATCTTAAGTCAGGTTGCCATCAAGTTAGAATCCGGGAGGAGGATACTTGGAAGACAGCGTTCAAGACCAAACAGGGCTTAGTTGAGTGGTTGGTGATGCCCTTTGGGTTATGCAATGTTCCGGCGACGTTTATACGGCTAATGAGTGTGGTACTTTGTGCGTTTATTGATGATTTTGTGATTGTACATGGGAGAAGCACCATAGCCATTTACGCAAAGTGTTGGGCGTGTTACAATCACAACAGCTTTTTCTGAACGGGAAGAAGTGCGAGTTTGGGAAATGGGAGCTAGTCTATTTGGGTTTTATTGTTGGTGGCGGCGAGCTTAAGTTCGATCCAAAGAAGGTCTCGATCATTACTAATTGGCCTAGATCCTGCACAGTGACGGAAGTGAGGAGTTTTATGGGTTCTTGTTAGTACTTACAGAAATTTATTCGGCATTTTTCACAAATAGCCGCACCGTTGCATTCTTTGACGAAGACCGGGGTACAGTTTGTATGGGAAGAGCACCATGAGAAGACTTCTTGTTACTGAAGCGGAAGATTACGGATGCACCAGTGTTAGCATTGCCCAATTTACAACGACCTTTTGAGGTTGAGACAGATGCGTCAGACTATGCATTGGGGGCAATCCTTTTACAGGATGGGAGGCCGGTTGCTTACCATTCTGAGATGTTTACAGGAGCAGTACGCAACTATCTTACCTACGATAAGGAGTTCTACGCGTTATATCAATCAGTGAAGCATTGGCGGAGTTACTTATTGGGGAAGAAGGTTGTGGCACATTCCGATCACAAACCATTACAGTTCTTATCTACGCAGTACAAACTTCAGCAAGCTCGCTATATGAAGTGGATGTCGTACCTTCAGCAGTTTACCTTATTGATCAAGTATAAGAAAGGAGTGGACAACAAGATGGCTGATATGTTATCTCGACCCCCATTATCAACTATTTCCGCTTTGTTGGTAGCTATGCAGATCCAGCCGATTGTTTCTTCTGAGTACGCTTCTGGGTATGACGACGACAAGGAGCTCAGTGTGATTCACGAGAAGTTGCTGCAAGGCAAAACATGCGAGTATGTTCCGAAGGATGGTTTGATACACAAGGCAGTCTACTATGTATTCCTGAGGGTGAAGACCGTTTATAGTAAATTTGAGAGGCACATTATTCCCGGATGGCAGGTCATTTTGGGGTTGAGAAGACTATTAAATTTGCGGCGTTATGTCTATTGGCCGAAGATGCAGGTGGATGTTGCTCGTGGGGTTCATAGTTGCGTGCTATGCAACACATCGAAGCCTTCCAATAGGAAAATAAGACTGTACTTACCATTGTCAGTTCCTAGTTGACCTTGGGAGAGCATTTCAATGGATTTTATGGGTGGTTTGTCCATGACCAGGTGTAAGAATGACTATTTGTTTGTAGTGGTGGATCGATTCAACAAGATGATTGTTCTTATTCCATGTCAGAAGACGGTCACAGGGGAAGGAGCAGCGCTTTCAGGCTCCCTTCTATAATTTCTGATAGGGATAGCCACTTTTTGGGGAATTTCTGGAGATCGTTATAGGGGATAATTGACACTAAGTTGAAGAGAAGTACCGCTTTTTATCCGCAGACAGACGGGCAAACAGAGGTAGTTAATCACACTTTGGTACATTTATTACGGGGATTCCATTCTAAGCATCCTAAGACTTGTGATGAGAGTTTACCGTATTTCAGTTTACGTTCAACCGGGCGATTTATGGTTCTACGTTGAAGTCTCCTTTTGAAGTTTATTTGGGGTACTTGCCGCAAAGCCCTTTTGATTTAACGTTTAGTCTTGGCGACAAGACTGTGTCAGGGAAGAAGGAAGAGGAGCAGGTTAAAGCTCAGCGTTTCATTGAGAAGATCAGTAAGGTTCATAAGGCGGTTGAAGCTCAGTTAAAGAAGACTCAAGCGAAGTATAAGGCTCGCCACGACAAGCATCGGGTTGAGTGTACTTTTCTTGAGGGCGACCTTGTTTGGTTGTATTTGGGTAAGGAACGGCTTAAGGGGGAAGGTAAGAAGCTCAAACCTATCCGTTATGGTCCGTTTTTTATACTCAAGAAGATTGGTGACAATGCATTCCAGTTGAATTTGCCACCTTTCATGAAGATGTATTCGGTGATTAATGTCGAGCATTTGAAGCTGTTTGAGCCGTCTCTTTTGGATGAAGACTCTGCAATCGATACTCACCTACCGTCAGTTGATGACTTATGGATAGAAAGATAAGATCCGTTGCCAGAGGATGGTATTCTAGAGATGAAGGTTCATACTACAAGACGGAGTGGTATTGAATCGTTCCGAGTTGGGAAGAAGGGTCAGCTACCGGGTAAGTCGAAGTGGTACAGCAGGGAATTGGGCATCGCCACATTCACACATCTCCAGTTCTGGCTTGAGCAGGAGCTCAAGGCTCCTAAAGGGGGGAGCCATGATCCAGGAGAATCTATGGTAATTTGGAAATTTGTTAAAGTCGTTCGAACGAGGTTGAGAGTCGTTCGAACGACCAAATTCCATCCCACTGGAATTTTGGCCCAGAGCCATTTTTCGCTTGAACGACTTTAGTTTTTCCCACTGGAAATTTGGCCCAAGCAGTATTTCGCTCGGACGAGTTGAGTTTTCGTTCAAAAAAAAACTGGCAAGTTTCTGGGGTTTAGACCAATTATGCGTAAAGTCGTTCAAGCGACTCCCTAGTTCGTTCGTTCGTTCGAACGACTTTGGCAGTGTTTATGATTCTCAGACGCTTTTTGCCTCGAGATCTGTTCTTTTATGATTTTTGAGTTCCCTAGTATATAAAGGGAACTTAGGTTATTTTCTAGGTTATGTTAGATCTGAAAAGAGTTCTGAGAGAAGCCTAGGGTTTGAGAGATTCTCATTGTAATTACTTTGTTTTAGTAATCGAATTCTCTATTTTTCTAAACCAATTGGTATTCTTCGTGTTTTCCTACTAACTAGAGCTTCTCAATCGTATTGTGGATTATTATTGCAGATTCGATGAAAATTGTGACACCATTCGGCGTTGCCTTTGCTTGTGAAGTTGTTGGTGATAGTAGGTCATTGATCAGACCTTCTAAGACGGTCGGTGTCTCTTTGCTCGTCGTATCAAACATCGGGGTTTCTGATCTCACGTCGCTATTGACAGGAAGACGTACAAACGGGGTTTCCGTTTCATCGATCTTTACAGTGGTGCTCCAATCTTCGGGATAGTCGTCGTAAATAGGCGGTAAAATCGCCGTTGATTGGGGGGGGCGGGAAAAAGGCTCCTCTACCCAAAGCCTCGACAAGTTTATCAAGCTTATCCTCTATCCTTGCTACATCGCCGGTGAGCGTAGGTTTCTTCGTCGCGGGTCTTCCAAGAGGCATCTTTGCTCTTAAAACTGACTACAATGGATTCTAACGCGGCTCTGATATCAATTGACATGATTACTACGAACGCGGAAGCGAGATTCGTATGAATATCACGTTGTACTTGAAAGTTAGAGAAAACTAGGGTTTCAACTAAACAAATTAACTTTTTTTAATCAAAATCAACTGAGAAACAAATAACCTAGACCTCCCCTTTTATAGAACACAAGCGGGGTTAGAATTAGGAACCCTAATTCTAATTGAAATGGAATTCTACTTAAATTGGGAAACTGCTAACAACCCACATTGGACCTCTCCAAGAGAGCTTAAGCTAAAGCATAAAGCATCAAATAAACATTGGTCACATGGAGGTAGGCGACCCTATCAGGGATACGCCATATCAATATATCTCAACAAGAATTACCCGTAATGAATTATGTTCCAAATCTACCCCTAAAAAAAAGAGCTGTGTGTAACACATGATGATCTCGACCCTATAAGATCAATAGAGTAGGTGGAATACTTCCACAAGATCCCAGTCGGGTCCACAAAAGAAAATTTTAGAGAGCTACCATATAGGTCCATAAATAAAAGGTACTTTATATTACTTGTCATGTAATTTGTGAATAAATAAATCAACTTATGTGATCTTTTCTCCAAATTACATAAACTAGCCTTCTTTGAACTAGTCAAGGAAAGAAACAAGAAGAAAGTTAGAAAAAAGGATCGCTAACACATCTTGTCTTTTGTCCCTAAACTTCAAATAAAATATGCAAATAGGACAACAGCCTTCTTGACAAAATAAGAGATATTATTATATTTCTGTAAGATATTAGTCACATAAATGAATACTTAATCTATGTTTGGAGTAAACTCATTGTCTACTCTAACAAAAGATGTTATTACATAGCTATAGCCGCCGTCTAAAACTATATTTTAAGTATGTTTCCCCATTGTCCTTTCCTGGAAAATAGTTCCAATTCGCGTCAGGAAATGTGTAATCTGGTGTGTAATTGCATGAAAGAATACAGTTTTGAACCCCACCTGATACTACTCAATCTAAAATTTTAAAATACTTGTGCTTTACAGAAAATGTCTTTAAGTTAATCGTAAAGTGATGTGTGGCATGGGAGTGGGCACAATGTTAACCAGGTATGACAAAAACCATATTCTATTCCACAACTAAATGCGATCATGGATCGTGACCACGTAATTCACAGATATTTTCCTGGTCAAGATTGGGTTTCTGGTTTCCTTTATTCTCCGCATTGTATGCGAGGCATAAATCCCAAAGATTGTGCACAGGTATATCCACAATTTTCAACTAAGGTTATACTTTACACTCCAGAGCAATTATAATTTCTGATACAAAATTTCCTGACTGAAGTATAACCTCATCTAGAATTTTATCAGTGCCCTTTGTCACTCAAGTGTGAATAGAACATCTAACAGACAATAGTTTAAGACTGAAAATTCCATATGATGAATTTACAACATTAAGCAGGTCTAAAATTATTTTTACCTAAGTTAGGTGCAAGTGTGTAACTGATAATTGAATTGCCAGTTTTTCTAGCTCCAAGACAGGAGCGTGTTTTAGCCTCTACTTGTGTGCAATCCATCTAAGAGTTGCACCTTACTACTCCTTAGATGTGAGAATTGAAACCATACCTTCCCTGAGATCTTGTGCATCTCTCCGAGAATCGAAGCTAGTAAAGATGACTTTCCAGATCCAACAGTCCCAACTATCGCAGAAAGTTCTCCCTTTTTGATTACCAATTCCAAATTTTTCAAAACCGTTTCCCCGCCTTCATCCTCCCATCCAAATGTCCCGCCCTTGACCTCCACAGCAACTCTCCCATCGCAACCGTCCTCTCTCTCCACTGCCCCATCGACCAATTCTCTACTTGTCAAAAAACCGTCTAGCCTTCCAAGCGAGATCATAGCTTGCGAGATAGAAATCAAAGCTTGCGGAAAGTTTCTTATTGGCTCCTGTAAGATTTTAAAGATTGAAGTCGCAGTGAAAACCGTTCCGGCATCAAGTGGGAGCCCTAACCAAATAGCGGTCCCGAATGTAACCGTTGATATAATAACAGGTGTGCTCCAAAGAACGATAATGTTACCAGAGATGGATAACATGAATTTTGTTAGCCATGAAAACTCCGAATCACGAAAATCTTGAATTCTCTTATTGAAGTATTCTTCCCAAGCTTGAAACTTGATCACACGCATGTAATTAAGCATTTCGTTCGTGGCTTTCATCCTTGAATCACGCATTCTCATCAAATTGAATTGGAACCTATTGTTCCGACGAGACCCAAACACAACGAACAACAAAACGGAAACAATCCCAATTAAGGCTGATATAGTTGCGGTGCCAAGATAGATGTAAAGGAGAACTAATGCGACACTAACTTGAAGGGGCATAAGCCATACGTAATGTAGCTGCAACATCATGTCGGAGAGTTGTTGAGCATCAACAGCCATATAGTTCACAATTTGGCCTACCCCATGAGCTTGTCGGGCGGAACAAGATAACCTTAACCCCTTCTTGTATAGAGAAGTGATCAGAGTGGATCTAATAAGCATCCCAACCTTCATAGAGTGAAAATTGAATTGGTGGGAACATAGAACTTCAATGGATTTCGCAATAAGAAGTGTTAAGACAAGGTAGTATCCTTCATAAGGAGAACTTCCCTTTCCAGAAGTGAAATCGACAAATCTTTGGAGCAAAATTGGACCCATGTACATGACACAGAGACGTAAAATAGCTAAGGATGCTGTGAAGAGCAAGTCTCTCCAGAAACATCGGAGTAATGTGGTTTGGACTGGATATTTCGATTTCTCAGATGGCTTAGGAAAGTTTAACTCGAAAAGCTGTGACATTCGTTCGGCTTGGTGTTCAGGTGCAAGAAATGGGATTTCTTCGATCTTGAGAGGAGATTTATAGCCCTTCTTCAACAAAGGGTTCATCCAAAACCACCCTGCTCTAGAGATAAATGAAGCAGAAGCGTAACTAGTAACAACCTCAATCGATTTATCCAAAAGGGGTTCCTTCAACTTTGATTCAGACTCCACTCCATTCTGGTATTCTCTAATTACTTGAACCCCAGATAATCCTCTAATGGCTATGAAGAGAAAAAACGCGGATATTGGGAGAGAAACTAGTGAAAATACATCGTCAATTCTCAACTCGATATCATGGTTATCTTGAACTGAGCTTAAACGAATGATAGCAGAAATGGAGAATAAAGCAATGACAACAAAGTTCAAACCCCAGTAAATTCTAAGTGACATTGGGTGAGTTATGGCTTCGAACCTCTTTTCGTGAGCGATTAAAACTGCAATAGTTGCATGTGTGAGTGCTTGAACTAACCGAAATAGAGCTTCGGTGAGCTCCCATGATGATTGGGTTGTTTTAGTGAATGCTATAACACATAGAACTGTGTTTGTGATTGTTAACAAAGATGTTAGGATCAAACTAAGCTTGAACCATATATTAGTACTAATATAAGCTTTGTTGTTTCTACTAGGAGGTTTGTTTTGACCTTGAGACTGAAAACGGGAATATAATTTTTGAAGCGAAAATGCGAGGAGGACAAGCAGGAATAGGATGTCGATGGAGGCGAAAAAAGAGCGTTGGGGACATGGAGATAGGAAAATGAATCTCAGCCATTGATTCATGACTGAGATTGAAGATGTGGTATCTGGGATTTAAATAATAGAGATTGAACATGAGAAGGATGTAACCCAGGACATGTTGTTTAAAGACCACAAACTCACTTCACTTGAAAGAACTCAAAGGTCTCTCTCCTTTATGCTTTGCCTCTCATTCACTTTTCCCCCTCTGGATCTCCTGAAATAACAACAACAACAAAATTAAAAAAGACAAATTAAAAGAGAAAGCATAGAAGAAAGATAACATAAAACAAAGAAACCTGCAATCATATCTTATGAAATAAATGATACTTAGAACGACAAATTAGGCGTAAAATGGAGGCAAGAAAAAATGAACCATAAACCCCATAGATAGATAATAATCAGAATCATGAAAACTTACCACAAAAAAATGTGTGCTCACATGAAAATCATGACTAAAACTAAACAAATCATCGATGAATGAAATTGAAGATAAATCCAATTGAAAAATCCAGTGGAAATAAACAAAAAGCAAAGAAAGGAACCAATCAAAAAGATTTTATGTCCTAAACATAATTGAATTGAGAAAACATGGTAGTCATTCATACCTCTTTTTCTCTCATTATTATGCCTAAAAGCAGATGACAAGAAACATAGAGGCAAAATGAAAGAAAAGAGTTTAGACTTTAACATCTCTATATATATCCTGTCAGAGAAATGATACAGAATGACACTGAAATAATAATAAAAAGGAAAGAAATTCAATAAAAACTTAGATTTTCTATTCTAAAACCAAAAAGGTCCCAATAGCTAATAAATTTGGTGACAGCAAAGCCAGACTAATCTTTTCCAAAACAGGAAGAAACCCAGAACAGCAATTTCCAAAAATACAGGAATGTTTTTATGTTCTCTGTTTGGATGAAACTCAAACAATAAAGAACACACGAAGTCACAAACAAATCATACAGAACCCAACAATCACTTGAACAAACATTCACATAAACTTTTGGAACAGTGAAGATGGCCGGCTGCAAATAAACATTTTCTCGAAAAACCACAAAAAATAATCCAAACAGATCCTTAGTATCAAATCTACTAAATCACAAACACAAAGCCATAAAACCTATAAAAAAAAATGGTATTTCAGTAGATGATTAAGCAATCCCAAAAACATAATCTCCACCCAAAAAAAAAAACTTACACATGCTCTGTTTTATGGATCTCAACTATAATTATTAAGAAACAAAATCCGAATAAACAAAGATATCCATTAAGAGAAACTTAGTGTTTTTACCTCAAGAAGTCCAAAAAACATAGATTCAAACACAAAGAAGCTTTGGGGTTAGTTGAAACTTGAAACTTGTATAATAACAACTAACAAGAGCTTCACTTCATTAAATGAAAAATAAATAAGAACAGAGTATGATGTTATTATAAAATCCACATAGTAAGAGAGACAGTTGTAATAAGAGATATAAGTAAGAGACGTGGAGGAGGAGAAGATTACCCACCATTGTTTTCTTATTCAAATGGTGTTTGTTTGAGCTCCATATAAATAAATAAATTAAAGAGCTCTGTTTTTATTTTGTCCAAGCATCCATGAGTGCATGTAATTCCACTGTACAAACGACGACATGATTTTCCACTTTATTTACGAGTTTGCCACTTTATTATTGGTCTCCCCATCACCTAAGGAACATAGATTTGGCAACCTATGTACTCCATTGGATTTAAATGGAGTAGGTGGATGGGTATCTCTAGGAATGTCTGACATCGAAGAAACCAGCGTTAGATTCTATTGTACTAAATACTTGTTATGTACGTTTGTTTAGTCAAGACAGTTACTGATCACTTGGTTCTACATGCACAATGGAAAATTTAGTGTATCAAACCATTTACGTGCCTCAAGATTTCTACTTATGTGTAATCATCATCCCCAAGCGAGCATAGTGTAGACTTACTGTATCAACCCAATATTTTGTAAATAAAATTTCTAGGATGTAATAAAGCCTTGTAAAAATTTTTATTAATTTTCGTAGAGTCTAGATCAGCCTTTAGAGGAAGTACGTTTCGTCTCCAACTTTAATGTTTCTTTTTGGTTGTAAGTTATTTATTTAGTAACTATATACTGTAGATGAAGTGAATCATATACGCCCGAGTTGGAACTAAAGCCTTGTAATCTTGTTGATAAGCTAATGAAAGCTAGTTTGCATTGAATGGTTGTATTGTTGTATGTTGCACTACTATTATTTAATATTGTGATAAAAAACTATTGAAAGTAGACGAATAAAAAGTCTTACTTGAGGCACATGCCTCGAGTGCCGCACGTACCAAGCTTGTCATCTCAGTTGGTCCGTGACAATTGGTATCAGAGCTACGTTCTAGTAGGAAAGTGATTTTGTTAGCTATGGCCTTGCCCCACGATCGAGTAGACAACCCATTAATCCCAAATCTGGCACCCAAATGCGGTTATACCAACTAGAGTCTCAGATGCAAGCTCTAGGTGAGATTATTGATCAAGTAACAACTTTAGAGGAACGATTGGACGGGCTCTCAGATGGTCAGACTGAACGCTTCAACACAATGTTGGAGAAATATTTTCGGCACTTTGTTAGTGCGAACAAGAAGAACTGGGCCGAACTCCTGGATATAGTGCAGTTTTGCTTTAATCTGCAGAAGAGTTTATCAACCAATAAGAGTCCCTCTGAGATACTATTGGGACATTAACCCCTCATACCGCACACTGTGATCTCCGATTACAAAGGAAATGCCTTATGAGTAATGAGTTTCCAGAGGGTGAACAATTACTTGTGTCATTTAATTTTTGTATTTACCATTGATTGTTTATGCTTAATTCTAGATCATTGATTAATAAAATTAGGTCTGACCTATTTCTCGAAATACATTAAATACGAGCACAAAGAATTTCACCTTTTGCATCACGAATTAAGCGTATGTGTTAAAAAGAATAAGGACGAAAAGAAAAAGGTGTTAAAGACACGACCACTCTAATGCATGGTTAATAAAAACATAATGGTCTGATATGTCCTCCCGCTGTCATTTCTCATATATAGATGATATGTTGATCACGAGGATATCAGAAAAAGAAAGAAAAAAAAGTGGTCACTCTCACATTTAGATTCTCTCGTACTTAGGAGTGTGACTTTTTTGGACTATTGACTTAATTTTAGCCAATTAATTGAAATAAATCGAATAAGCTAAAAAACAAACAACCCATAAGTCTACTACGACACCACGTGAATGACATCATGAATGACAACACACTCTCAACGTGAGTCCTTGACACTGATGTGGGGAACTATATCGCTTTCTTTCCTGTCAAGTTTCACCAAAACAAAAAAGAACAAAAAAATTGTGGTATGGAAAGATTTCGTGAAACATTTCTAGGCCATAAATATATGTTTGTGGTTCCCTTATTTTGCAAAATTATGGGTTTTCTAAGACGAAATTATCATGATATTCCTAAACGTATAGACTCATACTTTCTAGTGAAGATTTAGTGTAATTTTAGATGAGACTCCGTCGATATATTTTTTTTCGTTTTTTCGACAGATTTTATGAACTTTGGAAGTATAGGTGAAGTCTCATATTATAGATTGTGGCTTCTCATTTATTTATGTTTAGACTCCGTTGCCTTGCTAACGTCACCGATGACGATATTATTTTTGGTATACGTGGTTAACGGTACCTAATATCTTGCCCATAAATTAACGAACTAGCATTCCAAGTTATTTACTTGGATGCTCCAAAACCAAGTTTAATGAGAACAACCCACGAAAGCGCCATTCAGTCGTTGCTGGCTTGTTCAGTATTTAAGGTTTTGGGTCCACATCGATTGCCAAATTAGTGTGGTAAGGCTTTGTCGATGAAGAAAAAGTCATGCTTATGGAGTTGTAACAAGCACATTCACAGAAATGAATCTAAGGAAGAAACACGGGTTAAGGGTCAACGACTCACCGCACAACTAGTTAAACTGGTGAAACCTGTATCAATGCATACCCGTTTTTTACCAACAAAAATTATAAATGTGTTTATAGATGTTGCAATCGTACAGGTTATGAATTTTAACGACCAACAATCTGTGTTTGAGGAAGTTGAACAATTCTATAGGGTAGGACCACTGTGTTCATCACTTTCATTGTGCTGATTTAGAAGGCGTTGTAAGGGCATATTCCGGATCTCGAGCTCAAGTCTCATCTTCGACCATTATACATTTACTCGACCTCATTAACATACGATCAGGTGACACATTTATGGCACACTATGAAGCAGTTACAAAGAATGGCTTATTTCTCATTCTCGACCGAAGCCTAGATATCGACCTCCACACCAATAGTTCGATTCAGCGAGCACTCCGAGTCATTAAAAAAGCTGTTACAAAACAGAAGGATCAGACCGTTACGCAATCAGTTCAGAGACTCATCAAAATCATATTGTAACGTTCATCATTAAAAGTAATAATGATCGTAAAACGGTCATATTATAAGACCTATAAATAGGACCAGAGAACTACAGATTAAAGACATAAAATTCTACCTAGAAAATCCTAGACAAACATTTCTTATCAGGAAATTTTACACATAACTATCTAGAGTGTTCTTTGTAATAGCTAGTCAATCAATAACATCTATTTTTCTAAATCCTCAAAAGACGTCGAGGTTTTTACCTATTCAGAGGTTTCCACGCTAATTCTTATGTTTGATTAGTTGTTGTTTATTACAATCTAATCGTATTCAGTGTGAGATACTAAGTTCGAGATACGAAATTAAGCTCTTACATTTGGCGCCGTTTAATTCTTATGTTTGATTAGTTGTTGTTTATTACAATCTAATCGTATTCAGTGTGAGATACTAAGTTCGAGATACGAAATTAAGCTCTTACATTTGGCACCGTTTGTGGGAACGAAGCAGCTAGCTACAGTTCTCAGATACAACTAATACTTACTCTCTTCACAAAATGCCGCTTCCAGACCATAATACGCCAGTTGCCCCAGCAGAAGGAAGCGTCGCACTGGCAGAATTGTGAGCCACTTTAAACTCCAAGACAAAAAAATGGGTCGTTATGGAACAACAGCTGGCAGATGTAAGAGATGCATTGAAAGTTTTACAGGGACAATAGGTGGTAACCCAAAAGAACAAATACACACTACCAGTTACCTCAAAAAATTTAGTTCGAGACAGGTGAGGACCTCGAGGTAATAGCCATGGAGCTGATATTCGATCCAATCAGTTGGGGCCCGAGCTCATACAGGTACTAGGAATCCAACAAGAAGTCGATGACGTTCTCGCTGAATCCAGGCAGGAAGAGGACCCACACCGAGGAAGAGTTCGTATTCCTGTGCGTGAACGACTAAGTGAAGGAAGTGGTAAACACATTCCCCGGGAAGGACATATCCAACGCCAGACCGTCACAGCTCGTCAGTTCGTGACTTAAGAGCACGTCGATAAGCGCATCAAAGAATTATTTGAAGCCTAGATTTAAGCCGGCAAAAGCATCTACAACAGGCTACAGAAGAGCCTGATATTGCTCAGGATCTATTGGACAGTGAGGTTCCCATCGGCTTTCACGCCCCGAAAATCCAAAATTACAGAGGAACAGATCTCGTGGAACACGTCCAAGATTTCCAGGACGCTTTAGGCTTGCATTCTACATCGAACCACATTTTATGCCATCTCTTTCCTTCTAGTCTCCAGGGTGAACTTTTGCGGTGGTTCAACTCGCTGCAAGAAGGGTTCATTCATACTTTCAAAAAGTTGCTATAATTTTTCATCAAGAACTACTCATATAACAGAGAAAACGAGGAAAATCTTTATTCTTTGTTTAGCCTTAAACAAATCTCAGGAGAGAAGCTTGAATCGTTCACTAAGAAATTCTTGGAGTTGGTCGGCCAGAAAGGTAGATAGACTTGATTAGAAGATTCCTATTTCGGCCTTTACAAACGCTTTGCTCATGGAAGGTAGAGCGAAGGAACACCTAATTCTAAATAAACCTGCGGCCCTGGAAGATATGATCGAAAAGGTAAATGGCTATATCGATCTTTAACAAATGTTAACCGAAAAACAGAATCCCCAGAAGTCAATCCTGACAATAATAGATCAATCCACAGAATGCGATTTTAATTGTACTGCAGATTACGGAGGAGACATAAAATGGATCAAATCTAATGAAGATCGACTTCGGAGAGGTAGTAACTTACCAAAGCCATGTCTTCCCAAATTGACTGCCATAATAGCCAGCCTGTATCCCATACTTCAGAAGGATACATTCTTCCAAAATGCCTAATAGCCCCAACCTATTGAAAATAGACCATATTGCATACACCACAAAGTCTGACATCATGACACAAAACATTGCTTCGCTTTACAAAAAAATTTTGAGTACATATTTGTGGATGGAAGAATACATGAGTACATCGTAGACTTAGAGAATAACAAAAATGGGGGTTACAAGATTAATACTGAGATCGTACAGATAGAAGGAGGGATAAAGGAAAATCAATTGAACCACATATCCCTAAGCCATTTTTATAGAGACTCATACAATCACTAAATCGGTTAGATTCAAAAGATTACGTCTCGGCCAATGCCACAATTTGCCCTAGTCGACAAAGAAGCTCGATTACTCTTAGAATCTAGTACTCGACAGACGAATCTTCTTCGAGGATTGCGACGTTCCACGTCAACTTTCCTCATCATGACGCACTCGTGATCATGTTAAAAATGAGAAATGTCATCCTGTATACAATGTTGGTAGATACTGGCTGTAGTATCGAGATACACTTCTAAAGTATAATTGATCAGATGGGACTAGCCGACAAAGTTGAGCCTAGCTACATCAATGTCAGTGGTTTCAATAGCTCCAAAGAAGAACGCGTAGGAAAGATCATACTTCCTATTTCTATAGGACCAACAACAATAAACATTGTATTTTACGCTATAAATGCAAAATCTCGTTATTTAGGAATCATGAGATGACGTTGGCTGCACAACATGAGAGCCATCTCATCGACCTATCACCTGGCATTTCGTTTCGATTGGAATGGCGGTCTATATGAAATTAAAGGCTGTTAGAAGCTAACTCGAGCTTGCAAAAATACTATAACCATCGTAATAGAACCTCCCAAAAAATACACCGCATAACAATTATAGAACACTACAGAGAACCAGCTACCAAGTGCGGAAATCACATAATACGTCAAGATTAGTGGAGACAAACGGGGTACCTACATTGGGACTCTTATGTCCACAACAAAGCAAAATATTTTTTTTCAATTTTAAAAAGATGGCAATGATATTTTCGTATGGACATTCCATGAAATGCCAGGCATCAACCCAACTTTAGCTTGCCATAAGCTTAGCTTAAAAGACAAAGTCGAGACAGTCAAACCGAAACAGAGGACATTAGCACCAAGACTATGAGAAAAAGTCAACAAAAGGATCGACAAACTTATTGAAGTTGGTTTTATCCAAAAAGCCAATTACCCCAATTGGATCTCGAACATCGTGGCAGTCCCGAAGAAAGATGGAAAAATTAGAGTACGCGTGGATTTCACAGACTTAATTAACATATTCTAAAAGATAGTTTTCCCCTTCCTTTTATCAACCATCTGCTTGATTTAACTGCTGGACATGAATTTTATCCATGATGGACGCCGCGTCAGGGTATAATAAGATACCCCTTTTGCCTAGATCAAGAAAAAATAGTTTTCATCACAAAACATGGATTATATTGTTACAAAGTCATGCCCTTCAGCCTCAAGAACGCCAGAGCCACTTATCAAAGACTGATGACCCAGATGTTCAAAGACCATCTCAGAAAAACAATAAAAGTTTACATTGATGACATGTTGTGTAAAAGTCTTAAGAAGGAAAACCATCTCGCAGATTTACATACGACCTTTGAAATTATTTGATCATATAAAATGAGACTAAATCCTGAAAAATGTCAATTCGGAGTCAAATCGGGAAAGTTCTTGGGATATTTGATTAACAAGCAAGGTATCAAAGCTGATCCAGATTGTATCCATGCCCTGCTATCTATGCCTTCACCAAAGACAAAGAAAGACATCCAAAAGTTAGTAGGCAAAATAGCAGCAATAAATCGCTTTGCTTCCAAATCTTCAGACCGGTCTAGATGGTTATTTAACCTTCTATGAGAAGGGACGAAGAAAGGCAAAACTCAAAAAAATCCAGAGATCGAGTGGACCATAGAATGTTACTTGGGGAAACAACTAGTAATGAGTACACCCACTAAAGGAGAAGAGCTTATGGTATACATTGTAGTTACTGATAACTCACTCAGCCTCGTTTTCATCCAACTAACGGAGAAGATGGAAAAACTCATCTACTTCATCAGTAAGACTCTTACTCTAGCAGAGACACGGTACACTAAGATTGAAAAACTACTCCTAGCCCTCTTCTACACATCGCAAAAGTTAAAACAATATTTCTAAGCTCATTCAGCTTGGGTAATGACCCTGCATGAAGTTCTATCCAAATAGGAGAAATCCAGACGAATTCAACAATGGTCGGTTACTCTTGGCGGGCACGATATACATTTAAAACCACGATATTCCGAAAAGAGACAAGCAGTAGTAGATTTATTCGCAGATTTTCCAGTAGACGACCCTGATTGGGAAGAGGATAGTACCGATATAAATGAAGAACGGCTTGAAGAAAAATTAGATTGGGTATCCAAAAAAGGTTGACGCATTTTAACTGATGGTCCTGCCGGACCAGCTTGGTCAGGCATCGAGATAGTCCTTATCATACCCTCCAATGATAGAATTGAGAAATAAGTCCGACTCAACTTCGAATCTACCAATAATAAAGCAGAATATGAAGTACTAATCCACAGACTAGATATGGCACTGGTGATCGGCGTGCCCAAATTATTTGTTTACACAGATTCTTTAATAATCTTGAACCATTATACATATAAATATAAAAAAATAGAAAGATGGTGGATTATGCAGTAGCGTTAGTATAATGACGTATTTTCTGAGAAGATTATCTTTGCCAATACTTTTATTAAAGATGGTGCAATAATAGGCTTAAACGAATAAGATTTTACGTGAAAACTTAGTAAAGGTTGAGAAAAACCACGACTTCGAGGAGGATTTTGATGTAAAATCCAATAGGTTGCTAGCTATTATAGTTTTTGGTGTGACAGTACAGTAAGGAAGAATGAATGGTCGAGTCTTAGATCTGAATAATCTATTCCCTGCCTGTATTTATAGTAGATACATGCATTTTACAAAAAGAAAAATAGTTTTCTATTTCGGGGAAATGTTTAGGTGTTACTTCGGAAATTGGTGCATCAATTTTCAAATGGAAGTTCTAGTGGAACCTAATTTTGAAGGGATGAACGAGGCAGAAGTAAAGGATGCGGAAGATGAGTTTCAGTTTCATTGTCGACTTGAATTTTGAAGTCGTGTAAGTAACATTTATACTCGTGCTAAATTGTTGGCTAGGGAGGAGGATGTTGCATCTACCCGAAATTGTTGAAGACATTTTATTTTGCTATGTAGGGTAATGTAATGATTGAATAAGTGTTGTACTATGAAATAAAAAGATTTTGGTTTGTCAAAATTTTCTTGTCGATGTTTGTAGCGATAAATGTTTGTCAAATATATTGTGACTTGTGTGCTAACACAATATTGCATGTTGGAAATGGAATTGTCGAATAAAATTTGAATTTTGAATTTTGTGTGAAAGATCTTCCCGAGAATATAGAAGAATTGTGAATAAGGTAAAATGTGTGTGGGTAATGATAGAATTTTAAATGGCTAGGTGTACTCCTGTGGGAGATATTTTAAAGTATAAGGAAATTGATGTATAATATCTTTGTCATAAAATAGGTTGCTCTTTGTTGAGTATGGATATATCAGAAGATATTCAAAGAGATATGGAAAGGTTGGAACAACAGTGCATGGGTTTGTTAGATTTTAGAAGGCGAAGAATCAAAGACTTCGAGAAAAGATAGGTAAGGGCGCTATGCTTGAGTATTCGAACGATCATAAAGTGGTGCAATGAACTGTCGTGTGAGGTTTATAAATAGCCCCGTGGTAGGCGACTGTTCGCATCTCACAAGCTTAGAAAAAATTTCTTCAAGTGTGAATTCCTTGTGCTCGTCATTAGAATCATTGCCTACAATTGGGAAGAAGGAAATAAGTGTTTTAATTGAGAGGAAAAAGCATGCTAAGCAGAGGGATACCGAGGCAACACAAATCCAAGGTTAGTTGTTTTGTTGTATTTCGTTGATATTTTTAGGTTTTATTGAGACCCTTGTAGTTGTTGATATGATAATGATAGTGCAGGAAGGAATTGTGATTAGAAAAAGTGTAGTGGGAGTAATTAAAGAATTATTGTGGTAGGGTTATTAGAAAATTGGTTATGATATTGAGGGTGTATGGTGTGTTTGATTGTGGCAATGTTGTCGTAAATGTTGTCGTAAATGTGTTTAAGAGAGAGAGAGAGAGGTTGTTGGAAATGTATGGTGATGAGTAGAAAGAGTGATTGGTGGGTGTCGTTGTCTTTATGGTACGACTATGGAGGGATTTGTCAAATTTGGGAGGAGTTCGGTAATGGAATACCGGATTATGTGTGATATGGCCGGGTTTTACACTGGAGAAGGTAGATTCCCATATTTTTTGAATTCGATTTGTATTGGCGGGAAACATGCAAAGTTTATTCGAGAAGTTTGAGGTTCTTGAAGTTCGAGAAAAAACTTTAGTATAGTAATCGATGTTTAACACTTATAAAAATAGTAAAGAAATATTGTATCGAGAACTGAATGTAGTAATGATATCATTAAGATAATAATGATAGTAATGATATGTTGGAGATGAAACTCGACAACGATATGAATATTAACATATGAACATATATAATGTATCTGATATGATAGATACTAATTTGTTGTTAAAAAATAGAATCTGATTTTTATAATTATAAAAATGGCTAAATCTATCAATATTGATGATAGAGAAATCTTTGGGAACCTGGAAGATGTAGAACTTTTGTTAATCGATGTTACAACGTGTATCCAAAAGTTGGATGGTAGTTATATAGGGTGGGGTCGAGTAGTGCGGACGTGGATAGCGTCGACCAATTTATGGTTGTACTCAGGCATGTGGTGGTTTTAGACGAGGAGGGTACCTAGACAGATGTGGATCACGAGCTACAACTATTGATCGAGAAGGTAGTGGGGGTAGGGAGGAAGATGTTAAGGAGGGTGAGGAGGCTTATTATGGAGAGGGTCTAGAAACTAAAGAGATACTGAGTTTCAAGAAGAAGTATGGTATTCCTCAAGATATTAGGTAGAGGAATATCAATATGATATGACTGATCAGGAAATTCCTTTGGGTGGGATTCTTATTCATCGGGAACAAATTAAAAAGGGTTTAAAGCTTCCGCTTCGAGCTGATATAAGAAGGTTTTAAATTTCTTTGACGTTGTACCTGGTCAGCTCAACCTAAATGTTTATGACCTTTTTCATATATGTGGGGTGATAAACGGTCGATTAAAGGTAAGGGGTAAAGAGTTGATCATAGTGGCTGATCTATGTGTGTACTACACACTCAAACAAAACCCTCAGAAGCTAGGTTATCGATACTAGTCAATTTTTTTGAAGATCGTTGTTTTTTAACCTGGTTTCAACAGGAGTGCGGTATAGTGATGAACGTCTTCTTGTATCAGGGAATTATGAGTTTGACAAGAAAGATCCTGGGGAGTCCTTGAAATGAAAAACTTTCCATCTAGGTGTGTGGTTAGGTAATGTATTTCTCAAAGTTTTGGTTTAACTTATTATCAAAATTGTTGTGTAACTAGTGTTTTATGTTTGTACAACTTTGAAGGAGATTAATAGGAACTTGGAAGTACAAGAACAGCTGTACAATATTAGGAGGGGGTTCTACGGTAGGATCGACAATCTTGTCATCGACCTAGAGAAAGTGGGCACTTTATTTCAAAAGGCAGGCTTAAGGAGGTCGAGGGCTAAAGGGGCAGAAGTTTTAGTAATCGACGAAAAGTTGTCTGCGAGGAACAAAAAATTGTTGCAATGTTGGGCTTGCCTTTGGAAAATCCTTTGCTAACTGGGTATACGACGGACTCTGTAATGACTAAGAGAGATTCGATGTTCACAAAAACTTTGGGGAAGGGGAAGAAGAAAAGGGTGGCCAGTCAAGTTATTACTCCTTTGCTACCCCCGAAGAGGATGTCTCGAAGGTTGACTGTCGAGGAAGAGAAGAAAGTCAAGACACCAATTGTTGTGCCTGATGGGCGACCTCCACTAGCTTCGACGAGCATGCTGCCAAAGAAGAAGGCATCTTCAGAATTGTCAAAGAAGAATATGTCGAGGAATCTGAGACTGAGGTCTAAAGCACCATGGATGCATATGTGTCTGTAACAGCTGGGTTGGAGGCAAAAGTTGATGACTATTTGGTTGGTGCAGAGAGTTTGATAACTTTCTTTTAGCGAGGGCCACCGAAACATGTCGATGGTGAGAAATTTTTCTGCTTTGATTCGCTTAAAGAATCTGGTACCTTATTCGAATACTCATATTATGAATGTAATGCAGATTAAGAAGTTGTTGACTGAGGCTAAAGGTCATATTGTCGGTGGTGGTACTCTAGCAAATCAGATGGTTACTTACAAGAATATTGAGAAAGATCTGGTGAAGGAGAAAGAAGATCTGATCGAAGAAAAGATGGCGCTGAATGTGAAGTTAAATAAGTACAAACTAGATGTTGGGAAGGCGAAGGAAGTTTCTCTTCGTGATGCGAAGAAAACTTGGGACAAATAGGTCGAGGAGATAAGAGCCGACCTGGCGAAGGATAAAGAGGAGGCTTTGGCCGTATTGAGATCAAATT
Source organism: Kingdonia uniflora (assembly GCA_014058105.1). NCBI lineage: Eukaryota > Viridiplantae > Streptophyta > Magnoliopsida > Ranunculales > Circaeasteraceae > Kingdonia > Kingdonia uniflora. The sequence goes on from JACGCM010002704.1 coordinate 147,077, forward strand.
TTGAGAAGGATGTGCGGGAGCATGTAAACGATGTTCGAAGGTCGATGGAGGTGGAGCATGGGAAAGTTTTGGAGGAGGTAAGGGCTAAACTTATGCGAGATAATATAGAAGCTTGTAAGAAGGTGAAGGCCAATTATGTAGGGCAGTTCGAGGTGATTGTGCAGATGAAAGATCACTACAAAGGATTGGTCATTGCTGGGAATTTGGTTTTTGGTGATTCAGATGTGGAAGATGAGGTTCCTGAAACCCTGGAAGTTCATAGTGGGACGAAGGTTATCGATTATTTTGTGATGATGAACTCTGAGGATTTGCGTCTCATGGAAATGCTTGATGTGCTTGCTCTGGGTGAATTCGCGAAGGTTGATGATGTAGTGTCTCCCCCTGCAGGGTAAATCAGGGTTGGAAAAACTGAACTTTTGTTTTTGAGGAGAGATGTAAAAATGGTTGATGGGACCAAAATAATATTTTGTTATGTTCATTGAATGTTGATGTTTTTATTTGTCGGAGATATGTATGAAAGTATTTGATGCATAATTTTTGTTAAATTTATGCAAAGTGTTGATATTCGACAAGATTGATATTTGCAAAATATGATATAGATAGTAGCAGAGTATTGCTTTGAAGCAAGTATTCGTAATGATTGAAGGATCGCCATGTAATGGCAACTATCAGGAATGTTTACCAGATGCTAGTCCTCATAGGGATATCTGGGTTTGTATTAAAATGAACAAAACATGGCATGTTTTGTTCGATATGTAATGAATGCAAACAAGATTATCCTGTAATTAGATAGTATTTGTCAAATAATTGAATGTTAGTTTTGACGCATACTTATCAAGTATGGATCGAGACCAAGTAAGGATATTAAAGACGATTGTAAAGATAGTAAAGATGATTATTAGTTTGATGCATAGTTATCAAGTATGGATCGAGACTAAGTAAAGATAGTAAGGATGATTGTAAAGATTGTAAAGATGATTGTTAGTTTGGATGCATACTTATCAAGTATGGATCGAGATTAAGTTAAGATAGTAAAGATGATTGTAAAAATGTAATTGATAGTAAAGATAGTTGTATTGGAATTGGCAAAAGTGGTTATAGTTATCATCTATAAAACATTTTCAGCTGGGTTGTTTTCCACGAATATTCGAGTTGTATTTCGTCATCAGTCATTAGCCAGTAAGTCCCGCTATCAGTCTTGTCACTGATAATATATGATCCTTCCCAGTTTTTTTGACAATTTACCAGAATTCTTAGGTTGAGTACTATCTTGAATTCGTTGTTGGATAAGGTCACCAATGCCAAATATTTGCTTTCAAACATTTTTGCTGTAATCTTTCTTCAGTGTGTCATGGTACCGTCCCAAGTTCGCGATCGCTTTGTCTCGGGTTTCTTCGATCCAGTTGAGGTTGCATAGGTGACCCAGTTCATTGTCTTCATCCTTGATTTTTCTTTGACCATTAGGTAGATTGAGCTCCGAAGGTATGGCAGCTTCGGTGCCAAAGGCCATCATAAATGGAGTACAACCTGTGGATATTCAAGGAGTTGTCATGTATGCCCATAGAACTTTTAGTAATTCCTTGACCCATCTGCCTTTCTTCTCATCGAGGCGTTTGCGTAGTCCTAATTTGATACTTTTATTGATGGCTTAAGCCTGTCCGTTGCCCTGAGGGTAGTATGGCGTTGAAGTAGATAGTACATTTTTATATTTATGGAGGAAACTAAGAACTTTGTTGTTGATGAATTGTTTGTTGTTATCAGATTATATCATGTGTGGCCAGTCAAATATGGTAATAATGTGCTCCCAAAGAAATTTAATGACTTCATTTTCGTTAGTGTGACATAGAGGAACTGCTTCGACCCATTTGGTAAAGTAGTCTATGGCCACAAGAATGAATTTGCGATTACCCGATGCTGGGTGGAAGGGTCCAATGATATCGATCCCCCATCTTTTAAATGGTTAGAGGGCATTGCTTATGTGTAAGTCGAGTGCTAGTCTTTTGATGTCTTAAGCGTGGATTTGGCATTTGTAGTACCTACGAACAAAGTCTTCACAGTCTTGTCATATTTTCGGCCAGTATAACCCTTGAGTGAATGCCCGTTGGGCCAATTATCTTCCTAAAATGTGAGCTGTGTAGATCCCATCGTGAAGTTCTTTGATTTTTATTTGAGCCTGTCTCTGAGAGATACATTCAATAAGTGGTCTTCTTCCTGTAATGCGATAGAAGATTTTATCTTGTACTATGAATCTTAGGCATTTGGCCAAGAGTGATCGGGCCTGTTCTTTGTTACATGGGAGGATATTGTAATTAAGGTATGCATAAAAAGATCTTCTCCAATCATCTTTATCTTTGTCTTCAGTAATATTGATTTTCATCGTATAGCTTATATCGAAACTAGAATGTTTGATTACTTCGACTTCCAAAGTTCTTTTTTTTACTTTCTTTGAGCATTGCGGAAATGTATGCCAATGGGTTAGCGTGGTAATTTTCATCTCGAGGGAGGTAAGAGATTGTTGTTGACTTGAATTTGTGTATTTTTTCTTCAATCAAGGCTGCACAATCAACCATCTTGACTGATGTCTTGAATATCTTATTCTAATGATTAGCGACAAGCAAGGTGTCGACAAATACGACTATTTCTTCTGCCCCAAGTGTTATAGCAAGATCCAATCCATGAAGGATAGCTTCATATTTTGTTTTATTATTGGTGGCATAGAATTTGATTTTAATAGCTTTTTTGATGCGATGATTGGATGGTGTAACAAGAACGATGCCGATTTCTGACCTTCGCGGTCCAGCAGATCCATCTGTGAAAAGTCTTTATCTTGTGCTTCATGACCAGGCGTCTGGTTTTGCAATGGAGCCATCAACCAATACTTCTTCGAGTTCTTCCCAATCGGGGTCTTCGACTGGAAAATCTGCCATGAAATCAGCTACTGCTTGTCCTTTAATTGATATTTGAGGCTCGAAGGAGATGTTATATTCACCGAGGAATACAGACTATTGCTAAACTCTTCGTAATTTTTCTTTTTTAGTGAGTATAAGTTTGAGGATATTTAGTAATAACTTTGTTGGGATATGCTTAGAAATAAGGTCAAAGTTTCTGAGAGTTGTAGACCAAGGCTAGTAGTTGTTTCTAGGTTGTTGTATATCTTTTCTTAGCAGGCATGAGAGTTTTGCTGATGAAGTAGATTGGTTTTTCTATACCGTCGTCTTCGTGAATAAGAATAGAGCTAATGGAATCATCAGTTGTGGACAAGTACATTGTTAATGTTTCGCCATCAACTAGAGTATTTATTATAGAAGGACGGCCCAAGTATCTTAGAAAACCAATTCGCAGTCAGGAGTCCAAACAATTTCCTTGGGATGTTGTTTGGATAGTAAAGTTAGATTTCCACGAAGATGGTGGTAAAGAAGTTTGCATCGATCAGATGATTTGGAGATGAACCTGTGAAGAGCAACAATCTTGCCAACAAATTTCTGTACATCCATTTTTGTTCGTGGAGATGGCATTTCCATGAGTGCCTTGATTTGTGCCAGATCGATTTTGATTCCTCTCTTACTAACCAGATGTCCCAAAAATTTACTAGATACGACACCGAATTGGTATTTTTCTGGGTTGGGTTTCATTTGGTAGGTACGAAGGATATCAAAGATGGTTTGGAGGTTATTGCAGTGATCTTCACGCTTCAAGCTTTTGTAGATCATATCGTCAATGTATACCTCTATGATTTTTCCTAAATGATCTTTGAACATTTTTGTGTCAATATATTGGTAAGTGGCTCATGCATTCTTCTACCCAAAAGGCATTACTGTGTAATAGTAAAAACCTCTTTCTATAACAAAAGTTATCTTTTCTTGATCTTCTTCGGTGAGAGGAACCTGATTGTAACCAGAAGCTGCATCCATCATTAAAAGAAGTTTGTGTCCTGCAATAGAGTCGAGGGGTTGTGGGATCAATGGGAGAGGAAAGTTATCTTTTGGGGTAAACTTGTTGGGTTCTGTGAAATCAACGTAAACTTTAATTTTTCCATTTTTCTTTGGGACCGCCACTATGTTTGAAACCTATTTTAGATACTTTGCTTCCCCGATAAATTCTATACGAAGGAGTTTGTCAATTTCCTCATTTACGGCTTCGCGAAGGCGGGGAGCTAGATTTCAACATTTTTGTACAACTGCTTTGCTGTCTGGAAGGAGGTTGAGCTTGCGACATGCGATCGAAGGATTAATATCGGACATCTCTTGGAAAGACCATGCAATGATGTCGATACTTTCTTAAGAAGCTGGATCATGGTATCTCTTTCATCGGATGACAGTTTAGAGCCAATGAATGTGTTACGCCCGGGCTCATCGAGTTCAATGGAATCTACTACTTCAATATGATGTTGCTCGGATGTGGGGGTTGTTTTCTGCTGTAGTTGTTATGCTTTGAGAAGTTTCGTTGTATGAGAGTTGGTTGTGGTGTTTTTGCGCATACGTGCAACTGGTTAGCTGCCTTTGGTTTCGTAGACTCCGTGATCTGTTGGAAATCTCAAGGCCATATGATATGAGGAAGGTATCGAATAAAGCCAACTCCACCCTAAAATTCCTAAATATTTGAACTCATCATCGATGACCACGAATTTAACGAAAGTGACTTCAGATCTCGCTTGAACAGGCAGGGTAATTTCTTTTGTGGCCGATTCTTTAGAACCGTTAAAACTTGTGATGGTGGTTATCGAAGCCTAAATATTTGAGTCCCAAAACTTTAATTACTCTTCTGAATAAAACATTTGTTGCGCTTCCTGTATCGACAAAAAGTGTGTGTAGGTAGTCATGTCTTACTTTGAGCATAATGACCAGAAGGTCGTCATGAGGGTACTTGACATGGCAGGTGTCACAGTCCTCAAAGGTAATATGGTACACACATTTTGATTTGCTCGAGCTGGGGAGAAGTTTTGCTAATTTATTTGAGGACGTCATTTTTCAGCAAGATGTAATTCCATCGCTTTGTTTTCTTTTCTTTCCTTTCAATCTCAATCATGTAAAAATGGCAAGACTTCCCTTGGCCTTGCACTTGATCAACGTCTTTGTTTTTTGTTTCGTCTTTGAGGATCTTTTGAATGTTGACTACATAATTATGAACTCGTCCAGCTAATACAATGTGATGACAAATTTGAATGAGAGAGTAGCAGTTGTCAGTTTCGTGACTATACACATTGTGATACTAACATAAAGGTTTGTTAGGATATCAAGAATTGCTTGTGTTGCCCAATAGAACTCATCTCCCTTTATAGTTGGTAAGATAACGGAGAAAGTTGTTATCATTGGGGGTAGAGCTGGGACAGGTCTATCTGGTCTTCCGTCCCTTCTTCTAGTGTTGTCGGTATTTCTTCCACGTTGCTTGGGTGCTTCGGTGGTGGTTAATTTTTGGGGTGGCGATGAAAATGTTTTGCGAGAATGGATAATAGAGGAGTTTTTCATTTTATCCTTCTTGGGCCATTCTAATTCGATGTAGTTATTAACAACATCAATCATCTCTATCACCGCTCGGGGTTTGTGCAAGGTAAGCTCTTCTCAAACTTTGGAGTCGATATGCAGGGCTGAGGTAAAAGTTGGAACGACAATTTTGGGATCTGAGTTCCCAATTTTTCATGTTTCCTGTAAGAAACGCTTGTAAAAGCTTGTCAAGGTTTCTTTTATGTCTTGCTCGAAGAAGAACAAAGAATCTATAGCTATTTCTCGCTCCTTAACATAAGCAAAATTTGACTCGAAGAGACGTTGTAATTGGCTGAATGTGGTGATGGAGCCTTCGGGGATTGTATGAAACCATCTGAGAGGTTTCTCTTTCAGGCTCATCTTAAATAATTTGTATAACATATGGTCGAGTTTGGAGTACAATCCAACTGCAACTTTGAAGTGTCAGACGTTAGTAAGAGGGCCAGTGAGGCCTCCATACTGAATAAATTTTGGCATGTGGAAATTATCTGGAATGGGCTTAACTTCATGATGAGGAGAAATAGGATTCGTTTCGATCCTATCGAGAGCAGACCATCCACCTGGGATGTCAGAGCTTATGGCTTGGATTCTATTATTTAGGTCGTTCAAGGTGATGAATTGTGGCAGATGAATTGGTATGGCTGTAACCTGTGGGTCAACGTCTCCTTGTCCTTCAGGTCCCAATCGGTCTTTGATTGGTCATCTTTCTGGTGGTGGTGGAGTCTGATGACGCGTGCGTCGACTTATTTGGGTTGTCGACGTTGAGGATGTAAGTTCAAAATGTTGAGAAACCCTATCTGGATTTCTGGATCTGGATCGAGAAGTACTTGTTCTTCTCTTGGATGGTTCTCTCTTTGGGTTGTCCTGGAGCGATGATCACTTTGGGCCTGAGGAGGCGACGTTTGTCGGCCAGTAAGCCGATCTTGAGTTCTTCGTAAATTTTCCATTTCTTTATGATGTGTCTAAATTTTTTGGTCCAAGGCCCTTCTCCTTTCGTCTCTCTCGACGTGAAGAGCTTGGGTGTTAATGCGCTGATCTTGCAACCTCTGGACTCGATCAGATTCTATATGTCTCTGTAGTTCGATCCACACTGTGTAGATCGACTGTTTCTGGTATGGGTTAATCTCATGATTCCTCAGCGTACTAGAATGGCTTCGGGGATTCATGTTTGACATTGGATTGGTTTTAGATCAGATGAGGTAAAGAATAGTGTGGTTTTCCCACAAACTGCGCCAATGGTAATGGCGTGTTTTTCGGGAGGATAATCTTCGCCAATACTTTTAGTAAGGATTGTGCAATAATAGACTTAAATAAATAAGATTTTATTGGAAACTCAGTATAGGCTGAGAAAAACCACGACCTCGAGGAGGATTTTGATGTAAAATATAATAGGTTGCTAGTTATTATAGTTTTTGGCATGACAGTACAGTAAGGAAGAATGAATAGTTGAGTATTGGATCTGAATAATCTATTCTCTACCTGTATTTATAGTAGATACATACAGTTTACAAAAAGAAAAACAGTTTCCTATTTCGGGGGAGTTGGCGAACTTCGTGGATCTGTAACGGCTCTTTCTTGACCAAGTATAACAACTACTTTTAGTAGGTCGAGGACTTGCGGAATCTTCTCGAATGCTAGGCTATCTTCGACTATCTTACGCTAGCTTATCCTTGTCGAATCTGGGAAATATGCTACTACAGTTAGTCGACAGAATGGGTAGATTTCAAAAGGCCATAATTGAACACTTACCGTGAGGAGAAAACAGACATTCTGACTCACTCGCTTATCTTGCTGGAGTCCACAGAACGGAAGCCCAATATTTAAAGATTGAAGTAGTATCCACCCCCAACATTAACATCGTCAGCTCAAATATCATTAATACTAGGGGTAACAAAGAGGTTGGACGATTGAAGACGACCTTTCCTCACATATATTGGACTAGACAATATATTTGATGGCGAGCTCCCCGAAGATGTCAATGAAAGAAGACGATTGATAGACAATGTTAAACGATACATCGCTGTCAATAATTTCTTTTACAAAAAGTCAGTCACGGGGACCTATCTCGAATCTTTATCTGATAAGGAGGCCTAAGACTTCCTGTATAATTTTCACGAAGGCACTTGCAGATCCTATGCGGTAGGAGAGTCTTTAGCAATCCGAGCTATTACTCAAGGAATTTTTTGGCCTCGAATGAAAGCTCAAGTTATCAAATATGCAATTGTGATGCCTGTCAACGAGATAGACCCAAAATTCAATCTCCGGCTTTGGAACTCCATTCTAGCAAAGTTGTCTAGCCATTCAAAAGGTGGTCCCTCAATCTCGTGGGAAAATTCCCAAATTTACCAGAAAAAATGAAACACCTATTAGTAGCACCGGATTACTTCACCAAGTGGGTAGAAGCAGTCCCATAAAGTCAAACACGCGAAGACTAAGTCATCAAATTCATATAGGAAAACACTATCATACGGTTTGGTTGCCCTCACCTCATCTAGATAGATAATGGACCACAGTTTGTCGGTTTAAAGGTGGTTAACTTCCTCAATCAACATAACATCATTCACTTTCCTTCAAATCCATATCACCCATAAGGAAATGGATAGGCCAAAATTACCAATCGTACTATAGTTAACGGGATAAAAAAATGGTTGACAGAGAAAAATGGTAATTGAGTACAAGAATTACCACACGTATTATGGGCATACCAAATAACACCTTGAGTGTCGACTTGATGTATACCATTCATGTTAGCTTACGGTACTGAAACAATCATCCCCACTCAATATCATCACCCAATACGTGATCATGCAATGACAAATGAAGAAAACGAGTTTTAGGGAGTATGTAACATGAACTGGATTGACAAAACAAGAGACATAGCGATCATGAACTTGGAAAGGTACCATTAGGCTTTAGTAAAGTCATACAACAAGCGCGCTCGTCATTAAGAGTTCGACATTAAAGATCTCGTCCTACGAGAAGTACCAAAACACATAAAGGAGCTAAATGTTGGGAAACCCACAGAAAATTGGGAATGACCTTTTATTGTTATTGGCAAAAGTGGCCTTGGCTCTTACGACCTCATTATATCAGATGAAGATCGAGTCCCCAATCCTTGGAACACAAGGAGATTGAAGCTGAATCGCAGATAACAACATATCACAGTTTGCGTGATACTATTTCTCACATTTTTGTATGTTGTTCTTACATTAATGAAATACTTGTGTTTGACCAACCTTCATTTTAATTCATACAATACTCTTCTACTACATATACAGAACACATCTACTATATTACAGATAAACAATGGGTTCATCCAATTATACTACTACATTACAGTTCGGTTATTGGTTCATCCAATTCGGCCAATAAATTATATACTTTAGGACCACAATTGGCTCATTAAAGTTCAACACAAATTTCTATTATACATACGGCTTACTAACTCTACTATCAGACAATATAAATTTCTCTACAGCATTGCCCTTTATACTCTATCTACTACATCTCTGGTGATAAAGCAAAAGTGACTCTTTTTTAATCAATACCAACTCCCCCTAAATTCTGAAGTTCACTTAGGGCGTCAATCACACGAACTTTCCCCAAATTCTGAAGGTCGTAGAAACATCAGTTCTGGCGCCCTCGCAGTAACAATTTCTCTTCCTTCATCCCATCTGTTCTTAGTAAGCACGCCTATTTTCGACGTAACACAATCCAGGTATTTAGCCCGCACTAACTGCATTTAACACTTCACACCATTTTCGATCATGCTGTCATGAATCGTGTCTCTTTCTTTTTTAAGTCTATTAATCTCACACACAAAGAAGGTAAGCACTATTGCCATTTCTTTATCATGCACCTCATTTACCTCAAGCTTATCCATATCAAGCGCGATGAGCTCTGCAATCCTTCCCCTCGCCTCATTTAGTAAACTTTCCAAATTTTTACAACAATCTGCCACCCGAGCATTCTCTTCCATAGAAATTTTATTACGTGCATCCATCACCATCATAAATTCATCCATTTGTCCTAACATAGCCAATGATTCCTCCATGACAAACTGGTCATGACGCCTCCGATCAACCTCTATGTTAAGATCTCGTTGGGCTGTCACAAGGTCTGCCTCCAATTTTTCATTTGAACTAGTCAGCTCTCCCACTGTTGTTCGAAACCCTATAAGATCTAATTCCAATACTTGAACCACGTTCTCTAAATTCCCTATCTTAACCTAGTAATTTTTCACCAAGTCATTCTGTTTCCTTTTAACTTCCTTCAAATCCTTTTCGTTATTTTTAGCAACATTCAACATTACCTCAAACTCTCTGGTTCACTCATTTGCCTCCTTAACAGACGCTCGCAAACAGACTATCATTTGCCTCCTCTAACGTGTTGATCCGAACCTGAGAGCACATAATACTATCATCTTCTTTCTTCAACATCACCAACAACTCTGTCAGTTTAGCTCGTGCAGTCATTAATTCCACATCTTGCTTGGTTACTCGTTCCGTGATATTACTTATGTGGCAATGAGCTTTTTCAATGTCTGACTTCTTTTTCTTCACAACCTCATTCCACTTCTCCATTTTCTCTTGTACACCTGCTAGTTCAGCCTCCTTTCTTACCATTTGTTAAATCAAATGACCTACCGTACTTTGCCCCTCGATCATCCTTAACTCCATTTTCACATTTAATTCAACAACATTTTGCAATGCTTCATGATTTCAGTTCAAATCAGCGTTTAATCTTTCATTCAAAATGGATAGAGCCTCACACTGACTTTGCACTTCTTCAAGTTTGATCTGCATTAATAGTTCAAATTCACATACAAAACAGTCCGCGCATAAAAATAGTTCACATATCAAATTTATAAAAATTACAGTTCATAATTTGTTATCACAACTATTGTGTACGATCGATCTTCATTTCTATTTAGATGAATTCTACTATTACATCTACAACTAAAAACAGAATACATCTATTAACATTACTACGACACATTCCATTTATTATCAGAATAGTACACCAAATATCTAATGTATATAGCAATATTCGAACAACATAGATAATTTAATTTCGTTCCCTTGTTGAACTGTGAGAAGACTGCCCTCTATTCCCCGATCGTTCTAACTCGTCTACCTGCACATCCACAGGTGCAGCAAAGTTCACCACCTCCTGTTGGCGCTGTCTTTGTCGCGAATGAGGTAAAAGACTATCGACCTCCTCCTCGTTCTCTTCTGGCAAAATTTGTACGGGTTTAGGAGCTGGTCTTTCAACACCTTGTTCATCCCTATCCTTTGTAAACCACATATTTTTAGCCTTTTCATTATCTATATCAAAATCTTTCCCACAATCCATAACATACTTCCTAAATTTGTTCTCCACCCTTGCTAACTCACCTTCGTAAAACTTAATCATATTCTCTATATGACTTTCATAGTCCATTTGAGCTACGACCTTGGCATGCGATGGATACACATGCTCTATCAAATGCATATGCGCTCCATACAAGCGCTTACGCGTTTCCTTTTGTAATACATCCAAAGCATTCAACTTCTCTTCCATCTTCTTTCTGACAGTTATTTCTTTTGCCATTTGATTTTCCAGATGTGCATTTTGTTTCGTACATCGCTGCAATGTGTTTTGCAACTCGTTTAACTCACCTTCTAACTTAGTTTACACCACTCTCCGCTCTTTACTTATTTTGAAAAACAAAATCCTCATTGATCTTCGACCCTATACAAAGCCAAGAATATCAGGTAAGGGACCTACGTCACCGCATATAGTAGACACACCAGCCCAAGCCAAACATTTTTTTGCCTCTAAGTTTTGACGATTACGAACTTTTTGAGCTGAAAACCAAACTAGAGCTAAATCAGGTACTACCTCCTTTTCTCTTAAGAACTCTACATAAACATCTTTTAACCCCTGCTCTGGATCTACTTCGGCCTCCAAATACAATGTTAGAGTTAACAACGTCCTCTGACACTTGGCTTTATCACTCTTATCAGTGAAACACACTGAGTCTTTTTGATTTTTGTAATAACGCAAATCTCTCATCCCCTTTTCTTAAAACCTCATCCCTTTCTATTTTTGCATTTGCATATCTGGTAGATCATATAATTCTTTAAAAAAATTCTATGAATTAGATTTAAACTGCCTTCTCTCATATTCAGTTTTATTTAATACCTGTTGAGTATGAGCCACATAGTCTCTTGCTTGACTCAACGCTCTCTTCATTATGGTAACAGTTTTCCTTAACCGCTCTATCTCCTACACAAATTTCAAAATTTATGTTATCAAACAAAGATTCAAGCAAGGCACAATAAACTTATGTCTATTATAATTTGCAGTTTTAATACCAACATAAACAATCTCATCAGTCAAAATAGCAAGAAATAGTTCGAACAGGGTACAACAAAATGATATTAACTATTCTTGCTAATCTCTACCTCAGACGGTGACTTCAATCCAGCACCAGCAGCCCGAGTTATCTCTACTTGGGAAGGGGGTGTATTCGCTAGAGTAACATTATCATCAGCCGATTCATCTTCAACATTCGAAGGGAAAACTATATCAAGATACTTACCCTCTAGACCGAGAGAGATATCGGCCTCGGTTAACCCAAAGTGAAGATAGGACTGGATCAGATTGTCTGTGCCAGCCTTCACCATCTCCAAAGCCTTCTCCAGGGTCCTTTTGCACTCAAATATTTGCATACGCAACTCCTCAGTGCCTTTCACCGCCTCCGCCATTCTCTTTTTTTCCTTCTCGAACTGCTCACCGACCTCCTTCAACTGGGTTGTTTGAGCATTGAACTTTTGAGAAAGCTCTAAATACTCCTGGTTCCTCTTCTAAATAAACTTGGTAGACCCTTTCACCAACATCGAGAGCTCCCAACATAATAAACAGTCATCAATGGATATATCGACCACACTGTAGCAACCAAAGCATATTAATATATACCTGCGCCATCTGCTCTTGAAATACGACATCGAGCTGCCTCGGTTTTGTCCCAGCCATATCAAAACATCTTTGTTGTACTAACCTCAACTTGGCGATAGCTTTAGGCCGAGTTTGGTCACTACCTTCGACCTCATGTTGCTTCCATTTTTGAGAAACAATCCTTTCTATCTCTTGCGGAACTACCTCACTCACTTTTTACTGCTCCACAACATCCGTAACAGCTAGCTTGACACCCTTTTTCCCTTGGGCCGCCTCTATAGAAGAGTGAGAAGATTCTTGTAGCATTTTTTTCACCCTATGGAACTTTTGCTGCTCGCTCGAACTCCCTGGCAGCGGTGGGGGGATACTAGTCAAGTCTCATAAAGGTCCGTATTCACAACATTCTCAAGACCCTCTTAACTAGCCATAACCCATTTTTTGTGAACTCGTTGAACCTTTGAAACTCTAGAGTCCACTCTTTTATCCCTGCGGATATTCAACTCCCCAAGCACTTGCTTCAACTTGACCTATTCATGGGCTACGCAATTAAATAAGCTCGAGTTGTCTAGAACGCCTTTAGGTTCAGGACCTGAGATAAAATTAATGAGATGATTAGAAGCTTGTAGACAAGCAGATATTCAGTCAAGATAGGAGAAGTTACTTACTCAGATTAAAATATTTAAATTCCAGGTCGAGTGTTGATTCATCTAGAACCTACATACAGTTACCACTTACCCATACAAGATGGTCGTTCTATAGTCTCCCAGCAGATTTGAAATAAAAAAACTTCAGCCTAGACGAATTACTAAATAGGTAACCACTCCTACGAGCTTTCACATACTTCATTTTGTAATATTTTAGTACGTTATCTGCAACGAACTGCTTCGCTGTACCTTTCTCCTTCTACCTCTCATTCAGCACTTCACAGACCCTCATCATCTTATAGGCATTCCCATTTAGTTGTGCGAGGCAATACTGCAATACATTCATAACCCCTTTTTGAAAATAAGTCAAGGGTATCCTAAGACCATAGATCACTTGGTTCAGATAACATAGAAACCCAGCATTCGGGACTAACATACCAGATCCATTATAGCATAAAATATCCCCAATTCCTCTCTCTGCCTTTCACAGGTTGAGATTAGGCACTTAAACATGTACATTTTCCCCTTGCTATGAAACAAAGGTCCTAAACCACAGGCCTTGCTCCTTTACGTAATCTCCCTAGTTCCCTGTTAACATCTTTTTAAATTTCAGAAATTATTTCCCTCTATCTACTCCTTCCGAATATATGTAAAATGTCTCATCCTCCGCCCCTGTTTCAACATCTTGCTCTACTATATCACCTATATCAATGGGCACCTCAGCTACTATCCCCACGGTGACTTCCCTACCATCTATGGTCTCTTCCATGCCTCCATAATCGTCCTCTCTACCCGATGAAAATGCTTCCTCCGAAATGGATGAAACTGCAAATTTACTACTAGGTTTTAAGTTTTTAGAACACATACTCGACCTATAGGTAAAAAATATATTTTATTATCCGTCTCTATGATTCATTCTTCACACAATTACATGATATTCCACAAAAATAGCACATAAAAACCCCACCCATACTTACTTTCTCGTTACTACCCAGTAAAATAATTTTCGAACTTTCCACAATAATAGCAATTAAAATTTGATTTTTCTCCTTCTCCTACAAAAACAGTTATAATGCACATAATTTCTGCAATATTCACAAATACAGGCGAATAATCTTTTTTGAACCCCCTACATTATAATATTACCTATATCCAATCAGTGACATGCAAAAATGCTTCACAAAACAGCAAATATATAGAATACTATTCACTTCAGACGTAACAAAGAATCAAAATTTTACTCACCTGTACTGGAAGATCCACAGTCTTCTACTCTGCCCACAGCTTTCATAAAGGTTGAGTGATTATGCTACTTTCCCAATAAAATCCTTTTACCAGATGAAGTTTTTGATACTACAGGATTACGATCAAATCTCATACTTTTTCTCTTTGTAGAAATACTGGTTATACCACTTTTTTCTCTCTCTATAACTGTAGGTAATTTAAGAGGGAGAGAGAGAGATGAGTTTTTATACTCTCCCTCAGTTTTTAAAATGATGGCTCCCTCCGACTCGTGTCAGTCATACCTACCGCCTCTACAGGCACGTCTTTTCGCCCCACGACATCATCATTAATTCTGGGATAACATGTTATGTTATCACGTTTATCCCTCACTTCAACCATTAAACAATTCAATTCCCCCTTCCCAAGAAAATTTATATGATCACTCACCATGCTTCCAATTAATCAAGTTCGTACCACACCGTCCGTCATTCCTATAAATAACAAATATTCAAAATTTGAAATCATCTACACAGCTGTTGAAACCAGACAACTGTCATCTAATATAACTGCCCCATAAGCGGCATAGCAAACGCACTAGTCCTATTTTTCAGGTCACAGTTTTAATATAAATTTATCCTAAATTCTACAGATAACAAACACATAATACTGCAAACAAATTACTTATTCTGTCGAGCTATAAAAGTTTGATCTTTCATTCAAGTATAGTTACATTTAAAATAGCCTGGGTGATTCAATTCACCACATTGAATTATCTCCCCCCTGCTGCCCTCTCGTCCTCCTCAGCTAGTTTATCTAGTGCGATCTCTCGAACAGTATCCTCTCGCAGGGTAGCATCCTGAAGTAAAGCACGGAACACATCACACCAGAAATAATTATCCAACTCCACACGCCTACCTTCGTCATCTAAACCGTCCAACTGCAACGGCCACTCTGGTAATATAGCATTATACAGCAATAGGCAAAAGTACCGCTCACGAAGTTTGGCCACCTTGATGGAAAGCCTACCTTCCACCGCATGTCGAGCACGCTCTGAACGTGTCCTCACGATGACAGCTTCCAATCAACAAAAATAGAGTTTTTCCTGCAGAAGAATGCGATGAACAACACTCGAGGATCAAGATCTTATATAACATACATGTAGATCTTTTTGTACACCACCAATATCGCCTACAAGCCAGATTTTGAGGGACGATATATTCTACTAAAGAAAATTTTTAGCAACAAGGATATTAGTAGATTTTTGAGTATATTTCTAGACAACTCATACTTTACATCCTAAGAAGTATCTTCAATGCAGTACGTGAATATTATTCCTCACATCTTTCGAACAAACGACGTGCCTGAAAAAGATTGAGATCGCATAAAGTACAACAGTTCAAGTCCATCCCAAGATAGCTCCAACCAAGATACTACAGAACACATATATCCTTTACACGACTACATCAAGACATTTTCAAAACAGTTCAAGAAAGTTCTCTTAAGGACGACATCAATCACAAAATATTAAAGTACGGAGAAAACATTCTCTATCAACAACAAATGATATTTATAGCCTGCCAGCAGCATACTTTAAATCCTACAAAGTCAATAGGGCTCAGTTAATTAAAACTCTAACAACCTAGTCCATGGAAGTAAGAATATTGGGAAGGAAAACTGTGTTGAATTCCATTGCATAATTGCAAGATGGAAAATCAAAAATTCTACAAACAGTTCGTATAAAATAGTTTGACGAAAGCATTCTCATATTTGCCTAGTACAGTTCAAACCCACAAACACACCCGTCACATTTTAAGCATTATTTATACCTGCTGATTATGATAACTTAAGATCCCCCACATCCCGCATATGAGTCAATACGTATCCATTCACATCATCCATCACTGATAACCCTAAGATCATGTTAGAAAGTTATTTGAGTTTATCTTTCCAAAGCGACCTCATTGCATTTCGACCATCTCCTTTTTGAACTAGCTTCCACAATTTCTCATATGTTTTACATACATCCAAATTTTGCTGTAGCTCAATTTTTGATTTTAACACATTCACTTCTACAGCAGATTGATGTCTTGTAGCTTGATTGAATAGACTTATTTTAGTTCGATACAAGTACCTGTTACATTAAAGCATATATATCTCCAACAGGTCGATTCGTGCATTGTACAAAATTAAGTTTTTCAACATATTTTCTATTTTAAGCTCGACCTACATAATTCTTTTTCGTTATTATTATTATATCCACTTTCTCACACACAACTTGATCCATCTACAGTTCGAATTACGATTTTCATTTTAAGCTCGCTTTATCAAACAGGGAATTAAATCAGAATGCTACAAATGTATTTTAGTTCGAATTGTAATACTCATCTTGCACAAAAAAGAAACTCTGATTAGCTTGAATATTCTTTACAGAATAATTTTTTAGAACTTTCCTGCAGATCGATCTACAGGTTATATTACATTAGTTTACTTCGCATCAAGTCATCTACACCTCCCGCATGAAACACTTCATCAAGAAAAATTAGGAAGATAGTTGTAGCAAAGCCTAAATCTAAAGAATAAACACATATTTTCAATCCCCGTCTCCGCCACCACCGTCTCTTCCTCCGTAACCTCCACTACTTCCGAGTGGTAGAGAAAGAACAATGATTAAAATTTTATAGAATCCAATCACTAGCAGGGTAACGGCGGGACTTCCTTGGACGTACACCAGCTGTCTTGCCCACCTCTGTAACCGTATCCTCTGCCAGAAGATGCAAACCATCCCTGCTCTCCTGCCCCGACGTCACCATATAATAAAAGGGCACCATTTGATAGTGTAATAGCCTATTTTTGTATTGGATGAAGATAGTGTCTTACACCCATGAAATATAGGAGATTGGTTAAGAATTATAAGTAAATAACACAAGATTTAGTGTAGAAAACCGTTGAATGGGTTAAAAACCATGATCTATCCTGAGGATTTCTGAAAGAATGGTGTTTATATAGATGCTAGCTGTCACGTCCAAAAATTGGCTATCTGATAGAAAATCAAACTATGCATCTCAAGGCGACAACAGGCCGGGCATCCCCCATGGATAAACCCCAGAGATGATAAAAAGAAACATTAAATTAATCATCCACTTTCATACAATAGAATCACTTAACGCACCAGAAAACACAAGTCTTATAATAATAATAAAACTCAAGAAATACGGTACTCAAACGGGGTCACTAAACAAGTGTGACAACTGTAGTAATCATACTAAAAGTCTACCAAAAAATGATAATAAAAAATAGTAAAAATAGAAGCAGCTTCGGTTTGTCACTCCAGCAACCTCCAATATAGCTATGTACTGCTGCAGTCTTCCTAGGGATCAACACCTGAAAAATGGATGGTCCAACAAGAGTGAGCTTGACCGAGCTCGCAAGTAACTTAAACCATACCCCTCGCCATACCGAGCGAGCCAGGCATGAAAGGATAAATAAGACTTTTAACGAATATGATAAAGGAGGAAAAGAAATAATGAAGACACATGTGAATAAAAGTGATATACTTGAATACTAAAAGAACTAACTAAATGAATATGATATAGCGGTATTCTAATGCCCTAATATGAGGGTGCAGTAATTTCTAACAAGAAATATTCTAACGCTGGCGCCAACCGGTTAGCTAGGGAGATAGGAATGGGTAGATGTCTTATGTGCACATGGTTCAGTTTAATTCAGTGGAACCACACTATCGCACCCTTCTGTTTGTACAGAAGCGTATTCCTTTAAGCCAGGAATTAACAGGGAAAAACACTTGATCAAAGTGTGCTAGGGGATTTCAACCCAAGAATCGCCATTAGTCCTATTGTTTTCTTTTGAGGTCTTTCAACCCCTTGGCAGTGCCAACCTAAATCGCTCTACCCGGTAGTGCACAGCCTACTAATTTCAAAAGAACTCTCTTTAAGGTCTCTCAACCCAAGGTAATTACCGAGGCAAAAAAACCTAAGTTATTTATGATTCTGGGATTCCAAGCCAAGGGCCATGTCAGCTTAGCCCCAATGTGTACAATTCAACTAGATTAAGGACTAGGAAGATCTAATGTCTAGACGACCAACTAATGACGAAGGAAGGTACCTTTCTCTCTCTAGATGGTTCGAATGCTCTTAAATCTACTATTGGAAAATCTTAAACTTAATCATACTCTTTATTCTCCTCTGAGAATGATCCACAACTCCTGTAGACAGGATCCCATTATAAATCTTTTATTTTGGTCCGACACGACTCTTGCGTAAAGAATTTATGTATCCAATATATCCAGGAACTATAGAACTCTCATATACTCTCTTATTGAGACTCCGGTGACGAGGTAACACATATGGAAACGGTATTCTTAGCACTCGTCCAAGGATCAAAATTACGAGGACTATGTCATGAACAAGAATAAGGGTTTTATTTGCTAATACGACCCTTACGCTAAATGTATGAAGATAATATAATCTAAAGCACTCTAGCTCTTGTAAAATAGGAAAACTAATACTAACTATAGTAATAACGAGTTCCGCTTAGATGTCCAAGGATCAAAACCACGAGGACGGTTTACTGTCTATCTATAGGGTTTACATTAATCAAGATATCATATATTTAAATGGGCAATGTAAATACCGCTATAAACTTTAATCTAGAAAGAAAATGTGATCCAACAAGTAACATTGCTTAAAATTGATCAGAGAGTACATATCACACAAGTGCATGCCATATCTAGAGAACAATACATAACCTGTCCTAAGAAGGGTACAACCCACGTACAATTCAAACCACCACCTTGGTTATACAAATCTAGGTTTCTGTCCCCACAATAATCATGTCAAATAGATGTAAAACCAAATATCTCTCTATTAATTTAATACTTAGCCCATGTGTACCCTACTAACTTCATTCATAAAGGTATTTCAAACTCTATGATGATTATAAATAAAATTCCAATACAACCTAACTGATTTTACAAAGAAGTCCCCGCTCAAAGCAAACTTCACCAATCATTGACTACTACTTAAGAAGTTAAGGAATATGATATCACTATAGGGTTTAATCTAACTTTTCCTCTAAAGATGAATAACTCACCAACGATTGTTGGTTGGTAGAATACAACCCCGATCATGTTAATACAGCCCCAAAGATGTTACAAGTACCCCCGATCAACGATAGATAATAACGATTAATTTATGATATTAAGTCTCATTAACAAGAAGAACATATAATGAGGAAACCATAAGGAATTTAACCTAGCATGTGATAGATCTCCCAAAGCATGGAGAGAAGGATGGAGGAAATCACTTGCCCTATGATTGATTTAAGAAAGCAAAAACGGCCTTAGAACTTTGTCCGAACTTCTTTTCCACAACCTCCAACAAAACCCTAGCCTTTTCTCTTTTGTTCCTCTTCTTTCTCTTCAAGAATTCTCTCTAGAAAAATAGCTCTTTCTATAATCCGAAAATAGGGTTTTAGAGCTCTCCCTACTAATATATATAAAGGGGATGGTGAACTAGTCCTAGAGGTATTAGGACTTCTTAGTGTTTCTCTCTTTAAAACTCCTAATGTCTCTAGATAAGAATCTATAAGATAACTCTAAATAGGACTCCTATTGAACTTAAGACTAACACTATTAACCACAAAACAATTGAAGTAATTAATGACTAAATACATGCAATAACTAAACCTGATCACGAATAGTAATGAAAAAATAAAACCCGGGACATTACATTCTACCCCCCTACAAAAAAAATTGTCCTCGAAATTTGGCATACCTGAATGGACGAATAACGATGGATATCTACCTCGGACATCCTCCTCATGTTCCCAGGAAGCCTCATCTTGTCCGTGATTACTCCACTGCACCTTGACCATAGGAATATCCTTAGTCCGGGGAACCTGCTCCTTACAATCGATGATAGCAACAGGTTGCTCGACATAGGATGCATCCTCTCGAATCTCTAACGGGTGCCAATCGATGATATGGGATGGATTTCATTCATACTTCTGCAACATAGATACATGAAACACATCATGCACTTTATCCATCTATGGTGGCAAGGCTAAACGATACGCAACCACCCCCACTTTTGCGAGTATCTCAAACGGTCTGGCGAAATGCGGTGCCAACTTCCCCTTCTTACTGAACTGCATGATACCCTTCATAGGAGAAACCTTTAGAAAGATGTGATCTCCCACTGCAAATTCCAACGCTCTTTGATGAATATCTGCATAACTCTTTTGTCTACTCTGCGCTGTACGAAGACGCTCTCTGATAATGCTAATCGTGTTGGTGGTCTGATGAACCATATCCGGCCCAAGCAAACTAGTCTCTCCGACCTTTGGCTAACAGATAGGCGATGTGCAAGGTCTACCATACAATGCCTCGAAAGGCGCCATGCCTATACTAGATTGGAAACTATTATTGTAAGCAAACTCCACCAACGTTATGTGATCATCCCAGCTCCCCTAGAAATCTAAAGCACATGCTCTCAGCATGTCCTCCAAGATCTGGCTAACACGCTCTGTCTGACCGTCTGTCTGTGGATGAAACGCCGTGCTAAAATCAAGCGACGTATCCATGGCTCTCTGAAAACTCTTCCAGAATCGCCCTGTAAATCTAGCGTCCCTGTCGGATACTAATGATATAGGGACTCCATGAAGTCTTACCACCTCTTTGATGTACAAACGGCTCAACTCTTCTAAAGTTGATGTCGTGCGAATCGGAAGAAAATGCGCCGACTTGGTAAGCCTATCCACAATTACCCAAATGGGGTTATGATTTCTTCGTGTCTTCAAAAAATTGGCCACAAAATCCTTCGACACGAACTCCCACTTCCACTCTGGAATAGGTAAAGGCTGTAACTCCCCTCCTGGTCTACGATGTTTGGCCTTCACCTGCTGACACGTAAGACACTTGGCAACAAAATTGGCTATCTTTAGCTTCATATTGTTCCACCAATAGTATCTTTTCATGTCCTGGTACATCTTCGTACCCCCTGGATGAATGGTGAATTTGGAACAATGAGCTTCATCCATAATCTCTCTCTTTAGCTCCGACACATCCGGTACACATAATCGGCCTCGAAACCTAATACTTCCATCAGAACTTATTGTATAATCATGTCTGTTATTATCAGTACTCATCAACTGCAACTCTGAATCCTTTTTCTGAGCCTAAATTATTTTACTGATCAAAGATGGTTGAACAACCAAATTAGCTAGATGAGCTTCTGACAACTGTGAAACTGAACGTACTCTATAACTGGCAGCTATATACAACGACTTCCCCTGCTCTACCATGAGTCGTGCAACTATAGCCCGTGGCATGCGACTCAGCGCATCCGCAACCACATTAGCCTTCCCTGGATGATACTATAAATCAAAGTCATAATCTTTCAGAAACTCCATCCAGCGACGTTGCCTCATGTTCAACGCCTTCTGTGGAAAGAGATACTTCAAACTCTTGTGATCTGAAATGAGTTCAAATTTCTCCCCATACAAATAGTGCCTCCAAATCTTTAGTGCAAACACAATCGCCGCCAGCTCAAGGTCATGCGTAGGATAGTTCTTCTCATGAACCTTTAACTGCCTCGACTAATATTCCACAACTTTACCTTCCTGCATCAACATACATCCTCGACCACTCAATGAAGCATCCCTATAAATAACGAACTGGCCTCTGCTCGAAGGAATGGTCAGAACTGGCGTTGAGGTAAGCTTGGTCTTCAACTCCACAAATGCTTTCTCACACTTGTCATCCCAACCAAACTTAGCATCCTTTTGGGTCAAAGGAGTCAGCGGTGTTGCAATCCGAGAGAACCCCTCAATAAATCTGCGATAGTAACATGCGAATCCCAAAAAACTGCGTATCTCTGTAACATTGGTAGGCTGGCCCCACCCTAACACAACTTCGACCTTTGAAGGATCTACGGAAACTCCTTCCCTGGACATAACATGCCCTAGAAATTTAACTTCCTCTTGCCAAAATTTGCACTTCTCTAGCTTAGCATAAAACTGATTATCTCTATGCATTTGCAAAACTATCCTCAAATGCTTAGCATGATCTTCCCTCGACTTGGAGTAGATCAGAATATCATCTATAAAGACTACAAGGAACTGATCAAGATGTTCCTTGAAAATTGTATTCATCAACTCTATGAATGTTGCAGGTGCGTTAGTCAAACCAAACGGCATAACACGAAACTCATAATAGCCATAACGCGTTCGGAATCCTATTTTGGAAATGTCGTCATCTTTGATCCTGAGCTGGTGGTAACCCAATCTTAGATCAATCTTCGAAAAAAAAGTGCCCCACGTAACTGATCGAATAAATCATCGATCCTCGGTAATGGGTACTTGTTCTTGATTGTCACTTTGTTTAGCTGTCGATAGTCAATACAAAGCCGCATCGACCCATCCTTCTTCTTTGCAAATAACACAGGTGCTCCCCACAGAGAGACACTAGGTCGAATAAAGTTTTGCGAACTCAACTCTTGTATCTGTTCCTTCAGCACCTTCAACTCAACTGGCGCCATTCGATACAGTTCCCTCAAAATTGGTGCAGTCCCAGGTACAAGATCAATACCAAAGTCAACTGTCCTACGTGGCGGTAATTCTGGTATATCCTGGAACACATCTTTAAAATCTTGAACCACTGGTATTTGCCTAAGCCTTGAATCTGACGAAACCACTTCCGAGTGTGCAAGAAGGCTAGAGGAAAGGATATCAGATCTAGTACCATAGAAACGGAACTTTTTCTTACCAGGCTCACAAAAGACAATAGACCTCTTAAAGTAATCCAAAGTCGCATGATTTTTTAAAAGCCAGTCCATCCCTAAAATGATGTCGAACTCCTCAATTGCCATGACTATTACATCTGCGGGCAATACTGAGTCGCATACCACAATAGGACAAGTCTTACAGACAAGATTGAGTGAAACGGAATCCCCCAAGAGTGTGCTCACAAATAACCCTACATCTAGTGCAATAGGATCTAACTTCAAGGAATACATGCACAAATATGAAATAAAGGAATGTGAAGCACCAGTATCAAAAAGTACTCTAACTGGAGATGAATGCATATATAATGTACCTTCCACCACAGTGTGTACTGCATTCTGGTCCCTAAGTGCAACAACAAAAGCTCTACCCTGACCCTGACCTTGGCCTTGGGGTCTATGAACGTCTGAGCTCCCTGCCTCTGTGGTTGTTGTCCATGACGCTGCTACTGCTGTCCCTGACGCTGCTACAGTGTTTGTGGCCTCTGATCAAAATGACAGGGGCAAAACCTATCCTGATGCCCTTTCTTATTGTAGACAAAACAATTACCCGTGATAGCAAACCCATGAGTCTTCCCTAGAACATTCGTCTCCTTCTGATCTTGGGTGCCCTCGGATGTCCTCTGTTTCTTCCAATGCCCGTTTTTTCTCATAATTATTATTATGCTCTGCCTTATTCTTGTTGGAACGATCACCCTTCTTCTCTGCTTTATTTTTTTGCCTTCAGTTCCTTATCCTTGTAATAAGCATTATTGTTCTTCTAAACTAGTGAAGCGCGAAGGGCAACCTCTGAATATGTCCTCAATCTCAAAGCAACCAGCTTAGATTGAATTCCCGGCTTCAATCCTGCTTCAAACTTCTTCGCCCGGTGAACCTCATCGGTTACTAAAAGTGGAGCATAACGTGAAAGCTTGGTGAATTTGGCCTCGTATTCAGTCACCGTCATCTTAACTTGCTTCAAGCTATAAAACTCTGCAGCCTTCTCATCTTGGTAACTCTCTAGAAAGTACTGCTCAAAGAATCTGGTCTTGAACTCAACCCAAGTCAAGGGCTCCTCACCAATTATACGCTGAATCATTTCCCACCAATGGTCTGCCTCTCCCTCAAACAACTCAGTAGCCACCTCAACGTTTTGATTTTCCATACAATCAAGCGTTTTAAAAGCCTTTTCCATCGACTTCATCCAAGTCTCAGCCTCGACAGGATCAGGAGCACCTTTGAAAGGTTTAACCTTCAGTCTTTGTGCATCCCTGACCAATCTCAAAATTGGAGCTATCTGCTGTGCCCTAGCCTCCTCATGTTGTGCCTGCTGTTGAATATAAGCCGTAACTCCACCCAGAGTCTGATAGATCTGATACAAGTCTCCATGAACAAGGGGTACCTGATGAGCAGCAAATCCAAGAACACTGTTATCCTCATGGATAGAAGGATTAGGAACAATCGAAGAGGGCTCCTCCTCAACCGGGTCCACTGGGGGTTGCATCGCCGAGTCAATGGAAGGCTGGTTCTGAGCACCTCTGCCAGCACCCCTACTAGCACCTCTACCACGGCCTCTACCGAAACCCCGACCAGCACCACGGCCAACCCTACGACCACGTCCTCCGTCCATCTGATCACCGAAAAGCAATCAGTTAGCATGATGGTCAAAACACAATCAAAGCGTAACCCCTAACACAATACAAACAACCAAAGAAAACCAAATGATAAAAACAAATACGATCCCTAACTCCTTCTATCATCTAGTCGTCTAACGTATGTTGTATCATTAAGGAATAAGCCTTCGGCTCTGATACTAAGTCTATTACGCCCCAAAATTGGCTATCTGATATAAAATCAAACTATGCATCTCTAGGCGACAACAGGTCGGGCATCCCCCATGGATGAACCCCACAGATGATAAAAAGAAACATTAAATTAATCATCCACTTTCATACAATAGAATCACTTAACGCAGCGGAAAACACAAGTCTTATAATAATAATAAAACTCAAGAAATACTGTACTCAAACGGGGTCACTAAACAAGTGTGGCAACTGTAGTAATCATACTAAAAGTCTACTGAAAAATGATAATAAAAAATAGTAAAAATGGAAGCAGCTTCAGTTTGTCACTCCAGCAACCTCCAATATACCTATGCACTGCTGCAGTCTTCCGAGGGATCAACACCTGAAAAATGGATGGTCCAACAAGGGTGAGCTTGACCGAGCTCGTAAGTAACTTAAACCATACCCCTCGCCATACCGAGCGAGCCAGGCATGAAAGGATAAATAAGACTCTTAACGAATAAGATAAAGGAAGAAAAGAAATAATGAAGACACATGCGAATAAAAGTGATATACATGAATACTAAAAGAACTAACTAAATGAATATGATATAACGGTATTCTAATGCCCTAATATCTTAGTATCCTAATATGAGGTTGTTGTAATTCCTAACATAAAATATTCTATCGTTGTCGCCAGCCGGTTAGCTAGGGAGAAAGGAATTGGTAGATGTCTTATGTACACATGGTTCAGTTTAATTCAGTAGAACTACACTATCGCACCCTTCTGTTTGTACAGAAGCGTACTCCTTTAAGCCAGGAATTAGCACGGAAAAATACTTGATCAAAGTGTGCTAGGGGATTTCAACCCAAGGATTGCCATTAGTCCTATTGTTTTCTTTTGAGGTCTTTCAACCCCTCGGCGGTGCCTACCTAAGTCACTTTACCCGGTAGTACACAACCTACTAATTTCAAAAGGACTCTCTTTAGGGTCTCTCAACCCAAGGTAATTACCGAAGCAAAAACCTAAGTTATTTATGATTTCGGGATTCCAACCCAAGGACCATGTCAGCTTAGCCCCAATGTGTACAATTCAACTAGATTAGGGACTAGGAAGATCTAAAATCTAGAGGACCAACTAATGACGAAGGAAGGTACCTTTCTCCCTCTAGATGGTTCGAATGCTATGAGTCTGTCACGCCCCAAAATTGGCTAGCTGATATAAAATCAAACTATGCATCTCAAGGCGACAACAGGTCGGGCATCCCCTAAGGACGAACCCCACAGATGATAAAAAGAAACATTAAATTAATCATCCACTTGCATAAAATAGAATCACTTAACGCAGCGGAAAACACAAGTCTTATAATAATAATAAAATTCAAGAAATACGGTACTCAAACGGGGTCACTAAACAAGTGTGACAACTGTAGTAATCATACTAAAAGTCTACCAAAAAATGATAATAAAAAATAGTAAAAATAAAAGAAGCTTCGGTTTGTCACTCCAGCAACCTCCAATATATCTCTGCATTGTTGCAATCTTCCTAGGGATCAACACCTGAAAAATGGATGGTCCAACAAGGGTGAGCTTGACCGAGTTCGCAAGTAACTTAAATCATACCCCTCACCATACCGAGCGAGCCAGGCATGAAAGGATAAATAAGACTCTTAACGAATAAGATAAAGGAAGAAAAGAAATAATGAAGACACATGCGAATAAAATTGATATACATGAATACTAAAAGAACTAACTAAATGAATATGATATAGCGGTATTCTAATGCCCTAATATGAGGGTGCAGTAATTCCTAACATGAAATATTCTAACGTTGGCGTCAACCGGTTAGCTAGGGAGATAGGAATGGGTAGATGTCTTATGTACACATGGTTCAGTTTAATTCAGTGGAACTACACTATCGTACCCTTCTGTTTCTACAGAAGCGTATTTCTTTAAGCCAGGAAATAGCAGGGAAATATACTTGATCAAAGTGTGCTGGAGGATTTCAACTCAAGGATTGCCACTAGTCCTATTGTTTTCTTTTGAGGTCTTTCAACCCCTTGGCGGTGCCTACCTAAGTCGCTCAACCCGGTAGTGCACAACCTACTAATTTCAAAAAAATTCTCTTTAGGGTCTCTCAACCCAAGGTAATTACCGAAGCAAAAAAACCTAAGTTATTTATGATTCCGGGATTTCAACCCAAGGACCATGTCAGCTTAGCCCCAATATGTACAATTCAACTTGATTAGGGACTAGGAAGATCTAAAGTCTAGACGACCAACTAATGATGAGGAAAGGTACCTTTCTCTCTCTAGATGGTTCGAATGCTCTTAAATCTACTCTCAGAAAATCTTGAACTTAATCATACTCTTTATTCTCCGCTGAGAATGATCCACAACTCTTGTAGACAGGATCCCATTATAAATCTTTTATTTGGGTCCGACACGACTCTTGCGTAAAGAATTTATGTATCCAATATATCCAGGAACTATAGAACTCTCATATACTCTCTTATTGAGACTCCGGTGATGAGGTAACTCATATGGAAACGGTATTCTTTACACTCGTCCAAGGATAAAAACCACGAGGACTATGTCATGAGCATGAATAAGGGTTTTATTTGCTAATACGACCCTTACGCTAAATGCAGGAAGATAATATAATCTAAAGCACTCTAGCTCTTGTAAAATAGGAAAACTAATACTAACTACGGTAATAACGAGTTCCGCTTAGATGTCCAAGGATTAAAACCACGTGGACGGCTAACGGTCTATCTATAGGGTTTACATTAATCAAGATATCATATATTTAAATGGGCAATATAAATACCGCTATAAACTTTAATCTAGAAAGCAAATGTGATCCAACTAGTAACATTGCTTAAAATTAATCAGAGAGTACATATCACAAAAGTGCATGCCATATCTTGAGCACAATACATAACCTGTCCTAGGAAGGGCACAACCCACGTACAATTCAAACCACCACCTTGGTTATACAAATCTAGGTTTCTGTCCCCACAATAATCATGTCAAATAGATGTAAAACCAAATATCTCTCTATTAATTTAATACATAGCCCATGTGTACCCTACTGACTTCTTTCATAAAAGTATTTCAAACTCTATGATGATGACAAATAAAGCTCCAATACAACCTAGCTGATTTTTGAAAGAAGTCCCCGCTCAAAGTAAACTTCACCAATCATTGAATAGTACTTAAGTTAAGGAATATGATATCACTATAGGATTTAATCTAGCTTTTCCTCTAAAGATGAATAACTCACCAATGATTGTTGGTTGGCAGAATACAACCCCGATCTTGTTAATACAGCCCCAAAGATGTCACATGTACCCTCGATCAACGATAGATAATAACGATTAATTTATGATATTAAGTCTCATTAACAAGAAGAATATATAATGGGAAAACCATAAGGAATTTAACCTTCCATGTGATAGATCTCCCAAATCATGGAGAGA
Organism: Kingdonia uniflora; assembly: GCA_014058105.1. Lineage (NCBI taxonomy): Eukaryota > Viridiplantae > Streptophyta > Magnoliopsida > Ranunculales > Circaeasteraceae > Kingdonia > Kingdonia uniflora. Next base: position 175,409 of record JACGCM010002704.1, read on the forward strand.
AGGATGGAGGAAATCACTTGCCCTATGATTGATTTAAGAAAGTAAAAACGGCCTTAGAACTTTGTCCGAACTTCTTTTCCTCAACCTCCAACAAAACCTTAGCCTTTTCTCTTTTGTTCTTCTTCTTTCTCTTCAAGAATTCTCTCTAGAAAAATAGCTCTCTCTCTAATCCGAAAATAGGGTTTTAGAGCTCTCCCTACTAATATATATAAAGGGGATGGTGAACTAGTCCTAGAGGTATTAGGACTCCTTAGTGTTTCTCTCGTTAAAACTCCTAATGTCTCTAGATAAGAATCCATAAGATAACTCTAACTAGGACTCCTATTGGACTTAAGACTAACACTAATAACCATAAAAATTGAAGTAATTAATGACTAAATACATGCAATAACTAAACATGATCACGAATAGTAATGAAAAAATAAAACCCGTGACATTACACTAGCTATTACAAAGATAAAGAGATTGAATATCTGAGTTTTTGTAGGGACAACCTTTTCTAAGTGTTCTCTAATTGATCATAGCCATCCCAAATTCTGATCTCCAAGTATCTTTTTATAGGTTTTATAATATGACCGTTGGTTACATTGATGGCGTACATTTTGGTCGTCCATATTTGATGAGTCTTTATGATGTCTTTTGTAACGTCTTGATAGTTGTTGATCTGTAACGGATTTATTAATACTCTTAGCTGTAACTCCAGATCGTTGGAGATGATACGATCTGTTGATAAGTGAAGGAGTATCTTCTGCAGTGCAAAGTTATAGGATGCTTTGATATCTTCAAACTGTAGGTAAGGAATTATGTATTACGATCTTCATGTCTTCCATCTTTGATTTGTTGTCAGTATGCTTTCTCGAACTATGTGAGCTCGCATATTGTACTTAGTACGAGGATTGGAAATAAGCCCTCACAACTGCCCCCTCTCAGCCAATAGTAAGATAAATGTGTGTAGCGAGTGGTGTTGGTTTAGAAGTTCAGTCATTTGGTATTAAATACTGCATTGATGGTTCCCCGTTATCTGGAATAATTCTTTTGACTGTTGGGTCTCCCAAAAATTTTGCTTGAGATATGTGCTTATGATAAAGACTGTATTGGAAGTCTTGGTATACATTTAAATACTGTTACTATAAAACATGGTGAACAGTTGCTATCACTGTTCATCCAGGTTTACCCTGTCTGGCCTTCAGATTTGTAGAAGTAGTAGTGATGGTGAGTACTCGTAGTCAGGCTTATGAGGTGAGGGTTCAGAACAAGATGACGATTCTTCAAACTCATTATTTTGGGAACCAAAGTCTTTCTCTACCAACTTCAATCCCTATTCCTCCAGATTTTTATGGGATGTCGTTGGACGAAGTTGAGGATGATTATCGCCAAATATGGCGATTCCACTATATGGTCTTGTTTGGTGCTCACCGTCAGGCCTGTCTGCGGATACTTTCAGGGGATGCGGTGGTGGCAGAAGATGAGAAGGTTGGGTATCGTCTGTGAAGTATTGCTGATACCCTACGAAGGATTGGGTGTTATAATGGTGGAGGTGGTCCTTAGTCTTCGGTGGCTGCGGAGATGGTGGGGGTTACAGAGGAGTGGTGGGATTAACTTTGACTTCCATCCTTTTGGGAAGTTGATGTATTTCAGTTCTTCTTCTTGGGCTTTGAGTTCTTTTGCTGGGCCTGCCATTGTTTCTACTCAAGTGTTACACTGTCATTTGTAAAGTAGGCTATTATTTGTAAAACAAATAGTTATCTGTAAAACTTGTAATCTTGATTTTCGAACTGACTGAAGCATTCGTCCTTGTAAATTGTTTGTCTTGAATAATAAATTCGAACTTTATTATCTTGTCTTGTAAGTGTTTGAAACTTTTGGAATGAACTGCTGTAGGACACCGTGGAATAATTATCGAACTAGTCAAAGATTACATAGGTCAGAAATATGTAGATCAAATTGTTGCTGAGTTGGATGAAGTATATTTAAACTGTGTATATCGTGTTATATATTTGTTGCCTTGTTGAGAGATATTATTGTCATGTCTGTGGAGAGGATAAAAGCATAATATTTTTTGTTCTCTATATAAGTTCTTGTTGTGGGAGTATCATCATAGTCATCTTGAACACTGTGATCATGGTGTGGAACTTGGTCGCAGCTTCTGATGTGGTGTGTTTTTCAAACTTATGTTTGATGTAGAGCTATGTGAGGTAGCAGTTCGAGAACTCATGCTAGGTAAGCTTGCTAAAGATGATGAGAGAGCTGCTGGTGGGGAAATCAGTCCATGTGGTGAAGAGAACCATCCGTCTGTAATTATATGTAAGGTCGGATGAGTGACCATAGTAAAATGATTTGTTTTTATTAAGGTCGTCTTGTCATCACTTTCTGTATCTGTGATAAAGATTGAATGAAATATAGTTGTAGCAGGATTTGTTGCTAATTTTCTGCTTCTGTCAGATCTGAAATAAAGGTAAGTGATAGCTGTAAATAGCTGTACTAGAGTTTTGAATTGGAAATCATGCTATAGATAGTGTGGCAGGGTCGTGTAGTCGCAGAGGTTGTTGTTGTACATAAGTAATCGTGTTATGCAATTTGCATCAATCTTCATGGGCAGTGAGTCCTTGAATTTAATAATGGCAGAAGAGAGTGACAAAAGAGATAACAGAGCACGCTAATCTAGAAATCATGATGAGGGCAAAAAAAAGGATGTGTCTATAGAGATAAATGATGTTGACGTGTGTCCTAAAGAGCTGCCGTTTCAGAAATCTAGGGATATTATAAAAAACTAGTCTTTCTCTATCCCATAGACCATATTCAGTTGCAGAGAGAGAGAGAAGTATTTCTAAAGAGAGAAGTCTTCAAATTTATATCGTAGTCCACCGTTATGCCATGATCTTGCTACGACAACCAAAGTTTTACCGTCTGAAGTGAAAGTTGTGACCAGAATCAACGACTTCTGCTCTTCTAGTACAGGTTAGTAACTTTGTTTCCTCTTTTTCTGCTGTTTGTGAAAAGTGTGTTTGTTGATTGCCATGGTAGATTGTAGTTGCATGACTGAATTGCTTGATAGTGTGAATAATTTATTGGGTAAGGCTGATGGAGGAGGCCTGTTTGATTATAAACTCTGAACAAACTTTTCCTGTATGTGGTAGATGTATTCCAAAAATTCAAAACCCAGTAGTAAAATGGTGTTATCCTCTAGTGAGGAATCATCGCCGTCTGGTAGGACTATAGATGATATAGAGGCGAGTAGTACCATTGTTGTTGATATATTGGCTGTTCATTTTGGGGAGGATAAGTTATTGCATGTGGGGATTGAGACTGGGCAATTTTTTAGGTATCCCGAGAATGTTGACATAGCGAAGAAATTTTTGCAGTATAAAAAAGGTTTAGATGGAAAATGAGGGCATTATATGATGAATGCAGGGTTGTGGTTTAGGGCTCTGGTGAGACCAGGTGGTAAGATAGAGCATTATCAGGTGCCTTCCCTGGATCAGTGGAAGAGAAATATGGGTATAGGAGATGATATAGATATATCTTATTATAATGGAACTGGTGCAGAGGTCGTAGAGGAAAGATTTCTTTGTTACCTAAACCAGGTTGTATATGGGTTGAGCATTCCCCTAACCTTTTTCCAAAAGGGGGTAATGAATGCTCTAAAGAGCTGCCCTGGCCAATTAAATGGTAATGTCTTTGAGATGATGAGGGTCTGTGAAACCCTTAACAAGAGATGGAGAGATGGTGGTATTGCAAGAGAGTTTATTGCGAACGATGTCTTGAAATACTATAAGTTTAAATTTATGAAAGATCAGAAGAGCGGATACTTTCTTAGTGATTCAGCGAGGCCAAAATTCTTTGATTTTAAATCTGCTGGGAGACCCTGGTGCGACCATCTAGTGATGGTGAGGGGTAATTGTCTGTAAGTGCCTAGGGAACCGGCGCTCGAGCTGATATATAAGAATTTTAACGAGAGTAAGTGTCTTCATTCTGCCTGTAGTTCATCTTTTAATTTGTTGCGAGCTACTAACATAGTTTGTTGTTGATTTGGCAGAGCCTAATCCCAAAGGTGTTGCTGATACATCAAGTCTGTTCGACGTCGTTAGTCGAGAAGGAAATGAACTGAACAAAGTTCTTGGAGAACTAGGTATCCGCAGAGATAAGAGGCTGAACTCTATAGTTAAAAAAGTGCAGCGAGCTCATCAAAATCGGGCTATGGCTACTTTTGGTTCTACTTTTGATGACATTATGGAGATTCTTGCCTGTGCTGCAGGTACTTCGAGTACCCAAAATCGATGACCTAGAAGAAAAAGGTCGTTGCTCCTTTCTGAGCAAACAGCTCTTATGCAGGCGATGCAGGGGGACACTTAGGTGGTGGATGCTACTGTAAATGTGGTATCTCCTCTGAAGAAGCAGAAACAAGAGTCTGGGAAAGATAGCCGAGCTTCTTCAAAGGGGGTTAATCTCAAAGCGGTGGAGCAGGAGGCGTTAGAGTTGGCGAAGTGTGATCCAATACTCTTAGATACTCAAATTCAATCCAGTATATCACAGGTATGCATGATGATTATATCTGTTTAAGTAATGATCCGATCTGTAATACTGCTTTATTGTATTTGTGGTACAGCTTTCTGTTGCTTGGCGATCAACCGTGGAGGTGTTGAAGGTAGCTGCTGTGGAGCGTGCCGAGCATGACGCTGGGAAAACATCATTGACTGAATAGCTGAAGGAGTGAACTACGCTATGTGAGTAGTTGCCGAAGGAGAAGGCTTTATGGTCAGAACTGCTGGAGCATGAGAAAACTTTGTAGAAGAAGGAGTTCGAAACAGAGAGTACTTTGTTGAAGGAAGAACTCAAAGCTGATGGTAAAAAAGCTCTCGACAGTGTGATCACTGCTTGAAATAGTCTAATTCAGGCATTTTACTTTTGGGGGTTGAGGAAAGATGATGTCAATCTTGCTATTGCTGGGAAGTATGGTGAGATAACTTTCCCAGAGGAGGATGCCTCTTCAGTGACTGATCAACCTTCTGAGCAGACCCCGGCTCCTCCAGTGGCTGATGATACGACCAAGGAGGTAGCAGGAGCTAATTCTTGATTATGTAGTTGTCACATAGTTCTGAAACTTGTCTGGTTAAATTTGTCCTTTGTATTGGTGATAGAACTATTTTTATTGAGACTTGAATTTTTTACGGTTGCTGTTGATATATGTTGTTTTGATGGTGAATGTATAATTTGCATGTAGGAGGTAGTTCGTTTGAGGGGAAAAGTGAGCGAGATGGAGAAGGCCTTGAGTCGTGCAAGGGATTCTATCAATCGTACTCAACAGGTAAACAATAAACTTGAATATGAGAGACGTCTTCATAAGTCTAATTTTGATAACACCTTTAAGGAGTTATTCGAGCTCCAATGTAGATATGGGAAGATAAAAATTGAGAGGGATGAGGTTTTGCGGAAAGAGAGCAATATGTTTACCTTATTCCGAGAATCCCTTAAGGATAAGCAGTTCGTAGATGAGAGTGATAAGTTAAAGTGTCAGAGGTCGTTAATGTCTTTGACACTACTTTGAGGCCAAGTTGATAGTAAGCGGGGCTTGAAGGAGGCCTATTTAGAATTGTTAAGTGAGAGAGGTGTAGTGCCAGATCCAGCTTGGGTAAAATTCTTAGCTTAAGAAGCACGTAATCACCATAGTATAGAGGCAAAAAGATGTTCAGCTCGAAACTGCAAAAATATGTGGTTTGCAAAAGGTAAAAAGGGTGGGGGAGCTTTAACCTCGAAACCGCGAGCTGAAGAGTTTGAGGAGGAGGTTGAAGATCTGTTACCTCAAAAATGGCATAAGACTCGTCATCAAGAGGTCGTAATCTTTGATGAACCTCTGCAAGTAGATGTGAGTAGTAGTAGGGTTCCATCATAAGGCAACTGAACTGTGGCATATAATTGTGCTTTGCATAATGTAGTTGATCTGTGTAGAAATATCATCATATCTTGATGTTGTAATAAATGTTGTTGAATGATATGTCCTGTTTGCATGAATGTCTGTTAATAGATGTATGCCATTTGTAATCTGTTCTTCAAGGCTGATGACATTAAATAGGATAAACTGGCTGCTTTATCCGCATCAAATAGGGAACTGACTGCAAAGATGCAGCAGTGTTCGTTGGCGGTTGAAAATACGACCTTTTTAAATTTGAAGCTTGAAGCAGATATGTTAGAGCTGCAGAGTCGGCTCAATTTTGTGATTGTAGAGTTATCATGTAAGGATGCAGAGATATTGACAGCTAATAATGAAGACGAACTGTAGAAAGAATCTTTGAAGAAGAAAAAATTGGAAACCATGGCTGCGAACCAACAAGTACTGGATCTGTCAAGTACGATTGAAAAACAAAAGAATGATCTGTTTTATCATCAATCGGTAGCAACAAATAATGCGAATCTGTTAAAGAAGCAAGATGATAAACTCCATAATATACGAGATCGTCTAAAATAGTTGAGGTGGGATTTGCGTGAGGCATGAGATTCTTGTCAGAGAAAAAGTGAACGTGCCAAAGCTCACGAAGAAGTATGTAAAAAGAGAGATCAAGACCTGAACGTAACCATCAATAAGTGTGACACAAGGATCTAGAGCGGGCAAAGCAAGCCTTGGATCTAGAATGTATGCAAGGTAATGTAGTTTATGAGGAGCTCCATGTGAAGTATAAGGAGTTGCAACAGTCAGTGGATACAGAGAATGATAGCGAGTATTGTCAGGCGTTGTGTGAGAAGTTACAACTGATGAAGCGGGATATGAGTTAAAGTGTGCAGATAACGAAGCAGTATAAAGATTCGTTGCGGAAGGAGAAAGAGTTTTTGGTAGATCGATGCAACGATCTTGAGGACGTGCTAAACATGGTGAAGACCGAACTTGGTGAAGCTATGTTGTTAACTGCAGATAATGCTACATTGCGCACTATGGCTATGTTGCATGCTGATGTAGAGAAATTACGGCAAGAGCGCGATTCGATCTTGGCTCCTTCGTCTGAGCACGGTATGGAGTACGATATACAGCTAATGCGGTTGCATTATCTAGATAATCTGATGCCGAGAGTTATGGAACTACTAAATGCATCTCCTGCTGTAGTTGATGTTGTAATACCCTTCCCTACCTAACCTTCGTCTGGTCCTGGGGAAGGTTCGAATGTTGTACGCTCGAAGCGTGAGGAGTAGTTAATTTGTTAAAATTGTAATCAGACAGAGTGTAAATGTGTCTTTGCTACAGAAAAAATGTCAAACGTTGAGTAAAAAATGTTTTTGTTTTATTATCTCTATGTATGGGCGAATTGGGTGAACCAATAAACGACCATGCAGAGATATATGATTGTAGCGATGTTGTATTCTCTTTTGTATATGTTGATTTAAATAAGTCAATAAGCAACCGTAAAGAGATGCATTGAATGTTAAATAGTTATATAACGTGTCTCGGCCAGGTCGAATTGATTGACTCAATAAGCGACCCTCGGGAGAGCGTGTATACTGGAAGAGCTATACTATAGGTCTTAGTTACTAGTCGAATTGAGCCTATCAATAAGCGACTGTAATGAGATGTAGTAAATATTGAATAGCTGTATTGTACATCTCTGCCAGATCAAATTGATTGACTCAATAAACGACCCTCGAAGAGCATGTATATTTGAATAGCTATGTTGTAATTCTCACTCACAGGTCGAATTGAGCGTATCAATAAACGACCATTATGAGATATCTTGAATATTGAATTTGTGTATTATGCATCTCTGCCAGATCGAATTGATTATCTCAATAAGCGACCCTCGGAGAGCGTGTATATTTGAATAACTATGTTGTAATTCTCAGTCACAGGTTGAATTGAACGTATAAATAAGCGACTGTTATGAGATATCTTGAATATTGAATAGCTGTATCATGCATCTCTACCAGATCGAATTGATTGTCTCAATAAGTAACCCTCGAAGAACGTGTATATCTGAATAGCTATGTTGTATAGGTCTCAGTCACAGGTCAAATTGAGCGTATCAATAAGTGACCATTATGAGATATCTTGAATATTGAATAGCTGTATCGTACATCTTTGTCAGATCGAATTGATTGTCTCAATAAGCGACCCTCGGAGAGCGTGTATATTTGAATAGCTATGTTGTAATTCTCAGTCACAGGTCGAATTGAGCGTATCAATAAGTGACCGTTATGAGATATCTTGAATATTGAATATCTGTATCATGCATCTCTGCCCGATCGAATTGATTGTCTCAATAAGCGACCCTCAGAGAGCGTGTATATTTGAATAGCTATGTTGTAGTAATTGTTGTAGTAATTCTCCGGTATAGACAGAGATAGGTAGAAATGCTTAAATTGAGGAGACTTGCAAGATGATGATGAAAAATTACTTTATTGAATAATATCGGATATTACAGCATGTTTATCTTCGATACAACTTCAATCGACGGATATTCCACGGATTAGGTATAGGTACACCTTCATATGTACTGAGATCGTAGGATCCTAAACTACTTGTGCCAGTTAAGATAAAAGGACCTTCCCAATTGTCTGCTAACTTTCCAACATTGGGTGTTTTGCGATATTGTGGGATTTCTCAGAGAACGAGGTCTTTAATTTTGAATTCTCTGTGTCGAACGCGTTTGTTATAGGATCGGGATAAAGCTAGATGATATCTTCCCAGATTAGCAATGGCTCTATCACGGGTTTCTTCGATCAAATTCAGATTGTATGCAATCTAAAATTCGTTTTCTTCATTTGTCATCTTGTGATCACATATTGGATGATGATATTGAGTGGGAATGATGGCTACAGTCTCGTAGGTCAGTAAAAATAGAGTGTAGCCTGTTGTTGTTCTGGGAGTTGTTCGGTAGGCCCAAAGTACATGTGGTAACTCATTCACCCAGTTCCCCTTTTTGTCGTCTAAACGCTTCTTGATGCCATCCACAATAGTTCGATTAGTAATCTCAGCTTGTCCGTTTCCTTGTGGATAATAAGGATTGGATGTGAAATGAATGATATTGTGCTCATTGAGGAATGCGACGATTTTGGAGCCAATGAACTGAGGTCCATTATCAATTCTGATGAGGTGTGATCTGCCGAATCGGATAATATTGTTCTCCCAGATAAATCTGATGACTTTGTCTTCTCAGGTTCGGCACAGCAGGACTGCTTCTACCCATTTAGTGAAGTAATCTGTAGCGACCAACAAATGTTTTTGTTTTCTTGGTGGTGTAGGAAACTCTCCTACGAGATCGAGAGCCCATCGTCTGAACGGCCAAGTGACTTGGCTCGAGTGTAGTTCGAGTGTTGGAGCCCATATTTTAGGTTCATGCCGCTGACAAGCGTCACACTTACGAGCATATTCGATTGCCTGTACTTTCATCTTTGGCCAAAACATTCCTTGAGTTAAAGCTCAGTTCGTAAGAGATCATCCTGCTGCATGGGATCTGCACGTGCCTTCGTGTAGATCATGCAAGAATTGTTGTGCTTCTTTGTCAGATAGACAAAGTAGGTATGGACCAGTGACATAAATTTTATATAGGAGATTTTCCTGGACAATGTATCTTCGAGCATTGTCAATTAATCTTTGCCGTTCTGTAGGATCCTCAGGAAGTGGACCGCCAAATTTATTTTGAGGTTCAATGTATGTAATGAAAGGCTATCTCCAATCATCTTCGATCTCCTCGTTGCCCCCAATATTAATGGTGTTGGACACAATGGTGTTAATGCTGGGGTTAGAAATGACGTCAATTTTTAAGTAACGAGCTTCTGATCCAAGGACTCCAGCAAGGTAAGCGAATGCATCTGAATGTCTATTTTCCCCCCTTGGGAAATGCTTCAAAGAAATTATCTGAAATTTGTTCATTCGTTCAACCACTACAGCAGCATAATCGACCATTCTCTCATTGGTTTGATATACGCTTGATTAATGGTTGACAATTAGTAACTAATCTGTGTAGATAGAGAGCTCTACTACACCCAGTGTGAGTGCCATGTCCAAGACATGAATTAATGCCTCATATTCTGCCTCATTATTGGATGCTCCAAAATTACGGCGAATGGATTTTTTGAGCCGATCATTGGAAGGAGTAATAAGGACAATTCCAATTCATGATCCGGCTGGTCCGACGGAGCCGTCAGTCAAAAGTCGCCAACCTTTTTTTGTTACCCAATCTGATTTATCTTCTGACTAGTCCGTGAGCGATTCATCTTTTTAACCAATAAAATCTTCTTCCTAATCAGGATCCTCTACTAAAAAGTCTGTTAGAAAATCTGTTACAGCTTGACCTTTTTCGGAATGACGTGGTTCGAAATGTATATCGTGCTCCCCAAGTGTTAGTAACCATTGTTGAATACGTCGAGATTTTTCGTGCTTGGATAAGATTTTATGGAGTGGATAGTTCGTCAAAACACGAATAGTATGAGCTTGGAAATACTGCTTTAATTTCTAGGATGTATAGACCAGAGCAAGAAGAAGCTTCTCGATTTTTGTGTATCTCGTTTTTGTGGGAGTAAGAGTTTTGCTGATAAAATAGACTGGTTTCTCAGTCTTTTCTTCGAGTCGGAGAAGAACGGAGATGAGATGTATCTGTGACAGCTAGGTATACAGTGAGTTCTTCTCTATCTGCTGGTATGCTCATAACAGGTGGTTTGCCCAAATAATGTTTGAGTTCGAGGAAAGCCGACATTTGTCTGTTCATTCAATCTCTGGATTCTTCTTTGATTTTCCTCGTGATGTACCCTGTCTTAACAGATTAAATAGAGGTCGACATCTGTCTGATGATTTGAATACAAATCTGTTAAGCACTGCAATCTTCCCAGCTAGTTTCTGAACATCCTTCTTTGTCTTTGGTGAAGGCATAGCTAAGAGAGCTCGTATGTTTGACGGGTCAGCTTCAATGCCTCTTTTGCTTATTAGATGGCCCAAAAACTTTATGGATTGTACACCGAACTGGCATTTATCAGGATTTAAACACATCTTGTAAGATGACAAAATCTCGAAAGTTGCTCGCAAATCTGTACGATGGTCTTCTTTCTTGAGACTTTTGCAGAGCATATCGTCAATGTAGACCTCCATTGTTTTTCTGAGATGGTCTTTGAACATTTGTGTTATCAATCTCTGATAGGTAGCGCTGGCATTTTTCAGGCCGAAAGGCATGACTTTAAAGCAATATAGACCTTGTTCAGTGATAAACACAGTCTTGTCTTGATTCAGGAAGAAGTGGTATCTGATTATATCCTGATGCAGCGTCCATCATTGAGAGGAGTTCATGCCCTGCTGTAGAATCGAGCAGATGATTGATGATTGGAAGTGGAAAGCTATCTTTTGGAGTGCGTCTGTTGAGATCCGCGAAATCAACACAGACTCTGATATTTCCATTCCTCTTTGGGACTACGACAATGTTCGAGATCTAATTTGGGTAAATAGCTTTGCGAATAAAACCGACCTTAATCAATTTGTCGATCTCTTTATTCACTTTGTCTCACAGTTTTGGTACTAGAGTTCGTTGCTTTTGTTTGACCGGTTCTGCTTTATCTTTCAACCCTAGCTTGTGGCATGCTATAGCAGGATTGATCCCTGACATTTCATGAAAAGTCCACGCAAAGACGTCGCTGTTCTCTGTAAGCAATTGTATGAGATTCGAGCATTCCTCCGTGTTTAAGAGAGTTCCAATGTGAGTTCTTCTGTGCGTGCCACTGATCTCGACGTACTCTGTTGGTTCGACGCTTGGCAATTGAGGTTCTGCTGGACTTGACTATTGTAATTGCTATGCAGGAGTTGTTATAGCTGGCTCAGTTTCGACGGAGATAGTGTTATCGCAAGCTCAAGCCAATTTCTGACTGCCTTTAATTTCATAGATCCATCTTTTCCAGTCGAATCGTAACGCCTGATGATATGTGGAGGGAATAGCCTTCATGTTATGCAACCATGGTCATCCCATGATGCCCTGATAATAGGATTTGGCATTGATGATGTAAAAAACTACGTCAAGTGTGACTGGCCCGGCTGTGATGGGAAGTGTGATTTTTCCCACGGGCTCTTCTTTAGAGCCGTTGAATCCAGAGACATTGATGTTACTCGGTTTGACCTTGTCTACTAAGCCCATTTGGTCGATTGTGCTCTGGAATAATAGTTTGATGATGCTGCCGGTATCTACCATCATTGTATGTAGAACTATGTTCTTCATCTTTAACATGATGACGAAAGCATCATGGTATGGAAAGTTGACGTGACGAACGTCACAGTCTTCGAAAGAAATCCCAGCTCGCCGATTGCTGGATTCCGGCAACAAACGAGCTTCTTTATCTTCCATCGTCAGATAATGGCATTGTCCAATGCGCCTACATTTGGATCTCTTGGAGTTGTGGACCGTTTGAGTCTTAATGAAGCACAAGTGTTTTTCTTCATTTATTTTGTCAACTTGGATGATCTTGGCGTCAGTCTTCTAGCTGTCATCCTTATAACTTTCGATGTCGACAATATACTCAAGCATTCGACCCTGTGCAAATATACTCTGGAGAAGAAATATCAGTGCGAAACACCGCTCCGTGTCATGACGTTGAATCTGGTGGTGAATACAGTATGGCTTTCCTGGTATGGGCGAAGGAGTATTGGCATTTATGAAGAATTCATCCTTTTGTATCAGCAGGTATAAGTCCGCAATAGTAGTTGTTAACTGTGGTATGCACAGAATTGGCTTCTTTCGTCCTTGGCAGGACTTGAATCGCTTCTTATCACCCCCATAGTCTTTACTTTTGTTGTGAGCACGTTCTTCGGGATGATCTTTGGTGGATAAAGTGATGCGTTGAGGTTTTGGTTTCTCAGTTGCCAGTTGGTCGAGGTCGATAAAGTTGTTGGCCTTCTCAATCATATCCTCCGACGTCAGTGGCTTGTTGAGAACCAGGTGTTCCTTGACTCGTCCATCCACAAGTATTGCATTCGTGAAAGCGGAGATTGTGATTTTCTTATCGAGGTTGTCAATTTTCCGAGCTAGTCCAAAAAATTTCCTGGTAAATGTCTCCAATTTTTCATCTGGTGCATGCTTGAGGCTGAACAAAGAGTAAAGACTCTCCTCCTTGTCTTTGTTGTGCGAATAGTTTTTGACAAACAGTTCGCAAAGTTATTTGAAAGTGGAGATAGATCCTTCACTGAATGTGTGAAACCATCGTAGAGGTTCACCTTTTAAATTGGTCTGGAAGAGACGGAAGAGGATGTGGTTGGATGTCGAATGCAGCCCCAAAGAATCCTAAAATTCTTGGACGTGCTCCACAGGATCTCCCCCCTTGTATTTATGAATCTTCAGAGTATGAAAACTGGTAGGTACTTCCTCGTCCAGCAACTCTTGTGCGAGTGGACTCATCTGTACTTTAGTATAGTTGTTCCTTCCAGTGAGTATTTGAGCATCTTGTAGCTCCTTGATGCATTTGTCCACCTGCTCCGGAGTGAGATGTTGTCGAGATGTGACAGCTCGTCTTGTTGCATGTCCTCCTGGTGGATTATACTTTCTTGTTGCTTCTCCCATGCGGTCATAGACTGAAACTCGAGGTTTTTTTCTTTTTTGTTCCTCTTGCTGTTGCAGATCGACTATCGCTCTCGCTGGCAATTGTGGATTAACATGACCCTGAGGTAGAACTGGCTTTGGCAGAATTTGATGCGGTGTTAGACTTTTGCCTCGATTTTCCAAGCGATCATGGACTGATACCCTCGAGATTACAGGCAGAGCGTTCTGTGGTCTCAGATTTGCTGTTAATTGATCTTGAAGTGATCTCTGATTTTGCTTTGCATGCTGGCGAGCTGTTTCTCTAGCTCCATTCGTCGTTCGATTTCTGCTTGCATAATATTTCGCAGATCCGTCACTCCCTCGGCAGCGTCAGGCAGGACGTTGGGTGATTTTTCTTGATTTGCCATCCTTCAAAAGGAAAAATGAATATGAAAGTTGGATCGGAGAACGTTGAGTATATGCTGCATTTCCGACAGACGGTGCCAAATGTAATAGCCTATTTTCGTATTGGACGAAGATAGTGCCTTACACCCTTGAAATATAGGAGATTGGTTAAGAACTGTAAGTAATTAACACAAGATTTAGCGTGGAAAACCCTTGAATGGGCTAAAAACCATGGTCTCTCCTGAGGATTTCCTAAAGAATGGTGTTTATATAGATGCTAGCTATTACAAAGAGAAAGAGATTGAATATCTGAGTTTTGGTAGGGATAACCTTCTCTAAGTGCTCTCTAAGTAATCATAGCAGTCCTAGATTCTGATCTCCAGGTCTCTTTTTATAGGTCTTATAATATGACCGTTGGTTACATTGATGACGTACGTTTTGGTCGTCCATATTTGATGAGTCTTTATGAGGTCTTTTGTAACGTCTTGATACTTGTTGATCTGTAACGGATCTATTAATACTCTTAGTTGTAACTTCAGATCGTTGGAGAAGATACGATCTCTTGTGATGTTCGCATGTATACGATTTGTTGATAAGTGGAGGAGTATCTTCTGCAGTGCGAAGTTACAGGATGCTTCGATATCTTCGAACTGTAGGTAAGGAAGTTTGTATTACGATCTTCCTGTCTTCAATCTTTGATTTGTTGTTAGTATGCTTTCTCGAATTATGTGAGCTCGCATATTGTACTTAGTACGAGGATTGGAAATAAGCCCTCACAGATAGTAATCGTCATCCGCCTCCTCTACCTCTTCATATGTCATACCATGGTAGGTAGGAGGCACATGAATGGGAGTAAGATGGTCAAGATTCCCAAAATATCGAAACTGTAGTTCTTGCACTTCGGTAAGAACCCTAGCCTCGTAAGATTGATGTCTAGTGGTCACCATCTTCTTTAAATAGAACAGTTACAAAGAAAATACTTGAAGAAGATCTGGAACGAAGGAAGTACTTGACGAATAATAGCTGCCACTGCAAACCACAACTCCATTCAATACTGAGTTCCAAATTCCCAATGTTAGAATGAATTCCAATGAAGCAGTATTGGAAAAAAGCAATTGGTTTTAGGGAACCCCACAACCACAACGAATATTCAATAAGGAACATTGGAAATGATCCCCACATATTGAATACAACATTAATGATGCTTCTTAACCAACAACACTCGCTCATGATATTTCTCGTGCTCTTGGCTGAGAGGGGGCGGTTGTAAGGTCTTATTCCTGATCTCGAGCTCAAGTCTCAGCTTTGACCATTATACATTTACTCGACCTCATCAACATACGATCACGTGACACATTTAGAACACATTATGGAGTAGTTACAAAGAAGGGCATATTTCTCATTCTCGACCGAAGCCTAGATATCGACCTCCACACCAATAGCTCGATTCAGCGAGCATTCAGAGTCATTAAAGAAGCCGTTACAAAACAGGAGGATCAGACTGTTACGCAATCAATTTAGAGACTCATCAAAATTATATTGTAATGTTTATCATTAAAAGTAATAATGGTCGTTAAACGATCATATTATAAGACCTATAAATAGGACTAGAGAACTACAGATTAAAGACAATGAATTCTACACATAAAATCCTAAACAGACTTTTCCTATCAGAAAATTCTATACAGAACTATCCAGAGCATACTTTGTAATAGCTAGTCAATTAATAACATCTCTTTTTCTAAATCCTCAAGAGAGGTCGTGGTTTTTACATATTCAGAGGTTTACACGCTAATTTTTGTGTTTGATAAGTTATTGCTTATTATGTTCTAATCGTATTCGGTGTGAGATACTATGTTCGAGATACGAAATTAGGCTCTTACAGGCGTGATGGGAAGAATGAGGGAAGAAAAGGAATTTTCTAGAATCAGAGCATCAACATAACAGATTATACGAAGGTAAAGTACTCTGGGGATGTTGTAGTTTTTGCTCTGAGCTCTAAGCATCACAGCCCCAAGCATTTAAGGACCCTCTGGAAAAACTAAACATGAAAGCCAATCTAAATTAGGGCAATAATCTGTAACACGCCCTGAGAACCACCCACGCAAAAGCAAATAACAACAAAAGGAACTTCGTGTCTTGTTTTGATTATAACAGTCATCGCATTACACTTACAATTACAAAAATTGTAACTTGATCGTCATCTATTAGTGGAACACTTAACTTAACATCATCAGTTGCCAAAACCCCAAGACCCAATAGAGGAATCTACATTTGCCCATTATTTACAGGAAAAGAACGCCTGTCAAGGTTCACACAAACTCAAATTTTTACTATACAAAGTTTCCTGAGTTTACAACCTTTGAAAGGGCATTCAGACTGTATGCAACAGATGAGAAGAATGGGTAGAAAAGTTTTTTCAAACCAAACAAGGGATAAAGCACGTTATGCTGCCGTAAAGAATGGATAATCTTCTCCCTCTGGAGCCCCAGATAAATCAAAGTTAGCAAAGCCAGAGAAACTCAATATCACATCACAGTTAGTAGTGAAACTCAATATCACCCAAAACTAGTCAGAAACTCCACCACAAACAATCTAAAATTGATTCTACTTAAATCCAACATAAACAAAATGGGGGCAAGTAATAACCGAACCATAAAACATCTAAACTTTGATTCCAAACAACTTCATTGAGGCATTCTCCTAAACCAACGGATCAAGAAAAATAAAGTAGCTAGAAGATTCTGCAGAAAAGGAAAAAATAAAAGAAATTTGGACCATCATCAAAGAGAGCTACGTAACTTCCCCACTCCTGTTTTTACTCTTCGGTAGTGACAGTTCCTTTCTCACTTACATAGATACCATCGAGGAACTTCCTAATATCCTTCTTTTTCACATGGCATTTCTGTCAAACACAAAAACAAACAGATAAATATCAAATTAGAATAATTTTTTGTTTTGGACATTGGTAACTTTAGGTAGAGAGATAACACTTTTCAGGGAATTAATAACGAAGGGAAAGATAAATATATACCTGGTTGATTAAAGCTGCTGACCTAGAAACAAGCTCAACATCATTCCCGTCTAATACGAGTTCATCCTTGACCTTCTCTGAACGAAGAATGGTCACACCGTCAAGCATATCCACCTTTCGCACCTGATGATATAGTCAAATTAAAATACTTAAGATAGATGAAAAGCCGCACCACAATCTATAAAGTGGAACTCCTATTCAATATTTGTTTCCAAGAGTGACTTAAGTGATAACGATTCGTCTTAGAGTATCTCCTAAAGTGCCTCACTACCTTAGAATCCAAGGTGCCACAGGATTTTCGACCTCGCACTGACTTGGATTTCCAACTCAGAAAGCAAGGTTGAGTCTTGGTGATTTTTTACTTCGCGATTGGGCGGCCAAGTATTGGGCGTTTGTTTGTTTTCTAATCGGGCGCATAAGGTTTGGGCGCCTAATCGTTTTTTTTCACAAAAAATTCAAATCGCGTGCCTAAGATTTGGGCGCCCAAAAAAAAAAATCAAATGCCCTAGTCTTAGTCACCTAATGAAAAAAAAAAAATCAAAATAAATAAAACAAGCATCCGAGTGTTGGGCGCCTGTTAAAAAACAAGTTTGGAAGAAATAGAACCTCACTGACTTGGATTTGCTTTTTTTTCAACCAAGTCAGTGAGGCACTTTAGGAGTTGCTATTAGTACTGCTTAGTTAAAGAAGTTAATGCAGGCATTTTCAATAAAGATTGCCAGAATATACTAACATTTTAAGTAAAGACTCTAAAATGATTAGACATCTTAATATTACGTTTCCTGCTTGTTTAGAAACTTCAACATTTTAAGATAAACATTGGACCTTTCAATCTGCACTATTTTCTATCAAATTTCTATGGAAATGCTTCAATTTCCGATATCAATAGCTCTCCTTTTTTCTAATCATTCCCATTATGTGTTTAAGATGCCCTGTTTAAACGATAACTAGATGACGATGAGCATTTCAGTACGCGCTTGAAGAATAATGCTAATGCGTCAAAGCACCAAACACTCCACCCCAACAATGGGTGATTACCACTGGCTAATTACATTCTATCAATCATCCACATCTCAGGTAATTTCAATTACCCCAAAAATGGGGCACTTAATTACATTCTATCAATCATCCACATCATGTGTTTAAGATGATTTGATTACGCCCCTACTCCGCCAATGCTAGAAGAATAATGGCATAATGCTAAGGTGTCAAAGTGCCTAACAATCCACCCCAACAATGGATGACTATCACTCACTAATTAATCACTCATCTACATCTCAGAAAAGTATGTCCAATTATCCCAACAATGGGAACATATTTCCTCTCAGAATTCAAAGTAACGCTTCTTAATTTCCCATATCATTAGCTCTTCTTCATTCTAGTTATTCCATCATGTGTTTAAAATGCCCTAGTTACGCTTAATACTCTACTCCACCAAAGCCAGAAGAATAATGGCATAATACTAATACATCAAACCGCCTAATCCTCCACCCCAGCAATGGGTAACAACCACTCATCAATCACATTCTATCACTCATCACATCTCAGTTAGTCCAATCACCCTAACAATGGGGTAAATCTACGCCCTCAACAAATAATCTCAACATTTCTTTTACTCCAATCAAAAACTAAAAATGTTCCAACACCAATTCAACAACAACAAAAACCAAGTGAGTATTACCAAATTATCACAAGCCCATACCCTAAAACTCCTAAAAATACTTACTGGGGTGCCATTTTTTACCTTCTTTTCGCCGAGAAAATTTCGAATCTCGATCCCTCGATTCCCATTAGTAATACTAGCATTGATAGGGAAATGAGCATAAACGAATCTCATCTTGTACCTATACCCTTTAGTAACACCAGTGATCAAATTCTCAACATGACTAAGAGCAGTTCGGATTGCAGCAGTTGTTTTCCTCGATCCAAACCAAGCATCGACCTTCAATTGTTTCTTTCCTGTTTCAGGGTTTGTGATTAGTTGGAAATCTAGGTTTAGATGTTTGAAGTTTCGGATTAGGGTTCCTCGAGGTCCTTCGACTGAGATCATCTTTGCTTTTACTTTGATCTTCACTCCTTCGGGGATGTCCGTCGTTTCTGAGGACAAGATCGTCTTCATCTCTCTCGATTGAGCGAGTGATCTTCTGAAACCCTAATGAGTTGAGGTTGAAAGAAACCCTAATTTTGAGCGATTTGATTATGGGTTTTTGATTATAAGGCCCATAGAATTTGGGCTTACCCAAAGTATGAAAAAGCACAGCACTGGTCGAATGGAAACAAAAGGGTTTGGGTGTGGATGCCGGTCAGGAGTGATCGGAGTAGTATGGCCGTATTGGCGTATCGCGGTGCTGCTCGATGTTGAAGGATATTCGAAGGGTTTTTTGCTCATGAAATCAGTGAATTTTTTTAGCATTGTTTTGGGGCTATGTTTGAAAATTGTCGATAAGGTCTAAGTATGGTGCGAAACATACAACTTGTTGTACAACAAAATTGATGTTCAACATTGTATAGGCATTGTAGGGACCTGTCCTTCGACCTGGGATAACATCAAACTAGTACCATACCAGACTCACGCAACATACACATGACATACAACCTGTCAGCAGTGACATCTGGACCACGATCTGAAGAAGAACGTGGCTCGAGCACTTCAAATAAAATAGAATGAGTCAAAGATACCTCTTACGAACTAGTAGTTACAAGAGTAACTCCTATTTTCCCCCCATTCCAGGAAAACGTGTTAACATACTGAGGAGGAGGTCTATAAAAGGAATAAGATACATAGGAGAAAATGACCAAGTTTTTCTAGCTCAAGACATCACAAATTGTAATCAAATTATTAAACTCAAGCAATAAAGTTAGTTTCACTAAACCCTCGAACTGAGGTCGTGGTTTTCACCTATTCAAAAGCTTCCATGCTAAACACCTGCATCAATTTATATTCTCTGTTATATTTGTGTCATAAGTACACTTGGTGTAAAAGCCATTCGAGCTACAAAAATAGACCCTTACATTTGGCGGCGTCTGTGGGAAATAAGATATTTCCACGAAATCCTAAGGAAGAAAGTTATTCAACAATTAGTATTTGGTCATGGTGAATCCCAAATGACCAGCTTCGGTGATTCCCCAAGAGCAATCCACAGAACCCGATCAACTAGCGAAACTGAGGGAAAATCTCAATGCCCAAACAAAGAAGCGAAACGAACTCAAACGTTAGTTAATGCATGATCGAGGGCTTCGTGAGCAGGAACTCAACGAAAAACATAGAGCTCGACAACTGGAGTTCAAACGACATGAAGAACATGACAACATTGCAGACTACCTTAAAAGTTCTGCAAGAAAATCAACAGGATCTAGCTCCCATGGAACGTGAGGCCATACCAGCGAATTCCAGGATTTCAACACAAAACAGGTTAGGACCTCGAAGCATTGTTAGCAAAGGAGCTTCTAGGAACAATCGTAATGATTATCAGATACCGGAAGCTTCAATTTATTTGGGACGATAAGGTCAGTCTGAAATTAGCAGGGGACGCGGGCACTCAAAACAACTGGAGGAAGAACCGCGACTCCATCTAAGGTGCCAGTTTGTGAACATTTAAGCGAGGGAAGCGACAATCACAATCTACGACCTGCACGTCAAATAGTTCCAGCACCACGCACACATAAACATATGGATAAGAGAATTAAAGAATTAATAAAAACTCAAGTTCTTAGCAGTAAGGACGATTAGGGCAAATTGCAAGTTAGTTCGATTGCTAAAGAGTTATTTGATATGGAAATTGTAGGGACCAGATTTCGTAAAGCTTGAACTGGCTTGAAATCGATCCTTACACCAAGAACTACTATGCCAAGAATTAAATAAGAGATAACACTTGACACAGGGGATTTAGCTTGGAAAACCTGTAAATAGGTAAAAACCACGACCTCGAGTGGAGAATTTTGTGAAAGTAGTATTATTGCTTGAGAGAGTGGGAGAATCTGATTGCAAGAGTTAATCTAATGATCGAACAGCTAGATATTAGATAATTGTATGTATATCCCTCTCCCTTTTCCCTAGGAGCTCTACCCTTTTATAGACCCTGCTCTCAGCTTGACATCGTGCTCGAACACGTTTTCCTAAAAGTGGGAGTCATGGGCAGTTAAGTGTGTAACTGTTAGTTCGTGGGAGACAGGTGTATGTTGATCTGTTCAGTTTACATTGTTGTGGATGATCCACATTCTGCTTGAGTTCGTGGTCGATGTGTAGCTGTTAACGTGTTTGTAACTCCGTGAGTCTGGTACTGGATAAGATCGAGTCTTATAAAGATCGAGGTACAAATGAGATCGAGTGTCCTTAGCTCGAGGATAAGTCCCTACAATCGCCCCTTCGCAACTGAAGTAGCGTGTGGCTTTAGTTGAGAAAAAACCCTAAAACGCGGACCTTGTGATGATGTAAGTAACGCTTAAAAAATGGAACGTCTGTATTGAAGAGTGGGTTGCCATTATGACGCGTTAGTGTCATGGGCGGACTGTTAGTTTTCTTGAGCGGATAACTGTTTGGGGAAACAACGTGCATTAAATGCGGTATCGCTATAAATAGTGGATTTGATTGTCGAATAACCTACAATACATTTCGGCGATTTTCTTTTATCATGGAGGGATTCTGGATATGGTTTTGTGGTTATCAGAGTAGGGAGACTCCCTTTATTATTTTTTTGAAGAAGTATTGTTTGAAATATTTCTGGGTATTATGTAGCGTCCATTTTAGCGACCGGGGTGTATGTGATGCAAAATCCCTGGTCTCTACTGATGTTCTAGTTTCTAAGGTAGGAGTCCTTCTCAACTTCCACGAACTTTGGGTTAGTATGGATAAGGAGGAAGATACGGCGGTGGTGGAGGTAGAAGATGTATCGCCTCTCTCGGTGCCATCATTTTTCTTTTAATTCTTCTTGTACGGGAATGAAGGGAAAATAGGTTTCTGACCTGTTGCAGTCTTGTACTTTGCGATCTATGGTGGAGTTTCTATGGAAGATCAGGAGTATCTCAACAGCGATAAAAGAACTATAGATATGTCCTCGTGTTTGAGAAAGTATTTGTAATATCAAGCTTCGAAGAGATTGATTCTGTAATTGTAAAGTAACGCTGTAGGAATAGTCCTTATTTTACCTCGTAAATGAATCGAGCTTTGTAACTTTATTACCGTTTGATGCAAACAACATTTTACTTATGAAATTCTGTATTGTAGGAGATAGAAAACTCGCGCCTCAGAGTTATGGATTTAGAGGGCCTGCTTGAAGTGGAGAAAAAATCATCCACTGAATTGCAGGTCAGATAAATTAATAACTAGATGAACAAGAATAAAAGGATATGTACCTTGTATGTTTAGTCTAGTTCAGAATGTTTGTGTATGTATCCTCTGTCTTGTGCCCAAAGGATGAATTGGTTGTCTCGAGCTTGTAGGTGTCTGTACTGCAGGTTTATCAATATGCTTCTGTCGACCTATTTTTCCATTAGGTACTGATGTTGTGAGTCCCTGCTAACTGTTATGCATAAGGAGCTAGATACTGCTAGGGAGAGAGAAGAGCAAACTCTTTTGTATAATGCTGAGTATGCAGAAGAATATGAGGCTTTGATTTCTCAGTATGAAGATCGATTGGATGATAATGTGAAGCTTTCTTTAAAGCTCGAAGAAGCTAAGAGACAAGTCGAGGAAAAGACTGCAATAATTTTGAGCAGGGATTTGGCTTTGAACCAGCTTACTAGCGAACTTGTTGAGTTAAAGGAAAAGGCTGCGTCAGGTTCTCGGCACGAGGCTGAGTTAGCCAAATGCCGTATTAAAGCGTTAAATGAAGAGATATCTGATATGAAATGTAACATTCGTGCTCTGAATGAGCTATTGCTGAAGAGAGAGATTGACCTGGATACTACGCGAACTAACTTGGTCGTGTCTGGGGCTGATTTTAAAAAAATAAGCAGTAGTATTGTGGGTAAAGATCGAGAATTGCGTAACTCCGAACAAATACGTGATAGTTTTATTGCCAGGTTAGATCGTTTGAAGGCCGATTTACGTTGTTTAAAAGGAAAAGAGGCTCAGAGCAGGTCTGATTTTGTAAAGATTCAAGCCAAGAACCAAAATTTGGTGGATAATTTGGCCCATGCTCGCGAAAATGTGTGGAGGGCTACGCAACGTGAGAAAGAGATGAATGAAAGAATTAATCAACTTTGTGCGCGAATTTCCGAATCGGAGCGGGAGTTACGTGTACATGAATTAAAGTATCAGAAAGATCTAAAATTTGAGTTGGATAAAAGGGATTGTGAAATTGCTTCTGGTGAGGGGAGTCGAGAGATGAAGGAATTTCTTTGTCGAAAAGAAGAGTTAGTAGAAAATATGCGTATTGATCTCACAAACTCTCGGCAGAAGTCGATAGATCTTACAAGGCAGATGAGTGAACGTATTGATCAATTAACAGCTGAATTGGCTGAATCGAAAGCTCGTCATTGGAAGGATAACAAGCGCGCTGTTGTTACTCGCCAAGCCTTCAAGGAACTAGTAGTTCATGAACAAGAAAAATGTTATGGGGAAGTTTTGCATCAACGATAATTAAGCGCATTGGTTGCATCTTTTGTCGAGGAAATAAAATTCCTACAAGTTGAGAGAGATTTGATGCAAGATTGCTTCTCTGGAAGGACTTGCGTATGTAAACTTGATATCTCGAGCATAGGTCCAATTGGTGTCATGGATCATGGTATCGGGACCGCGACGGCTGAACATATAGCTCGAGGGAGAGAAATTGTTGTTGAACGAGCTCCAAAATATATGCCATCCAGGACTGAAATAGGGGGAAGCTCGAGTGTAGTCTCACCTACTCCTACTGTGGGAGGAAGGTTGACTGCTCTCCCATCAAGAAAATCCAGCAGAGTTAAAAAGAAATAGAATTGAACTCTAAAAATGAGTACTTTTTGTATGTAGCAGATGTTGATGCTTTAGTGTTCGATGTAAGAATTTGAGAGGAGCGTTGTAATTTGAAATGCTAATATGAGAAAATAATATTTCCACACCTGCAGTAGAGTTATTCTCTGGTTTGACCCATTGAATTAGAAGAAGTCTGTGGGTATAGAAGTAAGTATTATCTGTGCTTCGACCGTTGGACTTTAGGGAGGCTTAGCGGTAGCGAGCTAGTATTATCTTTGCTGATACTTTAGGTGGTCACCGCAGGCTAAGAGGTTCTTTATGGCCCCCGCCTCGGATCTGTGTTTCCTCAGGGTTTCGGCTAATATTATCTATGCCTCGATACCATATTTGAGAGCTAGGCTTATTGGCAGCGAGCAACGTCTCACTTGTGCTTTAGGCCTAATCCGTAGGCTGAGGCTCTTTATGGCCCCAGCCCCGGAGGTTTTGTATCCTCAGGGGTTCGGTTAGTATTTTCTATGCCTTGATACCAATGTTGGATGTTGGAGCTTAGTGGCAGCGAGCAAGTTTTTTTCTTACTCGTGCTTTAGGCTAAGAGGTTCTTTATGGCCCCCGCCTTTGGATGTATGAGAATCCTCAAGGGTTCGGCTAGTATTATCTATGCCTTAATACCAATGTTGGATGTTGGAGCTTAGCGGCAGCGAGCAAGTTTTTTCCTCACTCGTGCTTTAGGCTTGTTATCTTCAGGCTAAGGGGTTCTCTATGGCCCCCGCCTTTGGATGTATGAGAATCCGCAAGAGTTAGGCTAGTATTATTTATGCCATTACCAATGTTGGATGTTATTTACCTTTAGGGATCGAGCTGGGATAAACTGTATTTTTACTCTTGGATGAGATTACATTGATTGATAGGGATTTGTGATAAAATGAGATTTCATTGATTGAAAAGAGTTTGTACATACATTGGAGGTGAAATCTCGAGGATGATTGAACACTGCTGAGTGATGGAGGAACTGTTCAGCGTCGATATAACTTCAATCTTCTCGTATTCCATGGATTTGGAATTTTGTCACTAGCTTCCGTCATGAGATAGTAAAAACCCAGACCAGTTCGACCTATGACCATGAAAGGACCTTCCCAGTTTTTCGCTAGTTTTCAGCATGTGGATCTTTTCTGTTATCTGGGATTTCTCGAAGGACCCAGTCGTTGATGGCGAACTCCCGAGTGCGAACTCGTTTGCTGTATGACATTGCCAGTATTTGATGATATCGACCAAGATTTACGATAGCTCGATCTCTTGTCTCATCGATCCAATTGAGGTTGCAAGCTAATTCGAACTTATTCTCTTTGTCTGTGAGCTCGTGGTCTCTCACAGGCTGGTGGTACTTTGTTGGGATGACTGCTTCAGTTCCATAGGCGAGTAGAAAAGGAGAACATTGTGCTAACTTCTGGGGCGTAGTTGGATAAGCCCATAAGACGTGAGGTAATTCACGTATCCAGTTACCCTTCTTCTATAACATAAGGCACTTTTTGAGGCCATCTACGATGATCTTGTTTATGATCTCTGCCTATCCATTTCCCTGGGGGTAGTATGGGTTTGATGGAGAATGGAATATGTTGTGTTTGTTGAGAAATGCTACGACCTTTGCTCCAACGAACTAAGGACCGTTATCGATACGGATCAAATGTAGACAACCAAATCTTATGATAATATGCTGCCAAATGAAAGAAATAACCTCTTCTTCTCGAGTTCTGCATAGAGGAACTGCTTCGACCCATTTGGTAAAGTAATCCATGGCAACAAGGAAAAATTTCCTATTACCCGAAGTATTGGGGAATTCACCAACTAGATCGAGTGCCCATCGCTTGAACGGCCAATACACCTTACTTGCATGGAGTTCGAGGGCAGGGGTCCGAATTTGATTTCCATGATGCTGACATGCATCGCATTTCCTGGAGTATTCTTCAGCTTGCTTCCACATCCCTGGCCAGAACACTCCTTAGGTAATAGCTTTGTTAGCAAGAGTTCATCCTGCTGTATGGGATCCGCAGATTCCTTCATGTAGATCTCGAAGTATGTTGTTGGCAAGTTATTTAGCGATGCACTTGAGGTATGGACCAATGACCGAGCGTTTGTAGAGATCACCGTTTGGCTGGACTGTATAGCGTTTTGAATTCTCGATGATGTGTCTGTGCTGCTGTGGATCATCTAGCAGTGGTCCGTTGTATGAGTTATCCTGACCGAGATATATAACAAAAGGTTTCCTCCAATCATCTTCCGCCATCACATCGCCCCTAGTGTTAATCGCATATATCGTAGTACGATTAATACTGGGGCTAGAAATAACCTCGATTTGAAGGTGTCGTGATTCTGTACCCAATACTCCGACTAATTAAGCCAAGGAGTCAGCGTGGTGATTCTCTCCTCGAGGGAGGTATTCGAGTGTAGCATTGTGAAATTTGTTTAGTTTTTCTGGAACTAGAGCTGCATAATCGATCATGATGCCATTTTTCTTGTAATCTTTTGAGTAGTGATGAACGATTAGAAGAGTGTCTGTGTAGGCTGAGATTTCAGTGATTTCGAGTTCGAGGGCCATGTCCAGGCCGTGAATGAGTGCCTCTTATTCTGTAACATTGTTTGTGGTTTCGAAGTCGAGACAGATGGATTTCTCGATTCTGTCGTTGGAAGGTGTAATAAGAATGATCCCAATTCCTGACCCTGCAGGTCCCCCTAAACCATCGGTGAGGAGCCTCCACCCTTCTTGAGATATCCATGATACTCGATCATCAAAATATTTGGAGGGTGGAATCTCATTTACTACATCTTCGGCGAGATCTGGATCATGTTCTTCCCAATCAGGATCTAAAACTGGAAAGTCTGCTAGAAAATCAGCAACTGCTTGACCCTTTTCGGAAATTCGCTGCTCAAATTTGATTTCGTGCTCCCCCAAACTGACAGACCACTGCTGTACTCTTCTTGATTTCTCTTTCTTAAACAATACTTCCCGAAGTGGGTAGTTCATCATGACTTTGACAGGATGTGCTTGAAAATAGTGTTTGATTTTTTTTTGTGGTATAAACGAGAGTTAAAAGTAATCTTTCAATTTTAGAGTACCTCGTTTCTGCTGGAGTGAGTGTCTTGCTGATGAAGAAGATCGGTGTCTTAATTTTTCCTTCGAGCCGAATGAGAACCGAGCTGAGAAATGTATCAGTAACTGCGAGGTAGATAATCAGTTCCTCGTTGCCTATTGGAGTGTGCTCATGATTGGAGCCCTCCCTATGTAAGTTTTGAGTTCCTAAAAAGCTGCTTCGCATTCCGGTATCTAATTGATATCGTCGTTTTTTGAGCCTTTGCCTCGTTGAGTAGAACCTCTGAGTAGCATATATAGCCATTTGCATCGGTCTGAGGATTTGGATACGAATTTGTTGATTGCTACAATTTTTCCTGCGTGCTTTTGTACATCCTTCATTGTTGATGGTGAAGGCATGTCTAGAAGAGCTCGAATTTGATTTGGATCTGCTTTTATCCCTTTCTTGTTGATAAGATGTCCCAAGAACTTGCCTGAGTGAACGCCGAACTGACATTTTTTTGGATTAAGCTTCATTTTGTAGGATCCTAATATTCTGAATACTGTGGAGAGGTGAGAGATGTGCTCTTATTTCTTTAGACTCTTGCAAAGCATGTCATCAATATAGACTTTAACTATTTTTCCCAAGTGTTCTTTGAACATACTCGTGACCAGCCTTTGGTAAGTAGCTCCAGCGTTCTTAAGGCCGAATGGCATGACCTTGTAGCAGTAAAGACCTCTTTCTGTTATAAACCTAGTCTTTTCTAGATCTGCTTCAAAGAATGGAATCTGATTGCACCCTGAAGCGGCATCCATCATGGACAAGAGTTCCTGACCTGCTGTAGAGTCGAGGATCTGATAAATGATTGGAAGAGGGAAACTGTCCTTTGGTGTGTGTTTATTGAGATCAGTAAAATTCACGCTGACCCAGACCTTCCCATTCTTTTTTGGAATAGCAACGATATTAGAAATCTAGTCTGGGTACTTGGCTTCTCGGATGAAACCGACCTCGATAAGTTTATCGATCTCCTTGTTCACCTCGTCTCTGAGTCTTGGAGATAACCTGCGTTATTTTTGTTTAACTTCTGTGGCACCTTCGCGGATGTTTAAGATGTGGCTGGACTTTGAGGGATCTACGCCTGGCATTTCTTGGAAGTTCCATGCGAAAACGTCTTTGTTGGATTGAAGGAAAGAAATAAGATCTTCTTTCTCTGTTTGAATTAATTTAGTACCAATGTAAGTACCTCGGTTAGCTCCATCGATCTGGACGTATTCCATGGGCTCGGCTGGAGAAGACTGACCATCAAGGTGATCAGCCTTCTGTGATTAATATGCAACAATCTGCTTTGAATGGTCGAGAACTGGTGACACTATATTCTCGCAAGCTCAAGAGAGTTTCTGGCTTCCTTTGATTTCATAAATACCGTTATTATACTTTAATCAGAGTGTTTGGTGGAAAGTGGACGGGATAGCCTCCATATTGTGCAGCCAACATCGTCCTAGTATCCCCAAATACCTTGATTTGGCGTTTATGACGTAGAAAGTAACGTTGATAATGGTAGGCCCTGCTGTGATCGGGAGAATGATCTTCCCAACTCGTTCTTCTTTGGACCCATTAAATCCACTGATGTCTGTCTCACTTTGAACGACCTAATCTGAGAGTCCTATCTGGTCAATTGTACTCTGGAATAGGATCTCAACCCCACTTCCTGTGTCTACCATTATGGTGTGCATTACGAAATTCCTCATTTTGAGCATAATTACTAGTGCGTCATGATGAGGATACTTTACATGTCCTGTGTCGCAGTCTTCGAAGGAGATTCCCTTTCGACGACTGCTAGACTATGGGAGGAGTTTGGCTTCCTTGTCTTGGACGGCAAGATCACAGCACTTGCCCAACCTCCTTCGCTTAACTTTACTAGAATTTGAAACCTGATTGATCTCGATCATATTGCTGCAGTAGAGATTATATAGATGCTTCTCCTCTGCTTGTTCTATTGCTTGAGCCACATTATCTTATTTCAGATAGCTCCCGTCTTTATAGCTTGGAAGATCGATGATGTATTCGTGCATCCTCCATTCCTTAAAAATGATTTCCAAGAATTTTCTCAAACTATGGCAATTGTCGGTCTTGTGGTGATTAATCTTGTGATATTCGCAATAGGGTTGACCTGCTATTGGATCAAGATGCTGAGCTGGACGGAAACATTTATCTTTCTAGAGAATAGGATAGATCTCGGAAAGCTTGACATTTAACTTCGGTATGACTGTTCTGGATGGTTTCTGTGACCTCTGATTGTTGTCTCTTTCTGGTTCTGTTTTTGCTCATTTTAGATTGCCTGGTTTGCTCGAGCTGCGGTTGTTGTTGAAATCTGTAGAAGGAGCCTTGGTGCTGTGGACTGCCTTTACTGGTTTATTCGGTTCAGGCATTATCCGCTCCAGATCGATGTAATTGTTGACTTTCTCGATCATATCTTCGAGGATCTTGGGTTTCTTCAGGGAGAGATACTCTTTAGCTTTGCAATTGAACTGCAGAGCATTTGTGAATGCAGATACGGCTATCTTCTGATCTTGATTGTCAACCTTCCGAGAAAGTTTGAGAAACTTCTTGGAGAACTCCTCGAGCTTCTCCCCATGTGTTTGTTTGGGACTTATAAGAGAATATAAGTTCTCTTCTTTGTCTTTGTTGTAGGCATAAGCCTTGATAAATATTTTCTGTAACTGCTCGAAGGTATGAATCGAACCTTCCGGGAAAGAATGGAACAAACGGAGAGGTTCATTCTGAAGACTGGTAGTGAAGAGCCGGCAAAGGATGTGATTCAGATTAGAATACAAACCCAATATGTCGCGGAATTGTTGAACGTGTTGACCAGGATCGGTTCCTTTGTACTTGATGATCTTGGGTGTATGAAAACATGTTGGGACATTCATATCACAAAATTCTTTAGCAATTGGGCTACCTTGTAATTTGTACGAGTCATCCTTCGCATTTAAAGCCGTTGCTTCGATGATTTCCCTGATACGTTGGTCCATGAGTTCCTGAGAGATATAATGCTGAGGGATAGGAGCTGTTGGAACTATTAGAACTGCCGGAGCCGCTGGAACTACCGGGGCTGCTGGAATTATCGGAATTGTCTGACGTATGAGTCTGGGAACGTGGTCACCTATTTCCTCGCTCACACGTTCAGGAAGTGGGGATTGGTAAGGAGGTTGCAAGGCTTCCTCGGGCTGCTTGGAAGGTCTCCGATCTCTGCTGATATCTGTCTGCGCCTCTTATCCCAAATGAATTAAGACTATCAGTGCTGGTAGATCCTCAGAATGAATCCTAGAAATATTTGTACTATGTACCTCATGTGCCCCTAGCCTCTCGTGAACGGAAACTCTTGAGATTGATGGTACTGTTTCGTGCTCTCTCAGGGCTGGTGGTTGTTGGCTGCTCTGTAATGCTTTCTGAGCTATTTGAAAAGCTAACATCTGAGCTTCTTGTTTCTTTATCTCTAGAACTCGAGCTTGATGCTCTCGATCTGATTCCTTCTCGCGGAGTTCTCGATCTTCTAATAGCTGGCGCTCGAGTTGACTCTGTTTCTCAGTTTCAATAATTAAGCTCGCCCGAAGCTCGGTAACCCGATCAGGTTCCCTCGAACTTTTAGGTTGAGCTCCCAAAGATTGATGTGTTTGAATCATAATTGGATACTATTCGACTGATGAGTATTAATCGTGGTCCTTAAGTACGTGGAAAAATCGTACATTCCCACAGATGGCGCCTAATGTAGGGACCAAATTTCGTAAAGCTCGAACTGGCTTGAAATCGATCCTTACACCAAGAAATACTATGCCAAGAATTAAATATGAGAAAACACTTGACACAAGGGATTTAGCGTTGAAAACCTGTGAATAAGTAAAAACCACGACCTCGAGTGGAGGATTTTGTGAAAGTAGTATTATTGCTTAAGAGAGTGGGAGAATCTAATTACAAGAGTTAATCTAATGATCGAACAACTAGATATCAGATAATTGTATGTATATCCCTCTCCCTTTTCCCTAGAAGCTCTGCCCTTTTATAGACCCTGCTCTCAGCTTGACATCGTGCTCGAACACGTTTTCCTAAAAGTAGGAGTCATGGGCAGTTGAGTGTGTAACTGTTAACTCGTGGGAGACAGGTGTATGTTGATCTATTCAGTTTACATTTGTTGTGGATGATCCACGTTCTGCTTGAGTTCGTGGTCGATGTATAACTGTTAACGTGTTTGTAACTGCGTGAGTCTGGTACTGGATAAGATCGAGTCTTATAGAGATTGAGGTACAGATGAGATTGAGTGTCCTTAGCTCGAGGGATAAGTCCCTACATAAATACTAAAGAGATTCTACTCTCCGAAGATTTACAAATATTAAAGCACAGATCCTAGTGAACACGTACAACAATTTCGAGATTCATTGGGATTATATTCGAATTTGAACCAAATTCTTTATCGTTTGTTCGCTTCAAGTCTCCAAGGCGAGCCACTCCGCTGGTTCCATTCTCTACCTAAGAATTTCATCCTTGTTTTCAACCAATTACAGAAGATCTTCGTTAAGGCTTAAGCTCATAACAAGGATAAATAAGAGAGCTTGTACACTCTTATCAGTCTTAAACAAGCTCAATGAGAAATGCTTGAAGTATTTTCAAAGAAGTTTCTCGAACTAGCAAGGAAAGTTGATAATCTTAATCATAAAATATATGTATCTGTGTTTACCAATGCACTACAACTCGATTATTAAGAAAAATAACACCTTTTCTTGAACAAACCCTCAACTTTTAAAGACATGATTGAAAAGGTCAATAGATATATAGACCTGGAGAGGATGATGTCCAAAAGGCATAAATCTACTAAAAATGTTCTAGCTGTAAAGGGTTCACCAACAGATTGAAATAGTGAACGCAACAATGATGCCTAGGGTGATAAAAATAAGCTAAAATGGATACAGGAAAATCACGAAAAGGAAACTTACTACCAAGGTCCATCCTTCCAAAGATAAATCTAAGGATTTCAACAATCTATCCTATACTAGAAAAAGACAAATCCTTCTGTGTGACTAAACCTCTAGAACCGATTGAAGGCAAACCGTACTGCATGCACCATAAGGTAACACATCATGAAACCGACCACTACTACGCCGTAAAGAGATTGCTGGAGTACATTTTCAAAGATGGATGAAATAATGCACGAATACATTATCTATCTGGAAGTATATAAGAATAGAAGCTATAAGAAGAAGGTCAAAGTCATTCAAATCGAAGAGCAATCAGAGGAAAAGAACTTGTACCACCTCTACCTCAATCATATGATCAAGATTTACTAGATCAACAATTCAACCAGATTTAAGAGAAGGAGGTTAACAGAGTGTTGTGATCTCATGATTTAGGATAAAGAAACTAAACTCTTACCCGAATCAAGCCTTCGGCGAACTGGAATTTCATTCAAAGATTGTAACATACGTCATGTCAAGTTCCTACATCATGACACATTGGTCATTATGCTTAAAATGAGGAATTTCGTCATACATACCATGATGATAGATACAGATTGCGACATCAAAATCATTTTTCAAAACACCATTGACCAAATGGGGATTGCAAATAAAGTTATACCAAGCAACATTGATATCAGTGGCTTTAATAGATCTAAAGAAAATTGGATTGGCAAAATCATACTTTCAATTACTGTTAGACCCGCCACACTCGTTGTCATATTCAATGTCATCAATGCAAAATCTCGATTCTTAGGGATAATGGGACGTTGTTGGTTACAAAACATGCAAGTCATTCCTTTCACATACCACCAAGCACTTTGATTCTAATACAACGAGGGTATCTATGAAATTAAAAGAAGTCAAAAGCTCGCTCGAACTTGCAAAAATATATTGTCTGCCATTCTTGATACATTTGAGAGATTTACTCTATATCAATTAAAGAATACTGATCACGCCGAAGATTAGCCTTCAGCAGTCGAGCCTTCAGAGTACATTGAGATCGATGAGCATAATGGGGGCACATACATTGGTAGCAGGCTTGTCCAACAGGTGAAAGAAGATCTAATACATTTCCTTCAAACAATCCTAAACGTATTTGCTTGGACATTCCAAAAAATGCCTAGAGTTAACCCAATAAAGGCCTGTCACAAATTAATTATCAAACATAAATCTACAGCAGTCAAACAGAAGTAGAGGAGGCTCTCACCGCATCTCTGAGATGAGGCCAATAAGGAAATTGATAAGTTGATTAATGTCGGCTTCTTTCAAGAAGCCAAATACCCTGACTGGATTTCAAACATAGTAGTAGTTCAAAAGAAAAATGGGAAAGTCAAAGTTTGTACAGATTTCACGAAACTAAACAAATACACATCGAAGGATAGTTTTCCTCTACCCATAATCAACTAAATTCTGGATTCTACAATAGGACATGAACTTCTATCCATGATGGACGCGGCCTCAGGATACAACCAGGAACCTCTGCTCGATGGTGACCAGATGAAGACCACCTTCATCATCGAAAAAGGCCTCTATTATTTTGAAGTCATGCCATTCGGCCTAAAAAATGCTAGAGTAACCTAATAAAAGCTAGTAACAAGCATGTTCAAGGAATACTTGGGAAAAACTATCGAAGTTTACATTGATGATATGCTATGCAAAAACCTAAAGATGGAAGATCATGTTGAACATCTCGATAAAAAATTTAACATATTACGATCATACATAATGAAACTCAATCCAGATAAATGCCAATTCAGAGTACACTCTGGCCGATTTCTTGGGCACCTCATTAGATAGAAGGTAATCGAAGCTAATCCCGATCAAATTCGAGCTCTAATATCCATGTCATTCCAAAGATAAAGAAAGACATATAAAATCTCACTGGGAAGATTACCGTTATCAACTAATTCATCTCAAAATCATCAGATCAATGTCGATAGTTGTTCATGCTACTTTGTGGGTTTACAAGAAGAGGCAAAGGTCGATAAAATGAAGAGATTGATTGGACAGGGGAATATAAAGCAGTTTTCCAAGAACTTAAATGGTATCATGGGAGATTTCCAGTAATTAGCACTCCGATCGAAAATGAGGAATTGTTGATCTATCTTGCAGTTACAGAAAACTCTTTAAGTTCAGTCCTCATATGCCTAGAAGGTAAAATTAAGAAACCAGTATACTTCATTAGTAAAACCCTTATGTCGGTAGAAACAAGATATTCGAAAACAGAGTGGCTCCTCCAAACACTTGTTTATACTTCACAGATGCTCAAATACTATTTTCAAGCTCATTCAGTCAAAGTCATTACAAACTATCCCCTTTGAAAAGTGTTATCAAAGAAGGAGAAATCACGTAGGGTGCAATAATGGTCCATCAATTTGGGGGAGTATGATATCAAATTCGAACAGAGAACCTCAGAAAAATGACAAACAATAGCTAACTTTTTAACAAACTTTCTAGTCAAAGATCTAGATTAGGAAGAACACTATCCGGATCTAGCAGAAGAGGACGGCGTCTAAAATATCTAATTTTGGAGTTTGTTTTCATTTAGTGTCTTGAGTAGGCATCAGTATTATCTTGTGGTTATCCGGCGTCATTAAATGCATATGGAGCAACTATAGCTGGACTGACTGACTCTGAATAGGTATGTAGGTTTCTAACTCTTTGTTCAAAAAAGTCATGCCTATGTAATTTACAGAGTATGAAAAAGTAATAAAAATGTCTCCTTAAAGAAAACAGAAGTTTTATTCGAATAACTTTTAATGTTGTTCGAATACTTTGCAACAGATAGAATTGTATTCGAATAGAATTACTTATGTTCGAATAACTTTCAACAGTTGCATTTATATTCGAATAAATTGATTGTTGTTCGAATAACTTTCAGCAGTTACATCTTAGTTCGAATAAAGTAACTGTTGTTCGAATAACTTTCATCAAATAGATTCATGTTCGAATAGATTGATTTCTATTCGAACAGAGCCCATGTTTCCTATTTTCCTACTTAAGACATACTTACCTTTTTCAAACACTCACTTCTTGAAAACTTATCTTTTTGAGGGCTTGTCTTTTTGAGTGAAGAGAGATCGATCTTTGAGAGATTCAGGAGAGAATCAAATTACTTAACTCTTGAATCAATCTTGATCAAGAAACCTTAGTCACACATTGAAGAACTAAATTGAAGAACTTGAGCGATTCACGATTAGGAGCCTCGACGTGAGATTGGAGCGAGGCGTTACGAGAACGCAAAATTGATTGCAAGAAGATTCATTGGAAGAGAGATAACCATGGGAAGTGTTTATCGAGTTTGTAAGTGATTAAATTCTTGTAGTTTTTTTTTAATAGTGGATTGTTTAGCTATTAGGTAATTCGATAACGACCTGTGGGTTTTTCTCCTGAGAATGGTTTCCCACAGGGTTAAAAATCTTTGCTTTGTCATTAATTTCCATTGCTTACTTGACATTAGATAATCGTATTAACTTGATCTAGGTTAAGCCTTGACCATTAATTTAGAGGTTTTAGGATCTTTCGATTAAGACCTAAAGCAATCAAAATATTTTAGTCTCAGGCGGCTAATTATTTCAATTGGTATCAGAGCGGTTACGTTTCGAGGTTTAACAACCTAAGCATGGATCCTAGATAGTTCGCTTGAGAATAATGAGTTCTGAGAAGTTTTGAGGTCCTATAAATTGTTCTCCAGCCTTTGATGGCAAAGAATACCCATACTAGAAAGTCCAAATGATTGCATACTTACAATTAATTGGAGAAGATGTATGGATTGCTGTTCAGGATGGATGGACACCCCCTACTGTGATGCAAGGTCAACCAGGGAGTGCTATTGAGGTCCCTTAACCTAGGAATTAATGGTCAAAAGAAGAAAATGATATTGTTGAGTATAATTCTAAAGGCCTCAACACGATCTTTACGGCTGTGAGTCAAAGTGAGTTTCGACATATCTCTGTATGTACCACTTCTAAAGAAGCTTGGGAAATCCTAGTTCAAACTCGTGAAGGCGATGATACAGTAAAAGAAAGTAAGCTTCAAATGCTTACTTCACAATTTGTGAATATCAGAATAAGTAAAAACCAACTTTTTGTTGAGTTCTATGCGAGACTAAGTTATTGTAAACAATAATGCCGCATTAGGAGCTCCTTATTCTGATATTCAAATTGTTTACAAATTCCTATGGTTTCTTCCTAAGAGCTTTAGATCCAGACGTGATGCTATCGAGGAAGCTCAAGATTTTAAAAAATAAAACCCGATACATTGGCTAGAAAATTTCGAACGTTTGAACTTGAGATAAGAATGGAAAACCCTGAGAAGAATAAGAGTGTTGCTTCAAATCTTCATCTTACTCCTCTTCTTCTAAGGGTTCCAAAGAGATTGATCACTCATATATCTCTGATGATGATGAAGGTTCGGATATAGATTCATCAATTGCTCTTATTAGTCAACAATTTCAAAAAATCCTGAAGAAACCTCAGTTTCAAAAACAAGAACAAAAACAAGGGCAATCAATGAACTATAATTTGCGACCTCATGATCGGGTAAAAACTTATAACCGGCAGACCAACAGTGATACTGAACTTAGTCAAGTTGAATGTTATAAATGTCACAAGCTTGGTCATTATGCCCATAGCTGTCCTATGAAAAAAACTTGAACGAATCATTAAGCTATGTATATCAGAGTTACTTAGGATGACAGTGATGATGAACATGATAACAATGAGAGTCATCTCCAAGTAGTTGATACTGGAAATTATTGTGCATATCCTGTGCCTTTTAATTGTGGCAATAATAACTTTGAAGTTTTTAAACTTGAAAATCCTGATGAAAATTAATGTAATCAATAACAAAATGAGTCTGAGGAGTTTGAGGACCCGAATCTTGAGGACTTGTATGCTCAGACTCTCGCCAAGTATATAAAACTTGGTAAACTTAACAAAGTCTTGAAAGACCAAGTCAATACACTTACGTGCAAACTTCAAGGAAAAACTGAGAGTACTAGTCACGAGATAGAGGTTCTTGAGAATGAGAAACAAGGCCTTCATGAAAAAGTTGTATTTTTAGAAAAAGAAGTTAATGATGCAAAAGAGAAAAGGAAATCAACTTTGGATAAACTTCGTTCGGCCAAGCTTGATGTAGTTATATCTCAGCAGAAACTTAAGAAGTTTTGTCATGGGGCCATGAACATTGATAAAATATTATGTATGGGAAAGACGGACAGTGACAAAAGGGGTCTAAGGATATGTGGAATCTTTTTCCAAGGTCAAGACTCCTCAAATCACAAAGTTTGTGAAAGCAACCGTGTCTACTTCTTGGCCCAAACATAACTTGATATCCACTACTCATAATCACTCCAAACGGGACTCTTACTCTAAAATTTATTATTGCAATCTATGTGGTCAAAATGGACATATTGCAGTTTTTTGTAGATTTGTTGGACCCTATCAACCATATGCTTGCTCGGTCAATGGATATAGATATAATTCTAATGTGATTACTAATAATGTAAAAAGTGAGAATATGTCTAGATGGTTTGCACAGGAAACTACAGGTCGAAGAACTTGTCGAAGCATTTGGGTCTGAAAGTTAGAGTTAACACCTCAGATAAGTTATAATGTTGCACTAACTGCTTTGAATGCATTCAAGTCTATTCAATGGTATATGGATAGTGGGTGTTCCCGTCATATGACTTGTGATGTGTCCAAGCTGAGTCACCTTGAGAATATTCAGGGAGGTGATGTTACTTTTGGTGATGTGAGCACATCTTCTGTGGTAGAAAAGGGTAAGGTCGAAGGACTTGGTACTCCAGCAATTGAGAATGTTCTTTTGGTTTAGGGGCTGAAGGAAAATCTTCTCAGTGTCAGTCAACTATGTGATACAGATCATACTGTTACATTTTCCAAAGTTGGATGTGATGTTTTAAACTCTCAAGGACAATGGGTGATGTATGCTGCTAGAATAGCTGATAACTGTTATGTTATTCAACAAGAAGCTATACTGTGTAACAAAGAAAAACTGAGTGATGTGGACTTAAGGCATCAAAGATTGGGACATATAAACTTCAATGATTTGTCCAAGATTACAAGTAAAGAGCTAATTCGGGGAGTACCCAAGTTTGAGAAGATTGAGCAATGCAGTGTGCGATTCTTATCAAATTGGCAAGCAAATAAAGAGCTCTCACAAGAAGTCCAACAATATTGCTACAGCTCAGACTCTTGAGCTAATACTCATGGACTTGATGGGTCTTATGAGAATGGCATCATTGGGAGGTAAGAGGTATATTTTGATAATGGTAGATGATTTCTCTCGTTATACATGGATAACACTTTTGAGAGAGAAGTCTAATACTTTTGAAGAATTCCATAATATATCGCTTCGAATCCAAAATGAGAAAGATTGCTCTATTGATAAAATTCAAAATGATCGTGGATGAGAGTTTAAGGATACTGGGGTGGTTGAGTATTGTACTTCTAATGGGATTAAGCATGAATTATCTGCCCCAATCACTTCACAACATAATGGAATTGTAGAAAGGAAGAATAAAGTTCTTCAAGAAATGGGATGAGTCTTACTTCACAGCAATAATCTTTCGGTACACTTTTGGGGGGAGGCCATTCATACTGCGTGCTATACTATTAATAGAGTGTATCTACGTCCACTTACTTTAAACATGCCCTATGAACTGTGGTTTGGAGAGAAGTCGAATGTCAACTACCTCTGGGTTTATGGGAGTAAATGTTTTATCTTTAGTGATCGGGAGAACATTGGGACATTTGACTCTCGGAGTGATGAAGGTATTTTATTGGGCTACTCAATAAATAGTAGAGCTTTTCGAGTCTACAATTTGAGGACCAATGTGATGATGGAGTCTTGTAATGTGGTTATTGATGATACTTGCGCCATTAGTTCTGCAGAGGTGAGAGAAGATGATAGTACAGCGGAAAATCCAGAAACATCTTCGAGTAACATTCTTACATCGAGTCCTACATCAAAGGTTGGTTCTCCCTTGCCTACTCCATCACTTCCAGCTCTACCACCCCCTCCCGCCCCAATTTTACCATAACCCGGATGGCAACAAGTTTGTAATGATCACTCAAATGCCGACATCATCGGGGATCCTACCTCTCAGATTCAGACTCGAAGCCAATACCATGAGATGGTAAACTTTGTTTATTATGTTTTTCTGTGATCGAACCAACAACGGCGAAGGAAGCTCTGTCAAACGAATATTTGCTACATGCAATGCAAGATGAGCTTTGCCAGTTTCGACGTCAAAATGTTTGAGATTTGGTTTCACGTCCTTTAAGTACAAATATCATTGGAACTAAATGGGTTTATAAGAACAAATATGACGAACTTGGGAATGTAATTCGAAGCAAAGCTAGATTGGTAGCTCAAGGGTACAATCAAGTAAAAGGGGTTAATGTTGCTGGAACGTTTACTCCTACTGAGAGACTTCAGTCTATTCCCCTACTGCTTGCTCTTGCTTGCCATCAAAATTTCAAGTTACATCAGATGGATGCGAAGATTACTTTTCTGAATGGACTCTTAAAGGAAAAGGTGTACGTGGCCCAACCAAAAGGGTTTGAGGATCCTCATCATCCAGATCACGTGTTCTACTTGAAGAAGGCTCTTTATAGTTTGAAGCAAGCTCCTCGGGCATGGTATGAACGGCTCTCCAATTTTCTCTTAGCTAAGGGATTTGTTCGAGGAGGAGTTGATAAAATGTTATTTATCCAGCGGAAGGGAGGCGCAATGCTTGTTGCACAGGTATATGTAGATAATATTGGGTTTAGCACTACTTCAGGTTCACTAACCACTTCTTTTACAACTTTAATAAAAAGTAAATTTGAGATGAGCATGGCTGGGGAACTAACTCATTTCTTAGGTCTCCAAATACGTCAATTAGAGAAAGGAATGTTTGTTTCTCAATCCACGTATGCCAGGGATCATGTGAAGAAATTTGGTCTCTCTTCTGCAAAACATGCCAGGATACCCATGAGTACCACTACAAAGTTAAGTAAGGACTCGACAGGTACGGATGTTGATCAAAAGACGTATAGAAGTATGATAGGTAGTTTACTTTATCTTACTGTTGCTTGTCCGGATATTATGTTTAGTGTATGTATTTGTGCTCGTTATCAAGGTAGTCCGGAAGAGTCCCATTTACAAGCTGTTAAGCGTATTATTCGCTATATATGTGGGACTTCTGAATTTGGCTTATGGTATTCACATGATACAACCTCTGAGGTTATTAAGTATTTTCATGCAGATTGGGCAGGTAATACAGATGATAGGAAGAGTACTTCTGGTGGATGCAATTATATTGGAAATAATCTTGTGGCTTGGCAGAGTAAGAAGTAGAATTGTATTTCTCAATCCACAACAGAAGTGGAGTATATTGCTGCGGGTAGTTGTTGCACTCAATTGATTTAGATAAAACAAATGGTGCATGACTATGGAATAGTCCAAGGGACGATGTCAGTTTTTTCTGATAATACGAGTGCGATCAATATCTCCAAGAATCCTGAACAGCATTCCAGAACCAAGCACATCGACCTTCGATTCCGCTTCATCCGTGATCTTGTTGAGCGCAAGATTGTCAGTGTTAAGTATGTTCCTACAGAGAGTCTGCTCTATTGATTAGGTATGTCTTTTACTTCCTTTTTACGCTATTTTGTTAGATTCTCACAGTGATATATGCTTGGTCAGATACACTTTCCAATTTAATGTTAGGACAGTTCAGTATAGGTTTTACTTGGATTTAATTTCTCTCACGGCAGTTAACTATCTCATGCTTAGATAGATAGGCACTCATTGATATTATACTTTAGGATACATGTAGAGACTTCGTACCTAATGCTATGTGAGGATCTAACCTTATATATAAGCTTCGAGTGTTATGATATTTACTTCTCTCTTTGATCTTGTTGTTTGTGATCTTATTTCGTTTCCTTACTCAATTGTCAAATGGTAACTTCAAGTTCAAGTTAGTCTAATAGAACATTCCATATACTTGATTCGAGATAAAAAATACTATGTGAGACCGAAGATATGATAATAGGCTTTTTATTGCTACATATTGTATGGCCTTTGTTATTCATAACCATATTTTTATCCACTTATAGCCCTTTGTGCCTGAAAATAAGCCTTTCGCTTTTCTACCCAAATCCTTTATTCATTTACCCGTTTGTTCTGAGACTTTTCAGTAGAAAAATGAAAATGAGGGGTTAGAAAAGCTGAAAGAAAGAATAGATTGTATTCCCCAATATCTTTGATAGTATGTAACTTTTGGTCTTTATAAAGAAAAAAGGGGTAAGAAGTAGGGGAAGAAGTATTCTGATATATGTCTACTCAATAAGAAAAAAAATGACAGAAGTTGAATTTGGTTTCAGGTGAGAAGGGGAGTTAGTGTAACTAAAGTCTCAGAATGCCAGCAAAATACCTACTCCATCATATGCCTACCCGTGCCAACATTATAACCTTTTCAAGACCTGTTTGATCTGGAGTTTAGTACAGTTTGTTTAGTGAAGATGAGAGATATGGAGTCTATATTAATTAACTTGATACTATTAATGACAATTGATTTCCTGCCCATGAGATCTTCCAACTTACAGTGCGTTGCTTATTTGACAAAATACGAGTCTTTCTTTGCATATTATTCATTATCATATTTTACACAGAGTGTTAGCTAGTCAATTCTCAGTGATTTCGAGTGACCACTGATGAGAGGCCTAATTTGAAAGAACTTTCCTTATAGTATTTTATTTCTGAATGTTGGGTCTATTAAATGCATGGTATTATTTTACGTTGACTGCGCATATACACACTTTGAGTAAATACTTATTCTGTCTTGATTTTCTATTGAATGATTTCCTATCTGATATTCATATAGCCTGTGATTAGTCTCTGATCTAGCGTAGACAGGGGGAGTATTGCTTACTTAGTGTTTATTTCTTTAATTTTTTGTTGTTGTTGCGTTTCGTTTCGCTTTATATCTATTGAAAAAAAAATGTGCAAATTTTTTATTCGAATATTTTCCAGCAGATACTTGTTTATTCGAATACAACTTTTGTTGTTCGAATATTTTCCAGCAGATACTTGTTTATTCAAATACAAATTTTGTTGTTAGAATACATCTTGACGATTTGGTTTTTTTTCAAAACCAAAGTTTGTTTTCTTCTTTTATCTCTCTCTTACTTCTATTCGAGTAACCTTGGAGCTGTCTCTCTCTCTCTCTTGAACCCTTTCCTTCTTGAGATTACTTGCTTGAATTTCATTGTGCGCGTTACCTAGTTTCCATTCTCGCGGTTGGGGTTTCACAATTTGAGCAATTGTCCTCGGCAATGCCACCTAGGGCTTGCATTTCTGTTCGAATTAAGGTTAGTTTTTATTGTGTTTGCATTACTTTTATCTCTCCTTCAAGTTTTGGTGATCAATTTTGTCAATTTGCACTTTAGATTTGGTTTGTTGTTTCGAATTGAATTATTATTGGATTTGGAGTTAGAATTTTGCATTATCACTGTTACTTGGAATTGGAAGTTTGAATTAGAGTGTGCATTGCTAGTGGTAATTGATTGTTTGGCGATTGTTTGACTGCGCTGGTGAAGCATTGTCTGTGTGCTTGTTTATTGAGGTTCCCCTGCTTAACTGTGTGGGTTGAGTTTGTGGAAATTGGTGATTTTCTTGTAGGTAGTGTGAGGAGATTGTTGGGGCTTGCACGTGATTTTGCTTATAGAGGATTGTCTTTATACTGTTTTGTCTGCTATGGTATGGGTTAAACGCCCTCAGGAGGGGTCGCTTGTTCCTAATTATAATGAAATGGAAAAACGGCGACGGATGACTCTAGGTACTAGGACGGGTCCACTACACACTAGCCCTTTAGGCTCTCGAAGAGGAGGAGCTAGTAGAGCTGGGGAGTCTAGTGTAGAAGATGATCTTCCTCATTGGTCCATCCCGAAAATCAGGGTTTAGGTTTAGAGGATATCAGAAAGAGGTGACTCTAGATAGGGAGGAGTTGAGTGTGAACTATCCAGACATCTCCTCAGTTTTTCATGTTTTTGCTATACATGGTTGGACTGGGATTATGGAACCTTAGCTGCCCTGCTACCCTCGGTTTGTGTGACTCTTTTATGCTTCTTTACGGGTTGTGTAAGGTACAGGTATTAACAAGACGTTCAGGGTGGCCATTGATGGGTCTGTTTTTCATATAGATTTCGATGATATTCGGAAAGCTTTTGATCTCGAAGATTCTGACAATCCCAATGTGATTTATTTGGCGTGGCCTCCAGGTCATAATGAGTTCCCTCTCAAGGAGGAGATGGAGGAAGAGCTTCTATTTGCTGGAAAAAAGACTGGTCCATATCTTAGGCGCAAGAACCTGAGCCCAACAATCTACCTTTTTCATATGGTGGCTCATAGGATCATCATTCCCCAAAATGGGAATAAGAATGTTCTAGTGGGAAATATGCTTTATCTAGCATATCTTAATGATATGGGGCTCAGTGTTGACTTGGTCCTCATTATCATGCATGAAATGTTTATCACGGAAAACCCGGATCATCAGGCATGGACTTTGCCTTGCAGCCAATTCATCTCTCAG
The DNA here is from genome assembly GCA_014058105.1 of Kingdonia uniflora. NCBI lineage: Eukaryota > Viridiplantae > Streptophyta > Magnoliopsida > Ranunculales > Circaeasteraceae > Kingdonia > Kingdonia uniflora. The sequence continues at coordinate 218,885 of JACGCM010002704.1, forward strand.
CTTCTGACTGATAAGGGGTATGTTATTCGTCTAGATGAAGAGGTTGATGAGAAGAACGAGGTTATTAAGGCTCGGTACTGGGAGAAGAGCAGAAAACATATGATCGTAGAGACGGAGTCTGAGTCTGAAGGGTATGCAGAGGACTCGAGGGCTAAGACTGCATCTGTTTAACCGGTTGCGCGACCTTCTACTTCCCGAACTGCTACAACCTCTGTACCTGGTTCTTCTCCGCTTGCTCCTACTAGATTAGTTCCACATGACTTTACATTTATGTACACCTTTATGGAGACTCTTTTTGCTAGCATGGACACTCAGATACAGACTCAGCTTTAGCTATTCAGGGCAAACATCGGTCGACTTCAGACTTTTATGGATGGTTTGAGCAGTATAGTACGAGGCTCGTCGAGTGGCCTGCCTGCCGCAGATACAGATGAGGGGTCTCTGGTAGTGTATGACTTTGGGAGTCTCTTTTGTACTTTAGAGTGTTAGTTCTATTTTTTTGCCTTTTCAATGACTATTTTTGCATCTGCTCTCTTTATTGCATGTCTATTCTATGTAGATGCTCTTTTGAGATTGGTTTGTATTAACAGTTTATTTTTGCATGGATAATCTATCAGACTTTTTCTATATGATTTTACTATTCCATGATATTTACTTGTTCATAACTGTTATATACTCTGACATGTCTTATATGTTGTTATTTTTGTTTTTTCTCTCTTTTTGCTTGTTTACCTTTTGTTCTTCTGTGTCAAAAAGAGGGAGATATGTTTCTGACAGGTAAGTCAGGTAAGTTCTTTTTTTTTATGAATTTCTTATTTTGAATTTGAACAGTTACGTGATATAACGTGTTTAGTGTGCAGGGATTTTATAGGCTAGGCTCTTGAGTATGGATGTTCTAAGAGTGGGTCAGTTCATTGAGTCTATATTCTTTCAGTTATTATATCTAGTTCTAGTTTTGAAACACAATATAACAAAGGGGGAGATTAAAGTATCCAATTTTGGAGTTTGTTTTCATTTAGTGTCTAGTAGGCGTCAGTATTATCTCATGGTTATCCGGTATCAGTGAATGTACGTAGAGCGACTGCAGCTGGACTAACTAACTCTGAACAAGTAAGTGAGTTTCTAACTCTTTATTCTAAAAAGTCAAGCCTATGTATTTTATAGAGTATGAAAAAGTAATAAAAATGTCTCCTTAAAGAAAATAGAAGTTTTATTCGAATAACTTTTAATGTTGTTCGAATACTTTGTAACAGATTGAATTGTATTCGAATAGAATTACTTCTGCTCGAATAACTTTCGACAGTTGCATTTATATTCGAATAAATTGATTGTTGTTCGAATAACTTTCAACAGTTACATATCTGTTCGAATAGAGTAACTGTTATTCGAATAACTTTCATCAGATAGATTCTTGTTCGAATAGATTGATTTCTATTTGAACAAAGCCAGCTTTTTTTTCTACTTAAGACATACTTAACTTTTTCAAATACTCACTTCTTGAAAACCTATATTTTTGAGGGCTTGTCTTTTTAAGTGAAGAGATATTGATCTTTGAGTGATTCAAGAGATAATCAAATCACTCAACTCTTGAATCAATCTTGATCAAGAAACCTTAGTCATGCATTGATGAACTAAATTGAAGAACTTGAACGATTCAAGATTAGGAGCTTCGACGTGAGATTGGAGCGAGGCGTTGCGAGAACGCGGAATTGATTGCAAGAAGATTCATTGGAAGAGAGATAACCATGGGAAGTGCTTATCGAGTCTGTAAGTGATTAAATTCTTGTAATTCTTTTTCAATAGTAGATTGTTTAGCTATCGGGTGATTCGATAGCGACCTGTGGGTTTTTCTCCTGGGAAAGGTTTCCCACTGGGTTAGAAATCTTTGCTTTGTCTTTAATTTCCATTGCTTGCTTGACATTAGATAATCGGTGTTGGTTAGAAATCTTTGCTCTGCAAAATCTTTGCTTTGCTCTGCTGTTGTTAATTCTTCTATCATTGGTTTTGAGGATATTGCTATGTTGATCAAGAGTACAAAACTTGCGAGGGAGAGAGACTCAAGATCTGCTCGTGACCAAGGTTAACATTTTTGATTTTGATTTTTCACAATTTTAATGTGTATATTATGTCTTGTGATGATTGGTCAAAACTCAATGTAGGTTATACCCTTATGTATGTGTTCTTTGAAGGAATTAAACTAAGCGGTAATATTTGTAGATGAATTGAAGGATGACAGTGTTTTAGGGTTTTTGTATTTTCTGGTGTTGGAGATGGAATTAGTGTTTTGTTGATGGTTAGAAACGTTGTTGTTGATGATATTGGAGTATTGTGATTGTTAGGTTTTGTTCTGGTTATGGGTGATGTGGAGGGAGAATTGAGTTTGGTTACCATTGGCGTTATGGCGGGTGTTTGAGGGTTTCTGGAGTAAAATAGAGAAGTTGAAGGATAAGGGATTTTGGGGAAAATACTTTGCCATGTTACTTGCCGTATTTTGCCTTATTTTACGCTGGAGTGAATGAAAAATCAAAAAAATTGGATTATGTCTCGTTTTGGCAAGAATCTGGGCGCTATATGAAACCTCTTCGAGAAGATGTTTATAACCTGTTTAAAACTTCGAGATAGATAAGTAAGGAAGTTAAATAGTTCGCGACTAAAATATTATCGATGTTAGAACTTTAATAAAAATTGCTTTTGTAATTGGATCAATAACTGATGTAATAATGTCGAAGTAAACGAATTCGAATATAGTACTTGGAGAAAGAATTATTTATTGGAGAGTAATATTTGACAACAGTATTTACACTAACAAATAGGAATGTATAGTGTAGAAAATATGATATCTTAATAACTTAAAAAAGAATATGATTTTTAGGTTTAAAAAATTGTTGAACCAGTGTAAAATGCTAATTGTCCTGATGCTAGTGCAGAAGGAGTTTTTGAAAACCTTGTCAATGTAGAGCCATTAATAATTGATCTGACCATCTGTGTACAGAAGCTGGGTAGGAGTAACAGGGTTGGGGATAACAGTGTTGATGTTGCTCATGATGATCGAGCTAGGTTGGAGACTGGGTTTGCCGAGGTTTCTGATTGGGAGAGAACATAAACTGATATGGAACATGAGCCACAATCAAGTAATCAAGAAGAGTGTACTAGTGGGGGTGGGGAAGGAGGTGAGGTAGAGGTAGATTTGGACACCGATGGGAAGTATTATGGGGATACCGAGGAAACTAATAAAATTTGATCTTTCAAACAGAAGTATGGTATTCCTGATGATATTAGGCGGGAGGAGTATCTTGGGGAAATAATTGAACAAGAACTCCCTATGGAGGGCATTCATGTTCATCGAGAACAAATAAAAAAGGGGTTGAAGCTGACCAAAAGAAATTTATAAATTCCTTCGATGTTGCCCTTGGTCAGTTCAATCCTGATGTGTGCGATATATTTAGGGTGGTTGCAGTGTTAAATGATCAATTGCAGGAGATGAGAGAGCAGGTAATATCTGTTGACAACTTGTGTGTGTATTACACACTAAAGCAAAATCCATAAAAAGTTGGCTATAGATACCTAGCTAGGTTTCTCAAGAGGCCATTATTTTATGTGATGGTGCCGACTGGGGGGCAATACTTTGCCGACTGCCTGCTTATTCTGGGGAACTATGAGTTCGACCCTAAAGACCTTGGGGAGCCTCTGAAGAGGAAGAGTTTCCATCTAGGTTTGTGTTAAATTTGTTTGATTTGTTGTAAGAGTAAATTGTTGTTCTGAAGTATTACTATTTGATGTCATGCTAAATTTATATATTATTGTAGCTGTAAAGGAAGTGGACAGGAGCTCGAAGGTGAGAGAGAAATTTTAAAAATTGAGAACTAACTATTTTGGGCAAGTCGACTCTCTTATTGTAGATAAAGGGAAAGTCGAAGAGCTATTCAAAGAAGTTGGTCTAAAAAGATCTTGAACGAAAGGTTTCAATGTTCCAGTTATCGGCGGGAAATTGTTAGAAAAAATAAGAGAGCCGCTAATTTAAGTTTTCTCCTTGAGATGCCCTCAGTGGGTATACTGCAGACTCTGCTACCATAGAGAGAAAGATAGCCTATTGAGTGGTATCTTTGGCAAAAATAAGAGAAAAGGAGCTTCTAACCCTCCTCTCGCCCCTACACAATCATCGAAGAGGTTGACCCGATAGGCTCCAGTAGAGAAAGTGGATAATTATGGAGTTGTTGGATTGGAGACAGCCAATGCCCCTAAGTCAACTACTGTGACGCAGCAGAAGGCTGTCACTGGGAAGAAAATTTCTCCCAACTTGTTGAAGGCAAAGACTATTGAGAATCTTGGAGATTCTGAAGAGGAGGCCAAACAGACTATCGAGTTCAATGCTGTTGGGACAACGTCCTTGGAGAAAGATATTTTTAACTTCTTGGTGGGAGCAGAGAGTTTATCGACCTTCTTCATCGAAGGTCACATAACAATGAATAAGGTAAGGAATTTTTTTGCCTTATTTCGATTAACGATGTTACTTCCGTATTTGAGGTCTCATATTATTACTATCATGCAGATCAAGAAGTTGCTGATTGATGGGAAGCCCCGTCTGCTTGGTACTGAGACCTTGGCTAACCAGCTGCCCATCTACAAAATATCGAGAAAGATCTTGTCAAGGAAAAAAATGAACTGGTTAAGGAGAAGGAAAGCCTGGAAACGAAGCTGGAATAGTTGAAGCTTAGCACAGCTAAGTCGAAGGAAAGACTGTTCGCGAGGCCAAGAAGATATTGGAGGTGGAGAAGAAGAAGGGGAGGGAAGATGCTTTGGCCCAACGAAAATCCAATTTTGAAGACGATGTTAGTGAACAAATTTTATCTTTGCGAAGATCGATGGAGGCAGAGAAGGCTAAGATTCTTGCTAAAGCTTCCGAGAACGTAAATTGGACTAACATCGATTCTCTCAAGCGTATGAAAGCCAACTTCTCTGGGCAGTTCGAACTTATGGAGGAAAGGAAGGATTTTTATAAGAGCTTGGCGTATGCCACGGGGGTGACCTTTGTCGACTCTGATGCTGAGCAGGTGCTTGAGACTCAAGAAGTTGCCCCTGCCTTGGCTGATGGTGTGAGTAGATAGGAGGGGAGCTTCTCGATGATCTAACTCTTGGTCTTCCAGTGAAGCTAACAACCTCAATTATCTCCTCTGGGAAGTAGATAACAATATTATCATCTTTATCTTTAGTTGTTGTTTTTGTTCTGAAGCAGGTAAACAATTTTTTGTACAAGTAGTCAATGGGACCTGACAACTTTGAGTTTGATGTTGAATAAATTTTGTAAATAGTTTAATGTAGCAAAACATAATATTGGGATTTATCCATGAATGAGACATAAGTATTCTCTTTATTGAATATATTGTTGGATTTGTTTAAGTATGATATTCGAGATGATATATTAAAGCACAGCATAGTAGTAGTAGTAGATTTTTTAGAACTTTCTCATGGAAGAGATATCTGAATGTAACGATAAGATAGCCATGTTATGGCTTTGTCGAGTATAGGAATAAATGGCAATTATATTTCTTCTCTGGGATATCTGGTTTGATTGATATGACAACCATGAACGAGTTATCAGTTTTAGTAATGATTGTTAGATAAAATCTCATTTAATTAGAGATCAATTTGTTGAAGAAATGAAACTTAAATTTGACAAATACTTAATTAGTTTTTTCAAAAGAAAGAAGTAGAATAGATGATGTATTGATAGGAAAGAAAACTCCTTTATTGAAGAAAAATTGAATAGATTACAACTTCTATATGTAGAACATCTTTAGATGGGCTGTATTCCATGGGTATTCAAGTTGTAATTCATTTTCAGTCATCAACCAGTAGGTACCGCTGTCGGCCTTTTTACTAATAATGTAAGGTCCTTCCCAAATTTCTAACAATTTTCTTCAGTTTTTGGTTGAGTACTGCCTTAAATTTGTCGAAGTACTAGATCGCCTATGTCAAATGTGCATTTCTACACCATTTTGTTGTATGTTTTTCTTTGAGTGCCATGGTATCGCCCCAAGTTTGTAATGGCACGATCTTGAGTTTCTTCGATCGAATTAAGATTACAGAGAAGTCCAAGTTTATTTTCTTCATCAGCGACTCTTCTTCTAGCGGTTGGGAGGTCGAGGTCTGAAGGGATTATAACTTCAGTACCAAAGGCCATCATAAATGGTGTATAGCCTGTGGATGTTTGAAGTATTATTCTATATGCCCATAAAATACTAAGTAGTTCTTCGACCCATCTGCCCTTCTTTTTATCGAGGCATTTTTGTAATCCTGACTTGATTATTTTATTAATAGCCTCGGCTTGGCCATTTCCCTGTGGATAGTAGGGTATCAAAGTAGATAACTAGATTTTGTATTTGTGGAAGAATTTTAGGACTTTATTGTTGATGAATTATTTGCCATTATCTGATCTTATCATTTATGGACAACCAAATCTAGTGATGATGTGCTCCCATAGTAATTTGATCACTTCATTTTTATCAGTATAAAAAAGTAGTATAACTTCGACCCATTTTTTATAATAGTCTATTGCTATAAGGAATTTTTTTATGTTTTCTAATGCAGGGTAGAAAGGACCAATGATGTCGATGACCCATCATGTAAATGGCCAGAGAACATTACTGACATGTAAGTCGAGGGCTGGACTTTTGATATCTTGTGCATAGATTTGGCATTTGTAACATTTTCAAATAAAATCTTCGCAGTCTTGTCTCATCTTCGACCAGTAGAGACCTTGTGTGAATGATATTTGTGCTAGTGATCGTTAGTGTCACTACAGGTTGAAGATCCTTAATATTGATTTGAGCTTGCTTCTGAGAGATGTTTTCAACCAGTGGGCCTCCGCCTCTAATTCGGTATAGTACTCCTCCTTGGACTTTGAATCTTATAAATTTGGCAAACAGAGAACGAGCTTCTTCCTTATCCTTGGGGTGGGCATTAGAATTAAAATATGTAAGAAATGACTTTCTCCATTCTTCGGGATCGTCAGTGTCAGCAACTTAGATTTGCATGGCATAGCTTGCTTTGAGGATGGAATGTTCAATAACTTCGATATCTAGTATTTATTCTCACTATCTTCGAGCATTGCAGTAATGTCATGTCAGTTTTCTGCCTGTAGAAAATAAGAAATTATGGCGTATTTGAATTTCATCATTCTTTCTTTGACCAGTACAGCGTTGTCAACCATTTTTCCCGATTTTTGAATGCTTTGTTGTAATGGTTGGCTACGATTAATGAGTTCAGATAGTTAGTTATTTCTTCTGCTCCCAGTTTTAGTGCGAGGTCTAGGCCATGTATGATAACCTCAAACTCTGCTTCATTATTTGTTGCATAGAACTTGAATTTGATAGCTTTCTCAATTATGTGATTAGACAGTGTAACAAGAACGATCGATGCCAATCCATGATCCTCTTAGTTCTGCATATCCGTCTGTAAAGAGTCTTCAGCCTGTACTTTTGGCCCGTACTTCTGGTTCTACAATTGAGTCATCAGCTAGAACTTCTTTGAGTTCTCCCCATTCAGGATTTTTGACGGGAAAATCTCCCAAGAAGTCGGCAACTGCCTGTCCTTTAATCAAAATTTATGGCTCGAAGGTGATGTCGTATTCGCATGGGAAAATAGACCATTGTTGTACCCTTCTGCACTTCTCTTTTTTGGACAACACTAGTTTAAGGGGGAATTTGGTGATTACTTTGATAGGGTGTACTTGGAAATAAGGTCAAATTTTTTTGGAATTGTACACCAGGGTCAGCAGTTATTTCTTAGTTGTTGTATATTATTTTAGTAGGCATGAGAGTTTATCTAATAAATTAGATTAGTTTTTCTACGCCGTTGTCTTTTCAAATAAGGATTAAATTAATAGAGTCCTCTGTTGTCGATAAATACATTGTTAATACTTTGCCATCAACAGGAGTACTTATTATAGGAGGACGCCCAAGTATCTTTTGAGATCTGTGAAAGACAATTCGTATTTTGGGGTCTAGATGATTTCCTTGGGTTGTTTCTTTGTTAATGGTAATGGGTTCCCATGGAGAAGGAGGTAAAGAAGTTTAAATCAATCAGATGACTTGGAGATTAACCTATGGAGAGCTGCAACTTTCCCTGTGAGTTTCTGGACATCTTTCTTGGTTCGGGGTGATGGCATGGCCATAAGTGCTTTGATTTGTTATGGATCAATTTATATCCCTCTTTTGCTTACCAGATGTCCCAAGAATTTTCTAGATGCAACCCCAAATTGACATTTTTCAGAGTTTAACTTCATGCGATATGGTCGAAGATTATTTGTAGGTGGCTACAATAATCTTCTCATTTTAGGATCTTGTAGATCATGTCATCAATGCAGACCTTCATGATTTCGCCCAAGTGATCTTTAGACATATTTGTGATAAGTCTTTGTTACGTTACTCCTGCATTTTTCAATTTAAAAGTCATGATGGTCTAACAGTAAAGGTTTCTCTCTATTTCGAATGTGGTCTTTTCTTAATCATCTTCGGCAAGTGGGACCTGATTATTCCCCAAGGCTGTATCTATCATAGAAAGAAGCTCATGTCCTACCACAGAGCCGAGGAGTTGAGGAATTAAAAGAAGGGGGAAGTTATCATTTGGTGTAAATTTGTTTGGTTCGGTAAAGTCCACGCAGACCCTAATTTTCCCATTCATCTTTTGGACCGCAACTATGTTCGAGACCCACTTAGGATATTTATCTTCACGAATGAATCTAATTCAAAGTAGTTTGTCAATTTCTTCATTAACTGCCTCTCGGAGCTGGGGGGCCAAGTTACGACGCTTTTGTACTACGGCTTTACTGTCGGGGATGAGGTTTAACTAATGGCATGCAATGGAAGGGTCAATTCTTGGCATTTCTTGAAAAGACCATGTAAATACATTAATACTTTTCTTTAGCAGTTGTAGGAGGGATTTTTTTTCTCTTATGATAATTTAAGAGCCAATAAAAATACTTTGTCCTGGTCCATTGAGCTCTACGGATTCGGCTGTTTCAGAATTGTGTTGTTTGAACATTGGAGGCGACTATTGCTGTAATTGTTATGCCTTTAGAAGATTTAATACATGAGAGTTTATGGTGGTATTTTCCCACATTCGTGCCACAGCTTGACTCCCTTTGATTTCATAAACTCCATGATTTGTTGAAAAGCATAATGCCAGATAATATATCGATGGTACAACCTTGATAGAATAAAGCCATCTTTTTCTTAAGATTCCCAAGTATTTTGATTCGGCATCGATGGCAATGAATTTAACTAATGTAGTTTTTGGCCCTGCTTGAACAGGTAATGTGGTTTCTTCCAAAGCTTATTCATTTAAACCATTAAATCCTGTGATGGTTGTGGTTGAAGCTTTGACTGAATCTTTAAGGCCTAGAACGTCAATCGCCCTCTTGAATAGCACGCCAGTCGTACTTCCAGTATGGGCAAGGAGCGTAAGTAAGTAGTCCTATCCTACTTGGAGCATTATCACCAACGGGTCGTCATGAGGGTATTTGACATTACTAGTGCCGCAGTCTTCGAAGGAAATGTGATATGGGCGTTTGGCTTTGCCGAAGCTGGGTAGAAGTTTGGAAGATTTCTTGAATGATGTCATCTTACAACATAATGTTATTTTGTCATCTTTCTATCGCTTCTTGGCTTTTTCAATCTCAATCATATAGAGATGATGAGATTGACCTTGTCCTAACTATTGTTCAACTTCTTTTCTTTTTACTTCTTCTTCGAGGAACTTCTGGACATCGCGGACATACTCATGGAACATCCCTGCCAGGACAATACGGTAAAAAATGCATCTAAGAGAGTAACACTTGTCAGTCTCATTGCTATGAACATTATAATATTGGTAAAGCAGTTTATTCGGGATGTCTAGAATTTCTTGGGCTTCTCAAAAAAGTCATCTTTCCTCAGTATTGGTAAGCTGGCAGATAGGGTGGTTATCATAGGAGTTAGGATCGGGATAGGTCTATCTTTTTTCCGGTCTATTCTTTTGACGTTGTCGTTGAACTGTCCACGTTGTTTGACATCAACATTGCTTGCCATTTTTGAGTGCGGCAGTAAAAGTACATCATTAGAATGAATAACAAAAAATCTTTTCATCTTATTCTTCTTGGATCGTGCAAGCTCAATGTAGTTATTAAACACATTGATCATTTCGGTGACTGTTTTGGGTTTGTGAAGCATAAGCTATTCTCAAACTTTAGAATCGGTGTAGAGTGCTGAGGTGAATCCTGGTACGACAATATTTGGATCCAAATTCTCAATCTTCCTTGTTTCTTACAAGAAACATTTCTAAGAGTTTGCTAGGGTTTCCTTCACACCTTGTTCGAAAAAGAAGAAAGAATCAACTGTTATCTCACGCCCTTTAGCATGTGCGTAGTTTTATTCGAACAGTTACTATAACTGGGTGAAGCTAGTTATCGATCCTTCGATAATGGTGTGAAACCACCTGAGAGAATCTTCTTCGAGGCTCATGTTAAACAAACGGCATAGTATGTGATCAAGTTTGGAGTACAGGACGACTGCTGCTTTGAAGTGATGAACGTGGGTGAGAGGGTCGGTAAGACCTGCATATTGATAAAATTTTAGCATGTGAAAATTCTCTAGAATTGGCATGACTTTGAGGTGAGGGAAAATAAGATTTGTCTCGATCTTATCCAGAGTGGATCTTCGACTAGGATTGTAAGAATGTATGGCCTGAATTCAATTGTTCAAGTCATCCAAGGTAATGAATTGAGAAAGAGTGTTTGGTGCATCTATAGCCTGAGGATCAAAATCTTCTTGTCCTTCTGGGTCTAACCATTTTCTAACTGGTCATCTCTGAGGAGGTGGTAGGGTCTGATGACATGTTCGTCGACTTCCCTGTGTTGTCGATGCTGACGATGTGCGGCCTAAATGTTGTGATACTCTATCTGGGTTTTTTGACCGAGATCTTGAAGTTTGATTTTGTTCTTCCCTTGGTATGTTCTCCCTCTGAGAAGCTCTCGATCGATGATCACTTAAGGCTTGAGGTGGTGATCCTTGTTAAATAGTAAATCGATCTTGTTGCCTTCGTAAACTTTCCATTTCTTTCTGATGAGTTTGACTATGATGTTCTAGGGATTTTCTCCTCTCGCCTCTCTCGACTTAGAGGGCTTGAGCGTGAATTCTTTGATCTTTAAGCCTCTAGAACCTGTCAGACTTTATCTACTTCTAAAGCTTAATTACAACATTATGTAAATTAATTTGTAAGATACCAACTGGAATGTCCTCATTGTTCCTCTGGGCATTGGAGGTACTTCTAAGGTTCATGCTGGTCATGGTAGTAATTATTCAGGATAAGATTTAGTAAAAAAAAAACTAAGATATTCCCACAGAAGGTGCCAATTGTAATGCCTGGTTTTTTGATAGATAAACTTCGCCAATACTTTTAGGAATGAGGGAATGATGATTTCGTAAATAAAGCTAGAACACACTAGATTTTATGTGGAAACTCAGTAAAACCAGTGAAAAACCATGACTTTGAGGAGGATTTTAAGGTATAAATCCAATATGTGCTAGATTATTTCAATTACATAGAGATTTGATAAGTATAGTCAAGAATGATATATAAAAATAAATCCCTTGTTGATGTATGTTCTGCCTATATTTATAATGGATACAAACATTTACAAAATAATTGGTCTCCTGATTTAATGGGTGGTGGTCGAACATCATGGATCATGTGCAACGGTTCAATTTGACCAAGTATAACGGTTATTGTAGAGGGTTGAGATTTGTAGAGGTGGTTTTGACGTCTTCCCGAATGATAAGATACCTTCGATGTGGTTCTGCTAGCTTCTCCTTATCGAGCCAAGGGAATATGCTATTATACATGCAATATGAACTGGATTGACGAAACACTAGCTGGACCTACTGCCAACTTGGGTCAATATCATCAAATGTTAGCCAATTCATACAACAGGAGTGTTCAAAATCGATGACTTAGTCCTCCACAAAATCCCCAAAACATAAATGAGTTACATGTTGGGAAACTCGCAGAGAACTGTGAGGGTCCACTTCTGGTAGTAGGACGAACTGGACTCGAATCTTATTATCTCATGATAAGAGATGACATCAGGATACCAAATCCTTGGAACACTAGGAGGTTGACAAAATACTATCATTAATTGTTCCAAGCACATGATACATTTACTATTGTTATTTACATTCCAAAAGTGAGATGTAGTCTCCAAACAGTTTGTACATTCTTTTCTCAGCAATAAATGCTTTCAAGTTCTTTTCCACATTACTGTCTACTATCATATATAATATATTTATCTACTATATCTCATAAATAAGGGAAAGTTAAAACTTGCTTTAATCTTTCCAACATCTACAATACAGAAACAAACAAAGCAGTTTATGACTGCTCTTACGCAGATCCTTCTTGGGAAGAAGACAGTCTTCCACCGACTTTAGAAGCTCTAAATTTTGGTGCTCTAACAGCGACAATCTCTCTTTCTAGATCAACTATTTCCTGGGTGAAAGAACCAAAGTCAGACATAAAACATTTCAAATATTCAGACTATATTAAATTCATCTCATACTTCATGACCTAAGTAATCATCTTATCATGTATAGTATCTCTCTTCATTTTAATTCTCTTAATCTCATATACAAAAAATGTATGAACTGCTACCATCTCTTTCTCATGCACCGCCCCAGCCATGAGAATATCTCTATTAGGTACTGCAAGCTCAAAAATCCTTGCCCTGACATTTTTTAGCAATCTTTCCAGATTACTACAATGACCTCTTTCTTCAAAAGTTTTGGAAACTGCCTGAGCAGGGCGAGCCTCCATTACTGTTGTAAACTCGTTCATCTGTCTCAGCATACCTATCGATTCATCCATTTTAATCCGATTGTACACTCTTTGATCGACCTCTTCCTTATGTTCCCGTCGGGATATTAAGTGGTCTGCCTCCAATTTTGAATCATTTTATGCAATCCCACCTCCCTAGTCTGAGAATCCGTTGGTTTAGCCTCTATGTTTCTTATCTGCACATTCGATTTCCTTCCTACCACTCTAACATATGCTAAATTGGCCTCCAGATTCGTTATCTGCTCCACAAAATATTTTACTTCAAATTCTTTCTTCCTCAATTGCACCCTAAGATCATTTAGATCCACTTTTACATTCTATCTATCCACCTTTAAACCTTTGATGTAATCTTGAGCCTGAACCACATCGTTGTGTTTCTTATTCAATCTCTCTACCAACTATTTCCAACTACCTCGAGCAGTTAGAAGATCAGCCTCCAATTCCTGTACTTGTCCTATGAGTTTATTTATATAACTCTGCAAACTCTCTATATCGTCCTCCTTTTCCATTAGATAGCCATTCAACTTCTCCACATTACCTCGAATGCTCACTACCTCATTTTCCTTTTTCTCCACAAGTTCTTGTAACTCAAACATTTTTACTTCCATTTTCATGTTTAGTTTGACAGTATTTTCCAATGACTTACGTGTCAGGTTTAGCTCAATAATCATTTTTTCATTTAATTCGGAAAGCATCTTTTGATGATAAGACACTTTTTCTAGCTTGACCTGTACAACATATCACCATCTTTAAATACTCTTTTCATAGTTATACGATACATATTTTTCTCATTTAAACAGTCAAACAAATTCTCACTCACAAATGTTCTACAATTCTATATTATAAATATATCATTGACATACCAACATGAGCTGATACTTCCTTAGCTTTTAAGCTATATAGGTTTCTCGCTCTAGTTGCCAAATACTCTATGTACTTAGGTTCTGGACAAATACCTCGATCTTCTAAATTATTAAGGTATGTTTCCTTTAACCCTCTCTCACTGTCTATTTCTATTTTTAAATGGATGGTTAACATCATGAGATCATTGGTAACTTCTGGGGTATTTTCTCTAATACCACCAAGAAGGAAAGGTCAAATTTTCAAATACTTATTCCTATCTTTCCTAACTACCTCATCCTTCTCAATTTTATCTTTGGCCCATCTTAAACGAGCTGCACATAAATCTCTTCGATGATTTTCACTAAGTTCTCAATATTTTCTAACCTGAGCCTCAATACGTCCAGTCATAAGAGTTACTGTATATGAAGCATTTTTCTCCTTAACGAGCTCTTTTTTTAACTCTATAATTGTAAGGTGCAGTTCGTTACACTCCTACACATGACAATTTTTATATCAATATAACATAAACTACTCTTATAAAACAAATATTTATTTCCCAACAAAGGTCTCTTTCCACAACTAAAAATTACTACAACATTACATAAAATCTTAATCTACCTTTCCAAATTATCCACTTTGTGGTTGTCAGACTGGGTTGCATGTAAAGTCTTGTCCAGTCCTGACATACTCTCTGAAGGTGGAGTCCCCTCTGCCTCGACCTCCTCTTCTCCATATGGCCCCATGACGTTTGTACACCACCCGACCCAGTAACACCTTATTCCCCATCCTCAATATCGAGGCAGAGACCTTTCAGCACACGTGAAACCTGCATAGAAAATTGCAAACATCAAGCTCGAGCATGTAAAAAAAATAATAATAATGTACAATTGTGACTTACCCAACACAGCTCGAGCTTTACTGAAGACTTTATCTCCTCAACATCCATTAGAGCAATAGCCCTGAACTTGTTATCTTGGATGAGCAAATCCCCTTCAATGCTCAATACCAAAACATCATCCTTCAGTTCGTTCACAGCAGCATGAGGGGGGTTATAGTTTTTTCTTTTTTGATACATCCTCAATCCTCGCGTTATCTACAGTCCCAGAGGTCAAAACAAAAGTTTTATCGTCTCTCTTCTTCAAGGCCTTTCAGTGTGTGTTTCCTGAGTGACCCTTGTAGCTCATGGTTGGTCTTGGTCCACTATTAAATATGGGTACTTCCAAGCCAATTCTCACTTATGTCTCCGATCCAGTTGGACCCCCCCAGAGGATGGGCTAATACCGAACATTTTCCTTTTCACTTGAGCTTTCTGAACCTTAACAGATTTCTTATTGACCCTCTTGCTCTTGCTAATCTCCAGCTCACCCAAAATAATTTCAAGTTTAGACCCCTCTCGAGCTACTGCGTCAATCAAGGACTCTTCTTTCTTAACATAAGAATAAGGATTTACAAAAAAAAAAAAAATGTCACCTAGAGCACCTTAAACATATACAGGTCGAAGTTAGCAAGGCCTACTTACATTTCTTAAATGATTTATATGTAAGAGCCAAGGCGTCCTCATCAACTCGCTGAAGACACTCGCCTCTCACCCACACCAAATTATCATTCCAAACCTTTCCAACAAAATTTAAGTCAAAAAATTGAGGTTGAGTATAAATAGAAGAAAAATAAGCACCCCCACTACCCGCAAAGTATTTCACGTTATAGTGCTTCAATACATCTAAAGGCGTAAACCTTCTCTGTTTCCCCTCACTGGCCCACTTTTTATTTAAGGTCTCGCATACACAGATCACCTTATACATGTTACCATTCAACTGGGTAGGACATGCATCGATCTTATTCATGATACATTTAACAAAATTGCTTAAAGGCACCACTAACCCATAGTCAAACTGGGAAAGATAACATAAAAAACCCTCCCCCAGGTCATTTGCTTTCTCCCCATTAAAGTATTCAAGAGAAAAAGACCCAAGAATCTCGCTACTCACCATCTCAAACTCTAAATTGGGCAACAAGAAAAAAGTGTTATTCCCCTTCGCGTCAGAACATTCCCTAAATGATCTCCCACCATACTCCATCACCTTTCCCCATATACCTTTTACACTAATTTTACATCTAAAAAACTCCTTTAAAGCATCTGAACCTACAAGGTAACGATGTAGGTTAGGAGGAAACTCAGGAAACAGAACCTGAACTTCCTCATCACCTCCACTATCTGAATTCATTTCCCCTTCCTGAACAGATAATACTACAGTCTCATTCGACCTAATACTTCTGTCCTCAACCCCTACACCCTCTTCAACAATTGAGTAACCTGAGGTAGAGGCATCCATCTTGAACAAAGAGCTCAAAATAAAAGGTTGAATAATACTTAGGTCTTTCGCATGCATCAACGCCTATATAGAAAACCAGGTATTCAATTAATTTATAAATTATTTTTCTTTAAATATTTTACACCAATAAAACAAAAAATATATTTATATAGTACTTATTCATCTAACAAGTTGAACACACCTTTTTAAACTTTACTTTTTCCTCCTACAGTAAGTGACAAGACTTTCTAAATATAGACTGTTTTCAAAATTCAAAAACTGCAAAAGAAATATGCAAAATCATCAAAAATTATATCAAGGTAATTTTCACAATAAAAAAAATTCAGAGAATCAATGCAAATACTATTAACTTCAATGGCAGAGGATGAATCCGGTATAACAAATACCACCTCCTTCACAATGAACTTTGATAGTAATGAATCAAGATCTTCACCAACAAAAACTACGTCTTCCTTTTGCAAACGATGGAAAATCTTTGAATTTTCCTCACTCACAAATCTACAGTCATGAGTTCTCTCTCTCTGGATTTTCGTCTTTCTATTTTATATAAAAGTTATAAAGGAGGGAGAGAAGAGTCATTTATATCTTTTTATCTAACTGTTAGCAGTTATTATAACTAATATAAGCCACCCTCGATTTTCCAGCCGAGGCATCTTTTCACTGCCTCTGTCCGTCCAGTTATGCCTTTTGGGAAGATGCACTCTATTATCATTACAACCGCGCCTAACATTAAATGGATCTATCTCTCTCTCTTTTTAACTACCCCCTCTTCTCATAACCCTCTGCATCCCTCATAACAAAGATCACAATACTACTAATTCCAATCCTTTTTTCTCGAACTACTGCTATCAGAACTCTCAAATGCACAATCCCACTTATTTATACATACTTTGGCAACATTTCCCAGGCTCCATACATTTAAATTCAAAATATACAAATAGATTCCACATTAAATAGGAGACAAATATACAAAATCAAAACATACGATATTATTTCTTTTTAAACAACTTTACATTTATTTGACCTGACCTCAAACAAACTCTCAAAAGTAATTACATCTAAAAGACCCCAAATGACCTACAACTCCACATCTAAACACCTCGCCACTAGCAATCATATCATCTTCATCTTCTATCACATCTAAGGAGATCTCTTTTACAGCTATTTTCAAGCTTCTGGGTCAACAATTATATTACGAAACACATCACACTAAAAATGTCAGTCCAACTCGACATCTTTCTCCCTAGTATTCAAGCCTTCAAGTTTCAATACAAATACTGGCAGTTCGGCACCATAACCGAGACGCTCGAATAACCGTTCATAAATTTTTGCTACTTTTATCGCCAAACGACCCTCAACCACATGACGAACCCTCTGAGAATGAGTCCTCACCATGCTTACTAATTTTTACCTTTATTCTACTCCCTCTATTTATAACTACAGAGTACGATAAATTACAATTCCATTTTTTAAGCCCCAAAAAACTTAACAAAAAATCTTCAAAGCTGTCACAGTTATCCACCGTAACAAATAGACAGTTATCAACTGTCGACCTTCAGCTCAAATCATACGATATTATTTTTGTCATACGAGTATCCCATATTGTATAGTTCGATACATAGTTTTTTACAAATTATAATAGCATATGACTCAAAATATTGAGTTTTTGCATATCAAATTAGAGAAATTTCTTTTTATTTCTTCCAAAGAACTCAAAATAGTGTATAGTACTAAAGAAAAAAAATAGAGTACTACTACAAAAAAGGAAATAGATAACAAAACAAAACCAATACATAATGGTTTTTAAGAAAACAAATCATAAGTACAATAACGGCGCGACCTCCTGGCACGAACGCCAGCCTCTTCGTCCTCCTCCTCTATAGCATCCTTTGCAAGAACACGATGATGCTCCCTGTGTTGCTACCCCGATATGTACTTATAATGGAAGCGGAACATTTGGAATTAGTCGTCGTTAGCCTCCACTGCCTTATAGATCATCATACCTTGGTAAGTAGGACAGACAGGGATAGGAGTTGGAATGTTAAGGGACTAGGTCCCAAAGTAAGAATTTTGTAGTTCTTACAGTTTTCCCAGAACTCTTGCCTCATAAGCTTGGCGTCTGGTAGTTACCATTTTTACTCATAGAAAAAATATGAAGAAGAGTACTTATGGAAGATTTGAAATAATAGGAGTACTTATAGATAATAACTGTCTGTAGAACAGCAACTGTACTTATAGATGAACTACATTCAATGCTGAAGGGATTTTCAACGCATGCATCATTAAAAAAAGTAGTTTCTGGGAAACTCAATAGCCAAATACAACAGTCACATTATTACAGCAGTATAATCTCCAACAGTGTTTTACAATTTTGAGAAGAAAACATCCACATCAGCAAAGTCTAATATTGTATTGGTCGGAAAAAACCTATTCTCATTTTAAAAAACCAATCTCGATTGGAACTTCTCAACTCAAGACACCCGTGCCTTCATTTGAGAGGGGGTGATTATAGGAACATGTCCCTCGACCTGGGATAGCATCGACTAGTACCATGCCAGACTCATGCAACATACACGTAATATACAACCTGTCAACAGTGACATCTGGACCACAAACTGAAGAAGAATGTGGTTTGAGCACTTCAAATAAAATAGAATGATTTAAAGACATCTGTCTCCCACGAACTAGCAGCTACAGGAGTAACTCCCATCCCCCCCCCCCAATTCTAGGAGAATATGCTAACACACTGAGGACGAGGTCTATAAAAGGAATAAGATAGAGAGGAGAAAGGGACCAAGTTTTTCTAGCTCAAGAGATCACAAATTGTAATCAAATTATAATACTCAAACAATAAAGCTACTTCTACTAAACCCTTAAACTGTGGTCATGGTTTTCACCTATTCAGAGGTTTTTACGCTAAACATCTGTGCCAATTTATATTTTATGTTGTTATATTTGTGTCATATGTATACTTGGTGTAAGGGCCATTCAAACTACGAAAATAGGCCCTTACAGGCACCATTTTGGTTACCTTATTCTATTGTTTTTAACTCCAGTGGGATGCCAAACAGACATTTTGAATGTTTCCTAGCACACCATTTGAATGATCTATACAATGAAACCTAAATAAATGCACACCCTGGGGACTGTTAAAAAAATTTCAAAAATAATGGTTGTGCAATTATATAGTTTGAAATTATAAATGATTTCCATTTCGGAATCGAAGTTTTTTGTGCATTTTGAGAGGTTACATTTTATATAGGGTACAATAAGACCGGTTTCAATATAAATTCTTGCAAAGAATATTTGTGTACAATCACCCAAAGATACCAGACTTAGGCGAAGTTCAACTAACACTTGTGCACCCTTCTTTTCTGGTATCTAATACATACCGGTTAGGCTTTAACGGCCCACACATAGATGATAACTTAACATCTATAAACAAAGCCACTGCCAGAATAAAAACAAATGAAGTGAACAGTTGGAAAGAGTAAGCTTTGAATGGTAGAAGTTGTATCGATAAAATAGAATAGATGTATTTCTCAAAATTGTTAAGAAAAAAAGTAATATCTACTAACTACTTAATCATGCACACAATATAGAGAGATATGATAAGCATTTCTTATGATGAACTAGAAAAGGTTACAATACATTGCCCTAATGGGGATATATATATATATATATATATATATATATATATATAACAGCTTCTAAAATTTCCTCATAGGGTTAGGAGTCTGTGGTTCACCCCAACCCAGTTCGGGAGGGACCCGACCAAACTTGATCCTAACACTCCCCCTTGGGGTGTCCCACATCTAGACGACTTGCCTCATTAAAACCTTAACATAGCAAAGCCCTTTGGGTAAAAAAGCTATACAAGGAATGAGTACAATCCTATGTATCAGATGGGTGGTGGGCACATATATCTTTGCCTCATCAAAACCTCTAGTTAGTAAAACCCCCAGGGAAAAAACTATGTAATAAGGAAAAAGAGTACAACACCCATGTGCCCGCGTCAGGTGGAGACTACTCTCCCTGACGTCTATCTCCCAGAGATGCGCCTCCTTGAGAGTCCAAGAATGCAAACTTTGCATGCCCATTTGTGTACCAATTTCTTTAATATAGGGTATATAAGAGCCTTAGTAAATTAATTTGTTAAGTTATTTGCTGAACATTTTTGAACAATATCAATTTTCTTCACCTTCTGTAATTCGTGAAAATGGAAGAACTTCGGCAAAATATGGTTGGCCATGTCTCCCTTGATAAAACCTCCTCTAACTTAAGTGATACAGATAGCATTGTCTTCGTAGAGAGTAGTAGGGTCCTTCAGGATATAATCTAATTCACAAATTCTGTTGATGTGGTTCACCATGGAACATAACTGTAATAGTGTGTTTTTCAGAAGGGAAACTTTGCCAATACTTCATTAAGGAGGTTACAATTCTAAGTTAGAACATATTTGATTTTACTTGGAAACTAAGTAAAACCTGAAGAAAAAAAAATCCCGACCTCAAGGTGGGTTTTGAGGGTAAAACCCAATATATACTAGTTATTATAATTGCTCAATGATTGAATAGACGTAGATAGTAAAAAATAACAGAGTTCTGGATACCCCCCTTAGCATAGGTTATGCCTGTATTAATAATGTATACGGGTAGTTACAAATAATTGGTCTCCTATATTAGTGAGTGGTGGGCGAACTTCATGAATCTCTTGCAACGGCTCAATTTGACAAAGCATGACGATTACTGTAGAGGGTCGAGATCTGTAGGCATGCACTTGACATCTTCTTGAATGATCACACACCTTCGACATGGTTGTACTAGCTTCTCCTTGTCGAATATGGAGAATATGCTACTACAATTGCCCTATTCTCGATACAATTACTTGTTTTTATGTCGAGAAAAAATTTAAAACTTCGCACCAGGAACTATTAGATGTTGTAGTGTATTTTCAAACATTAGTGTACGAACTGTGGGACAAGTTGTTAACTCATTGGTCATTTCTAATGTCTTGTCGCAAGTATCTGAAAATGGTTTGACCAATTTGGGTAAAGTTCCAATATTCATTAATGGCAGTTTGTTTGGTTACTGGGATTTTGTAAATTGGGGTTGGAGGGCTATAAATAATATGTAAGCAAGAGAGAGGGGTATCTCATTTTTCTACAACATGGTGAAGAAGCGAGCTCAAATCCTGCATGATGAATTTGTAAGGCGTGAAGAAACCAAGTATTGGGAGTTAAGGACGCGATATTTTGGCCGGGGGTCCTTTTCTTCATGAACTCCCATACCTATTGATCCGTCTTATAAAGGAATGATGGAGGTGGAGGTGGAGCGGGCTGAAAGGGATTTCTTCTTTCTCAATTAGTATCATTATGTGCTTCTAACGGCGGTGGAGCGTATTAATAGTCTTTGCAATTTAGCCTACGCGACGGTGGAAGAGGAAGATACCTTAGCAGGCAGGGCTAACTGTGGAGGTCCTTCTAGCGGTTATCGTAGATATGGACCAGCTAGGTAAAACAACTGGTTTCATTGTGTAACGGAATAGATTTATTGTATTTGTGTCTTGTTTTTTTTACTGTGTTACTGTAACTTTTTGACCATTATGATGTAAAGTTCTCGATGTTTAATAATAAGGAGACTTGAATGTTGAAGTTTTGATAGTTCTTAATGTATTGGTAATACTATTGTCGAATATGATGTGAATGTTTAAATTTTGAATAGTTGTTACAGTTGTCCTAAAAAAATAGGTGGAAATATGACATGAGGACTATGGTTGTAGGTGCACAATGAATAATGGCTAGGTGTGTCCCTGTAGGTAATGTATTGAGGTATAAGGAATTGTATGTACATACTTTGTTCATGAATATTAGGACGCCATTGGTAAAGATGGATAAAACAAAGGAGGTTGAGATGTGTCTAGATGGTTTAGACCAGCAGTGCAAGAGCATGTTATCTTTTTGGAGGCAAAAGGTTTGAGAGTTCAAGAAGAGACGTGCTAGACGTTATGATAGGAGGGAAATCGAGGGGTCACAAAGAGGTGCAATGAAAAGTCGCATGAGGCCTATAAATACCCCCATGGGTGGCAACTGTTCATACTCCACTTTTTCTGAAAAAAATTATGTGATTACTAATTCGATATGCTCCGCTCTTGTGCCTTTGTCCACAATTGGTACTGAGGAGATTGATGTTTTGATCAAGAGAGGCAAACTTGCAAAGATGTGGGATTTAGAAGTCGTACGAGTTCAAGGTTAGTTTTTTTCCTATTTCTTGGAATTTTGACACGATTATTTGTTGTATAGAATGATGATTTATTTTAAACCCATTGTTACTAATAGATGTATGAGTAAAATGTACAAAGGAATTTGAGTAATGGTTAGGATTTGTGAAATAAATTGATAAAAATACTTTTAGGGTTTTTCAGTAATTCTTCTTTTGTGGGATGTAATGGGGGTGTTATTGAGGCGTGTAAGGTGTCGTGAATGACAATGGAGTATTGTGATAAAAGGGTGTAGTCCAAGTGTTGGTGATGTGGAGAAAGAATAGAATTTTGGCTCTAAGGTAATAGGGTGTTTCCAAGGTGTGGGATTTGCGGCAAACTACTTTGCCTGAATTTTCATCGTAAATTTCCTTATCTCACGCCAGATATAACGGAGAATCAAAAAAATTGGATTTGGTCCTTTTTTGGCGGGAATTTGGATGGGAGACGAAACGTCTTCGAGAAGTATGTAGTTCCTAAAAAACTTCGAGAAAATTATTAGGTAAATTGACTAGTTCTCAAAATAAGATAATATCGATTTTTAGACTTTTATAAAATTTGTGAGATTCGCATCGATAACTAATGTAACATTATCAAACTAAATAGAACATGGTAAAATGATAGGTTGGAGAATAATACTCGACAATGGTATCGATACTAACAAATGAACATATATGCAATATATGATATTTGACTAACTTAAAAAGGGAATATGATTTTCAGGTTTTATTAAAAAATGGCCGAACCGATTCAAAATGCTAATTGCCCTGATGCTGAAGGGAATTTATGAAAATATTGTCGATGTAGAACCTATAAGAATGGATGTGACTGCCTGTGTAATGGATTTGGGTAGAAATTACAGAGTTAGGGAGAAGGGTATGGACATTGCTAAAGTGAATTGAACAAGGTTAGAAAAAAGGGTTGTCAAAGTGTTTGATGACGATAGAATAGAAACAGGCGTAGAACACAAGCCACAGACCAGTGGTCGAGAAAAGTGCTTAGGAGGGGGTAGGTCTAAAGAGGAATCAGACCTGGCTGTAGATGATGAGTATTATGGAGATGCTAATAAGACTAATGAGATATTAAATTTTAAACATAAATATAGTATACCTAAAGACGTTCGTCTAGAGGAGTATCTAGGTGATATGACAGACCAAGACCTCCCGATGGATGGGATCCTTATTCATCGAGAACAAATTAAAAAGGGTTTAAAGTTGCCTCTTCGAGCTGACCAAAAGAAGCTTTCAAACTTCTTCGATGTTGCCCCTGGTCAGTTCAATCTCAATGTATATGACCTTTTGAGGGTGGTAGCTGTGCTGAATGGTAGTTTAAAGAAGAAGGGGGAGCAGTTGATTTCGGTTGATGACTTATGTATGTAATACACATTAAAGAAAAATCCTCAAAAATTTAGCTATAAATAACTGGCCAGGTTTCTCAAGAGACCCTTGTTCTATGATATGGTCTCGACTGGGGGGCAGTATTTTGCTGGCCGTCTACTGGTTTTGGATAATTATGAGTTCAACCCAAAAGATCCTAGGGAGCCTTTAAAGAGGAAAAGTTTTCATTTAGGTAAGTAGTAAAAATGTTTATGTTGTTATAGGAATATGTTATTTCTCAAAGTATTGATTTTGACTAAAGCACTAATTAAAGCTATATTTTCTGCATCTATAAAGGACGTGGAGAAGAGCACGAAGGTGAAAGATAAGTTGAATCATCTAGAGACTAACTACTTTGGGCGAGTAGATTCAATTGTAGCAGATCAAGAGAAAGCTAAAAAGCTCTTTCAAGAAGTTGGCCAAGAACAAGAGGTCTACTGAGTCAAGTCTACCCCTCGATAACCCTACTCTTAGTGGGTACACCACTGACTCTGCTATGGCAGAGAAAGAATCCCTGATGAGTGGGTCCTTCGCCAAGAAGAGAAAGAGAACTATCAATCCTCCTGCCACTGTCCCCTCGCTGAAGAAGACGACTCTAAAATCTCCCATCAAGCAGGGGGAGAATGTTGAGGTTGAGGTGTCCGGGACTATAACTATTCCAGAGGGTTGACCACTGAAGTCAGTCGCTACTTCATAATAAAAGGCTGCATCTGGGAAGAAGAATTCCCAGGTCAAGTTGAAGGATGGTGGGAACTTTAGAGGTTCCTTCGAGGAGACCCAGCGGACTATTAAATCATATGTTGCTGGGAAACACTCCTTGGAGGAAGATTTTTCCAACTGCTTGACTGGAGCAGAAAGTTTATCGACCTTCTTCATCGAAGGATACCGTACAATGCGCCAGGTTAGAAAATTTCATGTTATGACTTGTTTAATGGCTTTGGTACCTCCATCAAGGTCTCATTATTGTACTCTGATGCAGATCAAGAAACTGCTTCTCAATACGAAGCCTCAAATATTTGGTGGGCAGAGCCTTGCTAATGAGCTTCTGGTTTCCAAGAACATCGAGAAGGAGCTGACAACTAAGAAGAAGGAGCTGGAGATTAAACTGGAGAAGATGAAGATTGGAGCGGCCAAGTCGAAGGAGGTTGCCATTGCTAACATCAAGAAGATGTGTCTGGGAGAGAAGAGAATAGAGATCGCATAGATTAGGGCTGATCTGGCAAAGGAGAGAGATGAGGCCTTGGGTCTACAGAAGTCCAATTTTGAGGATGATGTTCGGGAACATATCTTATCTGCCCGAAGGTTGATGGAAGCTGAACATGCCAAGATCCTCGTTGAAGCTAAAGCAGAAGCATATCGAATGAACATTGACTCTCTCAAGCTTATGAAGGCTAATTATATTGGGGAGTTTGATTTGATGGAGGAGAGTAAAGTGTTTTATAAAGGCTTGGCTGTAATAAATAGGCTGAGTTTTGTCGACTCTGATATTGAGGATGAGGGCATCGAGGTACCAGAACCTTCTCCAACTCTTCCAGAAGGCGTAGTACAAAAGGAAGTATTAGATCAGCTGACTCCAGGTTTACCATTGAAGGATGCTACCCCGACCCCTCCTAACAAGAACTAAAACGGTTTAAATTAATCTATTTTTTGTTAAATTTAAATATTTGTACAAGTGGTCGATGGGACCTTGATTATTTTTTGAATATGTTGATAAATGACTTTTGAAGTAATTTTATCGAACCATATGTTTTGAAGTTTTCTGATTGGATAAGTAGTTGAATGTGATGTGTGATTTTTAGAAAAATATGCTAAGTGTTTACTGAGATGATCAAAAGTATGGCATCCTTTTGGAGATATTGTCAGAATGTTGCCTATGGTAAGTATCTTAATTGATGGAGAAGATGGTTATGTGATGGTTTTATCGACTGAAAGATGTTTGCCAGATTTATTCCTCTACGGGATATCTGGTTGTGATGAAAAAGACAATCATATCATGTGTTGTCAAATTAGTAATGACGTGTAAACAATTTTCTTTTAACTGGATATTTGTTTTATCGACGGAATGAAACTTAATTTTGACAAATACTTTTCAAGTTTTGTCAAAAGAAAAAGTGCATAATAAATGATGTAATGATAGGAAAGAAAACTTCATTTATTTGAAGAAAAATGAAATAAATTACAACTTTACTTTTATCTGCAGAATATCTTTAGATGGGCTGTATTCCATAGGAACTCGAGTTACACTTCATTTTCAGTCATCAATAATTATGTGCCACTGTCATTCTTGTTACTTATAATATAGGGCCTTTCCTAATTTTCTGATAACTTTTCAGAGTTCCTTGGTCGAGTACTGTCTTGAGTTCGTTAAAGTACAAGGTCACCGATGCCAAATTTGCGCTTTCTGACCTTCTTGTTGTATGCTTTCCTTAGAGTGTCATGGTATCGCCCCAAGTTTGTAATGGCATGATCTTGAGTTTCTTCGATCCAATTGAGATTTCAGAGAAGTCCAAGCTCATTGTCTTCATCTGTGACTTGTCTTCTAGTTATTGGGAGGTCGATGTCTGAAGGGATGATAACTTCAGTACCGAAGGCCATCATAAATTGTGTACAACATGTGGATGTTCGAGGTATTGTTCTATATGCCTATAAAATACTAAGTATTTCATCAACCCATTTGTCCTTTTTTTCATCGAGGCAATTTTGTTATCCTGACTTGATGTTTTTATTGATAGCTTCGGCTTGGCCATTTCCCTGAGGATAGTAAGGTAAAGAAGTAGTCAATTAGATTTTGTACTTGTGAAGGAACGTGAGGACTTTGTTGCTGATGAACTGTTTCCCATTATCTAATCTTATCATTTATGGACAACCAAATCGAGTGATGATGTGCTTCCATAGGAACTGGATTACTTTATTTTTGTCAATGTGACAAAGTGTTATGGCTTCGACCTATTTGGTAAGGAATCAGTAGGTACAAGGATAAACTTTTTGTTTCCTGATATTGGGTGAAATGGACCAATGAGATCAATTGCCCATCTCTTGAATGGCCAAAGGACATTACTGACATATAAGTCAAGAGCTTGACTTTTGATATCTTGGGCATGGATTTGGCACTTATAGTATTTTTTAACAAATTTTTCATAGTATTGCCTCATCTTTGGCCAATATAACCCTTGTGTGAATGTTCTCTTCACCAGTGATCGTCCTGAGACATGTGCGGCACAGATTTCTTCCTGAAGCTCTTAAATTTTGATTTGGGCTTTTCTTTGCTAAATATATTCGATAAGTGGACCTCCACCAGTAATACGGTATAGTATACCTTCCTGGACCTTAAATCATGTACAATTTGTTAGTATAGATCGGGCTTCTTCCTTATTCTCTGGGAGGGTATTAGAATTAAAATACATAAGAAAGGGTTTTCTTTAATCATCAGGATCTTCATCTTCAGTAACTTGGATTTGCATGGTATAGCTTGTATTGAGACTATAATATTTTATTATTTTAATGACCAAAGTCCTCTTTTCACTATCTTCGAGTATAGCTGCAACGTATACAAGGGCGTCAGCATGGCGGTTTTCTGCTCGAGGAAGGTAATAAATTATGGATGCCTTAAATTTATTCATTTCCTCTTCAACCAGCGCAGTATAGTAGACCATTTTGCCTGATGTCTTCAATATCTTATTGCTGTGTTTGGCCACTAGCAAGGAATCCACATAAACAACTATTTCTTCTGCTCCAAGTGCTAATGTAAGCTCCAGGCCATGCAGGATAACTTCATATTACATTATATTGTTTGTGGTATAGAACTTAAATTTGATAGCTTTTTCAACTATGTGATTGGATGGTGTAACGAGAGCGGTGCCAATCCCTGATCTTCATGTTCCAGCAGATCCATCTATAAAGAGTCTCCAACTTATACGATTTAACCAAGCATTTGGTTCTGCAATGGAATCATCGACAACACCTCTTCGAGTTCCTCCCATTCTGAGCCTTCTACGGGGAAATCTACCAAAAAATCTGCCACTGCTTATCCTTTGACAGATATTTGTGGTTTGAATGAAATATCATATTCTCCTGGGAAAATAGACCATTGTTAGACCTTTCTAGACTTTTCTTTTTTGGAAATTACAAGTTTGAGGGGGAATTTGGTGATAACTTTGATGGGGTGTGCTTGAAAGTAAGGACAAAGTTTTTGGGAAGTATACACAAGAGCTAAAAGCTATTTTTTAGTGGTGGTGTATCCTTTTTCTGCAGGTATAAGGGTTTTGTTGATGAAGTAAATGGGTTTTTCCACTCCATTGTCATCTCGAATAAGAACAAAACTGATTGAGTCATCTGTTGTCGATAAATACATTGTTAATGTTCTACCTTCAATAGAAGTACTCATGATAGGATGACGCCCCAAGTATTTTTTAAGATCTTGAAAAACCAATTCGCATTCTGGAGTCCAGACGATTTCTTTGGGTTGTTTATTTGTCATAGGGGATGGGTTTCCCCGAAGAAGGAGGTAAAGAAGTTTGTATCAATCAAAAGACTTCGAGATGAAGCTGTGTAAAGCAATAACTTTTCCTACAAGTTTTTGGACATCCTTTTTTGTTCGCGGTTATGGCATGGCCATAAGTGCTTTAATTTGCACTAGATTAATTTATATTCCTCTCTTACTAACTAGATGACCCACAAAATTTCTAGATGCAACTCCAAATTGGTATTTTTCAGGATTTAGCTTCATGCGGTATGTTTGAAAGATGTCGAATATGGTTTACAGATTGCTGCAATGATCTTCTCGTTTCAGGCTCTTGCAGATCATGTCATTGATATATACTTCTTTGATTTTACCCAAGTGATCTTTGAACATTCTTGTGACGAGCCGCTAGTATATGGCTCCTATATTTTTTAAGTCCCCTTTTCTGTTATAAATGTAGTCTTTTCTTGATCTTCTTTGGAAAGACGGACTTGGTTATATCCTAAAGCTGCATCCATCATTGAAAAATTTTATGTCTTGCTATGGAGTCGAGGAGGTGAGGAATCAAAGGAAGTGAAAAGTTATCTTTGGGTATGAACTTATTTGGTTCAGTGAAATCAACACACACTTTAATTTTTCCATTCTTTTTTAGGACTGCCACAATGTTCAAGACATACTTTAGATATTTAGCTTCTCGAATGAACCCAACATGAAGTAACTTGTCTATTTCTTTGTTAATTGCTTCTCAAATCCTGGGGGTTAGGTTACAATGCTTCTGCACTGCAGCCTTACTTTCTGTACAAGGTTAAGTTTATGGCATGCAATGGAAGGGTCAATTCCTGGCATCTCTTGATAAGACCATGCGAAAACATCGACATGATCCAATAAAAGTGTTTCTTCCTGAACCATCGAGTTTTAAAGATTTAACTGCTTTAGTGTTGTGCTACTCGAACGTTAGAGGTTGTTCATGCTGTAATTACTATGCTTTCAGGAGTACAGATGCATGAGAGTCGGTGGTAGTATTCTCACACATATGCGCTAAAGCTTGACTCCCTTTGATTTTATAGACACCATGATATGTTCGAAAATGTAATGAAAGGTGATATGTCGACGATATTGCTTTGATGGAGAGAAGCCAACTTTGATGACAATAAATTTGATGAAGGTGGTCTTCGTATTAGGATTCAATGACAATGTCAATGGTACTTGCTGAATCCGTATTTAGATTCAATATCGACGGTACTACATCGATGACAATGAGTTTGACGAAGGTGATCTCCGACCCTATTTGAATAGGTAAAGTGATCTACCCCGAGGCTAATTCGTTTAAGCCATTAAATCTTGTGATGGTTATTATTGAGGCTTTGACTGAATCATTGAGACTTAAAACTGTAATGGCCTAATTCTGTAAGCTCGAGATGGCTCGGAATTAGCTCTTACACCAACATTTCTATGAAAAAAACTAATGTAAGAAAAGAAATAACATATGTGATTTAGCATGGAAACCCTCTTAATAGGTTA
This sequence comes from Kingdonia uniflora, assembly GCA_014058105.1. Lineage (NCBI taxonomy): Eukaryota > Viridiplantae > Streptophyta > Magnoliopsida > Ranunculales > Circaeasteraceae > Kingdonia > Kingdonia uniflora. Next base: position 248,542 of record JACGCM010002704.1, read on the forward strand.
AAAACCACGACCCCGAGTTGAGTGTTTTAGTAACAATGACTTTTATTGCTTTAGGATAATATCTTATTATATGTGATCTCTTGAACTGGAAATACTTGATCTTGTAAACAAGAATTTTGGTGTTTTGAGAACCTATAAAATATAGTTTTCTTGGTAATTTATTATATCTTTTTTGGGTTCTTGTCTCTTCTGGAACTTTTTCTTTATATAGGCCTTGTTCGCAGTTCTTTATCGTGTTGAAGCACGTTCTCCAAATAATATGGTAAGTGGTGTTTGACTGAGTAACTGCCAAGTTTGTGAGAGACAGGTGTCTTTGACTTGTTCATGTTTTTCTATTGTACTCGACCCACGTTCTTCATCAGTTCTTGGTGTAGGTATTAATGCTGACTATTTATGTCACATGTAGAATGCGTGAGTGTGATATGGTGGTAGTTCAAACTAGAAATAGTTTGAATTGGGTTATATCGAGGGATAGGTCCATACAATTACCCCCTCGCAACTGAAGTCACGAGTGGTTTTGCTTAAGAAAGAATCAATGGGTATATGGGTTTTGGAAGTTGAAAAGGAAGGAAATATTAATGTGGATTTGACTGTATGGAAAATATGTATGTTTTTATGGGAGGATGCTTGTGTATTGAATGATGATGGGAATATTGATGTGCGCGACGCTTGGAGTTTGAAAGTTTCAGCTATTTTGGATGATGACGCTTAGAAAATGTACCTGTACATTAAATATTAGGGTTATATAAATAGTACATGTACTAAGGATTGTGGTAAAGTATGTTGTTTGTTGCAAAATTATCTAAAAGTTTAGATTGACAATGGTGAAGACCCAGAGAATGGTTTACGAAGAGAGAGTTTCTGCTGAGATGTAAAAGTTTAAGTTGAGATATTTCGGAGATCAACCCTTGGAGATTCCTACCCCCGTTCCCGTTCAAACGACGTATCAGGGTATATCGGAAGAAGAAGCGATTGAAGCTGAAGAAGATTTTTACTGCATGTGGAGTTTTCATTATTTTGTCTTAACAGACGAGCAACGTTGAAGGAGTCTCCACATCCTTGCGGAAGACAAGGTTGAGGAGACAGATACGGGGGTTGGCATAACTGTGAGGTAGTTTCGCCGATATCTTATGTAGGATTAGATTTTAAGGTCGGACCCTCTTCATCTCTACCAACTCCCTGATGGTGGTGGCTATAGAAGAGGCGACGGTAGTAGTGGAGAAGGAAGACTGAGAATGGAAGTCTGCTTCTGCACCATCATCATTTCTTGGCTCTAAGAAGACCTTCTGTTTGAAGAGCTGGTTCAAGCACTGACTTTTTCTGCTTTCATACCCAGACTTCCTCAAAACCTACATTATGCTTAGAGTAATCTGGTGTGAATGGAGAAGGACCTCTGGTAACTTCCAATGCTTGCTTTGCTTTAGAAGATTCTTTGAGTAAAATATCACTGAATGAACTAAAAGATTTGTTCTTTCGGAGTACCTAAAAGACTTGTCATCTGTAAAGTACCTAAAAGACTTGTTATCTATAAAGTACCTGGACCTGTATGTGGGTCGAGCGTGAGGAATTTTGTGTATGATCAAACCTCATTTGCAGTATTATAGTTAATATGGAGAATTCAACTGTTAATAAGGCGTCAACCTCTGGTTGATCGGCTGAGTCTAAAAATGTAGTATCTGATAGGAAGGATGAAGTAGGAGTTGCTAAATTTCCAGATTTCCCTAGAAAATTTGTATCCTATCCTCCAAATTCTGATATGTTTAGAGAGTTTTGTAAAGCCAAAGCTTCTGTAGGGGGATGATGAGGTAATTTTGTAGAACATGTCGGTAGGCAGTTTAGAAGTTGTATTGTAGGATCTGGGGAAAAACATTTCTTCTTGTTAGCTCATTTAGAGAAGGAGAAACTTGATAGAGGGTTTTCTATGTTATTTGTCTCAATTGGAGTATGGGTTGTGTCTGCCCCATCGAAATCTTGTGAAAGGGGTTATGAATATCATTTAGGCATGTCCGATTCAGTTGAACGGGAACATGTGGGAGGTAATAAATATCTGTGAATTTTTGAATAAGTTGTGAGTGGAGGATGAGGTTGAGAGGAGGATATCTCCTAAAGATGTTTTACAGTTTTATGGTGTGAAAAACTATTCTGCAAGTGAAGGGGGCCCCTTTTTTGCGAGTTTGGCTCGACCTCTTTTCTTCGATCTGAATTTAGCAGGTCGAATGTAGAATGAAAATGTGATATGGGTGAAGGGTGATTACTTTCAGAGAGATGATAAAGAACCCATGGAACTTCTGTGTAGAACTATGAAACAAAGTAAGTATAACAATATATAATGTATAATATTAAAATATTAAAATTGTATGTTGCTCTGTTGGTGATAATATGTTGTTGTTTGACAGGTCCTCAATTAAAGGTAACAAAGCAGGAGTCCCAGTTAGATACTGTTGCTCAGGAAGGGATTGAGCTCGAGGCTATTCTGAAAGAACTTGGCATTAGTAGAAAGAAACGTGTTAATTGCCAGTCTGAGATAGTCTCAAACAGCGAGACTAATGACAGGTGTTGGTGGTAACAAGAAGAGGAGAGCTGATGGAGAGAGACGAGTGATCTTGCCTAAGGCTAGTGGAGTGGACTTTACAGATATGTTGGAGTCTACTATGTCGAGCCAGCTAGCTCAGGCATTTCCAAAGAAGAAAATGCTGAAGCATGGCTCGACCTCTGGAAACACAGGAAGTGGGGAGGTAGAAGGAAGGGCAAAAAAGGGAAGGGTTGACCTACCTTCCCAACTGACTGGGGCGAATCCCTGAGTGGATCAATTTGGTGAAGAAAATGAGTTGAAAGTGGTGGAGGATAGGGCGAAGCTTGCAGTCCGCAATGATGAGGAGGAAATGAGTAAAATGGTAAGTTTGATGATTTGAGCATATGCTAAATTCTGTATGATGATTCGAGCTTACAATATGGTCAATGTTTGTTGTGTTTTTGTAGGCTGTTCATTTGATGAAGAGGATCTGCTTTGGGTGGAGGAGAAAGCTAAACTTGAGATGGTAAAGGTTAAGCTCGAGACGAAGGTAGCTCATTTAAAAGTTGACTTGGTTAGGGAGGGGAAACGACTAGACTCCTTGATGGCTTCTCAAGAGGTAGAGATTAACGAGCTGGCAGCAGAGACAGGATAGAATTTATGGGAGGTGGTAATCCAACATGATAGACTTGGGTGTCACATCCTAAAAATGGAGTACTCCAAAACTTAGGTGAATGACATTATAGCAGACACCTATGTTGAGGAAGAAGAAGATGATGAGGCAGAAGATTTCATGGTTGGAGTCATAGACAGGTTAGATGGTATCTCTCCCCAAATAGTGCAAGACAACCAAGGGGATGACAATGAGCGTCCAGAGGAAGAGAACGAGTAGGTAGAGTAGAATGTTGACTCTATGATTGTATGATTGTATGATTGTGAAGGGTTTGAAATGTTGTAATTTAATGGAACATTGTTTGTTGGATAGATTTTTGTAGGTTAAGATGTCCTTATAAACCTAGTTGGAGGAACTTAAGGATATGCACCTCAGAATAAAAGAATTAGAGAATGAGCTCGCTAAGGAGTAAGACGCCTCAGCGTCCCAGTTGGCTTCGTAAGTGGATCTACAGGTAAGAAAAGAACAAAAAATATTTGACTTGTATGCTTCATTACTTTAGAGCTACAAAGTAAAAATTTAAGTGTAGAGACAGACAAAAAACTTACTAACAGTTTAGGGGTAATGGTACCCAAATGTGTATTGATAATATCAAAGTGTTGAAAAAGTTAGAATATAGAGAATGTGTACCTTGGAATTAGAAGTATATGTTATTGTTCATCAAATTGAGGTCATACTTTTGTAGGGGCCTACCCCTCAATCTTACCTAAATCGATCTGTCTCCAGTTCGAACTACCTCCATGTCAGACTCACGCATTCTCCACACGACTTCACCTGTCAACATTGCCACATACTTCACGAGCTGACAAGAAACGTGGGTCGAGCTCAAACAAAAAAACCTGAATAAGTCAAAGCCACCTATCTCTCTCGAACTCAGTAGTTACTTAGTCGACCGCCACTAGCCACATTGTTCGGAGAACGTGCTCTAGTACGGTAAAAAACTGTGGGAAAGGCCAATATAAAGAAAAAGTTCTAGAAGAGACAAGGACTAGAAGATTATAGGAGAAATCATCAGGAAGACTATATTTTCTAGATTCTCTAAAACTTCAAACTTATTATTCACAAGATCACAAGATCAAAGGAGAGATCACTTCTAATAAGAAATTAGCCTCAAGCAATAAATGTCACTATTATAAAAATCATCAACCCGAGGTCGTGGTTTTTTAGCCTATTCATAGGCTTTCCACATTAAACACCTGTGTCATATCCAATTTTTAATCAGATTTTTTTATAGGTACATTGGTGTAAGAGCTAATTCCTGGCCATTTCGAGTTTACAAAATTAGGCCATTACAACTTCGACCTTATGTTTAGAAGTAGTTTCACACAATAGATATCAAAAAATAGAATTTTTGTTAGAAATAAGATGTATGTATTGAGTGAGTGTTCTGAATCGAACTTGATATATTGTATCTATGGTGTGTAGGTTAAATTAGAGTCAGTTCGTTTGAACAAAGAAGAGACACGCCATTGTAACCAAGAGTTTGTGGCAGAATTTGATAAAATGAGAGAGGCAAATGAAGATAGGAAAGATCAACATGTAAAGGTACATTTTAAGTTCGTTGAGGTAACTCACACCGTTGATGACCTCACTTAAAAGATTGAGGAAAAGGATTTAAAAATTAGTAAAGGGAAAAAAGAGCTTGCAGAGAGGAAGGAAAAAACAACAAAACTTATAAGCCAGAATGATGCGCTGATGGTAAAGAGTAGGGAGCCTGACATGGCTCGATACCGTATACAGGCGTTATAAACATCAGAAAAAGAGTTACACCATTTTGTGGCTAGCCTAAAGGACCAAATAACTAACAAAATGAATGAACAAGAGCAGACTCGAACAGATGTAGTGTGTACCAGAAGCGAACTGGAGCGATTGAAGAAGAAATTGGTTGATAAAGATAGTGAACTGAAGAGAGCTCGAGATGACCTATCTAACTTTGAAATTGTGGTTGAGTAGTTGACTGCAGCTTTACCTGCTAAAGATATAAAGTTTTGGTTGGTGCAAAGGAAATGTGATAAGTTGAATGAGAGGGTGGCACAGTTGAAGACCGATTTGGCTCAGGCTAATTCACATGCCAAAAATGCCAAGGTTGGATAGCGCTCGAGGAAAAATAAGGGTGATTCCAGGGTTTCCATTGTTCAAGGGGATGTAGTTAGCCAATCAGCTCGAATCAGAGAGTTTGAGGGAAATGTAGCTCAAAGTCAAGGTCGCATACAAAAAGGAAATGAGCAGTTAAGGGAGTACCAAAGTAAGTTGAACGTTCCTCTTGCCAAGGAACAAGAGTTAGAGAGGGTTATCTGAGGTAAGGAGATTTTAATAAAGAAAAAAGATGAACTGTTAAAGAAATCTTCAGCTGGGGAAGATTTAGATAGAGAACTTGAGAAACATCGCGCGTAGGTGGCAGAATTGAGGGCGATGAACTAGGCTAAATCAACTGAAGCTGATGAGAATACGAAGGAGAATATCAAATTTATGTCCGACGTAGATAGTCAAATGGAATAGCAAGAAGTACGGTACAAGAGGTTAAAAGAACGCCTTCAAACGATAAGAGAGAATTTTTCTAAGATGGATATACCGGAGGCATCACGCTCAAAGATGTTAATGGTAGTGATCGCCTATTTTGTTGAAGAGATAGAAGGCCCGAGTTAAAAAGGAATACCTTGCACGACTGTTTGTCAGATAAAAGATACATTTGTAGAGATGATGTAGATCGAAGAAACTGTATGAACTCCATGGAAACGGAGTTAGGTTCTCGACCTGTTGAATTGGTAGAACAAGGTAGGATCATTATGACTACTCGATCTCAATAATTTATGGTTGATCGTCATCCTGTTGTAGGGGAAATCGTAGGTAACCTCCCAATAGCAGAAAAGAATCCTTTGCAGTGGATGTATATGTAACCTAAAAATGTATCTATCGATGACATATTGAGAGATGAAAGCTAGTTTTATATTTGCCCTATCTTATGTCTGTAGAGTTCTTTAATTGAAAACTAGTATTACTTTCATTTTAATCGCAGAGTATAATTATCGCAGCCATATTGAAAGATAAAAGCTAATTTTACATTTACTTTATCTTATGTCTGGTAGAGTTCTTTGATTGAAAACTAGTATTACCTTTGCTTTATTCACAGAGTATAATTGTCGCAGCCATATTGAGAGATAAAAGCTAATTTTACCTTTGTTTTATCTTATGTCTGGTAGAGTTCTTTGATTGAAAACTAGTATTATCTTCGTTTTAATCGCAGAGTATGATAGAGTTGATCAAAGCTTATTTTATATTTGCTTTAATCGGAATAGAGGTCGATTAAAAGCTAGTATTACCTTTACTTTAATCTATGTATTGTCTACGTAAGTAGAGAGTTGTGTAGAAAAAACTAGGGAGCTTTCATTGAATAGAATAGAATGTACATTTATGGAGATGAAGATCTCACTTTTGTAATAGAAAAAGTGAGAATTTGAAATGGAGTAGTGAGGGACTTAACGATAGTACCGTTTCAGTTACCTAGTGCTCCAAGGATTTGAGATATGAACACCTTCTTCAGTCATGAGGTAATATGATCCTAGGCCAGTGAGACCGGTGATTAACAATGGACCCTCCCAATTTTTTACTAGTTTCCTGGCATGTGCCTCTTTTCTGTGTTCACGGATTTCTTTGAGGACGAGATCGTCGATTTGGAAAGTACGGCTTCAGTCTCGTTTGTTATGCGAACTGGCTAGCATATGGTAATATCAACCTAGGATGGCAATAGTGTGTTCCCTAGTCCCATCAATCTAATTGATGTTGCAGGTCAATTCAAACTCATTTTCTTTGTCAGTTAGCTAGTGATCTCTGACTGGATGATGATATTCTGTTAGAATGATAGCTTCGATCCCATAAGCGAGGAGGAATGGGGTACAGTCGATTGATTGACGTGGAGTGGTACGGTATACCCATAAGATATGAAGAAACTCTCGTATCCAGTTTCCTTTTTCTATGAGTGAAACCTTTTTTGAGTCTATCTACGATGGTTTTGTTGGTGATTTCGGCTTGGCCATTGCCTTGAGGGTGGTAGGGATTGGATGGTGGGTGAATGATATTATGTTTGTTAAGGAAAACTATGACTTTTTCTCTAAAAAATTATGGCCCATTATCGATACGAATTAGGTGGGGGAATCTGAATCAAGTAATGATATGTTCCCAGATAAAAGAGATGACCTCTTCTTCTCTAGCTCGATAGAGTGGAACTATTTCTATCTATTTTGTAAAATAATCTGTAACTACGAGTAGGTATCGGGGATTACTTGAAGAATTAGGAAATTTACAAACAAGATCGAGTGCCCATTTTTTGAATGGCCAGAATATCTTGCTTTCATGTAGTTTAAGCGCAGGGGCACAAATCATTTGTCCATGTCATTGACATATATCGTATTTGTGTGAGTACTCTTTTACTTACTTGTACAAGCCTGGCCAGAATACTCTTTGTATAATTTCTTTGTTAGCGAGTGATCGGCCTACGACATGGGAGCCATAAGTTCTTTCTTGTAAATCTCTGAGCATCTCGTCTTCTTTCATTCTGGAGAGACACTTGAGGTAAGGCCCTGTGACTGAATGGCGATATAAAAAACCATTTTAATTTGTATAGCACTTTGAGTTATCGATCAGCTATCGGTGCTCCTTTGGATCTGCTGGAAGGGGTCCTTTGTATTCGTTGTCGGTGTTAAGGTAGGCAAGGAAAGGCTTTCGCCAATCATCGTCCTCCCCTTTATCGCCCCCAGTGTTGATCATGCATACAGAAATGTGATCAATGCTGGTTGATATCACTTTGATCTGGAGATATCGAGCTTCTATTCCCAAGACCTTGACTAGATAAGCCAAGGAATTGGCATGTATGTTTTCACCTCCATGAAGATAATCGAGAGTTGCTTTCATGAACTGGCTTATCCTATCTACAAAGAGGGCTGTGTTTTCGATCATCTTACCATTTTTCTTGCATTACTCAGAGTAATGATGGACGATGAGTAGTGAATCTGTGTAAACTGAGAATTTTGGGATGACGAGCTCAAGTGTGAGGTCGAGTCTATGAATGAGAGCTCTGTATTCGGTGATATTGTTGGAGGCTTCAAAATCTAAGCGGATTGATTTTTTAATTTTGTTGTTGGAAGGGGTAATCAATACGATTCCAATTCCTGACCCTGCGGGTCCTGTTGAACCATTTGTAAGAAGTCTTCACCCTTTTCTTATAATCCATTCAGCTCGCTCGTCAAATGTTTTGGTGGGTGGATCTTCTACAATTTCTTCTACAAGGTCAGGATCGTGTTCCTCCCACTCGGGATCTTTCGCAGAAAAATCTGCAAGTAAATTGGTAACGGCCTAATCTTTTTCTGAATGCCGTTGTTCAAACTTGATATCATGTTCTCCCAAACTGACTGACCATTGTTGCACTCTCCTAGATTTGTCTTTCTTGGACAAAACTTCCCAGAACGGGTAGTTCATCATGACTTTGACTAAAAGAGCTTAGAAGTAGTGTTTAAACTTCTGTGAAGTGTAAACAAGAGTTAAAAGGAGTCTTTCAATTTTAAAATACCTCGTTTTTGCTGGAGTGAGGGTTTTATTGATGAAGTAGACTGGCTTCTCGATTTATCCTTCAAGCTGAATGAGAACCGAGATGATAGAAATATCTGTAATGTCTAGATGAATGATCGGTTCCTCATTATTTATTGAGGTGCTCTTTATGGGAGACTTCCCCAAATAGGTTTTGAGATCCTAAAAATTTGCCTTACATTCTGATGTTCATTGGATATCTGAATTTGTCAGAACTTTTCCTTGTTTGGTACAATCGCGGAGTAGTAGGAATAGCCAACGATAGCGATCTAAAGATTTTGAAATGAATCGATTGATAGCAGCAATCTTGTCAGCAAGTTTTTGTATGTCTTTCCTCATCTTTGGAAATGGCATATTGAGGAGAACTTGAATTTCATATGGATCGGCCTCAATCCCTTTCTTGCTGATGAGATGGCCAAGGAATCGGCCTGAATGTACTACAAATTGATACTTATCAGGGTCGAGTCGCATCCGATAAGATTGAAGAATGTTGAATATTGTGTTGAGATCTGCAATGTGGTTGAATGATTATATGCTCTTGCATAAGAGATTATCAATGTAGACTTCTATGACTTTCCCAAGATGTGTTTTAAACATAGTAGTCATCAACTGTTTATAAGTCGCGTCTGTATTTTTGAGTCTGAAGGGCATGACTTTGTAGCAATAAAGTTCTCTTTCAGTGATGAAAGTGGTTTTTTCTTGATCTTCTTCCAAGAGTAGAATCGGATTGTATCCAAAAGTAGCGTCCATCATAGATAAGAGTTTGTGACCTGCTGTAGAATTAAGGATTTGATGGATATTGGGAAGAGGGAAACTGTCCTTTGGAGTGTGCTTGTTTAGACCTGTAAAATCTATACAAACTCAGACTTTTCCATTCTTCTTTGGGACAACGATGATGTTGTATATCCAATATGGATATTTGGCTTCTCGAATGAATCCTAATTTGATCAATTTCTCAATCTCAATGTTACCTTTATCTTGAAGGCGAGGTGATAGTCGTTGTTGTTTCTGTTTGACCACTGTGGCATTGATGTTGATGGCCAATTAGTAGCATGCCTTAGCCAGATCGACCCCAGACATCTCTTTGATGGTCTACGCAAAAATGTTTTGATTCAGTCGTAAGAATTGATTGAGAGCATCCTTATCGTGTTAGACTAGTTTGGTAGCAATAAAAGTACCTTTGCTAGGTCCATCAATATTGACATATTCTGCAGACTCTTCTGTTGAAGGCTGATCATCAAGTTGATCAGCTTTCAATAATTGTTATACAGCGTATCTGTCTAAGGTATCTAAAATGGCAAAGACGGTATTTTCGCAAGCTCGAGAAAACTTTTGACTACCCTTGATTTCATAGATACCATCATTATGCTTGAAGCGGAGTGCTTGATGATAGGTGGAAGCGATTGCTTCCATGTTGTGAATCCAGCAGCAGCCCATAATCCCGAGATAACGAGATTTGGTATTGATGACGTAGAAGACGACTTCGATGGTGGCTAGTCCTACGGTTATAGGAAAGATGACCTTGCCTACTCACTCTTATTTAGAACCATTGAATCCACTAATATCGGTGTCGCTTAGAATAACTTGATTGGTCAATCCAATTTGGTCGATTATACTCAGAAAGAGAATCTCAATACCGCTTCCGGTATCGATCATCATTGTGAGCATGATAAACTTCTTCATCTTCATCATTATGACTAATACATCATGATGTGGAAATTTTATATGACTAATGTTGCAATCTTTGAATGAGATCCCAAGCTGGTGATTGCTCGACTCAGGTAGAAGTTTGGCTTCTTTATCTTGAGGTGTGAGATCACAGCATTCTGAGAGTTTCCTACGCTTGAATCGGCAAGAGCTGGTAATTTGATAGATTTTGATCATGTTGTTATGGTACATATAGTAGAGATGTTTCTTCTCAGCTTGATATTCGACCTGGACTTCTTCGAGCTATTTTATATAGCTGTCATCCTTGTATGATTCCAGGTCGATAATGTATTCGAGCATCCACCCCTCCTTGAAAATGAATTCCAACAACCTCTATAAAGCATAGCAGTTGTTAGTAGAATGATGGTTTACCTTGCGATGCATGCAGTACGGGTGGCTCTCGATTGGTTCCAATGGTTAAGAGGGACGATATAGCTTATCCATGAAAAGGATTGAAAAAATTGTGGAGATTCGAACAATCATCTTTGGGAGAACCAGTTTGGGTAGTGAACCACCCTTCCGAAGATTGCCAGTGTTTCCCTTAGAGCGTTTTTGATTACCCTGATCCTCCTTTAGTTTAGTGTTTCGATCTGTGGATGGACCTTTCGTGGTTAGGACGGATTTAGTAGATTTATGCCTTTTGAACTTTATCCTTTCCAGGTCGACATTACCATTGACCTTGGTGATCATATTCTTTAAGGTTACAGGTTTGTTGAGGAAGAGGTATTCTTTGGCCTTGCAGTCAAGCTGGAGCGTGTTGGTGAAAGCAGTAACATTTGTTTTCTGATCGAAATTGTCTGCTTTATGCGCGAGCTCGAATTTTTTTTTTGCAAAAGCCTCGAGCTTCTCTCTGTTTGACTATTTAGGACTAATAAGTGAATATGAATTCTCTTCTGTCTCAATTGTAAGCATAATTCTTGATGAATTATTTCTGCAACTGATCAAATATAAGTATGAAATTTTCAGGTAAAGAGTGGAACCACCAGAGTGGTTCTTCCTATAGACTAATTGCGAACAAACGAATCACGGTATTGTTAAATGAGCTCATTTGGATCGTTACCCTTATATTTATGAATTTTCAGAGTATGGAAGCATTTCGGTATTTCCATATTGAATAGTTCTTTGGCAATCGGACTCCCTTGTAACTTGGGAAGGTCGTCTGTAGACCCTAAAACTTGTGCTTCGATTAACTCCTTGATGTGGTGATCCATATGCTATTGTGAAACATATTGACATGTCAGTTGAGTAGCTTGACGAGGAGGTTGAGGATTGTGAGTACCAGTACCCTCACTCAAACGATCGCATGCTAGAATTCGAGGTTGAGGTCGTTGTTCTTCCTCCTGACGTTTGGAAAATTAGTGACCTCTGCTGATTTCAGACTAAATTTCACCACCCAAATGAATGGAAGGTTGATATTCATGCTAAATATTTTTGGAAATAGTTTTGTTGGTGGCTCTTCAAGGTCCCAATATATCATACGCAGAAACCCAGGAGGTTTCTGGTAATTGATCACGATCTCTTGTTGAATGTGCCCGTTGAGTGTCTTGCAGAACATGTAATGCAGTCTGCATGGTTGTCATCTGGTCCTCATATCATTTTAACGTTGTTAAACGAGCTTGTCGCGCGTCTTCGAGCACCTTCTCATGGAGCTCTCGGTCGAGAGTTAATTGACGTTCGAGTTCATTATACTTCTCTATTTCGGCGTGGGGATTCGCCCGTAGTTCTGTAAGTTACTCTATCTCTACCGAAAGATCGAACTGGATTTTGGTTGTTGGTCATCTGGAAGTGACCAGGTTTAAAATTGGTATTAGAGTGAATGTATACCTAAGGATATCGTAAAAAATGTCATCTTTCCCACAGGCAGCGCCAAATATAATAGCCTAATTCTGTAAGTTCGAGATGGCTTAGAATTAGCTCTTACACCAATATTCCTGTGATAAAAACTAATGTGAGATAAGAAATAACAAAAGTAATTTAGCGTAGAAATATCTGAATAGGTATAAAAAACCACGACCTCGAGTTGAGGGTTTTAATAACAATGACTTTTATTGCTTAAGCCTGATATCTTATTACAAGTGATCTCTCGAAATATAAATACTTGATCTTGTAAATAAGAATTTTGGTGTTTTAAGAATCTAGAAAATATTGTTCTCTTAGTGATTTCTTGTATCTTTTTCTAGTTTTTGTCTCTTTTGGAACTTTTTTTTTATATAGGCCTTATCCGCAGTTTGTTATCGTGCTGAAGCATATTCTTTGAACAATGTGGTAAGTGGCATTTTATTGAGTAACTGTTGAGTTCGTGAGAGACATGTGTCTTTGACTTGTTCATATTTTTCTGTTGTGCTCGACCCACGTTTTTCATCAATTCGTGGTGTAGGTGTCAATGCTGACTGTTTATGTCACATCTAGAATGTGTGAGTCTGATATAGAGGTAGTTTAAACTTAAAATAGTTTGAATTGGGTTAGATCGAAGGATAGGTCCCTACAAGAGCGTTAACCGCTCTTTTGAACAGTACATCAACTGCACTTCCAGTATCGATAAGGAGTGTGTGTAAATAGTCATGTCTTAGTTTAAGCATTATCACCAATGGATTGTCATGATGGTATTTGACATGGCTGGTGTCGTAGTCTTCGAAGGAAATATGATATGGATGTTTAGCTTTGCTGAAACTGGGTAGAAGTATGGCAAATTTTTCGGATGACTTCATCTTGCAGCAGGATGTAATTCTGTCATCTTTCTTTCGTTTCTTGCCTTTCTCAATCTCAATCATATAAAGATGTCGAGCTTGGGTCTTGCCCTTGTTATACTTCTTTAATTTTTGTTTCTTCTTTGAGAAACTTCTGAACATCAATTACATAATCGTGGAGCCTTCCTGCCAGGACAATACGGTGAAAAATTCGCAAAAAGGAGTAACAGTTGTCAGTTTCATGGCTACGGACATTATGATATTGGCATAGAGGTTTATTTGGGACATCTAGAATCTCCTGGGCTTCTCAAAAGAGTTTATCTCCCCTTAGTATCGGTAAGATAACTGATAGGGTGGTTCTCATAGGAGGCAAGACTGTAACAGGTCAATCTTGTTTTTCGTCTTTTCGTATGACATTATCGTTGTGGTGCCCACGTTGTTTTGTAGTAACATTGTCTGTTGCCAGTGAGAGAACATCATTTGAATAGATAACAGAGGAACTTTTCATATTATCTTTCTTGGATCGTTTGAGTTCGATGCAGTTATTAACCACATCGATCGTCTCTGTGTCAGTTTAAGGTTTGTAGAGTATAAGTTCTTCTCAAACTTTAAAATCGATGTGGAAAGCTGAGGTGAATACCGGTACGACAATCATGGGATCTAAATTCCCAATTTTCCTCGCTTCTTACAGAAAATGTTTGTAAAAGTTTGCCAAAGTTTTCTTCGTGCCTTGTTCAAAAAAGAAAAGGGAATCAACCGTTATCTCACGTTCCTTAGCATGTGCGTAATTTGATAGCATGTGCATAATTCGACTCGAAAAGTCGATGTAATTGGGTAAAGTTAGTAATCGAACCTTCAGGAATGGCGTAAAACCACCTTAGAGGTTCTTCCTTGAGGCTCATATTAAGCAGTCGGTATAACATATAATCAAGCTTGGAGTATAGGTCGACGGCTGCTATGAAATGCAAATGTGGGTGAGTGGGTCGGTGAGGCCGGCATATTGGTAAAACTTTGGTATGTGGAAGTTGTCTGGAATTGGCATGACTTCGAGATGAGGGGAAATTGAGTTGGTCTCGATATTATCCAGAGCGGATCTTCGACTTGGATTGTCTGAATGTATGGCTTAAATTATATTGTTCAAGTCGTCTAAGGTAATAAATTATTGGAAAATGTTTGGTTTAGCCACTACTTGTGGATCAAAATTACATTGTCCTTCAAGGCCCAATCGCTCTCTAATTGGTCGTCTTCGAGGTGGCGGTGGGGTTTGATGACGTGTTCGTCGACATCTTTGAGTTATCGATGCTGGCGATGTGAGGCTGAAATGTTGAGATGTTATGTCTGCATTTCTCTATTGAGACCTGGAAGTTCGAATTCGTTCTTCCCTCGGTTGGCTTTCCCTCTGGACAGCTCATGACCGATGATTACTTCAGGCCTGCGGAGGTGATCCTTGTCGACCAGTGAGTCGATCTTGTTGCCTTCGTAAACTTTCCATTTCTTTTTGATGAGTTCGGTTTTATTGTTTCAGGGCCTTCCTCCTCTCGTCCCTTTAAACTATGAGGGCTTGAGTGTGAATCTTCTGATCCTCTAGTCGTTGGTTCCTATCAGATTCCATCTGCTTATAAAGCTCAACAATAGTATTATGGAAATTGATAGTTTATGGCTGGATAGTGACTGGAATGTCCTCATTGTTTCTCTGAGTACTGGTGGAACTACTGAGGTTTATGTTGGTCATAAAAAACGATTGGGTTGAACGAGTATTTGATAAAGAAAAAGTGGATAGTTTCAACAGACGGCGCCAATTATAATGACGTATTTTCTGGAAGGGAAACTTTGATAATACTTCAGTAAGGAGGTTGCAATTCTAAGTTAAAACACAATAGAATTTATGTGAAAGCTCATTGAAACCTGAGAAAAACCATGACCTCGAGGAGGTCATTGAGGGTAAAATCCAATATATGTTAGTTATTATAATTGCTTAATGATTGAATAGACGTAGATAGTGAAAAATAATAGAGTTATGGATGCTCCTTAACATAGGTTCTGCCTGTATTTATAATGTATACAGGCAATTACAAATAATTGGTCTCCTATATTAGTAGGTCAGGGCAAACTTCTCAGATCTCTTGCGACGGCTTTATTTGACCAAGTATGACAGTTACTGTAGAGGATCAATATCTGTAGGCGTGCACTTGACATCTTCTCAAATGATCACATACCTTCGACATGGTTATACTAGCTTCTCCTTGTCGAATATGGGGAATATGCTACTACATTAACCAAAACCATTCTCTGCCAGTTTCGCGAAGTGCGAGAATCTTTACGTGGTTCAACGATGTAGCAACCATCATCTGTTTTATTGACCTCCATGAGATAGTTAAATTACCATATAAGAACACATAGCCCGACTGAAAATAGCCTCTATGTGGGTCTGACAAGTATCCCGCGTTGGCGTACCCTATAATGTTATGTTTACCACTTTTTAGGTAGAATAGACCCAAGTCTATTGTGCCTTTCAGGTACCGCAAAATGTGGCAAACCAAGCAGTTCACTACGAATGAGATATTGGGTCTAGTACATCCGGCTTAGTCTAGCAAAGCACTGATTGCCCCTAGATTTGATACTTCAGACCCTAGGAGTTCCGCCCCCTCATCTGGAGGTGAAAGATGTTCTTGGCCACATCTAAGTGACGGACGACCACAAGCTTCTTAGCACTGTGCGTTGCATCAATACCAATTTTTTTAAGGATTCGTTCGGTATATGTCACCTGGTGAACAAGTATTCCACTACCAAAGTATTTGATTTGCAAACCAAGGTAGTACTTGGTTTTCCCACGGTCTTTCATTTTGAATTCCTTCTTAAGGCATTTGGCGGCACTCGTGATCTCGGTCAAAGTTCTGATGATGTTTATATCATCTACGTATAGTGCAATGATGGTGAAGCCAGAATCTAATCTCTTAATGAAAATACATGGACATATAGGGCTATTTGTAAATCCCTCGGCCTCCAAATATTTAGCTAATCTATTATGTCACATGAGCCCTGATTACTTCAAGCCGTACAATTACTTATCTAGTTTTATTACGTACACGCCTCATGTGTTGGGCTTCATTGCCTCTGGAGGCTTATACTCCTCATTCAACTTCATATAGATATTCATATCTAGTTTCCTATATAGATACGCAGTAAGTACATCCATAAAATGTATGTCCAGATTATCCTCAACAACTGACAGACAGATCAAGCAATGAAACATTATAGCGTCTATGACCGGAGAATAGGTTTTATCATAATCGATGTCAGGTCTTTGTGAGAAACCTTGGGCATCTGGTCTTGCTGTATCTAACTATCTGTTCATATTCATTACGTTTCCATACGAATACCCATATATAACTGACAGGCCTTATGACATCATGCCCACGGATAATATGTCTGAACACTTCGCTCTTTGTTAGTGAGTTGAGCTCAGCTTAGATTGCAAATTACCGCTTTAACCAATCTTTAAGGTTTTGATACTCGTCTACCGTAAGGGGTTCTGGATCATCATCCTCTATGGCGTATACAATAGCAAAAGTAAATACGTCGTCGTCAACAACTTTTGAACAATCCCAAGTTTCACCATTAAAGATATGATTTATCGTGATCTCTCTATTATTATAACTATGTACTGCTCCAGGCTTGTCTGTTAATGTATCAAATGGTTGCATAGCTATAGTAGCCCATTCAATGGATGATTCCATCCTCGATGAACCAACTACATCATAAGTCACGTTTGATCCCAATTTCTGTCGCTTCCCAGAAGCTGGGTCTTCTCCTTAGGAGAACATCCACGGGGTCTCTTAACCTTTGATTTATTTGTGGGAGACACGGTAGTTCCTTCTGGAACTTGTAACCGTGTGGGAGCATTACTCGCAGGTGCATACCCCTTAGTTACGTTAGTAGTATCGGTGAACGCATCAGGCAATTCATTGGTGACCTGTTGTAACTGAAGTACCTTTTGGACTTTGTTGTCACTCTATTTAGTAATGTGATTCAGATGAGATAACGATGGTGTTTCCTGAGTTATCTAAGGAAATTTTGTAGCATTATCTATCATATCTCCCCCTAATGCTGGGAAAATCATCTCATCAAAGTGATAGTCTGTGAATCTCATTGAAAAGACTTTGCCTGTAGTAGGTTCCAAGTATTGAATAATAGATGATAAATCATAACCCACGTAGAGCGACCCTGTGAACCATTTTTGTACGTTGTGGTATAATTGGCACCTGCACAGCACATCCAAAGGTACGCAAATGGGCGATATTGGGTTATATTCCAGTGACTAGTTACTTCAAGGAAAGCTGAGGATTCGCACCCAGAAGAACCATAATCAGTGCTTTGGCATGCAAGATTGCATGACCCCCAAGTAGATGTTGAAAACTATGACCATAATAACAATGGCCTAACAATTGTCTGCAATCGCTTAATTCGGGTCTATGCCATCCCATTGTGGGTATGAACATGGGGTACCAGATTTTCAACATCTATCCCGTTAGCAGTACAATAATCATCAAATGTGCGGGAGGTAAACTCACATAAGCCGTTAAGTCGGATCAACTTGATCAGGTATTCGAAGAAATGAGCCCGTAACCGAATAATCCGTGCAAGAAGTCGTACAAACACCATGTTTCTAGCTGACAAGAGGCAAACGTGTGACCATCTCAAAAATAATAGAAAAAAAGAGCCAAAAATACCTTCAAACGTCTTTGAAAAATAATTGCGCTGCTCCTTCCCCGGTAATCGTCTTCTAACATAGAATAAGAACTATCATCTTGCTGAATCGATCTACCACCCCAAACATATAATCATTCTTACACTTGGTCTTGGCCAAACAGCCCATAAAATCTATCGATATGCTCTCCCAAGGTTGGTTAGGTACTGGTAATGGTAAGTACAGTCCCAACTTACGATTGGAAGGCTTCGATGTGTTGCATGGAATGCAACCACGAACCACACGAGCAACATCTACATGTATCTTTGACCAATAGACATAATGCTGTGAATTTAAAAAAGTCTTCTCAACCCCAAAATAACCTTCAACCAGGGAACAATGAGCCTCTCTAATCCAATGTAAATGGTCTCCACCCTCAGGAATACATAGTAAAGTTCCCCTATAAATCAAACCATCCTTCAATTCATACTCACATGTTTTACCTTGCAGTAACTTCTGGTGAATCGCATTAAGCTCTTTGTCGTTGTCATACCCTTCAACATACTCAGACGGAATAATAGGTTGTATCTCTATAGCTACCAACCAAGCGGAAATAGTTTGTAATGGGGGTTGAGTTAACATTTCAGCCATTTGTTGTCCACTCCCTTCTTATACTTGATAATCAAGGTGAATTGTTATAGATATGATATCCACTTCAAATGGTGAGCTTGTTATAGCTTGGACTGTGTAGATAAAAAACTGTAACATTTTGGGATCGAA
Organism: Kingdonia uniflora; assembly: GCA_014058105.1. Lineage (NCBI taxonomy): Eukaryota > Viridiplantae > Streptophyta > Magnoliopsida > Ranunculales > Circaeasteraceae > Kingdonia > Kingdonia uniflora. The sequence goes on from JACGCM010002704.1 coordinate 267,168, forward strand.
ATGTACCACAACCTTCTCTTGCAACTTCCAAATTTCAATTTATTTCTTAGGAGACATTGTCATAGTAGACAACACTTTACCCGACGTACCCTCTGGAACCGATCGCACCAATAACACAAACTTGTCGCTCATATTAACCAATCTCTTCACCTGAGTCACCATTACTAAATTCTCCGCTGTGACATGGTCCAAATAAGTATTGATATGGAACTATTTTCCCTCCTTCATAAGACGATACTTGTGAGCTCTATGGTAATGAATCATATCTCGGTCCCAAAGATAAGAACTACCCAAAATAATCTTACACACATCTAAAAGAATCGCCTTACACGTTACCTCTTCAATAAACCTTTTGGTGATCTAAAACTTGAACGTACACTATTTCGTGATCTTTAACTCTGCGTCATTCTGAATCTACCCCAAACCATATGGCTTAAGATGAGCCATAGTATTCAAACCCATCTTCTTCACCAACGCCTCAAAAATCAAGTTCTTTTGACTACCCGGATCAATGATGGCCTCGATTAAGATCCACTAGACCTAAATACTGACATAAAACAGTTCTTCCCAACTTGCCCTCTTAGTAGCCATAGTTTGGTTCAACATAAGAGTAATCTTATGATTCGGCTTATCTAAATCTAGGAGGTCAACAACCGCTGCGGCTAGTGCGCATTTCCCTCGCTTGCCCTTCTCCTCATTCAGCCTAAGCTCCGATGAAGTTTCCAACATTTATCTTAAATATGCTTACTCACCTTATAATGACTACAGTAATTGCCCTTAGATGAAGACCTATTTCCTTTGAACTTTCCCTTGTTCACATTCTTCTAACTAGACTTATACCCTGACTTGTGTTTGTCGTTTTTCTTGTCACTTTCCAAATACTTGCCTTCAATGCCAATTGCCTTCACGGTAGCGTCTTCAATATTTACCACATTAAAGAGTTTCAACTCCCTTCTAATGGACTCCGACAAACCATTTGTGTACTTTATGAACACCTCATACTCGTCCATATCGACGTCTAAAACTAAAGCTTGTTTATGAAACTCCGTGGTATACTCTTGTACTGATTGTCCATGCTTTTGGCGTAAATAATGCCATTTAAACCATCTTTCCTACTCATACCTAATTGAATAAAACGGCTTCTTAGCCAGCACTTTAAATTCTTTCAAACTCAAACATTTTACGATGTGGCATTTCTTATAAGATTTCCACCACGTGAGTGCATGACATGCAAATCTAAATGTCGAAAAATAGATTTTTTGAACATTCAAATATTTATATACTGATAAATAGGTCTCTAACCTATCTATCCAGTTATCCAATTTCTCAGCATTGATTAACCCGTCGAATACTTGAATTCAATTTTGAAATCAATACGAGAATTACGTATAGGATTCATGGACTTACCAATAACCAATTTTTCTTCTGCCGAGTCAGCATCAATAGAATCTTCATCGTTCTCCTTGTTACCGTCGTCCTTCTTTTCCTCCTCAACTCATTTCTTCTTTTTGCACTCTTGTCGCTTTATCGAAGTGGATACTTTAGATAGGTTCGCGAGAGCTAACTATTTTACTAACTCCCCTAGGGTAGTAGTTAGGCTGGAAACTTAATTTTTATGTTTCGAGAGTGGATCTTCTGAACTACCCATATCTGTATTCATGCTTTTCTTCAAATTAAGTTTATCTGTAAATCTTTAATGGACTCACAAGTATCTCATCTTGAGTCGGTCACGTGTAGAGACCATAAACGAACAACCCCCTGAGAATCGTAACTCCAAAATCTAATACTACTTAATCCACAATCGAATTAGAGACTACCTTAAATGAATAACACAATATTTGGTGGGTTAAATCTCCCAAGAACTTTTATTGCTCAATTGATTGATTACAATGAATAACTCTTCCAAAACCCTGAGTTCTAGATTACAATTGGATCACAAGATATTTCTTGATTGCCCTTTCACATTACCAAGCCATGCCCTTTAATAGGTTACAAGTTTCCTAGTTACAATATAAGACTAAATTGCCCTTAAAATGACCTAAAAATTGAAGTAGTCGCGGCTCTGTTCGAACAGAAGACTCAAAATAGGCTAAGTTCAAATATAACATTTCTCTGCTCGAACAAACCTTAAGTTGTTCGAAAAACTCCAAATCTCGTTCAAACGACTTGTTTACAGGAGCAGTACACAACTATCCTACCTACGATAAGGAGTTTTACGCATTGTATCAATCAGTGAAGCATTGGCAGAGTTACTTATTGGGGAAGGAGGTTGTGGCATATTCTAATCACTAACTATTACAGTAGGCAGTCCAAGCTACAACAAGCTCGCCATATGAAGTGGATATCGTACCTACAACAATTCACCCTGATGATCAAGTATAAGAAATGAATGGAGAAAAAAATGGCTAATATGTTATCACGACCCCATTACCAACTATTTCTGCTTTGTTGGTAGTTGTGCAGATATAGCCTATTGTTCCTTCTGAATATGTTGCAGGGTATGATGACGACAAAAAGATCAGTGTGATTCACCATAAGTTGTTGCAAGGAAAGACATGCGAGTATGTATTTAAGGATGGTTTGATTTAAAAGGGTAGTCAATTATGTATTCTTGAGGGTAGAGACTATCTGTATTAGATTAGAGAGACACATTGTTCCCAGATAGTAGGTCATTTCGAGGTTGAGAAGACTCTCTTAAATTTGTGGCGTTATGTCTATTGGCCGAAGATGCATGTGGATGTTGCCCGTGTGGTTCGTGGTTCGTGGTTGCGTGCTATGCAACACATCGAAGCCTTCCAATCGTAAGTTAGGACTGTATTTACCATTACCAATTCCTAGCCGACCTTGGGAGAGCATTTCGATGGATTTTAAGGATGGTTTTCCCATGACCAAGTGCAAGAATGACTATTTGTTTATGGTGGTGGATCGATTCAGTAAGATGATTGTTCTTATTCCATGCCAGAAGACGGTAACCGGGGAATGAGCGGTCCGATTGTTTTTCAGAAACGTCTATAGGTATTTCAGGCTCCCTACTTCTATTATTTTTGATAGGAATAGCCATTTTTTGGGGCATTTCTAGATAATGTTATAGGGGATGATGGACACTAAGTTGAAGAGAAGTATCGCCTTTCATCCACAGACTGTCGGGCAAACAAAGGTAGTTAATCGCACTTTGGTCATTTACTACGGGGATTCCATTCTAAATATCCTGAGACTTGGGATGAGAGTTTACCATATCTTCAATTTTCATTTAACCAGACGATTCATGGTTCCACTTTAAAGTCTCTATTTAAAGCTTGTTTGGGGTATTTTCCTCAAAGTCTTTATGATATGGCTTTTAGTCTTGGCGACAAGACAGTGTCAGGAAAGGAGGAAGATGAACAAGTTAAAGCTCAACGTTTCATTGTGAGAATAAGCTAGGTTCATGAGGCGGTTGAAGTACAATTGAGGAAGACTCAAACAAAGTTTAAGGCTCGACGCAACAAGCATCGGCTTGAGTGTACTTTTCAGGAGGGCGATCTAATTTGGTTGCATTTGGGTAAAGAATGGCACAAGGAAGGTAAGAAGCTTAAGCTTATCTGTTATAGTCCGTTTACGATACTTAAGAAGATTGGTGACAATGCATTCCAATTGGATTAGCCATTTTTCATGAAGAAGTATTCGGTGATTAATGTCGAGCAATTGAAGCTGTTTGAGCCGTCTTTTTTAGATAAAGACTTTACAAGCGACACTCGTCAACCGTCAATTGATGACTTATAGATGGAAAGAGAAGATCCGTTGTAAGAGGATAGTATTCTAGAGATGAAAGTTTATGCTACAAGGCAGGGTAGTATTGAGTTGTTCCAAATAGGGAAGAAAGGTCAACTACCTGGCAAGTCGAAGTAATACAGCAGGGAAATGGGAATAGCCGCATTCCCACATCTCCAGTTCTAGCTTGAGCAGAAGCTCAAGGCTCCTAAAAGGGGGAAGCCATGATCCAAGAGGATCTGAGTTTATTTTCTTACTTTTGTTAAAGTCTATTCTAACAAACTTTTATTTTGTTCGAATATACTCATGATTGTTCGAATAGACTTTTATGTATGTTCGAAGAAATACCTGTCTGAATAGATTATTCGAATAGACTTCTAGTCTGTTCGAATACACTCATGCTTGTTCGAACAGACTTTTATGTCTGTTCAAATAAATACTTTTCTAAGTAAATTGTTCGAATAGACTATACACTCATTTTTGTTCTACGGAAGCTCGATTCAGCTTATTGTTTTAGGCGCTTAAGGGCATAATTGCCATATTTTGTAACTAGGAAACTTGTAACCCTGACAAAGGAGTAAGGCTAGGCAAGATAAAGTTATCTTAGAGTGATCCAAGTTTTGTAAGAGAGACTTAAGGCTTGAAAGGAATTTAATTGAAATCAAGTATTTCAGCAATTGAAGCTCTAAAAGAGAAATTCTCTCACCAATTTGTGTTTGTTCTTCGTTAATTCTTTAAATTAGGTTACTCACGATTTGATTGTGGATTACTACGCCATCTGACACGTGGCAGTGCCACATCAGTTAGGTGGGGTCCTCGCCCATGCCACGTCAGTGAGTGAGTCCCGTCACCTCAACGTGTAGGGTCGTACCATGTGTAATGACACGTCATCATTGTAGGCCCTGGCCCATTTCAGCACTGATGACATCAGCAAGGTTATACATGTCTTAAACACGTCAACCCTTCTTGCGTCAACGTAACATCAACAGACCTAGTCTGATAACGTCAGCGTAATGTCAGCCGCCGTTGGGTTTGGTCGTTGGGCAATGATTTTTAGTTATTTTCACGGTCAGCTTCACAATGAAAGGGGCACTTTTACGGGGAAAAAATATATATCCACGCAATCGTAAGAACTCGGGTTTTACAACAAAATTACTACCGCAGTAAAATATTATAGAAAAAAAGTCATACCTTTAAAAATAACCCTAGGATAAGGGATAAAATCGTTAAAATTGGTAAAAACACCCAAAAATTTAGTTTTCTTCACTAAATCAAATCTAAAAACATCAGCATGTAGGGTGTTTGATTCGTGGAAAATTGTGGCAATGGTGAACTTGATTTCCATGAAATATAAATTTCCATGGTTTTTATCAAAACAGTGGAAAACCTATTTTCCATGAACTAAATTCTATTGTTTGGTTGGGCATGGAAAATGATGAGAATTTGTCATAAAATAGCTTTAAACTACAAAAAAAATCACATTTTCATTTAAAAGTGGATATAAACTATCTTAAAATCACTCCATAAACTTATAAGAATCGAAATCCCTTGGTGGAGGTTGAGATCATTTCACACGACCCCACCCTACAACATGGCACAAATTAACATGTTCGCCCTACAACTAAACATTGAGAGCAACTGTTATTCCTTGTTGCATTAGAAAGAGAGAGAGAGATACTTAGAGACGCAAGATCTTTATTGTCATATTTATATTTATTTCTTAAGTATAGAATAACAAAATTGGCGACCGCGACACTCCATAGTGAAACTGAATAATCTCATTTGAAAGAGGAACTTGGGTTTTCCATAATTTGTTAAGTTTTAAAGTAGTATGGAAAACCCATTTTCCACCTTTTGTTTTCCATCTCGAACCAAACGGCGGGAAATGGATTTCATGGAAAACAAGTTCGTCATTTTTTCCATTTTCCACAAACCAAACACACCCTACAGATCTATGATATCAATAATATATAAAATAACAAATAAGAAGATTTCGTCGAAATCGTACCTCTCCGCAACACATGAATTAATCCTAGTGCTTCAATATCTCTTTAACTCAAGCACAAAAGCGATCTCTACTAACTACTTAATCAAGCATACAATTACACACAATATAGAGAAAGGAGAAACCTTTATTATAATAAAGTGGAAAAGTTTCAAATACAGAGACTTAGTAGGGATATATATATATATGGGAGAGGATTTAGAAACGCTCAAAAATGACACTCAAATCTCACTCAATAGGAACCACACATCTCTAGAGATGAGTGGTCCTGATAATAGATGAGGTGAAAAAGAGAAGCCCAAATGATATTAGGTAGAAATGAGTTGGCCTCTCTTTCTCTCCTCTTCTATGTTGGCAGATTTTTGTTTTTCTCTCCTTTCTCTCTCCAATTTCAATTTTAAATCTCAAATCTGGTTTTTTCTCACTCTCACTCTCTCTCAAACTCCCTCTAATGTTTAGAATCTTTGGATGCAATTTTAGGGTAAATATGTATTCATGCTTTGGTGAGAGCTTTTGTTGCGTTCTTCTTAATTTCGTTTGCCAATTTAGGGTTTTGATGTCTTGAAATTATGTTTTACATAAATTTGGAATTAGAGAGAGGTGATTCTGCTACAAAAGCAATTTTAGGGTTGAGACGATTTTAGGCTTTTGAAGAGCATTGCCATCTTCTGAAATTAGGGTTTGTAGATCATCAATGTCGTTTGAAGTTTCACTCTCAAAAAATCATTGCTACTGTTTTGTGAATCTCTTGAACTCTATATATATATATATATCTCTTTCTCAAGAAGAAATCATCGGCTTTAAAGTGTTTATCTCAAACGTCTTTGATCCATTGTACATTTCTGTGTATAACCAAATTTGGGCTTGTTATCCTTTTCCACATTCTCCAATATACTGGGACGACATAATTTTCGAGTATGTGAAATTTGCATAATCTGAACTGTACCTGACAAAAACTATCGATCTGAACTGTACCCGACAATAATTGTGAAACTTGCATAATCTGAACTGTATCCAACAATAATTGTCAAACCTAACAATTTCGAGTATGCGAAACTTGCGTAATCTAAACTGTATCCGACAAAAATTATCAAACCCGACAATAATTGTCAAATCCGGTAATTTTGAGTATGCGAAACTTGCATAATCTGAACTGTGTCCGACAAAAATTGTCGAACCCGACAATTTTGAGTATGCGAAACTTGCATAATCTGAACTGTGTCCGACAAAAATTGTCGAACCCGACAATTTTGAGTATGCGAAACTTGTATAATCTGAACTGTACTCGACAAAAATTGTTGAACCCGACAATTTTGAGTACGCGAAACTTGCATAATCTGAACTGTACCCAAAAAAATTGTCAAATCCGACAATTTCGAGTATGCGAAACTTGCATAATCGATGTTGTTGAGTTCAGAAAGAGATAAATCTTGTTTCATAAAATTCATTCAAGAGAAAAGACCAATACACAACCTAAACACAACTTGATGTCAACATTGATAAATTCATAGAAATGGGTTACAAAGCAATATCATTTTACACCGACATAAAAACTACATGTTAAAACCACAGTGATGCACAATCTATATAAGAGCACTCCAAACCACAGTAATGCTCCACCAAACCCTAATTACAATGAGCAATAATACTCCACACACCCAACAACCAACAAAGGGAGAAAGCGATGGAGAGAGAAACAAATCCAAATAGCATCGATCCTCAATTAAATCTTAAAAGAAAGAGATTTGTCACGACCATGTCACTCGAAGATAAACTAAAATTTTCTACCATTGTTCTTCACTGAGGTAGAGAGAGAAAAAAATAATGAGATCTGAGTAAAAGAGAATATTTATTTTCAAAATTGAAACTACAAAGAGGAGAGAGGAAGAGAGAAATATGTGCCCATGTGAATAGAGAGTATGTGTGTCTTTACCAACTCATTTCCACCTAATTTTATTTAGGTTTTCTTTTCCACCTCCCCTATTATGAGGACCATTCACCTCTAGAGATGTATGGTTCTTTTTGAGTGAGACTTGAGTGTCTCATTTTTTAGTGTCTCTAAATCCTCTCATATATATATATAATAGCTTCTGAAACTCTCCTCAGAGCATCTCCAACAGGGTTTGGGTTTGAGTTGACAAACTCAAACCCAAACTTTTGGCATCCCAACATTGACAAAATGGGTTTGGGTTGGGTGACTTGGCACTGTCAGAGCCAAATAGAGCTTGAGGAGCTCAAACTAAACAAACAAAAAATTAGCGTACTTCTGATTACCGCGCGGTGTTTTGATTACCGCTACGTTTATTGATTTTTATTGATGTGAAGAAGGTGATAAATAGTTGCGCGGACTAAATAATACCGCACGGACTAAATTTAAAAAAAAATCAAAATACAACTCACACCCACTGTTCGAAGCTCGAAGGGGTAGAGTTTGAGTTGGGTTTTTTGTGGATCAATTGTCAGAGTCCACACCCAAACCCAAACTTGTTACTGGAGATGCTCTCATAAGGTTAGGAGTCGGTAAGTCACCCCAACCTAGTTCGGGTGGACCCGACCGAACTTGATCCTAACAAAAAGTATATTAGTTTTGTTATCTCCCATGGGCTTTAAGAGGGGAGAGGATTTAGAGACACTCAAGTCTCAAACACACAAGTCTCACTCAACCACAACCACTCATCTAATAGAGATGAGTAGCTTTCAAAATTTGGGAATTCCTATAAGGGAAATGAGGTGGAAAATTAGGGGGCCCTACCTGGCCCATTCTCTCTAGCTGGCAGACATTTCCCTCTCTCATTTCAAACCCATCCGTCACTCACATTTGAAATTTTGTCACTCACTCTCTCTCTCCCACACTCTCTCCCACTTTCCCTCTTTCTTTCTCTAAACAAACCAAATTTCCCTCCAAACACATCTATATCACTCTGTCTCTCTCACTCTCGTGAATAGTTTGAGTATCTCTCTCACTCTGTCTCTCTCACTTTCTCTCTTTCTTTCCCTCACTCTCACTCTCACTCTCACTCACTCTCTCGTCATTAGAGACTGAGACTACCATTTGAAGAAAAAATACCCATTAAATTCAACCATTTGAAGACATTGTCTATTCCTTTTGGAGCAGCAAAGGTTGGAAGCGGTTTGATAGTGGAATTCGACAACTTGAAGGTAAATTTCATTATCATGTGAAATTGCTGTCTATTCTTCATCTACCCCTTTGTGTAATGCAATTTGGTATTGAAACTGTCAAATACTGTCGAATTCATCAATATTTGACCTAAATAACTAAAATTAGACTTTAAATTTGAGTTATTAACATCTAAGATTGTCGAATTCGTAAATTTTTGACCTAGATAACTCAAAGTACATTGAAGAATTGTCGAAATTGGGAATATTGAACTGAGATTGAGTAATTAACATTTAGGATTGTCGAATTCGACAATTTAGCAGTTTAAATGTTGTTATGGTTACATAATATTGTCGAATTCGACAATTATGAAATTCCCATGGTTCACATCATTTTATTATTATACTTGTTTATAGGTTTAAATTGTTAAATTCGACAATAGTTACATTTAACTTGTAGCTATTGAAATTGAGTATTGTCGAATTCGACAATTTACCAAATGTAATTGGACTTATGTTTACATAATATTGTCGAACTCAACAATTTCCAAGTACAATTATAATAATCATTTGAGTAATAAATTGTATGCAGGTACACAATGAATGAGAAAGTGCCTCCGACCGCTTCTAATAGAAGAAAAAGAGAGTTGGCCAGAGAATGAGATCGAATTACATATAAGAGAAAGAGAAAGACTATTGACCCAAGCACAGTCGTTCCTCCAAACACTGTTGACAGTGCAAATGAGGGTGTTAGTGAAGGTGTAAATATTCTAACTGAGTCTGCCGAAGGTGTGAATATTCCCCAGGGTTCAGAATTTGAGACTGAGTCTACCCAAGCTGGTTTGGGAGCTCAACCACCACTCCCAAATGTTTGCCCTGATTTTGATGAAAATATTCCAATTTTTGGGGGGTATTCTGAAGGTGAGGGGGCTACAAGTAATGACGACGTAGGCCCTAGTGATAAAAGCCTACTGAGGAGCTTCAGGTTCCATAGAGCGAAGTCGATCGAGCTAGGGCAGGTATATTATTTAATGGAATCTCTTCTTTAATTATATTCTGTTATTCCTATTATTTATAGTTACATTTTATTGACATAATCACTATTATTATTCAGGAGAAGCTTCCTATTCGTGTTCATCATCACCAGTCTATGTGGGGCCTTAGAAAGGAACCACAAGTGGTCCAAGATTTCATAAGGTTAAGGGGTTTGGATAGGATTGGGGCCATATCCTTTAATTATTACAACTCTGCCCTCATTTCTGCTTTTGTCGAGCGTTGGCAGCCGGAAACTAATAGTTTCTACGTCAAATGGGGCAAGATGACTCCAACTCTGTATGATGTGGAACAATTTGTTGGGTTTCCTGCAGATGGTGATGCCACAGTCATTGGTGGTACTTGCGGATTCCTGGCGATTCTTGAGGTTTTCAAGAACAACCTTCTACAGGATTTAAATGCTTTCAAATCTTTGAAAGCTGGGGGTGCTGGGAATTCATTGTCACTGAAGAAACTAAAAGAATACTATGCATTCAAGTTAGAGAAGGTTCTCAGTGACGGTACCGCTGCAGCTGCCAAGAAGAAAAAAGGGCTAACAGCAAGGTCTGTTGCTCGCGCATATATGTTGTATGTCCTTGGGTCTTTTCTATTTCCCACGAAAAAGGGAACAGACGTCAGCGCACGCGACCTTGTCCTGTTTGCCAAGGACAAGGTGGCAAAGAAGTGGTCATGGGGATCAGCAGTTCTGGCCCACATGTATTACAATCTGCATGCAGCATCTCGAGATGATGCGAAACAATTCGCATGTTTTACCACGTTACTCGAGGTGATCCTAAACTCATTTGTGTAACTGTTTTTTAGATATGGCTTCAACCTTTACTAATTTTATTTTGTTTATCTATATACATGTAGTCATGGATATTTGCACATTTATCAAAGCTTTGTGGGATCCCCAAGGAGATGGACTCTGATGCATACGAGTATTGCACTTGTTGGAAATGGGACGTATTTGTTACGGATAGATATAGTGGTACAGTTTTGCTCAATTTTAGGAAGGCATTGGGCAACTATAAACTGGAGGATGTAAGTTCATTACCCTTCTACACTTCTTCAAAATTGTCGAATTCGAAAATATTGATTAAGTATATATACTAAGTAAATCTAATATTGTCGAATTCGACAATTATTCAATTTCTTTTGAAAGTGAATATACAACATTGTCGAAATGAACATGGTAAATTATCGAAATCGACAATATCACATCTGAAGTTAGTATATAAAATACTAAAGTAAATTGAATAATTGTCGAATTCGACAATATTGATTAAGTATATTTATTAAGTACATCTAATATTGTCGATTTCGAAAATTATTAAATTTCTTTTGAAAGTGAATATACAACATTGTCGAATTCAATAATATTCTATCTCAAGATTATCTGGTCCACTGCAATATTGTCGAATTCGACAATGTTGCTAAATCCTTCTCAAGCCTAGTGGAAAAAATTTCTTAACTTAATAGTGCATAATACATTTGATTTATTTTTCATGTAGGTTGTATGAGACCCATACAGAGATAAAAGGGATTCCCCATATGCATTCAAGGAGGTCACCTTTTTCTATGGTGCATTAGCAAGTCCATATCATGTTCAGCCCTACTACCCAAATAAGGTTGTGCAACAGTTCAATCGGGAACAAGGCATCCCCACAAAGCGACTATTGACAGAGGTTTCCAACTTATGGAATGAAAAAGTGGTGAAGAAATTCAGCCCTAAGTATAAGTGGGTTGATTGCTTCTCTAGCCAAAAGTGGAAGGAGTTCGTTTTGAAGAAAGCTGATAGGGGGCGGAGGGTACGAAAATGACCTCTAGTATATACAAAGGCATACTTAGAGTGGTTTGCCTCTGTTTCGTGAACTACGACCTGTCTCATTACTGTTGACCTGGCTGCAGATGATTTTGGAATTCATCAAAGAAAGCATGCCAGTGTCAATGAGCATGGTGACACCCCCGTGCACCAATCTGAAGATATTACTAAACAATATGATGCATCGGTTAGTACATGTTAACACTATTTTTATCTCACTTCCCTTATATTATTTTCACTTCAAACTTTTTAGTGTCTAATATTTTGTTTACTTGAATTACCATTTATGTAGCATCATGAGCACTCTAGTCTGTCTCCAAATATAAACCTAAATGACCAGCAAATCACAGCACTAAATGACCAGCTTCAAAAGCTCAAGGAGGATAAAAGAGAAGGAGTCTGAAGCCAATATAAATCTAAGAGAGGCCCTCAAAGAGAATGTCAGTCATACCTATCTTTAGTTGTGCATAATGTTAGTTTTTATCTATAGTTCGACAATTATTACAGTGTATGTGTAAGTGAAAAAATATAAATTGTCGAATTCGACAATTTTCACAGTTATTATGAAATCATCTATATGTATTATTGTCAAACTCGACAATTACATAGTATTATTGTCGAGATCGACAAAAACATAGAAAGTAATCTAAATGTTTTATGTCAATTTAACCTCAGACAAGTGAATGTGATCTGCTTAAAGAAACCATTGAACAAATGAAAGCGGAGATTGAACTAAAGCGTGTAGTTGACGGGCAATGTGCACTAGAGTTCACAGATCTGCCAAGGCAGTTAGATGCGAAGGTAAGGTCTTAGGCAGATGTCATTTTTGCATCCATTGTTTGTTTTTGTCAAAATCCTGATTTTCCTTGTCAAATTTATGTTTATAGATATTGGAGTGCAAAAATTTGGAGGAAAAAAATACAAGAATTTGAGGCAGAGCTAAGATCAAAATCTGGCCTTGAAGACTGTAATTAAAGCTTATTTGTTGAGTTAAATAAAAAGGTAATGAGTTTAATACAAAGGTAATAGTGTTCAGTGTCTCTAACCCCTAATTACTTATAGTCTTCCATTAATCATTCTTGCATCTGGCGTGATCATTTTGTCCCCAATGTGTACAGTGTAAAGAGATCGAGTCACTAAAAGCGGTCAATACAATTTTGATGGAGCAGATAGACATGCAACTTCCTCCAACTACACCTGTGAGTTTACCAAAATTCAATAATGTTTAATTATTTGTCACTTATTTGTAAGTTTGGTAACATTGTTCTTGTGCTCATGTTTTGAACAACTTGTTGTGCTACAATCACATCAGCCTGTGCCAGACACAACCCTAGCAAAGAAGTATGAGGACTTGTTGGCTGCACATGAGGATGTTAAGAAGAAGTTGATTGCGAAAGAAAATTTTGTAAGTCATTCAAAATGAATTAAATTAATTGAAGTTAGTGAATTGGAGTTTGTGTTTGATAATAGTGAATTTAAGTTTCATTTTGTGTACGGCTTATTTATTTAGTGAATTTGAGTTGGTGTTTGATAATAGTAAATTAAAACTTAATTTTGTGTACGAATTTTTTAGTTTGTGGAATGGAGTTTGTGTTTGATTATCCAAAATCAGATGTAGTATTCATTTTGGATTCCATGTTCAATATCAGTTCACCCCTGTTCAAAATCAAATGTAGTACCCAAAATCACATTTAAATGAACTGGAGTTATATAGCTCATCTCATTTATGTATTTAGAACAGATAATGATCTGGACATCCAAGTATAAGAAAGAAGCAGTAAGATATACGGAGGAAACTAACTATCTCGCAAACTCCCCCCCCCCCCCCCCCCCCCCCCCCCATCCTTCTGAATTATATGGAATGTTGATTTCATTGTTTATTCTAATGTTAGATATTTTTACAGCAACAGAAGTTGGTTAATGCTGAAGAGAGGATGAAGCCTTTAAAGCAAATAACAATGAATGGGTATGTCTTATTCCTAACTCTTGTACAAATTTGAGATTGCTCTGTGTAATGCATGGTTTTAAAATCATGTTATTGAAATCGAATATTGTCGAATTCGACAATTAGGAATTTTATTTCGAGTTATGCATGGTAAATATTGTCGAACTCCACAATAAAGATAATGTTCATGTAGATACCAAGTATATTTATCCTAATGTTGGAGATTTTTTTTCAGCATAAGAAACTAGTTAATTCAGAAAAGAAGAAGAAGACTTTGGAAGTAGATAACAATGAATAGGTATGACATATTCCTAACTCTTGTACCTATTTGAGATTACTCTGTTTAATGCATGGTTTGAAGTCATAGTTGCCGAATTCGACGATTACTATCTTCATATTATCGAATTCGACAATATTGGTAATATATATTTCCACTTGAACAATATATAATTGTCAAGTTCGACAATTATGGAACTGTAATTGGAATTATTGATACACAATATTGTCTAATTCGATAATATTGCTCTAATATTACTGTCTGTTATAATAAGAGGACTTGTTACAGGAGGTTTGACGTCAAGCATTAAAGAAAGCACTCGCAAGTGAAGGGATGGGAGACATGGGGGACCCAACCTTTGAAGAACTTTTTGAGCAGAATGAAAGATTCTTCACAATAGCACAACAAGGACCCAATGGAGATTATTAAAAAGACTTGATTTCCACGGCAGTAACCCTTGAAAATGTTGTCATTGCTAGGAGGGAGAAAATGGCTAAGAAGAAGAAGATGCAAGAATTTGTATTCCAACCGTGGACGAAGTATTTTGTATATGTTCGTGGTGTCGAAATCAGTGAAAACAATTTTGGTTTTAGGGTTACCGCCGCGATTCAGCGCCAGAGCCAACATAGATTCTCAGATGTAATGAAATCATTGAAGACCTTTCTCTGCAAGGACCCCGCATTCTGGAAGATTATCTTCAGCCAAACATTGGGTATACAATTCACGGCGGACGGGGAGAACGCATACCAAATTCTGTTGCAGGCATGTTCTTATGGTCATCAACATATGGAGTATAGGCATATGGCGCATTTACTAGCCACCTACTATGAGAAGGCTATGGTCTTCATTAGCCACACTGAAGCATATATATTCTTACCACTGTTTTGGGCACGCAAAAGAAATACTACTTCAAATGAGGAGAGGTTCCAAAACCTAGTTATGGATATTAGTTAGTATTGGTGGTTTGGTTTGGGGGTGGACAACCATTTCGTTCGCTTGATTCCAAGGTTCGGTGCACCAATACCTCCATTTTCTATTATTTTCTACAGTCATGTAAATCTGGAAATTCCTCTGGGTTTCCAGAAATAACAACTGACTAGGTATTTTGATGTGAGAGTAAGGAACTTCAAGGCATTACTTAGAGAACACAAGTGTCAGGGGTATAGAGTTAATGACATGGTTGTTGGTTTGTCGACAATCAAATAGGGTTGTCGACCAAATCTTTGTATATGACATTATGTTACATCAATGTTTATCACAGTATATAATTTTTTTTCCCTTTTTGTATTTGACAGTTCATTTAGTTCAATGTTTAACACATTATATAATTTTTGGTAGAACACTCAATTGTTGATTTATTTTTGTAGTATATACATTTCTGTTATATCATATGAATCTCATTTCTAACTCTCCCCTCTTCAAAATATACATATTGCATCTGAAGAATATTTTAACAGTGCACTTGAGTGTCTCTAAAAATGAAATTTTGTCGATTTCGACAATACTTTAGTGTATATGGTTACTTGCAATGTACAATATTGTCGATTTCGACAATTGTAGTAATGTATTTTCAATTATGCATTTGTAATATTGTCGAACCCGACAATATTACAAAGTGTAATTAGTTTTCTAAGTATATAATATTGTCGGAATAGACAATTTAATGCAATATTTTCAACAATATACAAATTCATAGAGAGTGGGGGTGCATAAAGCAACACAATCCCTAAACTGCAAATAATTCATTGATATTTTCTCCGTGAAATACGGCATTGTTATTGTCCTAAATTTCAATTATAAAGCAAATATAATGTTGAATCAACATACTAATTTCTCAATAATAATCAATACATATTTATTAGTCAATAAACGTGAACTCCTTCTGTTTTTCTAGATGTTGTGTTTGTCAGAATTTGAGTGCAACGGCTGAATAGATTCCCCATTATTGTCGTATCTTACATAGAACAAATTATTATAAATATGGAACACAATATAGAAAAATCATGCAGAAGGTGTTGTTTATGCATAGTGTCGAATATATACTTACTTGATTCTGCTATCATCATTTTGAGAAGTGGGCATGTCCGTTTGTCATGGTTGCCAAGTACTCCACAACTTTTGCATGTTCTTTTTTTCTTCATAACAGCCTCTTCCATTCCCCCCTTCCATCTTACCCATTTATTGTGATCAATCTTCGCCCGGCCTTTTGTTTAAACCACGAGAGGGTTTAAAATCATAGTTCTAGACACCAGAGAATTTGCGACAGAAGTTGAGATGTTTTGTTGTGATGCATCTATCTGTGTTAAAGCGTCATCATAGTTTTGAAGGTAAAACTCAAGCTCGTCTAGCTTCAAAACCGCAAAATCAAAACTTTCTTTCATCTTCGAGGCCCTTTCAAATAAGTTTGATGCACGAAGGGATAAGTAGCTATGGCGTAAGGCATGTCGTAAGTTATCTCCTTCTAACTGACTTTCATCATACAACCTTGAAAACTTGTTTGCACCAATCGTCCAACTTGTCATAATGAAAGCCTTTGGTATTTTGAGAATGTCGTATTTTGAGAAAACCTTCAGGAGGTGACAATATGGGAGTCCAACATACTCAAATAACTTTCATCCACAATTACTTGTTAGCTTCACTAAGTTTATTTGTAGCTCAAATGACTCGGCACGACCACTATGGGACTTCACCGTAAGTTGTCGAACGTTGCCTTCTACGTGTCTTTCAATTGCAACGAAGCGAACAACCTAGTCAAATTGATCCTGAAGTTTATGGAACATTGTTCTAGTTTAAATCTTTGCAGCATCTTTCAGTAGAGCTTGATGAGGTCCAACTTGACGATATCTGTGTTCTGATGCGAAGTCATTTGCACTTTCTCGCTCGTATACCTCTATAAGGGCAGCCTCATACTTGATCACAAAACTGTACAACCCAGTTGTTATTGGCAACCAACCATTAAAGAAGTTGTTTGTGAACTCACTCTGTCATGTACTGCTCATCCCTGCAAAGATCTCCCTATTCCATAACGGTATCCATCTTTATCTAATATTGAAGATTCCTTACATCTAAACGTTATCATCCAATTTATGTTTCTTCATTAGGTCCATCCACTTGGCTTTAAACACTACAGCCTCATATGTGTTGTGCATTATCGAATCGATATCTTCTTTGAATGTAGATGGTTCCCGATAAACATGGCGGATTTTCTCAGCAAATTTGTTTGTGATGTGCCACAGACAAAATTGATGTTTGGTATTGGGGAAGACCTGGAAATAAGCCATAACTTAGAATGAAAGTGTTTCTGAATATTATATGATATTGTCGAATTCGACAATTTAAAAGTGCAATTGGATTGGATTTATGCTAGCAATTATTGTCGAATTCGACAATTGTAACTGGAGTAACAATTGTCGAATATTGTCGATTTTGACACTATTGATAATGAAAAATCGACAATATACTACAGTTAACAACTGTAACTCGAGCAATAAGTGTCCAAGTACTTCTTTACCTCGGGAATAGTCGCGGCCATAGCTGCATCTTGATCGGTAATAATTGACACAGAGTGTTTGTAGTTCATTGCCTTCCGCCAAGTATGGAACAACCATAGAAATGTGTTTTCTTGCTCATTTCTTAGCATATCACATCAGTATTGAATTGTTTGGCAGTGGTTGTTGATCCCTACAAACTGAGCAAATGGCATCTTGTACTCATTCGTCTGGTACGTAGTATCAAAGGTGATGACATCTCCAAATGCCTCATATGCACACCTTGAACGTCCATCAATCCAAAAAAAAATTAGTACTCAGTCCCCCTCATCTAATTTTATGTCAAGATAAAACATGGGATCTGTAGTTGTTTCTTCCTAAACCACTCCAACGCGGTTTGTGCATCTCCTCTGACTAGTCGTTCCTTATTTACTTTGGCGTTGTACTTGTAACAATCCCGTTTGCTAAAAGTTCTATCTGGGAATAATGTTGGGACCTTGCTGACCGAAATATTGTGGAGCTCAAATGCCGCTGTAAAGTTTTTTGCTGCTTCAGGAAAGAATCTGTTAACCTTCATCCGATGTTGATTCTGTGGAGATACGAGTTTATGGTTATGGATATCCGTGAAACTTGTGACCACATATTTGCCTATTTTGGTATTCTAATTTATGTTCATTGTTGTTTTACACCTACACTTATCAGATGATTTTTTATTGTCAGCTACGTCACTACTCTCTGGATTCCCAAGGTTTTTCGTTGAAAAACCATTACTCATACAACAAAAGTAGGCTCTGCCTATATCATCCGATCTCGGACGCTTAATAGAATTACGTATCTTGGTAAATAAACCATGCCCTCTTCCATATCGTTCATACCACAGACGTGCATCCTCTACAGTATCAAAATGTTGATCCTCGTACAGGGCTTCCGCTGAAAATGGCCTTACAATATATTCATTTTCACACCTTTCTGGGGACTCCTCGCCAATAATTTTTGACCAATTTTTATCGACGGAGTCTTCTATTGTCGATCTGACTAAGAAATTCACACATAAAAGAAATGATTGTGAGTTGTAAGTAAAGTAATTGATCAAAATATCACAAACCAAACACAATTCAAGTCCAACGTATGTTAATTTCATAATTACATCACATACTACAAAAGACATAATACAAAATGTAAACAATCACACAAAAACCTGTTGTACCATACAAAATTTATTCATCACTTGTTGTATACTACAGCTACTTCATTACATGTACATGCCAACAACATTACAACCAGAATACCTAATCAGCAAATCCTAAACAGCACCGACAGAACCGGAGCCTTCCTTCCTAACCAATTCTCTGGCCCGGGCAACAAAAGCTGCTTTCCTCGCCATTAAATGGAGGATGACCGTCTGCAACTGACAATACAAATGGAAATCCTCTTTCCACAACGCCACCTCAGCCTCGCGCATTCTTTCGAAGCTCTCCTCGCGCGGCGGCAATGGTGGACCGTTCAAATTAATCGAACCAAAATAACGCAGCACCAGTTCGTCATACAACTGCTTAATACGGTGAGAAACAGCCTCCCGACTACTCAGAGACCTCGTCTTCACCACCTTCGTTGACTCTGCATAGTAATATTGTCGAGTTCGACAATTTAGTTACTGTGACTCAAACATTCATATAAAATATTGTCGAACTCGACAATTTAGTTACTGTACCTGAACGATTCATATGTACTATTGTCGAGTTCGACAATTTAGTTACTGTGAATATTACATTCATTTGTAATATTTTCGAGTTCAACAATTTAGTTACTGTGAATATTACATTCATATGCAATATTGTCGAGTTCGACAATTATAGTAGCGTATGTGAGGATCGCATTACTGATATTGTCGTATCCGACAATTATTTAGTCTTAATCCAGTGTTATGCAAATAATTTAACTAAATTGTCGAATTAAAATGGGACCCACCAGTAGATAATCAATCAAAAAAAAATTGTACAGAAGATTACAGTCTTCTAACAAATTTTACAGGGATTAAGTGGGGGGAATACTATTATTCTAACAAATTTCACAACATCCAAGTGTACTACTGGCGAGTAAGGGTCAGAAAGTACTTGTCGAGTAAGTGTACTATCAACAAGGGTGTCAGAGTTTTTTAGAGAGATCAATTTCACCTCTAATGGCAGAATCGCTTCCCTTTCTCAACTGAAATCTCACCTCTAATGGCAAAAATTGCCAACAAAATTGTGTAATATGAGAGAGAAAGTGTAATATGAGAGAAAAAGTGTGTAATATGAGAGAGAGAGAGAGATATAGACTTAACTGATATGAGTGATAGGTTGTTCGAATTTGAAATTTTTTTCAAAAGAGATAAGGAAATGTGTGTCAGCTAGAGAAAGTGGGGCATGTAGGACCCCCTAATTTTCTACCTCATTTCTCTTATAGGAAATCCCAAATTTTGATAGTCACTCATCTCTATTAAATGAGTGATTGTGGTTGAGTGAGACTTGAGTGTCTCTAAATCCTTCCCCCTTTAGGAGTGTACTATTACATGCATGACATACCATTTCAAGCTTCTACTTTATATCGAGTACAAAGGTACGAACACCATGCTGAAGTTTCGTCAGACCCAAAACAGAGAAGTTCTCATACGAATTTGTCTTACATGATAAAAATCTTACTCGCCCAGCTATTTTGTGCTTGCTTGGAGTGAGTGGAGGCAAATGTTATCAACGACTGGTTACGGCTAAAGCTTCCAATAAATACGCAATCGATGGAGTGTGCCAGCCACAATACCCCAAAATAGAATTTCTGCAAATATTACATATAAAAGAATGCCTACCCTTTTTAAATGCCATACATCCCCGAATATGTGTTTTTGAATCCAATAGATCTGCAGAGTTAATTAGTACATATGTTTAATAAACATCCTGCTCAAAGATAACTGGATTATTACTAAGTAAAATTGATATATGAAGCTATATGAACATACCAGTGTATTGTGAGGATCGTCGTAGTACCAACCATTAATAAATCCTGCAAATATGCCTTCTGCTGCCATTACATAGACAAGCATCGCGTTCATGCCGATCCACTCGAACAGAAGGAACGGATAGCGCAATTAAAAAATATCAACCTATTAATCGGCAAAACAAATTTTGGCTAAGTAAAAGCGGATCGATTACATAACCAAACATACACCAAAATTATGAGTCCAGGCATTTTAATGTAGTAAGGGCTACCTCCTTAGCAATAAGCAATCATTTCTCTTTCGTTTTAAGCAGTGTCAGAATTTCAAACTTCATTTTCCATCTTTGGTCCTATACATCCAATGGACTATGATGTGTAGTACCCAGAGTGTGTTTATAAGGAAATCCAAGAATTCCATTGATCAATCATGACATATGATATAGATAGAAAAATTCAACTTTTTTAAAGAAGAAAAACAATGGGAGCTCTGATCAAGCTTTACTATGTGATCAAGTATAACCAACTACCTTGTGCTCTAGTGGTGATGGTGTGGAAACAGCCATCGGGAGGAGGTCACGGGTTCAAATCTCACCGCTGGTGGGGTTTGAGGAGCCCGTTGGTCTTGTGCCAGCTTGCCTGATTGGTGTGGTTTGCGGGCTATTACACGAGCCCTAGAGGATCTAGTTGGGAATTAACGGTTCGTGGGCAGATGGCCCGGATACCTATAGCTACAAAAAAATAAAAAATGTAATCAATTATAAGAATAAACACCTAAGTCTTGATTCTCTAAGCCAGAGTACACATCAGCCTCAGTAGTCAGTACCACTACCATACTACCCTGATATCCATCAAGAACTCCAAAGTAGGTATACCAGACCTTAAGGAGACAACCAAACCCTCCTTACAAACTTCTATTCACACTAACCAACCCTAGGTAGTGTTTGGCAAACCAAATAAAGCAAGAAAGTAGTTTTTTCATAAAGTTGTCAAAATAGAAAGTGAAAAAGTATGTTTGGGTAACGTTTACTTTAAGTCAAAAAAGTTCAAAATGAGGTTTGGCAATACCATACCATGATAAAAAGACGATTTTATAAAGAAATCCGGTGTTATTCATATCCACAAACCACCACCATGATTGAGCTATCGCACATCGCACATCGCACATCGCACTAAGTTTCATATTAATCGTGTCAACGAAATATCAAATCTCAACGGCATTACATCCCTTGCCTTCACCTAATCACCAGGTATAACGAACTCTTATTTTCTTCTTTCCTCCCCCATTACACAGCTCCCAGCTCCTACCATGAACTCTGAACTTGTCCCCAATGAATAAACCCTAATTGCAATAGATTTTCTACCTCTCATAATCTATTGATATAAATAAGTCCGGAATATAACCATATTCTATACAAACCAAAAATTATCCTCTTTGTTGTTACTCAAACTAAAGGGATTAAACAAAAGATTTATAAATTTGCAAATTGGATAAATAGTACTTGCTCTTCGAATTGGTTAACAAAACTGCCTCCACTTCTTTGCAGCCATGGCAACAACCAAGAATCATGATAATCCAAAACGCTACTTCTAGAGAGAGAGATGCAACAAATGTATGATTAACATCTTTTTAATGGAAGATTTGGATAGAAATTTGCAGAAAATAAGCCTAATTTCATTGTTGCTTTACAAGTTTTAACCTAAAGAAGCTTAGATCTAAAACGAACGAAGATGGGAAAAAGTCGAGTCAAAACGAACGATATTTGTGGCATTCCAAAAAGTACTTTCCTACAAAGTAAAAAGCTAAATATTTTCACTTTCTCTAAAAGCAAGTTTTTTATCTTTTAAAAAAAAAAATTATCGGTTTAGCCAAACAACTTTTTTACTTAATGGCTTTAGAAAGTTATTTTCTGTGCTGCGTCCAAACACACACCTAAATTGTTGCTTATATAAGGTATTAACCTCTCAATACCCTAGCAAAATCCTAGTTCACTAAGTCCTGATTCTAACCAAATTTGCAACATGTATCTTGACAAAAAAGTTCGACACAAATCTATCAACAGAGGAAGATAGTTGCGGGTATGATGGATAATACTCTGCAGACAACAACCCTATAGCAGCATAGCCAACTTGATTAAGAAGAAACATAGCATCCCCATGATATGACTTAATTTTCTCTTCATACCTCAGAAAGATGAGAAGGTGTCACAATAGAACCTCCATTTGGTGGGTCCCACCAAGAGGTTTATCATGCACAATCTGGTTCAATTACTGTTTCGTACTCGTCATCTTGGACTCTCCTTAACAAATACAAACATTATAAAATGACACAAATCCTAACATTGGTGATAAGATTTCAGAGATGAAGATATTGAAATAAAAACTGATTGAAATATGTATTAACTGACCAGAACATAAAATGCGGAGAACACCAATGCTGCTGCACCTGCTGTCAGACAAACATAACTTAAGCTGTACAACTGCTTATTCAATGGGACAGCTGCATCAAAACACAGATGTCACTAAGAATTAAATCCAAGACAAATTACTGAAGTATATGATCCATATTTTGCGCTCTCACCACTCGTGAAATGGAGAACAACTCCTAAAATCAACAAAAAAACACCCATGACAAGCCAATGCTTCAATCTGCTTAAGTGGTCCTAAAATTTAAAGGAAAAAGGAAGAAGAGCAGAAGAAACACATGAGAAATATAAAAAGAATACATCTTGAATGAAAAACTACCAATTGGAACCTTTAGAACTAACCTTCAAGTGTATGAGCACATGACCAGAATGCACTCCAATGATTGTAGTTAGAATAGCGAAAAAAGAACTGCATGTGCATGAGGACCAGAAAGCAAGAAATTAGGACTTTCCATCTTCGTACTTAAGTTGCTTGAAGTAGAACATTCATATCATGTGCTTGTATAGATGATAGTAGGTCTTTCTCTGCCCACTTTAACATTTTGATTCCAGTAGTGTAATTTATACCAATGTTCAAAGCAACAATATATTGTGGGGCGAGTTATATGGAGGTAGTCAGATGCAACAGATGTGCTCACAAATGCAACAGATACGTTTAATGCGACCTGGAATCGTATCGCACGTCCGTCGCAACCCCTTAAATGCGACCGGATGCAGATGCAATGCATTTTATCGCATTTCGTCACATTTGTTGATTTTTGTCGCATTTTATCGCATTTCCTAATGCAACGCAATGCAAGAAACCAACTGAAACACGATAGAAAACACGAAGGAAAATATTGTGCGAGTATATACTAATACTAAGCGAAAAAGACCTTATATAATAAACAATTGCTAAATTTATTACACGATATTAATATATAATACAATTACAAGTATAAGCTTCCTAATAAGATTAAGATAAGAGATGCGGGAAACGAGATACTCAATTGCCTCATTCAAAGTAAAACCTAAAATATGAAACGCATACCTTCCAATAACCCCCCTCCTCAACTAGATGTATTGATTTGATACTTGACATATTTGAATTTCCTAGCTATGGTTTGTTAGTTTTTACTTGGCAACACTTATTATATTTCCAAGTTATGTTTGTTAGCTGGTACATAGTATATGTAGATATCTCAATTATTTTTTCCATTTTAGATTACTAAAATTCGTTAGTTATGTTATATTATATTTTATATGATTTTCTTAAGAAATATATTGCATGTATAGATTTATATGCACATATATTAGGAATAAATACAATTTTTGCCTACTGTATCACAATATTCGCAATAGCGTTGCAGTATTCGCGCTATTCGCAGTAGCAATTTTTTCCTCGTGATCGCATCACAACACGTATTAACTACCTTGGTTATACCACAATATATAGGCCAATATACTGTAATTTAGAGTTTATAAATAAATAAAAATTGACGCAGCTTATTTAATCGTATATAACACACATATCATTGTACAAAGATATGAAGTAGAATAATTACAACTCTTATTGATTAATTAGATTACAACCTTGCATCCCTCTTAGCGCCCAATGTGGGATTAATAGAGTATATGGTGACATATACTCCAATACTCCCCCTCACGTTCAAACAAAGATATGTTTGAGTCAAAGTTGATTACAATGAGAAAAATAAATAGTCCCTTATAAAGATAAAACGACTCCCACACTAATAAAAAAACTAAAGTTCCCTTAAAACTGATAAAACGTCTTTTAGTCCATTATTTTGCAATAACATCAATACTTCAAAGCGTCACATCCCTTGCGAAATCAACGCATCAATTTCCGACTTGCCCTTTTCATACACGTACTTGTGAAATGGGCGGCACCTACCAACTCGCCCATTTTTTCCACTCGAGGATAAGTAAATATCTTAAAGAGACATTGGGGTAAGAAAATCAATCTAGAAAGAGAGAATCGCGGAAGGAAATTGAAATTTCACTCGAGGATAAAAAAACCCATAACCGTGGTAGAAGGAATTCCAACATCTTCACCCAAACCATAAACAAGAATAGCATCTCGCGACATGAATCAATAGAAGAAAGATTGCCACTCGCGAAAATAAAATAGTCCACAAACCACACTGACGATTAAAAGAATACGTAACAAAATCATAGTGATTAAAAGAGAAATAACTAGAGAAGGTGATAAAAAACACCAAGACGGAAGAAAAGAAACCCAATAAGGAACGAAAGAAATTAACTCACCAACAGGCGATAAATAAAAATTAAAGGGAGAAAAATATTATTATTGAATTGATTATTTAGGTTACATCATACTCTCTATATAAAGGAGAGAGATATTACACTACTTCGAATAACCAGTGTGGGACTAAAAGAACATAAAGTAGCCCTGCTAATAAAATAGAAGATTGATAAGAAAATTAACCCATCATTACTTATCTCAATCGTAGTAACCATATCCAACAGCAAGAAGAAGAGAAGAAAATCTGGAATATAGATTCAACCACCAAAACGATAAGAGAAGATTCCACGATATAGATTCAACCACCAGTAGTTGTTGTGATACATCGCCATCATATTGCAACATTTCTTTATCTATAGGAGGTTCACGCACTAATTACTAAATTAACCACTACTCGCTTCAATAAACGCAAAAATAATGCCTAATATGCTTTCAAATCTAGAAGTTTTGTTGGTAATATATTTGACACCTTTGATGAATGCAAAATATATATATAAGCAGTAGAATAGATGACGAAACATGTAATTACGCAATGTGGAACTATCTGCAAAAAGGCAAATTTGTAAGTTAAAATTTTCAGTCATTTACAGCAGGCAGACCTTAAAAGTCCCTCTGGTTCAAAAGGTGCATGACACCAAGATGGAGCGTCCTTCCGAAAAGGTCCCGCATAAGGAGAAGTCTCTGTACAAGCCTGCACAACTTTCGAAACAATAAACACACCTACAAGGCTAGAATTGCCATTATCAAAGAAAACAACATACTAAGGTTGTGCTTGGTTCACTGCACCGTGATGCAGTGATTCGAGGATACCGAGTGATTGATGGTGCAAACTGAGGCACCACAATGCCTTGCAACAGGGTGCAATTGTAAAAGACTTTCTTAACAAATTAGTGCAACAGCTTGCGGGACATTTTCAGCCGCATTGCCTTGCAGTAATCATGAATCGCGATTCTTCAACTTCAAAAAAAAAATCTTCCTCAAATCACTCTCCCTCTCTTTCTCTCCAATTTTCTCGAATCTCTTTGATGTTTGATCTCATCACCATTACACATTGATCTTGAAGCTATCACATCCCTAATCTCTCCCATCTTTTCATAGTTCCAGATCACTCTCATTCTCTCTCACCCCCATTGTTTTCTCTCAATCTCTAAATTTTAAAATTTACATTGTGGTTTGGGATCTCCGTCATCCTCCATTAATGGAGAAAGAGTGTAGCTGCTGAAGATGTGTTATGTTCATAGTATATGAATTGAACAATTGGATTTCATCGTGATGTCGTAATGGTGAATCCGATGGCTAGAATAAACCTCTCACCAACCTTAAATAACAGTAGGATAAATTGAGGCCATCTTTGTTTTTTTGTCAAGGGTGGAGAAGTGGTAAGATGTTTCGAAAACTTCTCACCCTTTGGTCTGTTTTTTTTTTATAAAAGTTAGAAGAATCTCCAAAAATTTTGAAACTTCTAACCGAGGTGAGATGTTTTACTCAACATCTAGCCTCAAAACATCCCCCCCAATGAAGTTTTTTGAGTTGACTTCTCACCTAAAAACATCTCACTTGCCTTGCCTTGCCTTTCACTCTCCTTTAACTTGTTGTTTGCCCTCTCTACCATGGTAGAGGACATTTCCCACATGTAGTTCGGTTAAAGTGGGGGCATTTTTGGGTTTTTAACGCCAACAAAACCAAATGAAAGGCCAAATGAAACCTTAACATAAACCAAAACAGCCAAATGGAAAACCAACCTAACCAAAAGCCAAAAAAACCAAAAAAAAAAAAACACTCGACTCTTTCCCTTGCATTTCTCTCCTTCTCAACTCTTCCCTCAAATTACGGATTTTTGTACCATCTCCAGACCAGAAACACACATCTCCTCTCCCCAAGCAAGGTATCTCTCTATCTCTCTCTTAGGGTTTGAATTGAATATGGGTTTGACTTGGATTTAGGCAGACACTCCATTACATGCTTCATAATCAACATGCTTATTATCACGTAATTGTGTAGTATGATTGCTTGTTATTGCATAATTGAAGAGTATAAATTGGATTGTGATCGTGGGTATAGAGTTTAGTTGGGATTGTGTCTGTGGGTATGCGTTAATTGTTTGCATTGTGATTGTCATTATGAATGTGGGTAAGTATGTGTTAATTGTTTGGATTGTAAATAGGAATGGATCAATATGACACATTGGAATTAGAGGCCATTGCTGCAGCTACATCCGCTGCAGTTCAACTGGTATTATTGTTCGTAAAGGCTACCCAATATGATAGAGAGCCCTCTGTGAATAGGAAAGAGCACAGGAATGCAAACTTACGTTGGATATATGAGGAAAGTGATATTATTTGCCATAACATGTTACGTATGAATAGGGCTTGCTTCTATAGTTTTTGTGATAGGATGATAGGGAAGGGGTTGAGAGCTAGAAAACATTTAACTGCTCTGGTCTTATTCTTGTTGATTGTAAACCATGACAGGTTCAGGCATGCCTAAGCTTCGACCATGAGATCATTGGAAACTATTTCCAAGTATTTTCACGTTGTCCTGAAGTATGTTATGAGGTTGGGTAAGGACTTAATCAAACATGCAACTCCTGACTTGTCTCCTGCCACTGCGAGCACTTGGGCCACACTTACTTCAAGGTACATTTACTTTAAGTTAATATTGTAAGACATGGTTTATTTTCAAAGTACATTTACTTAAAGTTATATTTGATGACATGGTTTATTTTCTTCAGAACTGTGTTGGAGCAGTAGATGGCATATTCATCCCTACAACAGTCCCCCTAGAAGATCAACCTAGGTATCGCACTAGGAAGGGGGATATAAAGCAGAATGTGCTTGTTGCTTGTCCTTTGATATGAAAATAACTGAGGTGGTATTTGCTGGATGGGAAGATTTAGCTCATGATAGCAGGATTTTGAGAGCTGCATTTAATGATGACATGTATTCGTTTACAATGTCTAGAGGTAAATGATAGTGTATTTATAATATCATCCCCAATATTTTACTTGCAATTTTTGGTTTGTATTCCCAATGTGCACAATTTAAATTTGCAGATCATTACTACTTGGGGGATGCTGGATTTTCCCAAGCTCCTGGCTTTTTAGTTCCCTATCAAGGTGTACGCTATCACCTTAAAAAACATCGAGAGGGAAACAGTCATCAAACTCAACAAGAGTCATACAATTATCAACACTCCTAGGGATGGCAATTTGACCCGCCCCATTGGGGATCCGCCCCGCCCTGATCGAGGCGAATTTAGGATGTATTAAACGGGTATGGGGGCGGGTATTGGAAGTATAACACAAATCCGTGGGAAAGCAGGGCGGATTTGAGATTACCTCGAAAAATCTGTACCCGCCCCACCCCATTTAAATAGTTTATTGCTATTACCCTTAAATATATGATTAAAAACCTATATAAAAGAGTTTTTTATTGAAAAAATAGTTTTATTAGTTAAATGGGGATGGGGATGGGATTTAGTTTTGTAATGTGGGGGCGGGCATGGGGATCCCTGTTTAACTTAAATGGGTTTTGGGGCGGGGATGGGAGTAGGGAACTTAGGCGGAGATAGGGATGGGATTAGCCCTAAATCCGCCCCAAATCTGCCCCATTGTCATCCCTACACTCCTAGCTTAGGAACATCATTGAGCGTCTGTTTGGGGTCATGAAGAGATGTTTTGGTTGTTTACGCACAGAACCCCATTATGATATTGAACCTCAGACCAAGACCAAGGTCATTGTTGCATGTTGTATCACTCACAACCATATCATAGAGGTAGATCCAAATGACAAGAAGACCCAAATGCACAGGAAGAGGAACATGGAGAAATGCCTCATGAAGAGATACGTGCATTAGGGGGAACTGAAGCATGGACCAATTTTAGGGACAACCTGTGTGCAAACATGTGGCATGAGTATGTCAACTCTGGTCACTATCATCCTGCATGAGTCATATACTTTGCAATATTTTTATTTGTGAGTTTATTGTACTCTTTTATTGCAATCTTTGTTATGACTATGGTGTGAGATTACTTTACTAAGTTTGTTTGGTATGTCTCTTGTTTGGTATTTATATTTTGGTTTGCACTATTGTTATGGCAGGTTATGTTTGGTATATTATATCTCTAGTGTATTTTTTTTAGGGTGTCTCTAGTGTATTTGATAGTATATGTAGATTAATGCAGGTTATTATGTGTTATGACATATTGATGATTTATTATTTTGTAGGTGTGATGGCTAGATATTATGTGGGTTTTATGGGACGTGTACCCGGTATATGAGACATGGAAGGAGACACAACCCCAAGTGTCAGGATTTCGAGGAGCTGTTCATCGGAGAGTTAAATCAAGGGCAGAGGCTCATCTTTTGTTTGTTGGATTTGTTGAGAGGGAAGTGAATGTTAGGGGGGGAGTAGCTCTGGAGGAAGAAACTTCACCACCAGTTGTTAAGGTCGTTAAGGTCGAGGAAGCTGAAGATCTAGATGATCTAGGTGGGATGGTTGTGAGGGGTGTACGTGGTTAGATTTTCTCTCTTGTTTTAGCTTGTGTTGGAGTGGTGTGTTATAAGATAGGTAAGTGAGTATTTCCATTTTAGGGGTGTTGTTATAATAATCGACTTTGGTATTTTCTTGTATGACTATGAAACCATATTTTCCTATATATTTGGTAATTTTTGCACTTTAATTTTGTTGTTACATTAATATATGACGAATTAGAGAAAAAAAATGGTGGTTTATATATGTTTTTGATGTTTTGTGGAGAAACTTCTAATTTGTGGTTAAACTTATGGTTCAACCAAACAGACTGGTAAGATTCTGCAAGTTAGAAATCAAGATTTAGTAGAACTTCTAACCTTCAGCCAAACACACACAAGTTTTTTTCAATCTTCGAACCTCAACTTCTTAGGTAAAATATCTTACCTCTTATCACCCTAAAAAAACAAACAAACATGGCCTGAATCATTTGTGTTGCAATGCCCATCCAATTACTCTTCATGGGGTTCATTGCAAGATAGTGCATCGCATCATGGTGCAATTGCACCTGTAGGGGCCAAGTTTTGTAGAAGGGGAAACTAGCTCTTACACCACAGGGTTATCTTCGACTATGGGATTATGCAAGTATCTTATATAATAACAAATAATATTACTATACTAACACACTTGCGTGGAGTCCTAGAATGGGTTACTCCAAGACCTCTAGCAAGGATTTTTAATGGTTGATGATATACATCGAGTTTAGACGACAAATCAAATAGAAGTTGGTTACAGGGTGGTCAAAGATAATCTTAGAGAGTTGATGGGAGAGATTTTCTAACCCCTTCACAGTGTCTTTTCCCTCCTGTTTATAGGATATAGAAAGGGTTGAGTCACCATGGGAGGTCAAATTACATATATATCCTTTGGGGACACCTGTTTTGTACTCGGGGTCGGTTTTGAAATTGTAGTTGTTGGTTCTGACAATGTAGTTGTCTAGTGGCTTGTTTCACTGTTCTGTCTAGTGAGCTAACTGTCAGACGTGTCTGCTTTCGACCATGTATTACCATGGTCGAAGTCTCTCTGGTATTGATACTGAATTCTGGTGTTGATTGTCTGTCTTCGGCTTTGATTATGTCCTCGAATGTTCGACTAGTCTTGAAAGGCTTCGTGGACTTATTTACTGTCTTGCTGGGCTTCGAGTCTTTAGGTAGGCTTCGATGCAGCCTTTGAGTATTCGACTGGTGTTGGAAGGCTGGGAGTAGGCTACTACATTCACCCCCTCTCAGCAAGGGCCTCGGGAATTGATGTAGATGGCGCATGCTGAAAAAATTGGTTAGGCATGGGAAGTTGAAAAGCTGACTGTTGAATGTGGACAATTCCGAGGAAGGTAATTAAGGAGGGTAATTAATGTAAGTGGTGATTAAGGGGGTAATAAATGCCTTTAACCATGGTATAAATCTGGGTCATTAGGGGGGATGTTAAATATTTTTCATCTTCTTCTTCTCTGAGTAAAACAAAACATGGAAACTATACCAAACACACGGTATCAGAAAAGGATGGAGGCGAAGGAGGATCGAATCGAAGAGAAGACGAGGGTCCCGAAGGAGAAATTCTTCGGAGAACAAGGATTGGACGTGGTGCTGCCTGACTTGGTGGAGCTGGAGCCAGAGGAGCTTATCTGCGAGATGTCGTACGAGCACTGGTGGAGGGTGCTGCAGTGGTTAGGACCGAACGTCAGTAATTGGTACTATCTGCTGAAGAGCTTGGCAGAAGACTAGGTGGATGCGGAAGACGCAGTCGAGGGTGAGGCAGGGCTCTGCAAGAACTGCCCCGTATGCAAATAGGGGGGTCTTGGTGACGGTGGTGGATTGTAGAGGGTTGTTGTTTCTTGTTTTTGCTTTTTGTTTCTATTGTTGCTCTTGTTTCTCCTTCTCCTGTTCGATGTCTATGATGTACGCTCGCACACCTGTGTAATGGAACTGTGTTATGTTTGTCGAACTGTGGTCGTAGAATAGCAATGGGTAATGTAGACGATGATAGTGTAGGCGAGGTATTAACTGTCGAACTTCGAACTTAAGTAACGAACACGAGTAAAAATGGTAAGAAACTTGAGTTATGTCATATAATCAAAAATATTGACCGAAGGTTCGAGTACTAATATGTATGTACGATGGGATGAAGTAGAATGTAAACGATGGTTCAAAAACGAAAGCATGAGAGGGCTTGGAAATTTTTGTTGTCAAAAGCATATGTGCTTCGACTGCAAAATCTGACAACCGTAATAGCAGACATGTCAGAGGTGGTATTGTTCTTAGAGCAGTGTGCCGCTGCAGGTCATCATGATGTTTCCTCGGGATATAGGAAAGAGGTGGAGGTGACACGTGGGTTTGAGTTGACAACTTCGGGGAGTGTGTCAGAAGCTTCGAAAGGTATATATAAAAAAGGTATTACTTGATGTGGGCGTGTGATATGCACGTGGGAAAAAGTAAGGGTAATATTGTCAAGACACATCTCAGCCAAAAAATAAGGGGGAGTAGAGGAGTGGTAATGATGGTGAGTGGGGGAAATCAAGGCGGTTTTATTTTTCTGAGGTGGTATTTAAAGAGGTGAGAGAGAAAGTTATTGTTCCCAAACAATCAATTATAGAGAAAACAAAGGAGGAAGAGAGGAAACACATACGCCATTGTTGTGGTGGAGATTGTTGGAGAGGAGAAAACACTTCGTTGTTGCTGAGAAATCTAATCCATTCGAACATGTGTCTTTTAATTTCTTGTAAAAATAGGTGATTTGTATTTGCACGCTACTGCTCTGTCGTTTCTTCTTCTGTATTTGTATTTTGTTTGTATGGTGGGGTAGGTGCTGCTAGGTTACTTGTTTGTAACGGCATGACCGAGGAAGGGGGGGTAACCCATGTGGCTGGAGGTCCGGCCCAATGGTAAATTGGGAAGAATGAGGGGGTGATTGGGGTTGTAGTCGAACATTCGACTGTGGGTTGGGCGAGTTGGAGAGGGTAGAGCATAATATGATATCGAAACGTGATAGTCGAATATATCGAGCTAATTGTGCTCCTATTCTTCTGTAGGGTATAATGCATACCCGTCAAGCTTCGAGGATGAGGCTGGTAGATGAGGAGGACGAAGTAAACGTACCAAGTGTATCTGGTCAAAGTCGAGGGGGTGAGAGCAACGATATAGAAGTGTTAGAAATTGCAACGGCTGCCCCATTGGCTATGGTCGTGCTAGAGGTTGGAACTTCGACTAGGAGCCGTCGTAGGGCTCGAGTAGTCGAGGGGGTGAGAGCAACGATATAGAAGTGTTAGAAATTGCAACGGCCGCCCCATTGGCTATGGTCGTGCTAGAGGTTGGAACTTCGACTAGGAGCCGTCGTAGGGCTCGAGTAGTCGGAGAGAGTGACAAAAAGGAGGTTGAGGAGGGGGTGAAGGGGAACAAAGGTAATGTCGAACCTTCGGGTGATGAGGAGGAAGGGGAAAATGAGCAGAGTGATAATAGGGATGGTTCGGATGATTCGGGGATAGCGGCGGGGCCAGTCTCGGCTCAGGAAAGGGCGAGGCTGGATCGATTCATGGTGAAACACAAGTTGTCGAAGGTGGGTATTATACTGATGCCAGTAGGGGCAGATTATTCGTTCAAGGATACCCCTCAGGTGGGTATCATGGCGTTCAGAGACCAGATTCGATTAGGGATGCAACTGCCCCTTTGAAAGCTGGTGAAGCAGGTATTGAATTATTGGGATGTTGCCCTATGCCAGATGAATGCCAATTTTTATGAGACGATGAGGGTTGTCAAGGGGATAAATGTGGAGCTGAAACAGGAGAAGAGAGGTTTGATCGAGTAGTTCGATATTTTATCGTTCTACTCGAGGAAAGCAAATAAGAAGGCGAATACGTATCACATTCAATGCCATGCAAACAAACCATGGTTATTTGATATGTGCTCGACGGGGCGCGGGTGGGATAAAGATTTGGTAGTGGTAAGGGGTAAGGGGTAATTATGGTAATCCAGAGGGGGAGGAGGTGTATAAGCTGAAACATAGGTTGTATAATCCAAGTAAGTTGATAGTCGAAGGATGTTTGTTATGTGATTCGAATAGGTTGTTGAACTTGTTTCCGTTGTTTTGCATAGCCTAGCAACAATACATTGACGAATTCGAAGAAGTATATTGATGAGCTGATCGACCACGACGAGGAGTGGGTAAACAGGGTATTCTGTAAGTTGGGTATCGTGAGGAAGAGGCGAAAGAAGACAAATACGTTGCTGTGAAACGTACCTGTTGCTGTTGCTGGTCAGTCAAAGAAGAGAAAAGAAGGAAGTTCGTCGACAAGGGCAGGTGAAATGGACTGTGACAATCTGACTCGTAAGTCGAGCTATGTGCCAAGGTCTCGAAGAGGTGGGCCAGGGACCGTTCGACCGAGTGTACCCGAGGTTGTTCCCGAGGTACCGCGGCAGACAAGCAAGGGTAAGGGCAAGGCCACTGACGAAGCTTCGACAGTGCAGCAAACGAAGATTACTCTGCGGAAGAGGCCTCGTCAGCAGGCGGCCAATGATGAGGGTGATTTAGTCGAAGTGAGGCGTCGCGAGGACGAACTGGAGGTGCAGGCTCGGGCGACGACCGCGTCGATGGCTACCCTCTGCGGAACAGACCCAGCGGAAGCAGGGAAGCAAATGAACAAGGCTCAGTATTAGATAAGTGTTTCTGAAATTGCAAAGTTACAATTATCCTTTGAGAACTGTTGATTAGTCGAGTATTCGTACAGGTGAATGCCTGGGCGATAGCTTTTATCAAAGCTCAGGAGGTATCGAGTAAACAGCTGAAGCAGGCGAGTGACAGTCTGGAGCTCGCTCAGGGGACCATAATGTCACTTGAGACCGAGATCGGTGTGTTAGGACGAGAGAAGTTGCAGATTATACCCGATGCTGCGAGGGAAGTCGAGACTGCGATTGCCAACAATAATCAGACCAGAGCAGTGTTAGAGGCGAAGCTGGTTGAGAAAGAGGAGCAGCTGAGAAACAATAAAGCACGTTTCCAGGCGCAATACGATGAGTGTGACACGACCACGGCTCTGAAGAATTTTATAGATGGGTTAGGGTATAATCCCGAGACCTTCGAGCGCTTTCCTTCGACGGAAGAGCATGCTGCCAAAGATGTTGCTCAGACAGAGGGGATGGAAGTGGACCCTGTAGCGAAAGGAGCGAGAGGTGCTGGAGATGGTGTAGCTGATCCTGCAGTCGAAGGGGATGGTGCTGGTGTTGGAGGTGTTGTAGGGGGTTCGTAGTCGATGGTGCGGCTGATGCTGCAGGACTGAACCCTGCTGTCGAGGGTAGCGGAAGTGTTGCCGTGGAAGAACCAGTAGGAGTTAGTGCAGCCACTTCTGTGTGAGTGGGGTATTTGTAGAAGGTATGTTTTTGTCGTTTGTTTTCTGTTATGAACTTTCTTTCCTTGAATTGCTAGTATATTGAATTCGAACAATATGTATGGGATATGTAGAGGGTAAACCATGAGTAATGTATTTGAACCTGATCTTCTGGTATATATTGGGTTGGGTTTGCTTGTATGTAGTTGACTTGAATTGTTGTTATGTTTGTATGCTTGTAGCTTTGTATGATAATTGAAATATACAATGCATCAATCTGATTTGCGTCGAACTGGAAACTCGAAGAACTTCGAGGTCGTCCCCGAGTACGAGTCAAGTCGAAGGTTTGATGTGATACTTAGGTTTGACCAACTCAGTTCACTGGACTCCGCAGGTCGCCCCCGGGTCTATCCACGGATTTGAGCCTAAACGAAGTATTATGTGGTCGGCCCTAATTCATCCCCGGGGGTCCGGTATATCGACCATTTATTCCCCTCGAGTGTGCTCGAATTGGAACCTTGAAAAACTTTGAGGTCGCCCCCAAGTATCAGTCTGGTGGAAGGGTTGACATGATACTTAGGTTTGTCCAAGAAGTTCACTGAACTTCGAAGGTGGCCCCCGGGTCTGTCCGCGGGATTAAGCCTAAACGAAGCATTATGTGGTCGGCCCCAATGCATCCCCGAGGGTCTGGTCTATCGACCATTCATGCCCCTCGGGTATGCTCGAATTGGAACCTTGAAAAACTTCGAGGTCGCCCCCAAGTATCAGTCGGGTCAAAAGGTTCGACATGATACTTAGGTTTGTCCCAGAAGTTCACTGGAATTCGAAGGTCGCCCCCGGGTCTGTCCGCGGGATTGAGCCTAAACGAAGTATTATGTGGTCGGCCCCAATGTATCCCCGAAGGTCCGGTCTATCGACCATTCATGCGCCTCGGGTGTGCTCGAATTGGAACCTTGAAAAACATCAAGGTCGCCCCCAAGTATCAGCCGGGTCGAAGGGTTGACATGATACTTAGGTTTGACCAAGAAGTTCACTTTGAAACAGGACACGAAGCAATGATGAGAAAATATGTTCATTGATTATGTTGTATTTACATCAGTTGAACAAGGTGGTGGTCGCGGCCTGTTGTATAAGACTAAATGCATTATGTTCCAAGAGTTAGATAGATGCTCCTCAGCTTGTCATTAGATAATAGGATCATTTGTCAGTTTTGTCGTACACGACATAAGGTCCTTCCCAGGACTCGGCTAGCTTGCCGACATTGCAAGGCTTCGAAGAGGGTATGACTCGTCGAAGTACCAAATCTCCAATATTGAAACTGCGTGGTCAAACTCTTTTGTTGTATGACTTCTGGAGAGAGAGGTGGTAACGGCCGAGGTTTGCTATGGCTCGGTCTCTGGTTTCATTGATCCATAACATGTTGCATCCAAGTTCGAACTCATTATCTTCATCGGGGAGGTCGGGAACCCGTGTTGGTACTTCGAACTGGGTAGGCAGCACAGCTTCGGTACCGTAAGCGAGGAGGAAGGGAGTGCAGCCCG
This sequence comes from Kingdonia uniflora, assembly GCA_014058105.1. Lineage (NCBI taxonomy): Eukaryota > Viridiplantae > Streptophyta > Magnoliopsida > Ranunculales > Circaeasteraceae > Kingdonia > Kingdonia uniflora. The sequence continues at coordinate 303,648 of JACGCM010002704.1, forward strand.
TCACCTTTCTTGGTGTGGTACGATAGGCCCAGAGTACATGTTGTAGTTCTTGAACCCATCGGCCTTTCTTCTCATCGACGCGCTTCTTAAGGCCGTCGACTATAGTTTTATTGATTGCTTTGACCTGGCATTCCCCTGCGGGTAATAAGGTGTTGAAGGGGAGAGGATGATGTTGTACTTCTTGAGGAAATTGCGGACTTGTTTCCAAGTTTCCAACAAACTATGGACCGTTATCGCATCGAATCATGTGAGGGCAGCCAAAACGTGTGATGATATTTTCCCATAAGATGATGACTTCTTCTCTGGTTCGACATAAAGACACGACTTCGACCCATTTAGTAAAGTAATCTGTGGCCACGAGGATATGTTCTCGTCTACCCGATGCTTTAGGGAAAGGGCCCACTAGATTAATGGCCCACCGCTTGAACGACCAAGCTACTTGGCTGCAATGGAGGTCTTGTAAAGGGCTTCGAATGTCATGGGCGTGACGTTGGCATTTGTCACAATGTTTCGCATACTCTTCAGCTTGTTTCTTCATATTGGACCAAAATAACCCTTGTGTTACGGCTCGAAGAGCCATAGATCGACCAGCAGTGTGAGCATCACAAGTACCTTCGTAGAGTTCGGTCAGTATGGTCGTGGTTTCGTTTTGGGAGATGCATCGGAGGTGTACGCCGCTTGAGAATTTGCGGTGCAATCCGCCTTTGAGAATGGTGTATCTGCGGCAATTTTTCAGTGACGAACGTTTGGCTTTGGGATCTTCCGGGAGGGTAGAACTATTAAAATAAGCAAGGAAGAGAGTTCGCCAGTCATCGGAATCGAGACTCGCCCCCAGTATTTGATGGCATTGACTTCCATCTGGTCAATACTTAGGCGTTCGAGTACTTTGATATGAAGTGTTCGAGATTCGGACTGGCCTAACATGGTTGCTATGTATGCAAGAGCATCGGCATGTCTATTTTCGCCCCGAGGATAGTGTGTAATGGAAGACTTTTCAGGGAAACGATCTATGCACTGGCGGACAAGTGCAGCAAACTCAGGCGTGCGACCGTTTGCCAGATTTTCACCGGTGTACTGTCTCTTAACAAGTTGGGAATCGGTAAATACTGCAAGTTTGGGAACACCAAGTTCAAGGGCAAGATCGAGGCCATGTATCAAGGCTTCATACTCGGCCTAATTATTAGAACATTCAAAGTTTAGCTTGACAGCCTTTTCGATTCGGTCATTGGAGGGGGTAACCAGAACAACACCGATCCCGAATGTTAGGTCCAGCGAATCCATTTGTAAAGAGACGCCAACTCGTGTTAGGGTTCTAAGGGTCGTTCTGTTTGGGCTGGTCTTTTGGTAGATCATCTTCGTGTCCCTCCCAGTCGATGTCTTCGACCAGGAAGTCAGCAACGAAATCAGCGACTGTTTGGCCTTTTTGAGATATTTGTTTCTCGAAAATGAAGTTATGTTCACCAAGATAAACGGACCATTGTTGAACTCGTCTAGATTTATCTTTCTTGCTGAGGATCTCTTGAAGGGGATAGCTAGTGATAACACGTATAGGGTGAGCCTGAAAGTATGGTTTGAGCTTTCGAGCAGTGTAAACGAGTATAAGGAGCAATCGCTCGAGCTTCGTATATCGAGTTTCGGCAGGTGTCCGAGTTTTGCTGATAACGTACACGGGTTTCTCGATACTGGATTCGAGTCGAATAAGGACTAAGCTAATAGAAGTGTCGGTGACCGCAAGGTATAAATAAAGCATTTCACCTTCGATGGGGGTGCTGATAATGGATGGTCGACCAAAGTATGTTTTGAGTTCGAGGAAGGCCTGCTCACAATCGGGTGTCCAATTGATTTCGGGGTTGTTCTTTTTGGCCTTATGGACGCCTTGGTCGCGTAAGAGGGAGAAAAGCCAAGCACAATGGTCAGAAGATTTCAATATAAAACGGTTGAGGGCGGCTATCTTGCCAGCAACCTTTTGGACATCCTTTTTGGTTCGAGAGGAAGGCATATCGATGAGGGCGCGGATATGAGTGGGGTCGATCTCGATACCTCGTTTGCTGATGAGGTGGCCCAAGAATTTGCCGGATGAAACACCAAACTAGCATTTGTTTGGGTTAAGTTTCATGTTATAAGAACGAAGTATGGCGAATACTTCGGTGAGGTCCTGTATATGGTATGTTTTTGGAGGCTTTTGCATAACATGTCTTCGATGTAAACTTCGACCAACTTGCCAAGCAAAGGTTTGAACACGATGGTAACAAGACATTGGTAAGTGGTACCCGCATTTTTAAGGCCAAAGGGCATGGCGTTAAAGCAGTAAAGACCTTGTTCAGTAATAAATGAAGTTTTGAGTTGGTCCTCATGGATGAGGGGTACCTAGTTGTAACCGGAAGCTGCGTCCATCATAAATAACCGTTCATGGCCAGCCATAGCATCCAGAAGCACGAAAATGATCGGGAGAGGGAAATTGTCCTTTGGTGTGTGTTTATTGAAGTCTGTGAAGTCGACGCAGATACAGATCTTTCTATTTTTCTTGGAGACAGCTACAATATTTGAGATCCAATCAATATACTTGACTTCTCTGATAAAACCCGCGGTCAATAGCTTTTCGACTTCGAGGTTCACTGCTTCTCGAATCATTGGTGCTAAAGTGCGTTTCTTCTGCTTCAGGACTGTAGAGTGAGGGACGAGGTCAAGTCGATGGCAGGCTAGGGTGGGGTCGACGCCAGGCATCTCGAGGAAGGTCTAGGAAAAGATATCTTTATTTGCTCGAAGAAAAGTGGTGAGCTTGAGGCGTTCGGCCTCATCCAAAAAACTACCAATGAATGTATCTCGACCATGACCGTCGAGTTCGATGTAAACAGTAGGTTCGACAGGTGTGTTAGATGGGTTCGATGGTGTTGGGAGAGAGAGAAGCATTGATTGCTATGGTTTAACAAGATTTCTTGAAAGATCAATATCAGGGTGTTTGCATGAACGGGCAAGGCGTTGAGAGCCTTTCATGTTCCATGTGCCACAAGGGGTTGTAAAACGAAGTGTTAGGTGGTAGATAGAAGGTATGGCTTTCATTGCATGGAGCCAGTTGCGCCCGAGAATACCCAGGTATTCAGATTTCTTGTCGATGACGAGAAAGCCGGTTTGAAGGGTTACTAGACCGGTAGTGACAAGGAGGCTGATGCGACCGACGGCGACTTCGGTGGCGCCATTAAAGCCCTTGAGCTCGACGTTAGCTGGTGTGATGAGGTCGGTTTTGTGCATAGCACGAACAGCCTGGAGGAAAAGTACGTCTGCTGCACTACCCGTATCAATAAGCATGGTATGGAGGATGAGGTGTTCGACCTTAATCATAATGACCAAGGGGTCAGAGTGGGGGAAGCGAACATGAGAAGTATCACAATCGATGAAAAATATACCTTCGGGTCGAGGGCGTTGGCTAGATTTGGGTAGAAGGATGGGTAATTTCTCCTGATAAGTGAGCTTGCAACATTTTTTGACTCGTTTGCGCTTGCTTCGGTCAAGTGCTATGTACCTCAGCTAGGTCGGTAGTTGGAGCAGGTTGAGGCTTAAGATACGCCCCATCGAGATAGCTGGAGAGATCGGCGACATCGATGTAGACGACCTGCTTTAAGAATCATCTCAGTAATCGTTGCAGAGCATAGCACTTGTTGGTAGAGTGGCAATTGCACTTGTGATTTTGGCAGTAAGGTTCGTCTTTTCTGACCTCGATAGGGAAAGGAGTGCGCCAGATAGGATCGGCCTGGATCTGTGTGATGAGGGTGCTGATAGGAGCAGTGAGTTTTGGTAAAGACCTGCATAGGTCATTTTTTACAGATTTCGGATGGGGTAGCATCGGAGTGAGGGCGTTTGCGGCTCTCGGTCTCCTGTGAGACGGGAACGACCATGGGTGTAGACGATGGCCGAGGTTTGTTGTGGTTAGTGAGTAGTCGAGGCTTGTCCCTGGCGGTTGGATTCGCAGAGGCGTTCGAGGTCGATGTATCCGTTAACCTTAGATAACATCTCCTCGAGGGTTAGTCGTTTATGAGGCACAATGTACTCCTTAACACAATTGTGATCTGGTAGAGCGTTAGAGTACGCGAAAATAGCATTCGCACAGTCGAGGTTTTCAACTTTGCGCGACTCATCGAGAAACTGCTTGGTGAAAGCTTTAAGAGTTTCGTTGGGGGATTTACAGAAATTGAAGAGAGCGTCGACTCGGACCCCACGATCTTTGTTAAAGGCGAATTGGGAGATAAAAAGGTTGGACAGTTGTTCGAAGCTTCAGATAGAACCGTTGGGGAGGCTGTGGTACCATTTGAAAGGGCTATCAATGAGACTGGTGGGAAACATTTAACACAAGATATGGTCGGCTGTGGAGTACAGACTCAAAGCGTTTTGGAATTTGAGGACATGAGACTGAGGGTTGGTATTGCGGTATTTGTTGATTTTAGGGGTATAGAAATTTTGGGGTACTTCGACCGCGAGGAGTTTAGAGCATATAGGATTGTTTAAACGACTCCAAGAGTTCGGTGTGGGGCTCGCGCTGACGCGAATAGCGGCACGAATTTTCTGATCGAGTTCCTGCTGAGTAAGGTAGGCAGGATGAGGAGAGCGTTGGGGTCGAGGGAGATGAGGCCTCGGATATGGAGCATGCTCGGCGCTTCGCTCGCCAAGGCGTTCGCGAGTAGGACGTCGTGTGGGGTGACGAGAGGTGCAAAGGGTAGAATCAGAGGAATCCTCCGTAACGGGGACGTCTAGATAGATCGAGCCAGCGGATATGGCGGTATAGGAGCACCCTCGGCGCCAAGACGGACCGGGGGGATTTTGATTTGTGGGTGGGGCCCAAGCCGTGCGTGGCTGACACACGCGACGGGGCGGGTAATCGAGAACGTTGAGGAGCGTCGTGGATGTGACCTTGTTGAAGTTCTCGGACGGTAAGGCGTAACTCGCCCAGAGCACGGTGTTGCCGGTCATAGTCATCTAAACAGCGCTGCAGCTCAGCCTCGTGCTCTTGGCGGCGCTCTTCACGCTCAATGCGTAACTGATTGGTATGGTGCTCCTCGGCCTGAGCGAATTGTTGGCTGATAAGGGCAAGTTGAGCGGCTACTCCGTCGGCGGAGTTATCGACAAGGGTAGAGGGTAAGGGCCATGAAATATGGTTGTAAAAGGAAGGAAGGAAGGAAAGAAAAGGATAACAGAGGGGTAGGTGTAGCACAGACGGCGCCAAATGTAGGGGCCAAGTTTCGTAGAAGAGGAAACTAGTTTTTACACCACAGGGTTGTCTTCGACTAGGGGATTATGTAAGTATCTTATATAATAACAGACAATATTACTATACTAACACATTTGCGTGGAGTCCTAGAATGAGTTACTCCACGACCTCTAGCGAGGATTTTTAATGGTTGATGATATATATCGAATTTAGACGATAGATCGAATAGAAGTTGGTTACAGGGTAGTCGAAGGTAATCTTAGAGAGTTGATGGGAGAGATTTTCTAACCCCTTCACAGTGTCTTTTCCCTCATATTTATAGGATATAGGAAGGGCTGAGTCACCATGAGAGGTCAGATTACATGTATATCCTTTGGGGATACATGTTCTGTACTCGGGGTTGGTTCTGACATTGTAGTTGTTGGTTCTGACACTGCAATTGTCTAGCTGCTTGTTTCACTATTCTGTCTAGTGAGCTGGTTGTCAGACGTGTTTGTCTTCAACCATGTATTACCATGGTCGAAGTCTCTCTGGTAATGATGTTGAATTCTCGTGCTGATTGTCTGTCTTCGGCTTCGATTATGTCCTCGAGTGTTCGGGTAATCTTGAAAGGCTTCGTAGACTTATTTACTGTCTTGCTGAACTTCGAGTCTCTAGGTAGGCTTCAATGCAGCCTTCGAGTATTCGACTGGTGTTGGAAGGCTGCGAATAGGCTACTACAACACCCCTTTGAGGATGGTATCCGCTTACGGCGAACCAAGCATAGCCTAAATGAGTGAATTGAACCAATGTAAGAGGAGAAGAGAAAGAACACTATAGGTTATTTAGACTAGCCCCACCCCATCTGACGAAAAACACCCCTCAAAACTACACTCGTAGTACATATATTTTAGTCAAAAACCATGGGACCTTTCGTTAAATGGATGTAGGCCTAAAATGCAAATAATAGTCACCAATATCTATATAATTTACCTTAGATCTCCTCCAAGCAGGGTGTTGATACATGTGATTGATTCCTAACACTTTTCTGTCAACATAACCTACAGCATTACAGGGAGGATCCAATCTTCCTTTTGCATCACAAGTTACCTACATTAAAAGAGACCCAAATATATCACGAAAAATAGAAATCATGGTCTTAAATCATGTCACATGCCATTTTCAAAATCAAATTAACTTGGCAATGGTCTTATGCAAGTTAGACAAGACCAGTCAAAATTAAATCATTACTAAATCAAATGAAATTTTGGAGAGAAAAAAAATTGGGGAAGTTCAAGATAAACTCCTGAAGAATCACTTTTTTTACTCCGTCAAATGGTGGATTATGCCGTAGAGACAGACTTGGGAGAACTTTGAATTGCTAAAACGGAAACATTTGGGAAATAATAAAACAGTTTAACCCTGTAGTTGATAAAAACAATACTACTTAATATTGGTGGAGAAAACCGCGAACCCCGCTTTTCGAGTTTACCTATGAGTGGCGTTCAAATATTCAAAACTGATATTTGAGCTACAGAATGTTCATACAAAAAATGCAACTGCATTTTGAATGTACTAGTCGCTCACTGAGAAATCATCTTCAAACGATATTTTCGGTCAAAACATGTAATATAGAGGACAACTGAAACACAATGGTTTTCTTTCGAAAAATCTTTATTTTTAATAGAGTTTCATTTGGGTTCTGAAAAGGCGTGTTCAAATGATAATTACTATCAAATACGTTATTCATAGAAGAACAACTAGGATGCCTATTGAGATTCCAATTTTCATATCTACTGTTAGTTTCGTAGAATTAAGTTTGGATTATTTTCTCTTCTATTTTTCTCTCTGCGTTAAAAACACTTCTTGTCCAAAATAAAATAAGATTCAGTATAGCTGTAAGTGAGATTATAGGTAAACAACTTACAGTGAAAACCTTGCCATAAACAGGACTATCTTTGTCGTGGACAGTAAAACGCCAATCAGGAACATAAGCCCCATAAAGTATTGACAAGTAAACAACAAGAACACAGGCGCCTGCCAGCCTGGACAGAAAAAGAAGAAGATAAAAACTGGATACTCGAAGATCAAAATGAATAGATTCCAATAGTCACCAACTCCATCTCACCGCTTAATGGTTATTTGGAGCTGACTAGCTATTCTTAGCAGCCAAAATAAAAATGCGTAAGTCATACAAGATATACTTACCAATGCCAACAGTAAATTCTGAAAATAGACCACCTCCCAGGTGATAGATCCTTAGTTTTGAAACTTCTTGAAAAGATTTCCAAAAATGAAACTACTAGATATGCAAGAGCAATCCTCTAAAAACAGAAAACTGTGCAATTTTCAGTGTCATTTTTTGAAGATAACTTCTTCTACAATTCCACATCAGAAGGATTAATTGTCTCATCAACCACACCTGAAGAATTCCGCACCACCTTATCGCCTTCATGTCAACTCCGTAAGTTTGCTTGTCTGGAGCATGTGAGTAGCCTCCTGCATAGTAATATTATATAAATGAGCTAATCTCAAAGAACCAATCAATATTATAGGAATAAAATAACAGACTAGTATTGCCTTTGCAGGACCTAAACTCGTATTTCAATTGATTGAAATTTAAAAATCATTACAGAATAATCTGTTCCGACTATTGTAACCACAAAAGAATTTATTACCAAATGACGATATATCTTATCTTCTACATTTTCTAAACTAAAGTTTATAAAGATTTTGCGACATATTATTAAATACAATAGATCACAATATATTGAAACATACAGACAAATTTAATGTTGTACATTAACCTTAGTTTGACAATAAAATGCAAATTTTGAGCCATGATACAAGGAATTGGGAATTGATTTGTAAGAAACAAAGACACCTATCTATTAGTGACACTCGTGGCTTGTGTGGTTGACGGTCGTGCTACCACATCGTTGAGTCATATAGTTATTTTAGTAACAAAGACAAAAATTCCAAATTGGCTTTTTTTCTTGTGGTTTCGGTATTTATCTGCATTTCCATGAGATCAGCAGCTAACATTTATGTAGAAAAAAGATTCATTCTCTTTTCTACATTCAATGGAGTCATCTTCAAATCATGGTCTCAAATCTTTTGATGAGTAGTGGTTGGAATCCTAATCAGAACGCCTCTCACCTTCTAGCTCAAGCAGGAGTTAACCTTGCAGATATCTTTGTTAATCATGCTGGGACTGTTAAGTGTATATACAAGTCTGATTTTGAAGGGAAACTTCTCAACCGAGTCAGCTCATGAACAAATTAGAAAGAAGTTTAAAATTTGCTGGTGGAGTAAGTATTTGTGGAGATATAACTGCTCTCCCGGGCACTCCAATCTTGCATGGAGAATTATCGATGTTAAAATGCAGACAAGAGGTGTCTCTCTAGCCTCAGTGTAGAGTCTGCAAGCAAGAGATGGAGAATGTTCAACATCTTTTTATCCACTGCCCATTCTCTAAATATATCTGGAGTTGGTTAAGCTCTCAGTTCATTCTCTGTATCTCAAATTGGTCTCTTATACATATCTTCAAGCTTGCTAGTTCCTTCAGTTCCTAAGTGGAGGACATTTGGGTTAATGGTGTACTTGCCTGTATTAATGTTCAACATCTCTCTATCTACTGCCCATTCTCTAAATACATATGGAGTTGGTTAAGCTCTCAATTCATTCTCTGTATCTCAAATTGGTATCTTATACATATTTTAAAGGTTGCTAGTTCCTTCAGTTCCTATGTGGAGAACATTTGGGTTAATGGTGTACTTGCCTGTATTAATGCTATATGGATGTGCAGAAATAAGATAGCTCATGATGAGTGTGCTCCAACTATTAGGTCAATCATGGCTAATATACACTCCGCAATCCATGAAGCTGCTACAAATTCTAAGGGTTACATGAAAAACATTCATGCAGAGATGGATATACAGCATAAACTGTTATGGTTGTAGTCCTAGTAATCCAGGCAAGGCTGGCTCTGGGGCAGTGTTTAGGGTTTACACTGGGGAGGTTATTGATGTTCTGACTAAGAATATTGGGGTTCAGATTTCATACTGTGCTGAGTGCAACAATATTCTATCTTCTCTATTTTCTATTCATGAGCATGGATGGACTAAGATCTATCTAGTTTCTGATTCACAGACAGCAATCAAAGCTTTTCAGCATAACAATGTCCTTGGAAACTCCAAGCCTCATGGAGTTCATTTCATCTCAAATGCAGATAAGATTCAAGCACGCACTCCTGGAGGGAGTGTAACTTTAAGTGCAGATGACAGTGCCAATAGAGCTGCTAGATTACATCTTCTCACTAAAGAATGGTTTGATGGCAGGCCCTCTTTTCTCAAAAAAACTGGAAGCCCCTTATATGGAGTACTACAGATTTGCCTAAATTTATTAAGAGATGATCATGTACTTTAACTTTGTTACCTAAGTAGGCATATCTACTGCCTTTTTATTTGAGCTTTACAAGGGCTGTCTGCAAGTTCTTTTACTTCTCTTAATATATTTTAATATATTTGCTTACCTTTTGCAAGAAAAATAAAAAAATAAAAATTGAAACCTTGCATAAGAAAGGTTTTTTTGTTTTCTTATGAACTAGTCATGCTCTTTAAAAAATACCAGCCATCTTTGTTTCTAAAATAGTCATGTCCAGTTGGATGTTGCAATGAATCAAACAAGCTGATTTAACGAAATGGTGGAAAACTGACCTTGTAAAATGAAACCCCAGACTATAAGTTTGATTGTTCTAATTATCACCTTTTTGGTGGTCACAGCCCGGTCTGGAATTCTCTGCACGTAAATCATGAGAAATCATCTGATCTTTTAGAAGCATGTAATACAACTTAGTTAGATTAGGTTTAGACAAGATCTAAAAAAGAAGAGGAACCTTGAAAGCAAGAGCAATAGCCATTCCCACGATGAACAAAAAAAATGGCATCACGAAATCAGCAAGCTGGCATCCATCCCATGGAGCGTGCCCAATCATCTGCCATTCTCCCCCAGCGTCATCCACCAAAATCATCATCTAGGTTATGCATGATATCCGATTATTTTTGCAACATTTTCAATGAATTTTCTTTTTTGATATACATTAACAAAATTAAGATACTTAAGTGCAATATCTGGAAATTAATATTAATTTTACTACCAAATGGAAGATAATCTATCAAACATGGAGGAAGTTAAAACTATATTCGATGCATTGAAAAAGAATGTAAATCAATGCTTCTATAGTTGTCAAGTAACAAAGACGTCAATTAGAAGATTTGGATGTTCTTTATCAAAACTAATTTTTCTTGCAGATACGAACCAGTAGCATGTTTGGCCCAACCGATATTTTTTATCACAAGTAAACTAAGGTCCAAAAGGAAGAATCTCCCATCATATGACTATATACTATGGACTTGCTACTTAATTATCTTAAACTTTGTTAGGCAATACTCTTCACATAATGACAGCATATAGACAATTTAAAATTCCACAATACCCTTCATTATGCCGTGAAGAATGTCTTCAAATTATAGACAACGCGACCTCAGGTAATAAGCGCGATACAAGTAACACAATAAATCTGATATCAATGTTTTGATCTTGTGATCAAGGTTATATAATTATACTTGGTCTAAAAGATATCAGTTGTGCAACAAATTTTAAATCTTTGAAGGAAAGAAACAACTTGCAGTGGGGGCTCTTCATAAGATTACTACTGATAACTAATTGAAGATGGCAAGTGATCATACAGTGGTTGATGGGCAATTGAAATAATCCCATTTCCTACTGTAAGTGGCAAGCTCCTCCATTTGGTATGTGTTTCATTATAACTAAGGGATCCTTGAGAGATAAAATAGGAGGTATGGAGCTGTTATCAGGGATCATAGGTGGCAGCACTCCCATCTCTGTACTGACATGAATTGTAAGCCATTCAATGAACCCATATTTGTTTATAGAAATGGCTTGCGGCTTCCAGTGATGATCAAAAATGGCTTATCCATAGTGGTGCAACATACGGCGCCACTCCTCATACTGAGTTCTTTATGACTTATACTATGGGTAACTTTGGTATAGTTAATATGGGTAACAAGAGTGTTGTCAAATGTAAATATTGTAGGTATTGCCGTATTGGTGATGTTCACCGACAAGTGGATAGTGGTAGTAACCTTTTACTCAAGGATGAATGACACACCACAAATGATTGATTTAACTCGATATCCTCGTGATCCTTTGCCAGACAAAAATATTTCACACACCTTGGTATGGAGGGTAAGATATTCACGGCATCTTTAGCCGTAGCAAATCAACCAAATAGCAACAACAACAAAAAATTTAGGGCAAAAGCAATTGATGAAGGCACAATCTTCACCCATGAGGATATGTCCTCAAAGTTAAGGCATCAAAGGGTTGAGCATTTTTGCATCCAAAACTAATCAGAAATAAAAGCAATCATCACTGTGTCCCCCAATTTGCAAACACTTATCATAGATATTACGGGTGAGAAAACCAAGAGTACAGTAAATCATCTGCCCTAGAGGATAAACCGATAAAGCAGTGGGCATTGATAATTTCAATATTAACTCCTAAAAAACACCAGGAAATACTCACATATTTCTGTGAAGGTGAAGTATCAGTATCAGACCGAGGTTGTTCATATATATTCCCTACTGATCTTCTCAGAATTGTTAAGGAAAGACATTAGTGGAAAGTTTCATTTTAGGTTGTACTTATATTTATTTTTCTTGGAAATAAAGCATGGTTGGGGTCTCCTTTTTGTCTCGCCGGCACTTTTGAGCCTCGCAATTTGGGGTTACTGTCATCTGTGTTGTTATTTTTTTATCTTTCTTCTAATTTGACTCTCAGTCTCAATTCTAGTGAAACCTATGTATTCACATTGTTGCACATTTGACTGAGATACACTTAAATATAACTCAATTGTGGAAATTAACATACCAAAACGAAGAACTCAAAACCCTAATTTAACAAAAACTGTGAAAAGAGTGAAGACTTACAGCAACAGTAAGACCTCTGAAAATATCGAGGGAAGCTATGCGTTTCTTCTTCGTTGTGGTTGCCTCTTCTTCTTCTTCTTCTTCTTTGTCGTCGATGATTAGTTGGTGTTGTTGATGACTCGCATCATCGGTCTCCATGTTTTCGAAACTATTTGTGAGATTGTGACTGTAAGCAAGCGCTTATACACAGTAACGCTTGGAAGTTGTTCTAAGGCATCCTTTTTTTTGTTTTATTTTTTTGGGTGTTTTTTTGGGTGAGAAGAGGTGAGATTATGAGGCCAGAAGAACGAAAAAAAACTTCTCATGTTTTGGTGAAGGTTAGAATGAAGGTTATAAGCTCTACTTAAAATTTTAACTTCTAACTTCAATATTTCACCAATGTCATGTTTGTTTGTTTTTTGGGGTGAAAAGAGCAATTAGCATATAAGATTAAGATTAAAAAAATTGAGGTTAGAAGATTGAAAAAAAACTCGCATGCATTTGGCTGAAGGTTAGAAATTGTACTTAAAATCCTGATTTCTAACTTCAATATCTCACTAGTCTATTTTGTATGGGACAAGTTTCGCGGGAGGGGAAACTAGCTTTTACACCAAGGTGTTAATCTTCGACTAGGGGCTTGTGTAAGTATATAAGGGAATAATAAGCTATATTACTGAACTAACACACTTACGTGGAGTCCTAGAATTGGTTTCTTCACAACCTCTAGCGAGGATTTAAATGATTGATGATATATATCGAGTTAGATGGCAGATCGAATAGAAGTCGGTTACAGAGTATTCGAAGATAATCTTGAAGGGCTTTTGGGAGAGATTTTCTAACCCCTTCATAGTGTATCCTCCCTCCTATTTATAGGAGATAGAAAAGGGGTGAGTCACAATGGAAGGTCAGATTACATGTATATCTTTTAGGGACAACTGTTTTGTACGTGGAGTCGGTTCTGACACTAGTTATCAGGTGGCTCATTTTACTATTTTGTCTGGTGAGCTGGCTGTCAGATGTGTCTGGATTCAACTATGTCTTCCCATGGTCAAAGTCTCTCTGTTATTGATGCTGAGTTCTAGTGCTGACCGTCTGTCTTCAACTTCGACTATAATGTCTTTGAGTATTCGATTGATATCGGGAGGCTTCGTGGACTTAGTTACTGTCTTGCTAGGCTTTGAGTCTTTAGGTATGCTTCGATGTAGCCTTCGAGTATTCAACTGGTGCTGGAAGGCTGTGAGTAGGCTACTACATTTGCCCCCTCTCAACAGGGGCCTCGGAAATTGGTGTAGATGGCGCGTGCCGAGAAAAACGGTTAGGCATGGGAAGTTGAAGAATTGAGTGGTTGAATGTGGGCAGTTTTGAGGAGAGTGATTAAGGTAAGTGTTGATTAAGGAGGTAATAAATGCCCTTAATCAAGGTATAAATAGGGGCTGTTAGGGGGATAACTTTCAAACATTCTTCATTTCTGTCTTGAGTAAACAAAACCATGAAAACTACTCCAACACTCGATACCAGAAGATAATTGAGGCGAGGGAATGTCGTATTGAGGAGAAGACGATGGAGCTAAAGCAGAAGTTTTTTGGTGATCAAGGTCTGGATGTAACGTTGCCTGACTTGGTAGAGCTGGAGCCAGAGGAAGCTATTTGTGGGCATCCATACAAGCACTGGTGGAGAGTAATGCAATGGTTGGTCCCGAACGTCAGTAACCGGTATTTCTTGCTGAAAAGCCTAGCAGAAGACTAGGTGGAGGCTGAAGAAGCAGCTGAGGCTCAGGCGGGGCTCTGTAAGAACTGCCCCGTATGTAAATAGGGTGGTCTTCAGGATTGGGGGTGGGTATGTAGAAGTGTATGTTTGTTGTTGATGTTGATGTTGGTAATGTTTGCCTAACAACTTGTTGAATGAAACAATGTTTTGCCAAAGTACGATAGTATAATAGGTATAGGTAATGTAGACGATGATAATGTAGGCGCGGGTTTAACTGTCGAACTTCAAACTTAAGTAGTGTAAACGAATAGAAATGGTAAGAAAACTTGATTCGTTCATATAACGAAAAGTATTGACCGAAGGTTCGAGAACTTATGTATATGTACGGTAGATTGTAGTAAAATGTAGATGAGGGCTCGAAAATAAATGCATGAGATGGATCGAAAATGCATGTTGTCGAAGGGTACGACTATAGTGGAAAGGATAAGAAGGCCCGAAAACAAAGGCATGGGATGCTTCGACTGCAAAATTTGACAGCCGAAATGGCAAAAATGTCAGAGGTGATACTATTTATAGGGCAGTATGTCGTTGCAGGCCATCATGATGTTTCCTCGGGTATGAGAAAGAGGGGAATGTGACGTGGGCTTGACTTGACATCTTTGGGTAGTGTGTCAGAAGGTTCGAGAGGGCTAAAAAAAAGGTATTATCTGGTGTAAATATGTGACACACACGTGGGTACAAGTAAGGGCAATATTGGCAAAGCACATCATGGCCGAAAATGAGGGGGGAGTGGTAATAATGGTGAGTGGGGGGAAATCGAGGCGGTTTTGTTTTTCTTGGAAGTATTTAAAGAGGTGAGAGAGAGAGTCACTATTCCCAAACAACTAAAGAGAGAGGAAGGAGGAAAAGAAGAAAACCCACACTATTATCACGTTTGAAGTTGTTGGAGAGGAGGAAGGAAAACGTTATTGTCACTGATAATTTTGATCTACTCAAGCAGGTATGTTTTTGATTTCTTGGTAAAGATAAATCATTTATTTTTGTTGTTACTTCTCCTTTTGCTCTTTGTCTATACGGTAAGTGTTGCTTAGCTTTTTGTCTGTAACGGTGTAACTGAGGAATGGGGTAAAATATGTGGCTGGAAGTCCGACCAAGGGATAAATTAGGAGGAGCAAGATAGTAATTGAATATTCGGTCATAGGTAGGCTGATTTAGTGAGGGTAGATAATATTATAAAATCGAACCTTGATACTCGAATATATCGAGCTAATGTCGATCCTCTTCTTCTGTAGGGTATAATGCGTACCCGTCATGCTTCGAGGATGAGGCTGGTAGATAAGGAAGAAG
This sequence comes from Kingdonia uniflora, assembly GCA_014058105.1. Taxonomy (NCBI): domain Eukaryota; kingdom Viridiplantae; phylum Streptophyta; class Magnoliopsida; order Ranunculales; family Circaeasteraceae; genus Kingdonia; species Kingdonia uniflora. The sequence continues at coordinate 318,873 of JACGCM010002704.1, forward strand.
ACAAAGCAAATCAACCGAGTATATCTGGTCGAGGTCGAGGGGTGAGAGCAGTGATGTGGAGGTATTAGAAATTGCAACGGATGCCCCGTTGGCCGTAGTATTACCAGAGGTTGGAGCATCGACTAGGAGCCGTCGTATGGCTCAAATAGTCGGAGAGAGTGACGAAGAAGAAAATGAGGAAGGAGAGGGAAGGGGAAACGAATGTACTGTCGAACCTTCGGGTGATGAGAGGAGGAAGGGGAAGAGGAAGAGAGTGATAGTAGTGAAAGTACGAACGATTCGGGGGCAACTGTGGGGCCAGTCTCAGCTCAGGAAAAGGCAAGATTGGATCGATTCATAGAAAAACATGGCATGTCAAAGGTGGGTGTTATTCTGGTATCGTTAAGGGCTAAGTACTCGTTTAAGGAATCCCCTCGGGATGGGATTATGGCGTTTAGAGGCCAAATCTGTTTAGGGATCCAGCTTTCTCTTCGAAGGCTGGTGAAGCAGGTATTGAATTTTTGTGATGTTGCCCCATGCCAGCTGAATGGCAATTTTTATGAAATGATAAGGGTGAAACAGGTATTGAATTTTTGTGATGTTGCCATATGCCAGATGAATGGACAATTTTTATGAAATGATAAGGGTGGTTGAAGGGATAAATATGGAATTTAAACGCGAAAGGGAGGTTTTTGATCCAGTGGTTCGACATAGTATCATTCTATTCGAAGAAAGCAAATAAAAAGGTGGGCATCTATTACATTCAATGTCATTCGGACAAACCATAGTTATTTGACCTGTGTTCGACTGGGCATAGGTGAGATAAGGATCTGGTGGTAATGAAGGGGAGCTAAGAGAATGTACCAGGAGAGGAGGAATTTGGGCTGAAGAACAAGCTGTACAAAACAAGTAAGTTAGGACTCAAAACATATTGATTGTGTGGTTCGAATAAACTGTTGATCTTTTCTTCATTATTTTGCAGAACCCACAAATAATAGCTTGAGGAACCCGCGGACTTATATTGATGAACTGATCATCCAGGACGAAGAATGGGTAAATGTTATTTTTCAGAGTTGGGTATTGTTAGAAAGTGACGAAAGAAGACAAACACTTTTCTAAGATACATTCCAGTTGTTGCTGGACATTCGAGGAAGATAAAAGAAGGAAGTTCTTCGACGAGGGCAGGTAAGATGGATTACGATACTTTGAGCTGAAAGTCGAGCTTTGTACCGAGGTCTTGACGAGGAGGGCCGGGGACGATACGGTTGAGTGTGTTCGAGACTGTTCCCGAGGTACCGCGGCTGACTGGCAAGGCTTAAGGCAAGGTCACTGACGAAGCTTCGACGGTGTAGCAAACGAAGACAACTTTGCGAAAGAGGGCTCGTGAACAGATGACCGATGCTGAGGATGAACCAGCCAAAGTAAGGCGACGCGAGGTCGAACTGGATGAGAGCGCTCGAGTAACGGCTGAGTCGATGGTTTCTCTCTACAGCACAAACCCAAATGAAGTGGGGAAACAAGTTAACAAAGCTCTGCACCAAGTAAGTGTTTATGGAATTTTGAAGTTGAAATTATGTTTCGAGAACTGTTAATTAGTCGAATATTTGTGCAGGTGAATGCTTGGGTGATAGCTTTTAGCAAAGTACAAAAGGTATCGAGTGAAAAGCTGAAGCAGGCGAGAGGCATGCTTGAGCTCGCATAGGTGGCCAGGCTGTCGTTGGAGACCCAGGTCGGTGTGCTAGAACGGGATAAGTTACAGATTCGAGCTGATACTGAGAGGGAAGTCGAAGCTGCGATCGCCAACTGTAATCAGATGGAAGCAATGTTGGAGGCAAAGTTGGTTAGTAAAGATGAGCAGTTGAAGAATAACAAAGCACATTTCCAAGTGCAGCATGATGAGGAGTGTGACGTGACCACAACCCTGAAGAAGTTTAAATATGGGTTGGGGTACGATCCAGAGACCTTCGAGCCCTATCTTCCAACGGGAGAGCCTGCTATCGAAGACGTTACACAGACAGGAGGGATGGAAGTGGACCCTGTAAAGGGAGGTACTGGAGATGTGGTAGTTGATCCCGCAGTTGATGGAGATGATGTTGGTGCTAAAAATGTTGTAGGGGAATCTATAGTTGAAGTAGTTGTTGATGCTTCGGGAATGAACCCCGTTGTCGAAGGCAGTGGAGGCGCTGCTGTAGAAGATCATGGAGGAGTAAGTGCAGCCAATCCTGTGTGAGTGGGGTATTTGGGGAAGGTACTTCTTTAGCTTATATTATTTGTAATAAACTTTCTTTCCTTGAATTGTTGGTATCTTGATTTTGAACAATGTGTATTGAATAGGTAGAATTTGAACAATGTGTAATATAGTTGAACTTGACCTGCTGGTATGCATTTGACTTGAATTATTGGTATGTATTTGTATGTTAGTATCTCATTGTGAATATTGAAGTATAGACTGCGTCGGACATCAAAGGTCGGCTGTAATATATCCCCGAGTGTCCGGTCTGTCAACTATTCATGCCACTCGGGTTTACTCAAACTAGAACCTGGGAGAACTTCGAGATCGCCCCCGAGTATCAGTTAGGTCAAAGAGTTGACATGATACTTAGGTTTGGCCAACTCAAGAAGTTCACTGGAATTCGAAGGTCGCCCCTGGGTCTATCTGCGGGATTGAGCCTAAATGAAGCATTATGTGGTCGGCCCAAATGCATCCCTGAGTGTCCGATCTGTTAACCATTATTGCCACTCGAGTTCACTCAAATTGAAACCTTGAAAAACTTCGAGATCACCCCCAAGTATCAGTCGGGTCGAAGGATACTTAGGTTTAACCAACTCAAGAAGTTTACTGGACTTCGAAGGTCGCCCCTAGGTCTATCCGCGAGATTGATCCTAAATGAAACATTATGTGGTCTGCCCCAATGCATCCCCGAGTGTCAGATCTGTCGACCATTCTTGTTACTCGAGTTCGCTCAAATTGAAACCTTAAAAAACTTCGAGGTCGCTCCCAAGTATCAGTCGGGTCGAAGGGTTGACATGATACTTGGGTTTGACCAACTCATGAAGTTCACTGGACTTCGAAGGTCGCCCCCGGGTCTATCCGTGGGATTGAGCCTAAACGAAGCATTATGTGGTCGTCTCCAATGCATCCCTAAGTTTCCGGTATGTCGACCATTCATGCCACTCAGGTTTGCTCGAATTGAAACCTTAAAAAACTTCAAGGTCGCCCCCAAGTATCAGTCAGGTCGAAGGGTTGACATGATACTCGGGTTTGACCAACTCAAGAAGTTCACATGGTCATTGATTATGTTGTATTTATCAGTTTGATAAAGTGGTGGTCGTGGCATGTTGTATGAGACAAACTGTATTGTGTTCCAAGGGTTGGGGAGGGGATCCTCAGCTTCTGTCATCAAATAATAAGATCATTTGTCAGTTTTGTCGTACACGACATAAGGTCCTTCCCAAGATTCGTTTAACTTGCCGGCATTGCGAGGCTTCGAAGAGGGTGTGACTCGCCGAAGTACCAGATCTCCAATATCAAAGCTACGTGGTCGAACCATTTTGTTATATGACTTATGGAAAGAGAGGTGGTAACATCCAAGGTTAACAATGGCTCAGTCTCTGGTTTCATCGATCCATAACATATTACATCCGAGTTCAAACTCGTTATCTTCATCTGGAAGCTCCGGGTCGCGCGTTAGCTCTTCGAACTAAGTGGGCAGCATAGCTTCGGTACCATAAGCTAAGAAGAAAGGGGTGTAGCTCGTCGCCTTTTTGGATGTAGTACGATTGGCCCAGAGTATATGTTGTAATTCTTGAACCCATCGGCCTTTCTTCTGGTCGACACATTTCTTAAGACCGTCGACTATGGTTTTGTTAATTACTTCGACCTGACCATTACCCTGTGGGTAATAAGGTGTAGAGGGGGAAAGGATAATGTTATTCTTTTTGAAGAAATTATGGACTTTGCTCCCTACAAATTATGGATCGTTATCTCATCGAATCATGTGAGGACAGCCAAAATGTGTGATGATATTTTCCCATAAGAATTTGACGACTTCTTCTTCCTTGGTTTAACATAGAGGCATGGCTTAGACCCACTTGGTAAAATAATCTGTGGCTACTAGAATGTGTTTTCTACTGCCCGAAGCCTTGGGTAAAGGGCCCACTAGATCAATGTCCCACCACTTGAACGACTGACCAACTTGGCTGCAATAGAGGTCTTGTGAAGGGCTTCGGATGTCGTGGGCGTGACATTGACATTTATCACAGTGTTTCACATACTCTTCAACTTGTTTTTTTATATTGGGCCAGAATAAACCTTGGGTTACAGCTCGAAGAGCCATAAATCGACTGGCAGTGTGAGCACCGCAATTGCCTTCATGGAGTTCGGTAAGTATGGTAGTGGCTTCGTGTTGGGAGATGCAACGGAGGTGTATGCCATTTGGGGATTTACGGTGTAGTCCACTTTTAAGAATGATGTATCGTCGGCAGTTCTCTAGTAACAAACGTTTGTCTTTAGGATCCTCCGGGAAGGTAGAACTATTAAAATATGCAAGGAAGGGTGTATGCTAGTCGTCAGGATCGAGACTCTCGCCCCCAGTATTGATGGCATTGACTTCCATCTGGTCAATACTTGGGCGTTCGAGTACTTCGATATGGAGTATTTGAGATTTGGACTGGCCTAACATGGCTGCTATGTCGGCGAGGGCATCGACATGTCTATTTTCGCCTCGAGGGTAATGTGTAATGGAAGAGTTTTTCAGGGAAACGATCCATGCGCTGGTAGACAAGTACGACATACTCAGCCATGCGACAGTTTGCCTGATTTTCGCCGGAGTACTGTCTCTGAACAAGTTGGGAATCGGTAAATACTACAAATTTGAGAACACCAAGTTTAAGAGCGAGATCAAAACCATGTATCAAAGCTTTGTATTCGACCTCATTGTTGGAACATTCGAAATTTAATATGACGGCCTTCTCAATTCGGCCATTGGAAGGAGTAACTAGGACAATACCTATCCCAGACCCGTTGGGTTCAGCAAATCCATTGGTAAAGAGATGTTAGCCCATATTAGGGCTCCAAGGGTCACTTTGTTCAGGCTGATCTTCGGGTAAATTGTCTTCATGTTCTTCCCAGTCAAAGTCTTCGACTGGGAAGTTGGCAAGGAAATCAGCGACTGCCTGGCACTTTTGAGATATCTATTTTTCGAAAGTGATGTCGTGTTCACCGAGATAGACGGACCATTGTTGTACCTATTTGGATTTATCTTTCTTCTTGAGGGTCTCGAAGAGGGTAGCTGCTGATAACACGTATGGGGCGAGCTTTGAAGTATGGTTTGAGCTTTCAAGCAGTATAGACAAGTGTTAGGAGCAAACGCTCGAGCTTGGAATGTCGAGTCTCGGCGGGTGTCAGAGTTTTGCTAATAAAGTAGACGAATTTCTCAATATTGGTTTCAAGTCGAATAAGGACCGAGCTAATATAAGTATCGGTTACTGCAAGATATAAGAAGAACGTTTCGCCTTCGATAGGGGTTCTTATGATAGGTGGTCGACCAAGGTAAGTTTTGAGTTCGAAGAAGGCCTATTCATAATCGGATGTCCAATTAACTTTGGGATTGTTCTTTTTGGCCTTATGTCCGCCATGGTCACGCAAGAGGGAGAAAAGCCAAGCACAACAGTCGGAGGATTTTGAGATAAAATAGTTTAGGGCGGCTATTTTGCCAACAACTTTTTGGATGTCTTTTTTAGTTTGAGGGGAAGGCATATCAATGAGGGCACGAATATGAGTGGGATCGATCTCGATACTTCATTTTTTGATGAGGTGGCCCAAAAATTTGCTAGATGAAATGCCAAATTGGTATTTATCTGGGTTCAACTTCATGTTATAGGAACGAAGTATCGAGAATACTTCGGTTAGGTCCTGTATATGGGTATGTTTTTCGAGGCTTTTGCATATCATGTCGTCGAAATAGACTTCGACCGACTTGCCAAGCAAATGTTTGAACATGGTGATAACAAGGCGTTGGTAGGTGGCACCCATATTTTTTAGGCCAAAGGGCATGACGTTAAAACAGTAAAGTCCATATTCGGTTATAAATGAAGTTTTAAGTTGATCCTTGGGGAGAAGGGGTACCTGGTTATAACCTGAAGTGGCAGCCATCATAGATAATCGTCATGGCCAGCTGTAGCATCCAAAAGCACTGAAATGACCGGGAGAGGAAAACTGTCTTTCGGTGTTTTTTTTTGGGACCGCGACAATATTTGAGATCCAATATGCGTATTTGACTTCTCTGATAAAACTAGCGGCTAGGAGTTTTTCAGCCTTGAGGTTCACTGCTTCTCGAATCCTTGGTGCCAAAGTGCGTTTCTTTTGCTTCGCAGCTATAGATTTAGGGATGAGGTCAAGTCGATGGCAAACCAGGGTGGGATCGACACCGGGCATCTCATAGAAGGTCCAGGTGAAAATATTTTTGTTAGCTCGAAGGAACATTGTGAGTTCGTGACGTTCGGCTCATCCAAGAAACTGCCAATGAAAATGCCTCGACCAGGTCTGTTAAGTTCGATATAAACAATAGGTTTGACAGGTGTGGTAGAACGGTTCGAGGGTGTGGGAAGAGAGAGAAGCATTGATTGGTATGGCTTAAGACGTTTTTTGGTAAGATCGATCTCTGGGTGCTCACATGAGCGGGCGAGGCATTGGGAGCCTTCTATGTTCTACGTGCCACAAGGGGTAGTAAAACGCAATGTCTGGTGATAGGTAGAAGGTCTGACCTTCATGGCATGAAGCTAATCACGCCTTAGAATTCCTAGATATTCAGATTTTTTATTGATGATGAGAAAACTTGTTTGGAGGGTAACTGGACCGGTGGTGACAAGGTGGCTAAGGCGATCGATGACGACTTCGGCGGCATCGTTAAAGCCCTTGAGTTCGACATTGGCTGGTGTAATGAGGTATGTTTTTTGCATGGCACGGACGGTCTGGAGGAAGAACACGTCTACTGCAATGCCCGTATCAATGAGAATGGTATTGAGGATGAGGTGTTCGACCTTAATCATAATGACCAAGGGGTCGGAGTGGGAAAGCAAACATGAGAAGTATCACAATCAATAAAGGATATACCTTCGGGTCGAGGGCGTTGGCTAGATTCTGGTAAAATGATGGGTAATTTTTGTTGGTAAGTAAGCTTACAACATTATTCGACTCGTTTGCGCTTGCTTCGAGTATGACCACTGTCGATGTTATTAACTTCAATGAGGTCGAGTTGGAAAATATATACCCCAGCTGGGTCGGTAGCTGGAGTGGGTTGGGGCTTGAGATACGACCCGTTAAGATAGCTGGGGAGATCGGCGACATATCGATATAGACGAACTGCTTTAAGAATCATTTCCATGGATCGTTGCAGAGCATAGCATTTGTTGGTGGGGTGGCACTGGAATTTATGATTATGGCAGTAAGACTCATCTTTGTGGACCTTGATGAGAAGAGAGTACGCCAGATAGGATCGGCCTGGATGTGTGTGAGAAGGGTACTGATGGGGACAGTGAGTTTCGGTATGATCGGCATGGGTTATTTTTTACGGATTTTAGAAGGGGTAGTATCGAAGTGAGGGCGTTTGCGGTTGTCGGTCTCCTGAGAAACGGGAGCGATCAGGGGTATATTCGATGGTCGAGGTTTGCTGTGGTTGGTGGCCGAGGCTTGCCCCTGGCGATTGGATTTACGGAGGCGTTCGAGGCTGATGTACCCGTTAACCTTAGATAACTTCTCCTTGAGTATTCATGATTTTTGGGGCACGATGTACTCCTTCACGAGATTATGGTCTGGGAGAACATTGGAGTACGTGAGAACGACATTTGTACAGTCGAGGTTTTCGATTTTACGCGACTCATCAAGAAAGTACTTGGTGAACGCTTCAAGCGTTTCATTGGGTAATTTGTAGATGTTGAAGAGGGCTTTGACTCGGACCTCATGGTTTTTGTTAATGGCAAACTGGGAGATAAAATGGTTCGACAACTGTTCGAAACTTCGGATATAACCATTAGGGAGGCTGTGGTACCATTTTAAAGGGTTATCAGTAAGACTGGTGGGAAACATGCGACACAAGATGTGGTCAGCTGTGGAATATAGGCTTAAGACATTCTGGAATTCGAGGACATGAGATTGAGGGTCGGTATTACGGTATTTGCTAATTTTTGGGGTTTAGAAATTTGGAGGTACCTCGACAGCGAGAAGTTTAGGGCAGATGGGGTTATTTAATCGACTCCAGGAGTTTGGTGTGTGGGGCTAGCGCTGATACAAATAATGGCGCAAATTTTTTGATCGAGTTCCTGCTATGTAAGCTAGGCAGGACGAGGGGGAGATCGTTGGGGTCGAGGGTGATGAGTCTGTGGGTATGGGGCATGTTCGGTGCTCCGTTCGCCAAGGCGTTCCCGAGAAGGGCGTCGTGTGGGGTAGCGAGAAGTGTTAAGTGTAGAATCAGAAGAGTCCTCGGTAACGGGGACACCAAGATGAATGGGACCAACGGGTATGGCGGTGGGGGCACTCTCGACGCCAAGATGGACTGGGGGAACCTCGATTTGGGGATGGGGGTCAAGTCGGGCGTGGGTTAAAATGCGCGAGGGTCGGGTACCCGAGATCGCAGATGAGCATCTTGGGCTTGAACCTATTAAAGCTCGCGAATCGTATGGCGCTGTACGTCCAGAGTACGATGTTGTCGGTTGTTCTCATCTAAATGGCGTTGTCGTTCAGCTTCAAGTTGATATCGTCTGTCTTCACGTTCAATACGCATCTGGTTATTATGGCGCTCCTCGGCTTGGGCAAATTGTTGGCTGATGAGGGCGACTTTGGCCGCTATACTGTCGGTGGAGTTTCCGATGATGGCAGAGGTGGAGCATAGGGTGGGGGCCATAAAGTATGGCTATAAGGGAAAAGAGAGAAATAAAGGGATTGGGCAGGGTGGGTATAGCACAGACGGCGCCAAATGTAGGGGCCAATTTTTGTGGGAGGGGAAACTAGCTTTTACACCAATATGTTAATATTCGACTAGGGGATTGTGCAAGTATATAAGGAAATAAGAAGCTATATTACTAAACTAACATACTTGCGTGGAGTCCTAGAATTGGTTTCTCCACGACCTCTAGTGAGGATTTGAATGATTGATGATATATATTGAGTTAGATGACATATCGAATAGAAGTCGGTTACAGGGTATTCGAAGGTAATCTTGAAGGGCTTTTGGGAGAGATTTTCTAACCCCTTCATAGTGCCTCCTCCCTCTTATTTATAGGAGATATAAAAGGGGTGAGTCACCATGGGAGGTCAGATTACATGTATATCCTTTGGGGACAACTGTTCTATACGTGGAGTATGTTCTGATACTGTAGTTGTTAGGTGGCTCATTTTACTATTCTGTCTGGTGAGTTGGCTGTCAGATGTGTCTGCCTTTGACTACATCTTCCCATGGTCGAAGTCTCTCTGTTACTGATGCTGAGTTTTGGTGTTGATCGTCTGTCTTCAGCTTCAACTATATTGTCTTCAAGTGTTTGATTGATATTGGGAGGCTTCGTGGACTTGGTTACTGTCTTGATGGGCTTTGAGTCTCTAGGTAGGCTTTGATGTAACCTTCGAGTATTCGACTAGTGTTGGAAGACTGCGAGTAGGCTACTACATGTTTGGCTGAAGCATCTAATTTGACCACAGATTAGAAGTTTCTCCACAAAAACATCAAAAACACATGTATAAACCATATTTTCCTCTATAATTCATCATATATTAATGCAGCAACATAATTAAAATAGTGGTTTAAGGCAAAAACTAAATTAAAATGTGTAAATCACATACCAAAATACCAAATATATAGGGGACATGGTTCAATATACTCTCGTAGAGAGAGAGAGAGAGAGAGATGGAGAAACAATCATTGTAGAGAGAGATAGAGGGATAAGGGGAAGATAAAAAGGTAGAGGTAGAGAGAGTGTGAGAGAGATAGAGAGAGAGGTAGAAAGATAAGGGAGAGATAAGGTAGAGATAAAGAGGAGGGAGAAAAAGAGAGAGATAGTTGTATGAGGGTGGGAGAGATAGGGGATAGAGAGAGAGGTGGGAGAGGGAGAGAGGGGCGGGAGAGAGAGAGGGGATAAAGAGAGGTAAATAGGTAAGGAAGATAGAGAGGGGAAAGAGATAGAGAGAGAGAAAGAGGTGGAGAGATAAGGGAGAGAGAGAAAAGGAGAAAAATAAAGAGTGGGGGGAAATGTTGGGAAGAGAGAGAGTGTATGTGTGTGTGAGAGAGAGAGAGAGAGGGGGGGGGGAGAAATGTTGGGGTGGGTTTTGATTTGTCTTATTTGGGGTTAAGATGGATTTTAATTTGGCAAATTTGAGTTTTTTGGTTGAAAACCCCAAAATACCCCCGCTTAAACCGGTATCGGGGTGGGGAAACGACCAAACCACGGTATAGCGGGAAAACGAGTAGTCAAAGCCAAGTCAAAGGGAAATTCCAGGGGGGAGTTATGAGGTTAGAAGTAAGTCAAACTTCCAGTTTTCATTTTTTCTAGAGATTTTGCCAACTTTTATAAAAAAAATAAACATGTCAAGGTGAGAAGTTTCCAAAAAACAAACATGGCCTAAAATCTTAACTTCTAACTTCAACATTTCACTAGTTTGTTTGGCTTAGGCCTATTTTTGGATTGGATCGGAAATAGGGGCAGTTGAAATTTTTCTAATTTTTTTCGGAACTCTAAAATCTGTTTCGATCCGATCCAATTTTTTTCGGAAACCCGAAAATTATTCCGAATTCGGAAGAATCAGATTTTTCTGAATAATCGAAATATTTGGAAATCTAAAAAATTCAGAATTTTTTGGATTAAAAATTTGGAAAAATGGAAAATTTCAGATAATATTTGTGAAAATAGTGAATCTTTGACTTTTTATATGTACAATTAAACGTAATGTTCCCAAATCAAAATATCCAACCCTTACTCATACAATAGTAACATCACCACATCTCCATCTAACAATTTTTTATTTATTAAACTACAAAAAACACATTATATATTGAATAAGAATATTATGAAAAATCAGATTAAAGAGTATTCAGAATAATTGAATCGGATCTTGTTCAGAATAATTGGATCGGATCTTATTCAAAAAAATTGGAATTTCATAATAGCAGAAAATTATCCAATTCCGATCCGAAATTTTTTGGAAAAATTTGGAAATCGGATTTTCGAAAATCGAAGCTGTAAAATCGGGTTCCGAAATCGGAAAAATCGGATCGAAAATTGGAAGTTTGTACAAAAGTTGTAGCCCTAGTTTGGCTGAACGATATAGTTTCACCACAAATTAGAAGTTTCTCCGCAAAAATACTAAAAGCATATGCAAACCACATTATCCTCTCTAAATCATCTATCTATCTATATATCTCAACTACAAAAGGAAATATCATATTTTGAGGCTCATCTCGGCCGTTGATCAAATTTTTCCACACATGTTTAGCAGTCACCAAAGGCTATAGTTATGACCTCATTATGAGATGTGTTGTGGGCCATTAAATCATTTTCAACCAAAATCGACCAAAAAGACTATTTTTTTGTCTGTCTAATATACCTCTTATCAAATGCAAAATTCTGATATAAAATAACTTTACGTATTTGTCAAATTTTAATTGTTAGAGGGTAGTATTGGATCTTCGTTATTACCTTCTAAAATACAAAGAGAAACCTATAACTCAAAGAGTATTAGTGTAGTTTTGTATCCCTCTTTCATCCAAATCCCATCTTCCTCTAAACAAAATCCTAATTTGAAATTGACCTACCTCCCCTTATCTTACTGATTTATTTCTTCTACCTTGCTCCAAAGTATGAGATTTCCCTTTTTACACCAAGTGAAATTAACTAAAATTTTCATCCTTAACTTGATGTGCTACATAGTAAGTCTCGAGAGAGAAAAAAAATTCGCCCAAAAACTAGTAGGCATCTTCAAATCTTACCCTAAATCTCTACTTCAATCAAAGTGAAGCTTTAAACTTTCATCAAATTTTCCTAATTCAACTCCCGTAACATCTCTATCTATGGTTTACACTCTATGAACTTTTGGAGCTGCCGTCCAGGATTAGAGTTTGGGCTTATTTTCAACAGTTTCACTCTCAAAACTCACAGGAATAGAGTTGAAACTTGATAATTAATTAACTTAAATCGATAAGCTTGATTTCTTCCTCCAAAATGATTTTTTTTTAAATTACTACATTTTTAGTTGGTAGTTACTTAGATCTTTTGATAATCATTATTTGATGTGCTTGATTTACTGTAATTACTGCAGGGTATGCTTGATTTACTATTTGATATGTTTCGATTAGCTTTGATTATTCGCAACTGCATCTTAGGTATGTTAATCGGTTATATATTATAATGCGAAGGCACCTAATGTTAATCGGTTCTGTATTATGATGCGAAGGCACCCAAACTCGATTAAACTGTGTTGGATTGTCAAGCTAGGGTTTATGTTGGTCCAACATAAATAAAAACACTCAATAAGGATAAAGTATATAAGGTGTTTGACAAAAATCTCAAATTGAGTAATTTTGTTTTCCAAGCTTGGTTTCTGTCAAATGCCGAATTACCAACATGGGTTTTGTTTGCTTATAGGGTGCCGCTTGGGGTATTCATTGATGCCATGACGGTGCAGGTTGATTCATTTTTGGAGACTGCATAATGGAGCGAAGAGGTTGGGCGTGAAATGAAGACATTTTGGCCACATTTGGTGCTTCTGGGTGAGGTAATTTTCATTACGAATCTCTAAGGGTCCTGAATAGATGATGGTATTGCGTCATAATTTTTTTGGTAATGATGCCAATGAGATAAGATTAGTGGCTGCTCTTAGGGAAGTTTTAAGAATGGGGCATCTTAATTAGTTTTGGTTTTCTTAATTGGGCAACGAATGAATTGAGAAACTGATATGGAGATTGAAGCATCTTAGCTTGCCTTTGACGATGAAATTGGTAAATTAGCTACTATGAGTATGTGTACCCTACGTGTCATGGCCCGGCTCGGGGCAGGCAATACAGTGCCTAGAGTACAACGGAATATGAGGCCGTGCGGCGTACATACACGTACGACCGACATACACAAGCCTTCTTTACTGGGCATGGCGGCACTAGTGGAATAGAGCCACAAATGCTAGAGCGACATCTAAATAATCCTGGATACTCGTGATGGATCATCGAATAGGTATTCGGTATAGGCTACAACACTGAATGTTCTCTCAATAATTCCTACAGCGTAATCTCTCATGACTGGGCACGAGGTACGGATAACACACCTGTCATGTAGTAGATCAGGATAACTCAATGTGTCGGGTTCCAGATATAATATATATATATATAAAGGGGCGACGAGCCTGGACTAGTTACATAGTCCATCTATAAGGGGCGGTGAATCTAAGTTGGCTCGTAGGGCATAACGGCGCCCTATGAAGCCCTATCTGGGAAAGCGGCCCGCATTGCAATGCAATGTCTCCTGGCCTTTCCTAGGCCAAGAAGAACTCATGAACATCCCTTGTGGATAGCCCATGAGCCAGGGTCCAAGATGATCAGGCTATAAAGCTTACTTTTTCATGGGGTGGTTTGGACCAAGGTTCCTCCTTAATATAGATACTAAGTAAATAGCTAGTTTCCAAAAGGAAACATCAAAAGTGGAGACGAAGCGTACTAGCCTTCTCGACCCCTTAACCAATTCCATTTTTAACGTAAATTGGTGTGTAGCCATATTAGGATATTAAGAACATATATCCAAGGTCAGAACTCAAAATTCTTGGGTAGATTTTCTCGGCGTTCGCTAGGGCGTTTCACCCTCCCGCACTTAAAATAATCTCGACGTCCTCGTCGAGAACCTTTCTTCAACACGGTTCTGCAAGAATTCTACCTTTTGCATCTTCAAGAAACTAACACTCTCCCGCACTCAGTTCAGAGTACTACACATTCTTTTTTACTGGGGGCTATTGTACCCAACTGCTAGTCTCAATGCTGATAACTGAGATCTTTACGACTGAACCTTGATCTTTGGCGGCTATTGTACCCAACTTCCTAGTATCGTACCCTCTGAAATACGTTGCATCCTGCTGCAAAGCGCATTCTCCCCTGAAAAACCTGGCGTCTCCTTCGGATAGCCTGATGAGGATACCTGCAATCCTATCTATGAGGTGCGCTCCCTTCTACGTTACACCGGTGCGCTCTTCCTTCGAGTCGCACAATGCCTTTGCTGCTCGAGAGTTCAATCTTTTGTGAATCTTGACTTTAAACCTGAGAAGCAAGTCTGCTAAAAAACCTGGGGTAAACTCTCACCATCTGCTATGGAATACCTGCCGTGCTCTGAAACTGTATGATTGCTCTTTCAACTAAATCTGCAAAGGTCTTCAAACCGTGTACGCCTTTCTTACGAAACATCTGGGACACAAGATCAGGATGCGCCATTCTTGCCTTACCAGTATAAAGCTGAACTGGTACTCATTGTTCACTTGGGTGAGGAAGGGTAGCTCCTAGGAGGTAGCATACTCTCAACAAGGCGCAAACACTTTGTCCTACCGTCAACAAAACCATGGAGGTGGGCGCAGGATACCGATTGACCTTACCGCCAGTAAAACCTTTGAGGTCCGCCATTAAGGTGCTCTATGTGAACTTGGAAAACCCATGAGACATCTATCCGTGTGGTAATGTTATGCTCTACCCAACTTCGTGGTGCCCCATAATCTAACCTATTGAGCGACAGATGGCATATGCACCTAACTCGGCTGCAAGAAGGGTGATCGCTACTCCAGCATCACCAGGGTCTCTAAACTTCAAAATTTCTTATTGTCTATCTCTCGATGAGGACTTAATACTGGTACCTTACGTACCATTCCAAGCATGGGTAGTAATGACCCTATTAGAATCTGTGTACATCTGCGTCACAACTAACAACTTTTCTCACACTCAATAAGCTCGACGTCCTCATCGAGGACAAAGCTTGTGACATATAACTGATTGACTGTAGAAGTTATTCTTCATTTCTTCATCCCTACTCGGACCTGAGTAACTTGGGGAATTTGGGAACAAAATACTGCCACTGTACCTGTCGCCCTAAGCTAGTTGGCTTCCCACTTCCAACTGCTATTAACCTCGTGGAGATCAACCTTCATACTATCATAATCATCTTTAAACTGAAGCGTAACCATTTTCTGTGTCTACAGTACCTTCTACAAATGCAGCCAACTCTTGCCGGTTATTTAGATATAATTTTCTAAAGACACTCCATCAATACAAATAGAGGCGCGGGAACTCGACCCTACCGCCAACCACCATGTGATAAGAAATTGAGAATTAACATCCAATTCCACTCAGGATCTTTCATCCTAGAGCATTGATCCATCTGAGATCATGTATGAGGTAACTTCCACAACTGACTATAGCTTAACTCTATTCTACGACAACCACGTAATTTACTGTTATTCGGAAACGTGAGTCTTCACCAATCTGTGAGCTTAAAATGATCCAAGACCATCTTGTGGAACAATAAGGATCAACTCGGCTAAAGCACTTGCACGACGAGAAACCTAAAACTTAAGTATGGGGCCAGAGAACAAGTATCACTCTGCCTTCTTACCTTCTTAGAGTGAGCAGAACAGTGTCCCGTGCTACTGTGGGACCAACTGCAGATATACGACAACCCAAATTGGGGGGGGCGTGGTTCATGTTACATAACCAAGAGAAACTTTGCCCACAACGTCAACACTGATGGAAATCACTGTGTGCAAACTTGGGATTCAAATCATGTCTTCATCTTTTACTTCTTGCCACTTCAATTTTGGATCTTGACGTTCAGCTCCGGAACGTCTCTGTATCCAACTAGGACAATCAAAACGAGTATCAATCAGAATTCTTCAATTTTCTATAGACACTAAGGAATTCTAATCTAACCAAGCTTCGCGGCTTCTATACGTAAGTACTTGGCATAAAACATTGACCATATCAATCTCTGCTGAGATGGGAATCGTCCTTGATCACAACTAGTACTATACTTTATTGTGCGTAGGTCAATCAAATACAAATAGCGACCCGCTAGATTGCCCTATTACTATTCTTCATTGAGCATCTGCTATACTGACCAGCCTTCTTAAGATAACTAACGATATATGTTACCGGGTCCAACTTAAATATCAGTCCTTCCTCTTAGCGTCATTGTCCAAAACACACTTAACTCGAGCAATCCCACTATCAGATATGGACCATTCGCCGCACTCCCAATATCAACTGACATGTAAGCAACCCTCTCTACAAGCGCTCATAATGGTACTTGGATCATATATCATGAGCAATATCGGCTCTGAAGATAACAACTGTCAAGTAGGTATTCCTTCCAACCAGCCTGATTCACTCTGATCAGCCTAGAATAAACTAGTCTAGCTCTGATAAGCATAGGCGCAACAAGCCTTGCTCTGATACCAACTATCACGGCCTGGCTTGGGGCAAGTACTACAGTGCCCAGAGTATAACATAATATGAAGCCGTACGGCGTACATGCACGTGCCGCTGACATGCACAAACCTTCTTCACTGGGTGCGACAGCGCCAGTGGAATAGAGCTACGAATGCCAGAGTGACATCTGGATAATCCTATATACTCATGAGGGATCATCAAATAGGTATTCGGTATAGGCGGCAATGCTAAAAGTTCCCTCAATAATCCCTATAGCGTAATCTCTCGTGACTGGGCACAAGGTACGGATAATACACCTGTCCGGTAGCGGATCAGGATAGTTTAATATGCCGAGTTCCAGATATATGAGATATATATAAAGGTGCGACAAGCCTGGACTAGTTACATAGTCCATCAATAAGGGGTGGTGCGTCTCGGTTGGCTCGTGGGGCATAACGGCACCCTATGAAGCCCTATCTAAGAAAGCGGCCCGCATTATAATGTAATGTCTCCTGGCCTTTTCTAGGCCAAGGAGAACTCATGAACATCCCTTGTGGATAGCCCGTGAGCCAGGGTCCAAGATGACCAAGCTATAAAGCTTACTTTTTCATGGGGAGGTTTGGACCAAGGTTCCTCCTTAATATAGATATTAAGTAAATAGCTAGTTTCCAAAAGGAAACATCAAAAGTGGAGACGAAGCATACTAGCACTTCTCGCCCCCTTAACCAATTCCGTTTTCAACGAAACTTGGCGTGTAGCCATATTAGGATATAGAGAACATATATCTAAAGTCAGAACTCAAAACGCTCAGTTTTGTTTTCTCGGCGTTCGCTAGGGCGTCGCACTACGTGATTACATAAAATCTTATACAATGTGTATTTGATCCCTGGTAGCCCCATCAGCGTATGACCTATTTTGTTTATGAAGAATATATTTTTATGTGATTATAGACATAGTATTAACCCTAGGCACAAATTTAAAATAGAGAGTTATTGGTAAAAACTTTATGATAAAATTTTAAATGCACATACATGAGATGTGATGCCCAATAGATAAAGTGTTTACCATTTCAGATCACATGAACTTATATTTGCCCAAAGGTTGATGTAGACTATATCTTTAATATATAGAATGAAGTTAATGCTTTTGACTTAATCCAAAATTTAGTCATCTACTGTTTGTAGCTTTAGTAAGAACATGCTATGCAAAATCTTGTTTACTTCATGGAGTAGAATGGATGGCACCTAAGGTCAGAAGAAATCGGTGTAAACTGAAATGGTAGTTGACTCTAAAGTTTTATAGCGTTATTGGTGCAAAAAATAATTTATTGGAAATTTATTGCAATTAAGTGTAAAATTCTGGAACCAAATTGAATGACCCCTTATTATGATTTTTAGGGTGGCGTAACTGAAAATCAAATGCTGAAATTCATGGAAGTAAACACCAATATATTCTTAATGCAGGCAATTGAACATCTTGATGTCAGTTTATCGCTATCTAATTACATCTTGGTAAGCTACCATTTCTTTCCTCTTCATTTCAAAATTCAAATCCCTGTTGTGTTTTTGTTGTTGTGGTGACTTGTTTACTTTTATTTGTATTGGTTTTTTGCATAAATAAATCATTATGAAGCACGCCCTTTATCTCATTAACCCACCCTAGCCAATCTTCTTATGCAGGGTAAGTAGTCACTTTCAAATTTAATATCTAACTGTTATCCATAGATCACTTCCTCCATAAGGGTGTTAATACTAGTCTTTTCCTTGACCAAAGTCTCTAATGCGACTTAAATTTTTTGAAATACTCTATATGCAATAGAGACAAGTGTTTTAGTGTTTTATTTGATACTCCGAGATTTCTAGGTCAATATAAATGTGGGAATGTGGTTTATGATATTTTACTTTCAGTCCAATTCAATGTACCAGTATGTAAAATAGGACATTGGGTAGGCAAAGCTTGAAAACTTAGCTCACAAGTATAGGCTATATGTAATTGTTTATTACTCATCAAGACAATTGTTTGGATAATATATTTTATTGAACACTTTGATGAATCAAGTTCTTTGTTTTCTGATGATTAATGTAGGTTGCATCTTTGTTCCTCTATTGGCTTATACATTTATATGAAGTTGAAGGGATATTGTTATTGGATCAGTTTGTTGTCGTGTCCCCTCTTGTTGGAAGCTCTACTGTAGGACGAGATAGATCTTGAGAATGACTTACTTGCATACGTATCTACCTTCTTTGCTGGGATAACTCATAGTGGTCAGCTGTATAATTATGCAGATGCAGGGAATAAGTACATTTGATGATTTGGCTGTTAGTGGACACGAAGATATGTCGATGACCGATTGTTGTACTTGAGTTTTTTTCCCTGATAAATAGAGTGTGTTTATTTTATTTTCATTTCATTACATTGTGCCAATTATGATCTTTTGTATGATAAGAGATCTCTGTAAGAATAATGTACTTGAAACGATTTTTATAATAACAAAGTTGAATTTCTGTGATGGGGTTCCTTTGATAGATTTGAAGTAAAGTGACATGCTTTGCAACTGCTGTAAATGAACAATGAACTGTGTAGAAACCAACAAACTAACCAGTTGAAAATATGTTTTTTGAATACTACATATGATTGTAACTTTGGACTGTCGAAGTACGTCCGCAAATTGTAACTTTGGACTTTGTGAATGAAAATATCTTTATCAGCCTATCTAAAGAAAAGTACGATTGAGCCTCTCTAGCAACATATTTTGCATAAGTTATGGCTTGCATGAAATATAATACAGCATTGTAAAGTTTGCCGATAAATTGATAAATTAGGAATATATAATTGCATAACACTATATGTAATTGGGTATAGTCATGGGTAAATGAAAATATCTTATGTTCTTTTGAGTGCCATACATATTTTTTTATATCTTGTAAGCATTATCTATCATGAATATCATCACTATATTAAGGTTTTGTAATGTTATAGTGATGTTCTTAGTCTTAGCTTACTATGGTTTCAGGAAGAACTTGCATCTATATCCCGCGAAATAGGATGAGCGCGTGTTACTTTTCAGTATTGGTCTGTCGTGCCTATATATTATTTGTCCAGGAAGAAACTGAAAGTTTTGACTGGTGACTCTTTGACCCGAAACCTATCCATCTCTTGCTATGAGAGAGAGTCTAACCAACTATTTTTCAGTAACATTAAATATATTTTTCATTAGGACAATGCATCCCTTTATTCATAAAAAATAACATCACAAAATCATGAGAAAAAATGCTGAACCATGCACTACATTTTCAAGCCCAAAATAAGAATAGGAATGAACACACTAAAATAATCAAGAATATAAGAAAATTTTCACACATACTTAAATTACATTACAGAAAACCAATATTACAACAAAAGTTAGATGTTCCAAACAGGTAGAGATTTTGCTCAAATATCCAAACACATAAATGACATTCAAGCCCACCTCTTTTAAGGACAATCCATGAACTTACACAAATATAGTTGCAGTTGGTCAAATTATAAATGTGGCTCACGTTGTCTTAGCGATTAATCTTAAACCAAACTTATTAAGTTCATTGCAGCAGTACATTTAATGGCAAGTGGTAATATTTACCTAAATGTAATATTTGGGTAAAATTCATATTATATGCAAGTTTATGGCAACAATACTTTCAAACTGAACTTATTATGTTCATGGCAACAGGAAATTAGTCATATTATGTTGATTTTCTCTTCAAGATGGAAGTTGCTCTTTATACGTAATTTAATGAAATCAGATTGTGTTGTTGATTGTAGGAAAGTGTGCCCAATTAGCTATATGAACCTTTAAAGACTATAGCTCTCATTAAACATGTGATAGCTAAACACCTCTATGTTTAGCTAAAATATTAAAGCTAAAGGGATGTATAAGTCCACTAATTTTAGAGTCTAGAATATATGCAGGATGGCACGTAAATATGCACAAGTGTTTCTATTTATAGATAAAACGTTTGAACTTTCCTTGAACTACGTTTGCTAAAGAAGGTGATATTACAAGCAAGAAGGACTGTAGATACCCCACTTGCTATTCATGAACTGCACTTCTCTTGTAAGGACAATGATATTTTTGGCAAGGTAATTAATGATTTCAACAACTTATTTCATGTATGTAACTAAACATTGTCTATGCTAATATAATTGTTTTCCCATTGTAGGTTCTTAGAAGAAGATTACATGTGTTATGTCACCTCTTCAATAGCTTCAAAACCTATTTTCTGAGAAGTAACCTCTTACCAAAAGATGTTATAAAAAACTTCATCTTCCTGCCAAATTTTATCCTTCTCATCTAACTTACAAATATTATAAAATGCTTAGTGTTTAATTGATATGCATTTATTACATTTAATTATTTACTTTATGACATACTGATATTTGCCGATGAGTGAAGATACCAGAAGACCGTTGCTGGGTAGAGGGTGATAATTTAGATTATAGCTTGGGCTTAGGATCGTACGGGCCAGTAAGTTATTATTAGCAATTAAGACCTTCCGTTCTATTTTACTTACAAGTAAGAACATGCATAACGGTCAATTATTGTGACCTAAGTTTCTTAAGGCATTAGTTACATTGAAATCGATTCTTTATGGAAATACTAGACCCGTCATGATACCATTTCAAATGTCGTATCATACTTTTGTTAGTTTCAAACTTGTCCCCATGTTTGTGGATGCCTTGGTTTCAATTTATGACACAAGGACTATTATAATGGTATATGTAGTAAATATGATTATTTTGACACCAATTGTAATAACTCCTTCTCTACTTTATAATTATCATGTAATGAAGTTGCATTAATAGTGGCAAACAATATTAGGAAAACAACCAACATAGGATTTCAATGGTGACTCGAGTTGCATTTGAAAGCCTTAATTAAGATATTATCATTCCTCTATGCTTGAAAACTTCCACCTCAGCATTGCTATGTTTTAGTCTCGATAAGGGCTCCATTTAGCTGAGGTGTACTTAAATCCCTTAATTATGCGAGTAAAAAAAAAATTGTAATTGAAAATTTGATTTTTATTACCCATAATTATTTGTTTTTATTTATTAGTAAATTTATATTGTTCGAATTGTATATGTAATGGTTAGTATACACTTATTATACGGAAAATCACTTTGATGGGATTGGATTTATATAACGATTGTGCGCAATATTGAAGATATCAAATGATAATTCAAACCTTAGAGTTGTAACAAAAGATTGAGATATCAGCTTTATTCTTAACATTTGGGAGAACACCATGAAATATTAAACTATTTGAATACATAGGTATGCATTTTATAAATAATATAGGTATACACGATAGTGCCATTACAGCCATGCACACCCCTCACAGCCATCCAACCTAGATCCCCTATATCTTTAGCTTCCTCGACCTCAATAACTGGTGGAACGATCTTCCTCCTCCAGAGCTACTCTACCTGAACATTCCTCTCCCTCTCAGCAAATGCAACAAA
Source organism: Kingdonia uniflora (assembly GCA_014058105.1). Taxonomy (NCBI): domain Eukaryota; kingdom Viridiplantae; phylum Streptophyta; class Magnoliopsida; order Ranunculales; family Circaeasteraceae; genus Kingdonia; species Kingdonia uniflora. The sequence goes on from JACGCM010002704.1 coordinate 340,784, forward strand.
CAAAAGATTATGAGCTTCTGCCATTGATTTAACTCTCCTATGAAAAACTCCTCGAAATCCTAAGACTTGGGGTTGTGTCTCCTCCCATGTCTCATATACTCCTGGTACACTCCCCACAAAAACCACATAATATCTAGCCAACACATCTACAAAATAATAAATCTTTAATATGTCATAGCATATAATACTTGTTAATCTACATACACTATCAAATACATTAAAGACCTAATATTCCAAACAATAATACCACTCATAACAATAGTACAAACCAAAATATAAATACCAAACAAGAGACATACCAAACAAACTTATTAAAGTGATCTCACACCATAGTCATAACAAAGACTGCAACAAAAGAGTATAGTAAACAAAAAAATTAAAATAGTACTCATTAGATGGGCAGGATGATAGTGACTAGAGTTGACATACTCAAGCCACATGTTTGCACATAGGTTGTCCCTAAAATATGTTCATGCTTCAGTTCCCCCTAATGTTCTTATCTCTTCATGAGGCATTTCTCTATGTTCCTCTTCCTGTGTATTTGCATCTTCTAAGTTGTTATTAGGATCTACCTCTATGATATGGTTGTGAATGATACAACATGCAATAATAACCTTGGTCCAAGTTTCAACATCATAATGGGGTTTTGTGTGAAAACAGACAAAATGTCTCTTCATGGCCCGAAATAGATACTCAATGATGTTCCTTAGTTGGGAGTGTCGATAATTGTATAACTATTGTAGAATATGAGGACTGTTCCCCTCTCAATATTCTTTAAGGTGATACCGTACACCTCGATAGGGAACTAAAAAAACTAGGAGCTTGGAGAAATCCAACATCCCCCAAGTAGTAATAATCTGTAAAGTTAAATTGTGCACATTAAGATTACAAACCAAAAATTGCAAGTAAAATATTGGGGATGATATTATCAATACATTATAATTTACCTCTAGACACTATAAACGGATACATGTCATCATTAATTGCAGCTCTTAAGATCCCACTATCATGATCTGAACCTTCCCATCCAGCAAATATCTCAGTTATTTTCATGTCAAAGGAACAAACAATAAGCAACAAACACATTCTCCTTTATATCCCCTTTCCTAATGCGATACCTAAATTGATCTTCATGGGGACTGCTGCAAGGATGAATGTGTCATCATCCACTACTCCAACACAATCCTGAAAAAAAAAACTATGTCATCAAATATTAAAGTAATTACAAATATGTCTTAAAATATTAACCTTAAAATAAATATACCTTGATGTAAGTGTTGGCCCAAGCATGATGATTATTTTAAGTGGCAGGAGACAAGTTAAGAGCTGCATGTTTGATTAAGCCTTTACCCAACCTCAAAACATACTTTAAAATAACATGAAAAATACTTAGAAATAGTTTTCAATAACCTCATGGTCGAAGCTTGGGCATGCCTGGACCTAGAATCATGGCCTATAATCAACAAGAATATTGCCACCTGTTCTTCAATAGTTAAATGTTTGCCAGCTCTCAAACCCTTCCCTATGTTTGCCAGCTCTCAAGCCCTATTTATTCGCAACATATTGTTGTAGATAATATCACTTTTCTCATACAACTAACTTAAGTTTGCATTCATGTGCTCTCTCCTATTGACTGAAGGTTCTCTATCATATTGGGTAACCTCAACCAACAATAATATTAGGCTAACTACAGTGGCTGCAGACGCAGTAATAGCCTCTAATTCCAATGTTTCATCATCATATTGATCCATCCTATTCACAATCCAAAACCTATAATTAATACACACCCATAAAATAATCTATTGCAACTTAATAAAATAATACCAATTTAACTATAAAATCCAAATTCAATTCAGCCAATTAACCTATGTAATACTCCATTACAACTAATTAAACTATATAATACTCCATTACAACCAATTAACCTACACAATACTTCATTGCAACCAATTAACCAATCATCACAATTTTAAGTTGATACATACATAGAGAGAAAGATAAAAATACCTTGTCAGATAGAGAAGGCGAGTGTTGTTGGTACGGGGAGAGGGAGACATGAGACACCTGTAAATTTGAGTAAGAGAGAATAAAGAGAGGGACAAAAAATTGCAGATAGAGGCGCTGAAGAGAGATGCAGAGAGAGAGAGATCGCAAGTATTTGTTTGTTTTTTTCGTTTGGTTGGGTTATGATTTGGCAATTTTAAGGAGTTGGAGTGGGTTTTTAGTTGGCTTTTTGGGTTGAAAGACCTAAAATTCCCCCACTTAAACTGGTCTCAGGCGGGGAACAACCAAAACCACGATATACAGGGAAAGGTTCAGTCAAAGCCATGTCATAAGTTAACCCAAAAAACTTCACATGGGGGGGGGGGGGGGGGGAGGGGGTGTTTGAAATTCTTAGGTTATAAATGAGGCTAAACTTCTCATCTTTTTTCTAGTTTACAAAAAATTTAGAGATTCTTCTAACTTTTATAAAAAAAACATACCAAGGGTGACATCTCACATCTTCTCATCCTTGACCAAAAAAACAAACATGGCCTAACTGAAAGTGGTTTGCTATGAGGTAAGTTTCACTCTACAAGCCTAAATGGTCATAGCTGTGGCATTTGAGCTGATGTGGCCCAATATGATGCCATAGAGTGCCAAAACTGGCCATATTAAAATTAAGAAGGGTGAGACATGCACACACAAGAATCGTGAAAGTGGAACTGGAAGCTGTAGGCGCTAGGAAAACGAGAATGATGTGTCTACCTGAATACGCAACGCGTGACCATATCCAACCACATCGGTGTCTTTGGCCACCTAAACCATATAGAAAAAATGAACAAATAGTTTTCATCTCTAATCACGCTAAAATTGAATCTTAAGTTTTTCTTTTGCTTTGAACTTCCAAGAAAATTTACTCAAATGTTGGTAAAAGTATGTGTAAGACTAACAACATAATCATGCTTTCAATACTGAGGATCTAGTTTGTAAATTAATTAACATTAGTCCTAATCCATCAAGAAATATGAACTACGGGCTTCACACTAATTTGTCCAGGATATTCACCTCTTTTGGACTAAAGACCCACGTATCACTTGGGCCCACACTATCACTATGAATCCTTATGTGCAAATAGCCCAAACTCGGGTTTTGTTAATAGTTTATATTAAATGGCCAATTAAAAAATTCTTGCAATCTCCTACTTAAAACATGAAATTATACATTTTAGAGAAAATTGATTCTTCTAGGCTTAGACTATGGGAAGCTTAGACTAAATATAGCTAAGCACATATTAATAGGTGGTCTATTCTCACCCTAATAGGTGGCTTAACCGATCATGTCAAATAAAACAAGACCTGTAAAAGAAAATGAGCAATCCATTAATATCTTGAAAAGCAAATGCTTTCAAAATGATGCTTTGCGCATTAACTCCAAAATAATTAACAATTAAACTCTAATTATAAAACCCCTTCCTATCATTTATTTCTACTCCTAAAGCTTGATGCTTTCTCCTCCCAAGTTCTCCTTCCAATATAACATATTCCACCTTTTTAGAATGGAAGGATAAGGCATCAAAAGTCATAACACCAATGCGAAAATGATACAATAGTAAGGCTTCAAGCTAGTAACATTTATGGCACATCTATTCTTTCTAATATTACGGCTTTGAATGTCCTCATTTCTTTCAATAAATTTGGCCAATGAATAACACTTTCATTAATTAAATAAAACCGTAATGTACTTTGATTATGAAAAACCTGCATTAATAAAATAAAACCTTTAGATATTACTCATTAAGTAAAATAAAGTCTTAATTAAATATATATCCAAGGGTAAAATGGTCAATATTCGTTGCCCATCAAATACCCCTAAACTTATATTTTGCCAGTCCTCGAGCAAAACAAAGATAAAATAACACTTTCGTAGTTTACACGATTGCATTTAGCGGATGCAACAAGTCTTTAAACCACCAAGTTTCCCCTCGTGTACGAGTTGAGTATCGTGAGGGTTTGTAGTGAATTTACCCACAAAATTCAAACTAAGTAAATTCCAGTAATTTAACAATATATTGGTTTTTCAGAAACTTGTATTTCCATAAAACTCAATAGGGAGCTTTATTTATAAAGTATTTAACTCTCATTCCTTAAAGTGTTTGATAGATGGCAAGGTAGAAAATTTTGAAAGTAAACTATACTACTCCATATTAAAATTAGATAAATATGTAGACATATGAGTGTGTGAAAATATAGTATCAATAACGACTTGATTGTTTTAATAAGCATGAATTTAGGTCATTCTTAAAAGCACATAATTTAGGCAAAGACAATTATGAAATTCACTTCCTTTTAAAATTATGGATTACAAATTTATAAACATAGGAACTCACATAGTTTTTAAGCTAATCATACTTTCTTTCTTCTTTTTCTTATCTCAAATTTTTATTATTTTATAACTCAAATATATAATTATTCCCCGTATCTATTGGTCGACAATCCTTGCTAGTTGGTTAAAGGGTGTCTGGATGTTGTGTCCCTTCATGGCCTACGAGATCATACCATTTATTTATCTGTTATTGCACTTTTAATCAAGATAATACTACTACCTCTGCTCTTAATTTGCATCTATATATGTACATATGTAATCCGTTTATTTTTACTGAAGGAAGTAAATTAGATCACGTTCTTATTGAATTTGTTAAATTGTTGTTTATTTATTCAACAAGTATCATACTTAGCTATTGTGAAGTGCAAATGTTTCATATGCTAACACGCTAGATTGTTTTCTTAACACTGGAGTAGTAGATCAAACTCAATAAAATTTAACTTGCCACTAGGAAATTAGATTAAGTTTTGAAGTTTATTTTTTTAAGAAAACCTTCTACCAAATTCTGGAAATTAAGTTCAATTCAATCACAACATAAAGTTTGTAGATTACTAGAATTTACTAAGTTATGGTTTCTCTAAAAATTTTCAAAAGTTTCTCCCACCCCAAACTTGAAAAAAACAATGTCCTCAATATTTTGAAGACTGAAGTAGTGGAGTAGAAAATATGGAGAATTAGAACAATTACCTTTAACCGTTCTGGGTTACCTCCTAGTAAGTGCTAAATTTAACGTCGTTAGCTCGATATAGTGATATACCCCAAACTTGATAATAACATTGTCATAGTATGCAAATTACTCCTGAACGGGTTCTAGATTCTAGAAGTGTTTCTTCAACTGTTGGGCTTAGCAGTTCAAACAAAGGTTTTAAGCATTGACTGTTTACTTTTAAAATATTTATATTTTTTAGATCTTGAACTTTTACAGCCCCATGAGGGAAAACTGTTTGGGCAATAAAAGGTTCAGTCCACTGTAATTGTATTTTTTCCAGGAAATAAATTCAACCGAGACTTGGAAAGTAAGACTTTCTGAAAAGGTAAAAATATTTTTTGAAGAATATTTTTATCATGAAAAACCTTCATTTTCTCCTTGTAAGTTTTTGAAGTCTCATATGCATCATTTCGAAGTTCAGCCAATTCATTTAATTGAAGCTTACCATGTGGACTAGATTTTTCTTGATCAAAATTCAAGGCCTTGATGGCCCAATAAGCCTTGTGTTCTAACTCAATTGGTAGATGACAGGCCTTCCTGTAGACAAGCCTGTATGGTGACATACCAATAAGGGTTTTGTAAGCGGTACAGTAAGCCCAAAGAACATCTGTTAAGAGTAAAGACTAATCTTTTCAGCTTGGGTTCACTATTTTCTGCAAAATGTTTTTGATTTCTCAATTAGACACTTCCACTTACCCACTAGTTTGTGGATTATAGGGAGTGGCTACCCTATGAGTAATGCCATATTTCTTTATTAATGCTTGGAATGGTTGATTGTTAAAATGCGAGCCTCCATCACTAATGATGGCTCTTGGTGTGCCAAAATGAGAGAAAATGTTATTTTTAAGGAATTCAAGCACGATCTTATGATTGTTCATTTTATACGCTATGGCCTCTATCTACTTGGAAACATAGTCTACTCTGACAAGGATATAAATATTGTTAAATGAGGAAATAAATAGGCCCATGGAATCAATACCCCATACATCGAAGAGTTCAATAATAAGGATAAGGTTCAGAGGACCTATATTTCGACGAGAGATAACTCCTAGCTTTTAGCAATGATCACAAGCCTTGGAGAAGCTATGAGCATCATGAAAAAGTATAGGCCAATAAAAGCTGCATTGAAAAATCTTGGTCGCAATCTTCTTCAAACTGAAGTATCTACTACATACATGTGTATGGCAAAATTCTAGGACATGGGTATGCTCATAATCAGGGATACATCTCCTAATAATTTAATCGGTATAATACTTGAATAGATAGGGATCATCCCAAGAGAAATTTCGAGCTTCACTCATAAATTTGAGCATGTCTTGTTTGGTCCAATGAGTTGGAGGATGCCGTGTGGCAGTGCAATTGGCTATGTCAACAAATCATGACAAAGGAGTCATAGTCTGGATTTGCATAAGTTGTTCATCTGGGGGGGGGGGGACTCTCTAATTGGTAGAGACTCTCCAGCTGACTGAATGATTAGTCGAGAAAGGTGATCTGCTACAACATTTTTACAACCCTTTTTGTCACAAATTTCTAAGTCAAATTCTTGAAGTAAAAGAATCCATCTAATCAGATGGGTTTTAGTATCTTTCTTTGGGAGAAGATATTTAAGTGTCGAGTGATCAGAAGAGATAATTACTTTAGACCCAATGAGGTAATGTCTAAATTTCTCAAGTGCATAGACGATAGCCAAAATTTATTTTCTATAGTAGTGTAGTTCAGTTGGGCAACATTCAAACTTACTCACAAAATGTATCACATGGGGTAATTTTTTGACATATTTCCCTAGTACGACTCCCATCACATAATGTGATGCGTCACACATGATCTCAAAAGGAAATGCCCAATCTGGAGGTCTAATGATGGGTATAGAAGTTAACTGGGTTTTAAAATTCTCAAAGGCTTTAAGGCAATCATCATAAAAAATAAAGGAGGTATCCTTTACAAGTAAATTGTATAAGGGCCTAGAGATTTTGCTAAAATCTTTGATGAAACGTCGATTAAAGCCTGTATAACCCAAAAAGGAATTAATGTCCTTTATAGTTCGTGGAAATGAAAGGCAAATTAGATCAACTTTTGCCTTGTCAATCTCGATACCCTTACTTGATATGACGTGTCCCAAAACTATGCTCTCACCATAAAGTGGCATTTCTCCTAATTTAGTATGAGGTTTTTATCTTCACACCTAACTAAAACAAGAGTTAAGTGATGTAAGCACTGATCAAATGAATCCTTAAATACTGAAAAATCATCTATGGAAACCTCCAAGAATCATTCCACCATGTAAGAAAAAATATTATGCATACACCGTTGGAATGTGGCAGGCGTATTACAATAACCAAAAGTTACATCTCTATAAGCATATGCTTCAAAAGGGCAAGTAAAAGTGGTACGTTCTTGGTGCCCTGGTAATTGATATCTGATTGTAACCAGAATATCCATTGAGAAAGAAGTAGAAAGAATGACCTGCTAGCCTCTCAAGTATCTGATCAATGAATGGGAGAGGAAGTGGTCTTTTCGTATGATGGAGTTCAATTATCGGTAGTCAATGCAGACTTGCCACCCAGTAATTCCTGATTTCTTGGGTACCTCTTGCACTGGGCTTACCCATACGCTATTAGAGATAGGGTTCATGGTACCTGCATCTAGTAACTTTAAAACCTCTTTCCTTACTACCTCAGCCATGGTGATGGTGGGGTTCAATTTCTGCTGATGTTCATGAGATTTTTTTGTATTATCCTTAAGATTTATGCAATGAATACATATGGATAGGCTTATGCTCTTGATGTCATCAATGGTCTACCCAATTGCTTCTTTATGTTCTTTAAGCACCACACAAAATTTAATTTCTCGTTCCAGAGTTAAGTCGAAAGGGATGATAATGGGGAGTGTCTCACTTGGGCCAAGATAAACATATTTTAGATTTGAACATAGTGTCTTTAGGTCCAATTTTTGTAGAGATTCTCTTGGATCATAAATTGTTTCCTTTAGCTTCAGTGGAGTGTCTCTCCACTCAACAACATCTACCTCTGGTTCATCATTTAACAAGGTATCAACATCTTTAATAGTTCGATCATCATCAATTTTGACCCCAAAATGAGTTAAACATGTGATTTTAAGGGATCTTTTGTGCTATGAAACTTAAAGTTACTACGCACCAGACTTCTTTATTATGTGGTATTCCTCTATTTTACTAAAGTTAGAATGGTTTTGCTTATATTGTAGATATTAAGATCCACAGTCATGTTGCCAAATGACAACATTATTAGTCTATTTGTACAATATGCAATAGCATCTGATGTAGCCAAGAAAGGGCGCCCTAGGATAACTGGGATTTGGGTACAATAATCTTTGACCGGATGTGTGTCTAGCAAGATAAAGTCCACAGGAAAATAGAACTTGTCAATCTGAATAATGACATCTTCATAAATACCGTAAGGTACTCTTTCTGATCCGTCCATAAGTTCCAAAGTCATCCTAGTAGGCTTAAGAACACCTAGACCAAGTTTCTCGTATACCTCGTAAGGTAAAAGGTTCAAGGCTCGCACTTAGATCTAACAGGGCTCATCTTATACTGTAATTGCTTATGGTACAAGAGATGGTAAAACAACCAGGATCTTTGAACTTAGATATAATTCCTTTGCCAACCTGATTGACATTGGCATCAAGAAGGATGGAACTCTTTCTTACATTTATAGAAAATGTTTTCTTGTGTATACTTATGCGACGGTTGGCTGTATGCAAATCTTTAAGAAATTTTGCGTATGGGGGATCTTGGTAAATTGCGTTAAGAAGTGGAATATTGATTTTTACATTCAGGAAAGTTTCCATTATCTCGTTGAAATTGTTCCCCTTCTTTGCGGGTACAGGCTTTGTGGAAATGGGGCAGGTGTAATAATAAGACTAATGGGTTCACTTCCATTCTTACTTATTTCCTTGGAGAGTTTCTCAGTCTCTTCCTCATTCTTAGTGGTATCCTGGAGAACTTTAGATGGATGGTTTTCTCTAGATTTTAGAAATCTAACTTTGTTGTCCACCTTTCTGCTACTTCTCAGAGTTTGAATAACATGGGCTTTCTTTGAGCTTTTATCTGAATCAGAGTTGGGGTCACTAGGAACATCATGAGGGTTGTAACATGGAACAACCTTGTGTTCTACGAGGGTTCCAATGATGTTAGCATATTCCTAAAACTTATTCCTTTGATCATTTCTTGGATTTGGATTAGTTTGGATTGGAAAAGTTCATTTCTCTCTACTGGTCAATTAGATAGCAAGTTGTCCTATTTGAGTCTTTAATCTTGCAATAGATTGAGAATTGGATGCATTAGCTTGGGCACTAGATGTATTACTTTTTTGACTCTGTTCTATAAAGGATTGAGGAGACTCCTCAATAAATGTTTTCCTATTATGAGGTGGGACATAGAAAGGATTTTGGAACTGGGAAGTTTGGTGTGGCTGATTTGAAGACGAATCCCCTTAGTTTGAGCTTTTCCCCCAAGTTGGGTTAGAAGTGCTTTTCAACCCCTGATTATAACTTTAGGGATGGTGGGGCTCATTGGGCTTGTTGTACAAAGCATTGGCTTGCTCTATCCTAGCCTCCTTGAATTCTCTAACCTGGGAGAAATAGTTAACTTCATATTCTGAACTATCACAAATAATGCAAACCGAAGTGGTGACATGATTCACAGATGTATAAGTCGATGGCCCACCCTCCTTGCTTATTTCAAGTTTGCCTAGCCTTTTACAGAGTAAAGTTATCTCATTTCAAGTATGGTACGTCGAATCGTACTCCATTGCTGGATTTTCTCCGTAATATCCTCCAAAAGGTTATACATTGAGTTGGACCTTTTCAATAAATTGCCCATTGCGCATAGACTCCACCATGACCATGGTGTTGATTTTGAGTCCATCGTAAAAAAATATTACCAACATGTAAGGATTTATTCCATGGTATGGACAATCCAGGAGCAAGCCATTAAATCTCCCCAAATAGGCCTATAGGTATTCCCAATTTATCTGCACAAAACTGTTCAAAAGTTGTCTAATGCCTGCAGTTTTCCTATTTGGGAAGAATTTTCTCAATAATTATGTGAGTAATTGGCCAAAAGTGGTGATGGAATTGGGCCTCAAAGCATGGAGCCAAGACTTAGCTTTCTCCTTAAGCACGAAGTTGTATTTGGTCATGAGAGACTTGGGGATGTGATAATGTGACAGCGATTTCCTCAAAGTCTTGCAAATGGTAGTAGGGATTTTTATCTTCAATCCCTCAGAATTGTGGTAGCATGGAGTAAATATTATGCCTTATTTTGAATTATTTAACGATGGGCTATAAAATGATGTAAGAATTATGGGGCTAGATGTTCTTGTTGTGCAGCCGTAGCTATAATTTTTTATGGTGTTCCTATTACAGTAGCTGTTACTCTTGGTCAAGTAGAGTCGGTGCAAGGAGATCCGCGAAGTTCACCCACTACCCGCCAAAATAGGAAACTGTTTTGATTATATAACTGTTTGTATCTACTATAAATATATGTAGACAGCCCGATGACAAATATACCTGTGATCCAAGACAACCCGATGACAAATATAAATCTCATAAGTGCCTCTAGTACTCAAAGGAAGCACAAGATCAACCCCATACCTGCCATTCCAGATGCTGTCGATCTACACAATGATGTGGTCAAACTTCAAAAGAAAATAGAGTCTGATCGAGTCCAAAGGTTTGAAGATTAGAAAATTTACGCCTACGCCCTTCAAGTCGAGAAAGACGAGAGGAGGAAAGCCCTGGTACAATTGAGCTGGACATATCAGAAAGAAATAGAAAATTTGCGAAGACATCAGGACCGATTCACTGGACGTCAAACGTCACCTCCCCAAGCCCGAAGTGATCATCGCTCTTGAGCTACCTAGAGAGAGAACCAACCAAGGGAGGAACGAATTCGAACTTCTAGATCTAGATCGAGGAATCCATATAGAGCTTCTTGACATTTTGGTCTCACGTCCTCAGCATCGATCACTCAAGGAAGATAACGCACATGTCACCAAACTTCACCACCACCGGTGAGGGGACCAGTGAGAGTCAGGTTGGGACCTGAAGGATAAGGTAATTTTGATCCTCAAATTGTAGCTGTACCAAATACTCCTCAGTAATTTATTACCTTGGATGATCTGAACAATAGGATCCAAGCCATACACTCTGTCAATCCAAGCCAAAAATTTGTTCTCGATAAGATTGAGACGAACCCTATTTCTCCTCATCTCGAAGTCATGTTGATTCCAAAGAATTTCCACATGCCGAAGTTTCATTAATATGCAAGCCCCACTGATCCTCTCACCCACATCTGACACTTTAAAGCAGCAGTTGGATTATACTCCAAAATTGATCACATGCTATGTTACTTATTTAACATTAGCCTTAAGGAAGAACCTCTTAGATGGTTTTATACTATTACCGAGGGTTTCATTACAAGTTTTAGCCAATTATAGCAGTTCTTCGAGTTGATCTACGCTCATGCTAAAGAGCAAGAAATAACAGTCGATTCTTTATTCTTTTTTGAGTAAGGTGTAAAAGAGACCTTATATAGCAAGCTTTTACAAACATTTTTTTATAGGAAATAAGGAAAATTGGGAATTCAGATCCCAAAATTATCGTTCCAGCATTCACCTCTGCACTTTACATCGATTGTAAAGTTTGAGAAGAACTTACCTTGCACAATCCCAAGACAGTGACAAAGATGATCGATGTTGTTAATAACTACATCGAGCTGGAGTGGTCTAAAAAAGATAAGATGAAAAGCTCCTTAGTCATTCATGCCAACGAAACATTTTTATCACTACCTACAAAGTAATCAAGTAATGTAACTCCCAAGCAGCGCGGGAGGTACACCAACAACGCTAGGAATAGAGATGAAAAGCCATAGAAAACCATCCCAGTCTTGCCTCCTATGACAGCCATATGCTCTGCCATCTTACCAACGATAAAGGGGGATACTTTGTTTTAAGAAGTACAGGCGATTCCTGATGTGCCCAACAAAACCTTGTGCCAGTATCATAATATGCATAGCCAAGAGACTAACAACTGTTACTTTATGATATAGATCTTTCAACGTATTCTACTCGTAGGAAGACTTTACGAGTATGTAGTCGATGTCTAGAAATTCCTTGAAGAAGAGACTAAAAGAAAAGAGGTCGACCAAGAACAAGGACAAGGCCAAACTCACCATCTTTATATGATTGAAATTGAGAAGGGAAAGAAGAGAAAGAAAGACGATAGAATTACATCTTGCTGCAAGATGATGTCATCGAACAAATCAGCCAAACTTCTACCCAGCTTCGGCAAAGCTAAACGTCCATACCAAATTTCCTTTGAAGACTGTGATACCAGCCATGTCAAGTATCCTTATGATGACCCATTGGTCATCATGTTCAATGTAGGATATGATTACTTACATACACTTCTTGTGGATATAGGAAGTGCAACAAACATTTTATTTAAGAGAGCCATTAATGTTCTAGGTCTCAAGGATTTGGTCAAAGATTCCACAATAACTATCACAGGGTTTAACGGTTCCAAAGAATCTTCTTTAGGAGAGATCATACTGCCTGTTCAAGTGGGACCAAAAACCACTTTCGTTAAGTTCTTTATCATAGATGTTGAATCAAAATATATGGGGATCTTGGGTCGAAGTTGGTTATATTCTATTAAAGTAGTACCATCCATATATCATCTGGCCTTGTGATTTCCAATAGATCACAGATTTTATGAAATCAAAGGGAGTCATGTTGTGGTACGTATGTGCAAAAACACCACCATCAACTCTCACATAGCAAAACTTCTGAAGGCATAGTAATTACCGCAGGAGCCACCTCCAATATTCGAGCAACATGATACTGAGGCAGTTGAATCCATCGAACTTGATGGGCTGGGCGGAAATACCTTTATTTGCTCAAAACTGTCATCCGACGAAAGAGAAACCCTGATACAACTTTTAAAGAAAAACATTAATATCTTTACATAGTCTTTTCAAGAGATGCCCAGCAAAAATGTCACAAAAAGGTTGTAATTTATGCAGTTAATGAATAAATCGATAAACTCCTTCGCGTTTGATTTATTCGAGAAGCCAAATATCCAAAATGGGTCTCAAATATCGTGGCAGTACCAAAGAAAAATGGGAAAATTAGGGTTTGTGTTAATTTTATTGAGCCAGACAAATTCATACCAAAAGATAACTTTCCTCTCCCTCTGATCCCTTATCTCCTCGACTTTGTAGCACGACATGAACATCTTTCAATGATGGATGCAGCTTCCAATTACAATCAGATTCCTCTTGCTGAAGAAGACCAAGAAAAGATAATATTTATTACCGAAAGAGGTCTCTACTGTTACACAGTTATGCCTTTTAGATTAAAAAATACAAGAGCCACTTGTCAATGCCTTGTCACTCAAATGTTTATGGATCATTTAGACAAAATTATGGAGGTATACATTGACGAAATGATCTGCAAAAGCTTAAAACGGGAGAATCATTACAATAATTTACATACCATCTTCGACATCCTTCGTACTTACCAAATGAAACTCAACCTAGAAAAATACCAATTTGGTGTTGCATCAGGGAAGTTTTTGGGGCATCTAGTGAGTAAGAAGGGCATAGAGATCGATCCAGCACAAATCAAAAATTAAAGCACTAATGGCAATACCATCTCCCCGAACCAAAAAAGACGAATAAAAGCTTGCTGGAAAGATTGTAGCTCTTCACAGGTTCATCTCTAAGTCATTTGATCGATGTAAACTTCTTTACCTCCTTCGTGAGATCCAGCTCCAATAACCAAAAAATAGCCTAAAGAAATTATTTAAACCCCAGACTGTGAATTGGCTTTCCAAGATTTCAAAAGATACTTGGGGCGTCCTCCCATAATAAGTACTCCAGTTGATGGCGAAGTACTAACGATGTACTTATCGACCATAGATGACTCCATCAGTTTTGTCTTTATTCGAGAAGACGATAGTGTGGAAAAACCAATCTACATCATCAGTAAAACTATTATGCCTGCTAAAAAGAGATATACAACAACTGAAAAGCAGCTACTCGCTTTGGTATACAGTTTTCAAAATCTTTGATCTTATTTCCAAGCCCATCACATCATAGTCATCACCAAATTTCCCCTCAAACTCATACTCTCTAAAAAAGAAAAATTATGGAGGGTTTAACGATGGTCTGTATTCCTAGGTGAATATGATATCTCTTTTGTCCCTCAAATATCAATCAAAGGCCAAGCAGTAGCTAAATTTTTGGCAGATTTTCTAGGCGAAGACCTCGAATGGGTGAAACTCGAAGAAGTACTGGCCGATGACTTCACCACAAAACTATATACATGGTCACGAAGCATAGGATAAAGACTCTTTACAGATGGATCTGCTAGACCACGAGGGTCAGGGATCGGTATCGTCCTCATTTCACAGTCCAATCATCTAATTAAAAAAGCCATCAAACTTAAGTTTTATGCCACCAATAATGAGATAGGGTATGATGCTATCCTCCATGTACTGGATCTCACCATAGCACTTGGAGCATAAAAGATAGCTGTTTACATCAATTCTCTACTTGTAACCAACCATTACATTAAAATATTTAAAATATCAAGCAAAATGGTTGATTATACAGCTCTGGTCGAAGAAAAAATGAAACAATAATTCAAAACGACAATAATTTCTTATCTACCTCGAGCTAAAAACTGCCACGCTGACGCACTCACATGCATTATTGTAATGCTCAAAGACAGTGAAAAAAGAACTTTGGACATTAAGGTAATCGAACATTCAAGTCTTGATGTCAGCTACACCATGCAGATCACTGTTACCAAAAACTAAGATCTTGAGATTGGAGAAGACCATTTTATGCATACCTTAATTCTAATATCCTCCCATAAAACAAAGAAGAAGCTCGATTACTCTTAGCCAAATATCCACGATTCAAAGTCCAAGATTGGGTCTTATATCGAATCACTGGGGGAGGATCGCTTATTAAATACATATCGCAGAAACAAGTGCAAGTCAAAATCAGAGAACTTCACAAAGGAATCTATGCAGCTCACGTCTCGGGAAGATCATTGGTGCAAAGGGCGTTCACTCAAGAGTTATACTGGTTAAAAATGTAACAAGACTGTAAAGAATTTGTCAGGAAATGCTACAAGTGCCAAATCCATGCTCAAAACATCAAAAACCCAGCCCTTGACTTACAAGTTAGCAATGTCCTCTGGCCATTCAAAAGATGGGCAATTGATATTATTGGTCTTTTCCACCCAGCATCAGGAAATAGAAAGTTTGTTCTTATGGCAATAAACTACTTTACCAAGTGGGTCGAAGCAGTACCATTAAGTCACACTGACGAGAATGAAGTCATCAAATTTCTTTAGGAATACATCATTACCAGATTTGGTTATCCACAAATGATACGATCTGATAACGGTAAACAATTTATCAATAACAAAGTCCTCAATTTCTTATAAAAATACAAGATCCAACTGTCTACTTCGACACCATACTATCCTCAGGGAAATGGCCAAGTTGAAGCTATAAACAAGAGTATCAAGTTGGGGTTACACAAGCGCCTTGAAGAGAAAAATGGCAGATGGTTCGACGAACAACTTACTATCTTATGGGCATACAAAATAAATCCGCGAACATCCACTGGCTGCACACTATTCATGATGGCCTTTGGTATCAAAGCAGTGATCCCCTCAAACCTCGATCTCCCAAGTACCCAACGAAGAATAACAAACGCAGAAAATGAACTTGAACTTCTCTGTAACCTCAATTAGATTGTAGAAACTCGAGACCACGTCATCACAAACTTGTGGCGATACCATGACACTCTTAAGAAGGCTTATAACAAGAAGGTCTGGAAACATACATTCGACGTCGGTGACCTTGTCCTTTAACGAATCCAAGACTGAGAAGGACTCTACATCAAAAACTCTGGAAAAATTATCTAAAAATTGGGAAGGACCCTACATCATTAACGATAAAAATGATAGTGGAACCTATTGGCTAATGACTGAAAACGAAGTTCAACTTGAGTATCCATGAAATACAACTCATCTTAAAATGTCCTACAGATAACAGCTATAACCACTTTCAAATACTTCAAATAAAGACATCTTACTGTCATTACATCTTTCAATTTACAATTTTTAGTATCGGTAAATACTTGTCAAGTATTTCCCACAACTAGGTTTCATTTCTTCGACAAACATCTATCCGATTAAAGGATACATTTGTTTCGAATTCATTTTTTCTCGAACAAAATATGTTATGTTTTGTCCTTTTTCTCAAATCCCATTCACAAAGCCAAGGATACATTTGGTCATCATCCCTCATTCACAAAGCTAATATATGGTCTTCTTTACATCAACTCAGATTCTTGTACAAATCAACATTCTGATTATTCATTTACAATATTATGCGAAAACTATCAATCTTGTTGAATCAAATACTTAGCATATTTTTCTATAAAAAATCTATGCATTTTTATTGACTACTTCCAAATTTAATCATTCTTCCGATAAGACTTTAACCACAAAACAGTTATTCAAACACATAAATTTGTTTTCGATCCCATCGACCACTTATACATCAACCAAGTCAAACAAAAACTTTAAAAACAACTTCCTATTCTACTAGAGGAGAGATAGGTATAACATCCTTCACAGATAAGCCAAGAGTGAGGTCATTCATCACTTCCTCTGGAACATGTGCTTCGGGCAGCATAGGCAAGGGTACTTCGAGCACTTCATCTTCAAGATCTAATTTAAAAAAGATGGCTCCTGCAGTAACAACCAATCTTTTGTAAAAATCCTTTCTCTCCTCCATCTTACAGAGCTCCCCTCCGAAGTGGGCCTTCATATGCCTAAGATCATTCATATTGACTTTCTCTGCCTCTGTTCCTTGCTCATCGAGCACCTTGGCGTGCTTCTCCGCCATCGACCTCCGTGCAGCCAAAATCTGCTCATCGACGTCATTTTCAAAGTTTGTCTTCTGCAGAGCAAGAGCATCCTCCCTCTCCTTTGCCAAGTCAACCTTGAGCTGAGTGATATTTTTCTTCTTGTCTCCAAGGTACATCTTTTTGGTATTTGTAATGGCCAGCTCCTTTGCCTTTGCCACCCCCCGCTTCATCTTCTTGAGCATTTCCTCCAGCTCTTCCTTCTCAGTTATAAGCTCCTTCTTGATATTCTTCGTCACCAAGAGCTTATTAGCAAGGCTCTGCCCACCAAGCATCTGAGGCTTAACATCGAAAAGTAGCTTCTTAATCTATATCAGAATATAACAGTGAGTTCTCGTTGAAGGCGCCAAAGTCATTAAATGAGACAGAGCTTGAAAATTTCAAACCTAATTCATCATGCGGTGACCTTCGATGAAGAAGGTTGACATGCTCTTAGTCCCAACAAGGCAGTTGGTAAACTCCTTCTCCAATGAGCCCTTCCCAGTAGCAAAGGCCTCTATGGTCTGCTGAGTCTCCTCATGGGACTCACCCAACTCCCACTAACCTTCTCCTTGGTTGACTCTTGAGAGCCCTTTTTTACTGCCAAAACATCATTTGCCTTGGTCAACTCTTGGGAGTCCTTTTTAATAGAGAGAGCAGGTTTTGCCTTGACAGACTTGGGTAGTAAACCACCAGCATCCACTTTTTCTCCCTCATCGACAAGAGATCGTCGAGATGACCTCTTCACCAGGAGAGCGTGGATACTAGGACGGTCAGTAGTCCTCTTTCTCCTGTTTTTAGTAAAAGACCCTCTTAGTAGGGCCTCCTTCTCTGCCACCGTATAAGTGGTGTACCTACTCAATACAGGATTCTCGAAGGGTAGACTATATAATGGCCTAATTCCGTATGCTTGAGATGGTTTAAAATTAGCTCTTACACCAATGTTCCTGTAAAAAAAACTAATATAAGATAAGAAATGGCACAGGTAATTTAACGTAAAAAACTTCTGAATAGGTAAAGAACTATGACCTCAAGTTGAGGGTTTTAGTAACATTGACTTTTATTGCTTGAGGCTGATATCTTATTACAAGTGATCTCTCGAACTAGAAATACTTGATCTTGTAAATAAAATTTTTGGTGCTTTGAGAATCTAGAAAATATAGTTTTCTTGGTAATTTCTTGAATCCTTTTCTGGTCCTTGTTTCTTCTGAAGTTTTTTCTTTATATAAGCCTTGTTCGCAGTTCTTTATCGTGGTAAAATATGTTCTCCGAATAATGTGGCAAGTGGCGCTTGACTGAGTAACTATTGAGTTTGTGAGAGACATGTGTCTTTGACTTGTTCATGTTTTTTTATTATGCTCGACCTACGTTCTTTATCAGTTTATGGTGTAGGTGTCAATGCTTACTGTTTATGTCACATGTAGAATGCGTGACTCTGATATGGAGATAGTTCAAACTGGAAATAGTTCGAATTGGGTTAGATCAAGGAATAGGTTCCTACAATCGCCCCCTCACAACTGAAGTCACGAGTAGATTTGGTTGAGAACGAATCTATGGGTATATGGATTTTGGAAGTTGAAAAGGTAGGAAGTATTAATGTAGATTTGACTGTATAAAAAATCTGTATATTTTTATGGGGGGATATTTTTGCATTGAATGATGATGGGAATATTGATGTACGTGATGCTTGGGGTTTGAGTTACCATAAATATTTTTGTATTACAAGTTTCCTTTGATAATAAATATACAAGAAAGATCCCCAAAATCCCACTGTAATACCCATGGCAACCCAGCCACACTCTCTCCCTACATCATCACCAATCACAACATACCTTCTTCTCCCACATACTCCTTTATCATTTATCACACCATCCAACCATCAAATACATCCCCATCATCTCACAAATCACAATAAATTAAAAAATAACCCTAAAACTGTGTTTATCAATTTTATCAATAAAATAAATTATTACTTAAATTATTTCCTATATTATATCCTTCAAGTTTATATCTACACTGGGTTTCAACAGAATCGTAAAATATCCAAACAAACATTCATATCAAAAAAATCTCAAAACATGCACTAACCTTGTAGTCGCGCCGCTTCTAAATCCCTTTGCTTTGCGAGGTCAGCCTTCTGGATTAACACACCAATCTCCTCATTACCAATGGTGGACAAAGACTCAAGATAAGAACACAACGAGTTGGAACTTAGACAAATTTTCATAGAATTAGTGGTGTGTGAATAGTCGCCAACCACTAGGCTATTATAGGCCCCACGCGACTGCTTATTACACCCCTTTGTGACCGTTCGAGTACTCGAGCGTAACGCCTTGAACTTCTCTTCTCGAAGTCTTTAACCCTTCGCCTCCTGAACGCCAGCAAGCCTATGCATTGTTGCTCCAAACCTTCCATGTATCCCTTTAACTCCTCTATTATATCCATCTTCACCAAAGCAGCTCTTATGTTAACAAAAAGATATTGTACCTCCAGTTCCTTATACCTCAAAATATCACATGCAGGAGAGTACCTTACCAATTTTCAACATAAACCTACACAAATCTTTCCGTTTTTATTCCCTTTCTATATTATCGGGCCTGTTGTAACCATAATTAAAATTTTAAATAATGTTCGACAATGCAGTAGCCCAAACATTAATTTGACATCAACATTTAAATATCTAACATCACACTTTTATATTAATCACAATTCACTTATTCAACATATCAAATCATATTTGAGAAGATGGTTAAATTATGCACAACACTACTTCGAGAACATTTTCACATTGTAAAAGTCGACAACACAATCTGACAAATGCATAATGAAATTAATTTTAGTCAACTTCATAGTACAAGTTTATTCACTTATTACAAGCAATGACGACCAACAGGCCCGCTTTTCAGCCGTTCTAAGCAACCGCAACATCTTCCTTCCTCCCCAGCGCCTTCGCACGAGTCCTTATACTACAAACACGCTCTCGAGGACTCAGAGATTGTAATTGACAATGAAACACGTAATCCTCTTTAGCTACCTTTGCCTCCACCTCGTTCATCCCCCTCATAGTTGGGTTCTGCCGATACCAACGTCCGCCCATTTACACAGAGTTTACTAAAATACCAATTCAGCATCACCCAATACTTGTCGTGCACATGGTTCCAGAAAGCATCTTCTCAAACTTGTGCCCTCGTCCTCACCATCTCAATAAATTGATAAGATCTTCCCCAAGCATTCAAGGGGTATTTATATGAAAAACACAGGGTATCACAGCTCCCAAGAGTCAAAGACAGCTATCACTATCCATTGGAACTCTGACACCCAGTCAAACAAATACCTAGGGAACAGTTTCGAAGCCCTACGCAATCTACACAACAACTTCGAGTTCCTATTTCAATTCGCTACAATATAATTTGATAGTTTTCATTCGAGAAGAAAACAACTTTACATTAATTTATTTCAATAACTAAGCGGAGATACAAAGTCAGACGAATAAACAATATTTTATTTAGCACAATCAGATAACATTACATTCGAAATTCACAACTCATTACTTCGATAAACATTACAAATTGATCTACAAAATACTTACATCAAATACACCTCCTGTTACTTCACGAAGGAAAAATAACCACTTCCCAAAGGAAAAATAGCCATCCCACAAAGGAAAAATAGCCACACCCTCCTCCTTTATAACCACCACCACCTCACAACCCAAGGAGATTAAAGAGATGATAGCTTCCGCAGAAGCCACCACAGGTGTAATATCCTGGATTTTCTTCTATTTTTTTTATTATTCTTTATGCATTCATACATTATTGCATCCACACATTTTGCATCCTCATATTATTGCATTTATCAGGGTTTTGAGTTTTTCTTTCTTTTTCTGTGATTCGGCGGTTTCGGTGGTTGTTGGGCAGAGGAGGTTGTGTGGTGTGGTGTGGTGTGTGATCTGGGATGGATCTAGGGATTCCTTTGAGTTTTTTGTTAGTTATCGTTGAATGGAATCTTTGTCCAGCTTTCTGCTTTATTCTATTCGAACAACTCCCTTTCTGTTCAAATAGATGTCTATCTGCTTTATTGTATTTGAACAAACTTATCCCTGCTCGAATAGACTTCTACCTGTTTTTCCTTGTTCGAACAATATCCTCTTCTGCTGGAATAAGATGTCTGCTCAGTCGATTTCCATATGTTTGGTTCTGTTCGATCAAGCCTTATTCCTGTTCGTATAGACTTCTACCTGCTTTGTTTTATTCGAATAAAAATATGTTCTATTCGAACAGAGGCATATTTTGACGACCACTTTGGGTCTTTTCTTCGTGATCTCGTCCGCTGATCTCTTCCACGAGATGAGTGTTGGTTCTAGGGTTTTAATTACCCATTCCATTTCATTATCTCTCTCACTTATACTCTTTCGCTCACTTTCCTAATTGAAATCCTATTTTCCAATTGCTTGCCGATTCGTCACATTTCCTCGCTGAGCTCAGTTGCGCTTCCTTCGGTGAGTAATTTCCCTATTCTTTTTTGTATCATTGATTTGATTTCATTTTAGGATTTGATTTGGAGTCGCTGTTATTCGCGGAGTTGCGGTTATTGCAGGTGTTAGGTTGTTGGCGTTGGTGTGATTGTTGCCTGTGGTGTTGAGGTTGGTGGCCCTGTTGATTGTTGGTCTGTGGTTTATCCTTTATCAGGAGAGTGTCCCTTCCTTGTTAATTTTCTCTACTAGTTCAATTAGCGTTGGTTAGAGTGTTATGCATTTGGCATCGGGGTGTTGTGATATGGTTATAGTTTATATTGTTTCTTTTGTAGTAGTTGTTAATTCAACTTATTCCATATGGTTAGGCATATAGAGTGGTGTTCTCGTTTGTCTTTTGGGAAGTTGTGCAATTGTGGGGTATTCTCGTAACTTTGTCCTTGAATACTGTATTCCAGTCTTATAGAGACTGATGTGGTTAGGGTATTGTGACTGGTGGTCACTGTTCACCTGTGGTAGGATTGTTTACCATCCTCTGAGGCAGGTGGTTATCCTATGTGTGTGCTTGCCATGTTAGGGCTGTTATGTTAGGATTGTTTACCCTTCTCTGTGGTAATGGATTATCCTGTGTATGTTGGCCGCGTGGCAGCTGTGGTATTTTGATCCTTGGGATCTATTTTCAGTGTGGGTCTTTATATACCTTTAACTTAACGGGGTCGGATACATAACCAAGCTCTACATCGACTGACCCTCGATAGGACCTAGGATTCCTACATCAGATTGAAATAGTAGGTGAAGTTCGGGCGGGACGCTATTATATCTATTACCCATCTGAGAGTATGGGATGGTATGTGACAGTTTCCTCAGGTACCCGTCTTATCCTCCGAGAGGTTGAAATCCCTTGGAATAAGTGAAATAAAGTTCAGACGTTGGCTCCGTGGGTTGCAAAGCCTGGAACACTCTGATCAAGTAATAAATCTTTCAGCGTGGCCGAGTTGGTAACCCAATCGTACCCATTGTATCCAACTAAGATCTCTTTAAGGTTATTATGCATTAGCGGCTGATCAGCCTGATACATTGATTTATAGGGTCTAGTCTGTTGACTTCATCTCATCATAAGCATCCACATTAGGACAATTCTAGAATCATATCATATCATATCGCTCCATCTCATATCAGGTCATCGCATTATCATCGCATCATATACTTTCTCTTCTCTCCTTTCTTCTATTCTTCAATTATATATTTACTGTACGTTTATAATCTTATATATCATTTACCTCATCCTCTTTCTCTGTACTAGTTTTATTAGTAAAGTTATTTAGCCTTGTTGGGCATTAGTGAGCCCTGGTTAGCTCACTCTTGTATTTTCCCCCCTTTCAGAGGCAGGATAGTTACTGGTTTACTGAGGGTTACGATTAATGTTTATCAAGAACATAAAATGACCAGGTTCATTTGAATTTTCACCTTAAAAATGATAGAGTGCATATTTTATACAAAGTTCTAGAACCCTTTCACATTCTGATATTCCTTCTGACACAACAAGTAATTGTGTCGAGAATGGGGCGATTATTGTTGCATATTTCCCATATTTGATAAGAAGAAGCTAACGAAACCTAGTTGAAGATATTCCATCATTCGAGAAGATGTCACATCTGCGACTATAGTAGCCGTTATGCTTGGTCAAATAGAGCTATTAGAGGGAGATCCACGAAGTTCGACCACTACCCGCCAAAATAGAAAACCGCTTTGACTATTTGTGTCTACTATAAATAGAGGTAAAGAATATGTTAATCCGATCCGCAACTCTATTATTCAAATACATTCTCACGTCCATACTATTCAGCAAATGTAATAATTAGCAACTAGTAAATATTGTACCAAATCTTCCTCGAGGTAGTAGTTTTCTCAGGTTTTACTGAGTTTCTATGTAAAATCTTATGTGCTTAAATTTACAGTTGTAAATTCCTTACTAAAGTATTGGCGAAGTTAACCTTCCGAAAAACATGCCATTAGACAATCACTCTAGAACAATTCTTGAAGCACACAAATATTTTAATATGGTTACAACTGTGGTCAGTCTCAAGCATTATGGGAACTAATCGGCCCCCATGTATCCAAGGTTCATTTAACACAACAGTCTAGAGTTACTTCTTCTAGTGTTGCCAGCAAAACATTGTGTAAACTTCCAATATTCCTATGAAGGGGCACCCTGTATCCATGTTGCTTTTTACTTTTAATTTTTCTAAGAACGCGTATCCTATGTTCCCGGTCCGAGCACTAAAGCCTTTTAAATTATCTTTTGAGGCTTTTTGGTTTCTTTTAGGTCTGGGCTTGTGATAAATTTTTTTACCCAGGTGATAAAATCCTGGGGTCCTAAGTATGGGCACGCACGGATGATGAAATCTTGTTGTTGTTCACCCTTATCGAATGAGATTACTTAAAATTAAACACTCAATAACCAAAATAATTCTAGAAACTACGGACCGATGAAGGGTTTCAAATTATACCTCCTACACAGGCTTTTTAGGGCCTTGGTTACGCTAATGAAGTTCTTTGAAGATGGTTCTCCCGGGATTGCCGCTAAGTTAGCATTGACGTGATATCTAACCTAAAAATTTCAACACTGCAAGCAAAACTCCTAAACTATTTTTATTTGATTTTTATTTTTGAAAAGATGAATATCTTCTAAAGTTCAACCTAAAACATGAACAAATAAAGACAACAAGCTACAAATTTGAAAATAGTAAAAGTAAATAGTAAAAATGAATATTAAATAATAAATAGTAGGATGAGAAAGTAGAAATAAATAGTAAAAATGAATAGTGATATGGAAAAAATAATAGTGATACTAATGACTAGTAATAGTAACGTGTAAAAAATGTTATTACTTACCGGTGATAAGTAATAGCGTGAAATTCATGAGAAAATAAGTAGCCTAGACTTATTGGTGGTAGGATCGGTCTACTAAATTTCAAAGTCCCCGACAACGGCACCAAAAACTTCATGTGTCTTAAAAATGTACTCGCAAGTGCACGATTCGTTTGAAACATGTATAAGGCAAGCAAAGTCGAACCCACAAAGATTTGAATTTGATAGTCTTTTTTAGTTTGGCTTTTGCTTACAAAATGGTATTTAATGAAAATAAAGATAATCTAATTTACAGATATCAAATAACAAAGGTAGATATGAAATAATAAAAAAGATAATTAGGGTTTTTGATTTTACCATCATTAACATATATTAGCTACTTTAATCTAAAGTTCCCAATTTGAATAATAGTATTTTGATGACCTAATCGTTGAATAATTATACTTTTCAATCAAAGAATCGAGATGCACATATTATGTAACTTGGTATGTGATGAAAACACAACTTGTTAAAGCATATAGCTAAATACAAGATGTTAATCAAAATCATACGACTCACATAATATAGAAAAATCGAATCCTAATGATCAAGTTAAAAGCATCAAGAATCTTAAAAATATATACCATATCACTCTTTAAAGGATAAAATAAGAAAATAAGATATTAATATAAGTACTCTACAAATAATTAAGGAGAAATTATCATATAATAACTATGGGAAGCTTAAACTAAATATAGCTAAGTACATATTAATTGGGGGGGGGGGTTCCATCCCCACCCTATGCCCTAATAGGCAGCTTAGCTGACCATATTAAATAAAATAAGGCATATAAAATAAAATAAACAATCCATTAATATCTTGAAAAGAAAATGCTTACAAAATAATGCTCCGCGCTTTAACTCCAAAATAATCAGCAATTAAACTCTAAGTATAAAACCCCTTCCTATCATTTATTTATATTCCTAAAGCTTGATACTTTCCCCTCCCAGGCTCTCCTTCCAACATAACATATGCCACCTTTTTATAAGGGACGAGTAAAGCATCAAAAGTTAAAACACCAATGTGAAAATGATGCAATAGTAAGGCTACAAGCTAGTAGAATTTATAACACATCAATTCTTTCCAATATTACGGCTTTGAATGTCTTCTTTCCTTTCAATGAATTCAGCCAATGAAAAACACATGTCTTCGAATCCACCTGGCCCCACATCGCTATTGGTAAAATAATTGAAAATGTCATTTTTAAGCCGTAATGTACTTTAATTATGGAAAACTTGCATTAATAATATAAAATCTTTAGATATTACTAATTAAGTAAAACAATGACTTAACTAAATATAAATACATGGGTAAAATGGTCAATATTTGTTGCCCATAACATTACCAATTACAGTAAGTATTCTTGATAGAGTTGTCGTAATTCTTTAGATATAAACATTTGTCCCTAATCTATTCTTCTTTGTTCTTAATTATAGGTTTCATATTATGACCGTTGTTAATGGCCACTATCTCTTCTTAATGAAGTACGTTACAAAATAGTTTTGGGGAGTCTTCGTAACGGCTGTGTACCGGCATAAGTGACCCCTTCTTCTTGTAAATGATCCATAATGTGCTATAACTGTGATACGTGGTCTTGTGATAATGTGATCTAGCAAATGTTCGATGGTCGATGATAGGGCTTGAGTCAAGATCCAGAATAAGCCCTTAAAATCACCCCCTCTCATCTAAAAGCACGAGTGGTTTTGGTTGAGAAGCTCATTCAAGATCATTTATGCTTCTGTTTTGATTCTAGTAAAGTTGTTACTGATACCATCATTTAATGCTATTTGTTGGGAATTACTTCTTTGACTTGATTATGTAGAAATTCCTGATGCATTAACTACATTCTTCTTGACCCTTGGGATCTACATACATCATTACTAGCCATAAAAAAATGTTCATTTTATTTGGAAAAGTTAATTTCTTTCTATGACTTTAGTATTCTTTGAGAAGCAATGGTGAAAACAAGTTCTCAGACACATTGCAAGGAGCGGGAGCCCCGTGTTATGGAAAAACTTATAAAGTTGAAAACGTGCTACATTAGCCAACAATCGCTTGCTGATCCAACACCTATCCCGGTGGGACTTACTTATGCATGTCTAAGTATTATGGAGGTTGAAGAAACTAGTGAGGATTACTTCTGGCTCTACCATTTCCACTACATCATGTTGGCAGACGCTGACCGTGAGGATTGTCTATGTGACATGACAGAGAGCATTATGGAGGACGAAGATAAGGCAGCTGGCATGGGGAAAAAATGTTCACCCGAATGCGGATATGCAGGTTGTAAATGAATTGAATTCTTATCTTTAGTTTGTACTATAAGTTGAAATTTGATCTTATTATCTATCTTCAGTAGCTTCATTTGTGTATGCGATCTTAGAAATGTTGTAACTGTTCTCATCGACACCTAATTGCTTGAAGCGACTCTCTAACTTGTCTTCAAAGTAAAAAAGTTCCAAATGTTGTACAAAGTGAGTACCTCAAACTTCGTAGGATGTTTACAATATCGAACTGCCACGGATAATCTTTGTCTTGTGAACACTTGGAGATATATTGCTTTCAAGAGAATATGTAGCTTCCTACATATAAAAACCATTCGGGTATAAGTTGAATGTTACTGTAAGACAACTTGGTTATCGTTACTCTGATTTTAC
Source organism: Kingdonia uniflora (assembly GCA_014058105.1). Lineage (NCBI taxonomy): Eukaryota > Viridiplantae > Streptophyta > Magnoliopsida > Ranunculales > Circaeasteraceae > Kingdonia > Kingdonia uniflora. The sequence goes on from JACGCM010002704.1 coordinate 367,870, forward strand.
GTATTGAGAAAAAATACTCAAACTTTTTATCCCTCAAATCGATCTGGGTTATCCTTTACTAAGGAATCGTGACGTATTCTCTTGCCAAATATTTACACTCCTTATTCTGGGAAATCTAGTTTGGGGAATATATATTAACTTTCCCAAATAGTTGTACATCCCAGTAATGACGTATTTGAAATTGTATGTTATATATTGTTTTCCAAAATGATAATTTTTTCTCTAAATAATAGGGGGTGAGGCCTTGGATATTCTTTGCCTCGTCTTATTTGTTAAAGTCTTTCTTTTCTTTGTAGGTGAAGGGATCATGGTAAGGACACGTTCCCAACGTCAATGTTATGCCACGAACGGGGGCTAGCCATAAAGGTGGCTGAACTGTGTGAATGATGTTTTTGACTGCTGACATATGATGCGGTGTTGCCTAAATAGCCATTGTAATTAGATGGTCTAAACGTAAAGGAGAGGTGTGTAGAATTGGATCGTCACTTGTGGTGTAACGTCTTCCGTGACCAGATTCTTGATGCGGAAGTTCAAGATATTACTTTAAAGGAAATCACGCAGAACAAACCTACTGAGGAGGATAAAAGAGTAACAGGTGGTGAGATAATCCCTTATGGTGAGCCCAATCATGCTAGTTGCTTTAAATGCAACTATTTCTGAAATTAATCATCCTTGGCTAGGTCGTTTTGATAATAAAAGAATTTTTAAAGCAATCATACTCTGTTATTCATAGCACTGCGTTCTATTTTTATTTATTTTTGGAGTCTTACTATTGGTTAACAATCAAATATTTCTCGAACATGAGAAATATTCACACCTTGCATTCTATTTTATATATCATGTACGCTTCATTCTTAAATTTGACAGCTGTGGTCCGTGATATCCGTTTTGTATATTTGAAATTCAAAATTTGTCTCTGTCAATGCCATGCCAAAGTATCTATAGAAAAGGGGGTACAAATCTGAGATGATAAGGTTTAGTAGACTTGTGACCTTTGTGACATATAAGTTATCTTGGAAAAGAGGAAGAAAACATTATTTTAATGACGGGTTTAAAAAGAGGTAATGATTGACATGGTTTATTTTCTCAAGAGAGAGGATGGTAATGAGTGGCGGAGGGAAAATGGCACCTCCTTTCAAAAATTGAGAGTCGCTGGCACGTGTTGCAATGAGCCATTAATTTCCTTGAGAGAGAGTATAAAGTTTTGTCTCTCTCCCAAAGGGCTTCTCTACTATTTTAGAGAGAGAAATTGTTGTTGAGAAACAAAATTCTAGAGAGAGAAAACTTTAAAACTCTGTGATACAACCCGTTGCTAAGATTTTAGGGAAAACTTTCCTGAAGATTGTGGTTCTTCTATTTCAGGTTGGCATCCTGTACTTTTGTGTTTCTGTGATTCCAGTTGGTGTGATGCTTTTGAGTATTCAAATTCTTTGTTTGTTGTCATGATTTTAGGGATTTGGGGTAGGGGTAAATATGGGTAAAAATGTGTAAACTTTCCCCCTAAAAATGGTGTAATTTCTTTTTGATTTTAATTGTATTAATTTGGGCAAAAGAATTTCTATTTGAAAATTTTGAGAAGAACACCAGGGTTTGTTATTCAGAGTAGCTGTAGAATTTTAGGATTGTCATGATAGTAGTGAAGGCACCGGCCTAAATTTAAAAATGAACCATATGTCGATGAGACAAGGGTAACAAGAAAAAAAATAGTTTTTAACAATTGATTACTTCTTTTCTTTGTAGGTCCAATATGCATATTAAAAATCTAGTTCTTAGTAGTAAATTCATATTTAAATCAAGTTTGAAAGAAATGTCTGCGTCTGGTCAAGATGATGAATTTGAAAATACAGAAGATGAAGTTATAGATAGTCGAGAAAGACCAATAGAGGTCACTCCTCTGCAGCTTGCGCTTTTACAGGTCGAGCCTGAGGTTTTAGAGGTAGGAGAAAATGTAGGATCATTGATAAAAATATGTGTATTTTCAGAAAGAATAGATATTGGGAGAGAATTTTTTAAGTATAAAAAGATGTTTAAAGGGACATGGGGAAAGTATATTGGGAACGAAAGCTTATTTTTGAGGAAATTTACTCCAAAGACAAGTCTGAAGATGTGTTATCAAGTTGCTGACCTGGAACAGGTTAGAAAGGATAGGAAATTGCCAGATGGTATCTCCTTAGAGTACTATATCGGCCCGGTACAGTTTGGTTCACGTGATGGATTCTTGTTTTATACTAATAAGCTCGTGTATGATCTTAAAATTCCTATATTAAACTTCCAAAAGGGAGTCATGAATTTGTTAAAGTGCCGCCCAACCCAACTAAATGGTAATGTGTAGAAGATGATAAAGGTTTGTGAGGCCTTGAATGAGAGGTGGAGGGCTAACGAGGTTGAGAGGAAATTTGTGGCTTCGAGCGTCTTGAAATATTATAAAATCAAAAATCAAAAAGCCAGTCAAAGTTGTTATCTGTATAGGGACTCTTCGAGGCCAAAAAATTTCGATTTTGATTATGCTGGTCGAACTTGGAACGATAATCTGGTTCGAGTTAGAGGGAACTGTATACAGTTTCCAGATGAACCAGTGCTCGAGCTAGAATTTATGTATTTAAACCCGAGTAAGTGCTTATCACAATAATTTGGTAAATTGAAGTCGTAGATGTTCGTGTTTCTTATCTTTATATTGTTTTCTTGTTGTTTCTCCCTGTAGGTCCTCAAACAACTACTACTCTCGACGATACGGGTCTCTTCGATCATGTTGGTCGAGAAAAGAATATGTTGAAAGAAGTTCTTACTGACCTGAAATCCAAAGGGATAATAGGTTTCATTTTGAAATCCTAAAAATTCTATGAGCAAACCAAAGGTGAGCTATGGCTGATAAGGATGAGAACCAAAACAAAAAAAGTTCTTCTTCCATGACTGGGAGTGGCCTCGAGCTTCCAGCTACTACCTTCTCAGCCTCATATCCCTTCTCATAAGTCATCTGGTATGACTCAAAAACTTCATCGGGTGAAGAAGGCTTCATGTGTTTAAGAAGGCGATTAAACCAGTCAATGATGACGTAACCCCGCCGACCACTAGAGTTTTTAAAGTTGTTATCCCGCAACGGATAAAAAGTGTCAAGCTAATGATGATGAAGAAGGCGAGGAAGATCATGTTCCTCTTGCTAGTTGCAAGGCCCATCAGGTCGAAGGGAGCAATCAAACTCGTTTGGTTGTTGTGATTGAGTGCAGGGATGATGAAAAGTATTGCTATGAGCTTGCCTTGTCAGTCCCAAAGAAGCTCGAGGATATATTCCAAAAGCAAGCTGTGAAGGTAAATCTTTTCCTCCTTAGCTTTTTTTTTTTTTTTTCTAGTATGTCTTCTAAATTGTGCAGCACTGGCAGTTGACCATGTTGATAAATGGTACTTCTCGGGGTTTGTTAAAAGGAAAAAGTGATCAATTCGAGCTATTATAGAAGGTTGAGACCCAATCCTTAATTGAACTTGTCCTGAAGAAGGAAAATGAGGATTTGAAGTCTCGGCTGAATAATCTGATTGCGGAGGCTGAGAAAGAGAAAGAAAAAGTTGTGAAGATGGTGAGGGCGGCCGTGTGGTTGGAGTTACAAAGCCAGGTGATCGAGCCCAAAAAAATATGGAGAAAACGGTTGATACGATTAAGGTAGGGTGAAACAATCTGATCCAATCTTATTATTATTTTGGGCTTTCTTAAAGCGATATTGCTCCCGACATGGCTGGTCGATATCAGGAAATTATTTTCTCGCCCGAGGTCTAGGAAGAAAATGCCGAAGTGGATGAAGATCAATCAGACCCTCGTACTTCTATTGGAGATTTCATGAACGTTCAACCTATAAATGTTCTTAGCGATGGTGGTAAAGCTCTTGCAGTAGCTTCAGAGAAAGTGTTACCTAGAGAGGTAGAGACCGCGAAGGGTCGTTAAGCTTGTACCATATGTTCTTTTGAAAGCTTTCTTTTTTGTCTAGTGTTGATTATAGAGTTGTTATTACTTATTTTGGGAAACTGTGGCTGTCGGATAATTTTAAAAGAAATGAATAGATTTTAAGGAAGTAAATAATGTAAAGTTTATTATTTTTATAGGACATAAAGGAGTTGAGGACAAGTGTAGATAGTATGCTGAGAGTATTGAACCGAGCTAGAAATATCTTGAGTCGCGCTCATAAGGTAATAACTCAATTTGAATATCAAATAAGGTATCATAAATCTCTGTTAGAAAAACATCGGAAAAAGTTATGTAATACCAGTTTAAGTTTGCCAAAGCTAAAATAAAGAAGAACGAAGTTGTTAGGAAGGATCACGATAGGTTAAATAAACCCAAAAATAGTTGAAAGAGCTCTCTCTGAACGATAAATGTGTTAAGGCATTGCTAACGTTAACGCTTAATTTTGAGGCGAAAATTGATAGCAAAAGGGTCTTAAAAGATACGTACATACAAATATTATAGGAAAGGGGAGTTGGACCTGATCCAACTCGAATACAATCCTTGGCCATTACGGTTAGGAGTCATCATTGCCTAACAGCTAAAGAGTGTTCTGCTCAAGCTGGTGTATTTGTAATATATATATATATATATATGATACTTAATTACGAATGCTTAGATGTTGAATGTATTCGATCTATCTGTAGGGTCATCATCAATTTTTGAGAATCCCATTTTATAACATAAGTAAAGAAAGTAGGCGAGTGCAAGAAGAAATTTAAAGCGAACTGAGAATGAGGCAAGAGACTATTAAACATTATATTGAACTCAATATTCAACTCAGAGTGCGAATTGCTAATGGGATATTACAGGGAAAATATGAGGAAGCAAAATGGAAAGACGTCGAGGAAAAGTAGAAATAAACTCGCGAGGATTTAAAGAAAGCACATGAGCAGATGAAGGATCTTAGCTATCCAAATGCAGAGAAGATTTCTACTAAAGATCCTCACGAGCTGCATATAAAAGCAGTTATTGCTTTTTATGGTAGTTAACTAGAAAGGGTTGAGAGTGAATTTCAAAAATATGTGACAGATGTTGGGAAGGATTATGATTTTGACATTGTAAAAGTAGAATATCTGTACTTTTTGCAAGTGAATAAAAGGGGCAAATTGGTTTGCGATGAGGAATAAACTCCCATATTTATGAAGAAGTCGGTGAATGATAATGAGGTCAAAAACCTCATACCCCGTTTCTCATGAGTACGACGTGAAGATGATGTTGTAGTTTTTCATCATCTAGTGGATACTGCTCCTGGTTACGTCGCTAATGTAATGGCCTAATTTTGTAAGCTCAAAAATGGCTCGGAATTAGCTCTTACACCTTTGTTCTTGTGACAAAAACTAAAGTAAAGTATGAAATGACATAAGTGATTTAGCATGGAAAACCTCTTAATAGATAAAAATCTATGACCTCAGGTTAAGGGTTTTAGTAATATTGATTTTTATTGCTTGAGGCTGATATCTTATTACAAGTGATCTCTCGAACTAGAAATACTTAATCTTGTAAATAAGAATTTTGGTGTTTGAGAATCTAAAATATATGATTTTCTTGGTGATTTCTCGTATATTTTTCTGGACCTTGTCTCTTCTGGAACTATTTCTTTATATATGCCCTCTCCGCAGTTTTTTATCGTGCTGAAGCACATTCTTTGAATAACATGGTAAGTGGTACTTGACTGAGTAACTATTAAGTTTGTGAGAGACAGTTATCTTTAATTTGTTCATATTTTTTTATTGTGCTCGACCCACGTTCATTATCAGTTCGTGGTGTAGGTGTCAATACTGACTGTTTATATCATATGAAAATTGCGTGAGTCTGATATGGAGGTAGTTCAAATTGAAAATAGTTTGAATTGGGTTAGATCGAGGGATGGGGCTTTACAATCGCCCCCGCACAACTGAAGTCACAAGTGGCTTTGGCTGACAAAGAATTTTTGGCTATATGGGTTTTGGAAGTTGAAATGAATGGATGTATTAATGTGGATTTGGCTGTATGAAAAATGTCTATATTTTTATAGGGGAATGTTTGTGTATTGAATGATGATGGGAATATTGATGTGCGCGACGCTTGGGGTTTTGAATTTTTTTTCTATTTTGAATGATGACGCTTGGGAAATGTACATGTACATTAAATATTAGGGTTTTATAAATAGTACCAGTACCAAGGATTCTAGCAAAGTACGTTGTTTGTTACTAAATTATCTGGAAGTCTAGATTGACAATGGTGAAGACCTGGAGAATAGTTTACGAAGAGAGAGTTTCTGCTGAGATACAGAAGTTTAAGTTGAGATATTTCGGTGATCAGTCCTTGAAGATGCCTACCCCTATTTCCGTTCTACCAACATATCAGGGTATATAACGTAGTTGAAGCTGAAAAAGATTTTTACTGTATTTAGAGATTTTATTACGATGTCTTAACAGGTGAGCAAAGCTGGAGGTGTCTCCGTTTCCTTGCGTAGGACAAGGTTGAGGAGACAGATGTGGGGGATGGTGTAATTGCGGGGTAGTTTTACCGGTATCTTGCGTAGGATTGGATTTTAAGTTCAGGCCCTCTTCATCTCTACTAACTCTTTAATGGTGGTGGTTATAGAGGAGGTGACGGTGGTAGTGGAGAAGGGAGATAGAGATTGGAAGTCTGTTTTTGCACCATCATCATTTTTTGGCTCTATGAAGACCTTCTTTTTGAAGAGTTGGTTCAAGCACTGACTCTTTCTTCTTTCAGGTCTAGACTTCCTCTAAACCCAGTTTTTGGTCAGAGTAGTATGATGTGAAGGGAGAATGACATCTGGTAATTTCTAATACCTGCTTTGCTTCAGAAGATTCTTGGAGTGAAACATTACTGAATTGAGATGAACTGAAGGATTTGTTGTTTCAGAGTACCTGAAAGACTTGTTATCTGTAAAGTACCTATAATTTATATTCGAGCATAATAAAAATTGGTTATTCAAACTCTGTATTGATATATAAAATAACTCTTACGATTGAAATCGAGTTATAAGTAATTTAAGGATTTACGAATAATGGCGATGAGCGCGTAATTATGACATTTTTAATATACCCAAACATGTATTTTAGTCCTCCATTATATTTAATTTTGGGTACTTATGTACGTTTGTTTGATTGCAGCTATTGGAGATGTATATTAGAAATCGAGCTCTTAAAGTCAAGTAAAAGTGTCTCCAATAGTTCATAACACAAAAATTTAAATGCACAATTTATTTGGTCTCAAGATTGAAGAAATATATACCCAAATATTCTTGGAGAATAAGATCAAAGAATATATTGCATCCAAGATCTTAGAAAATATTTTATATTAAAGATATATGCAAGAGTTTCCATGAAGAAAGATCTTTATATCACTTAAGGGAATTATATGCAAGAATCTTAGGAGATTGGTTATAAAATTAGAAGATATTATTGTGAAAATATTCTTTACAATTTAATATAAAGTTTCTAAATTTGGGTTTCTTCTCCTATAAAAGGAACCCTTCCCCATTGTAATTGGGCATCTCATATTAGAACAAGCTTAGAAGAAATAAAGTCTTAGTTTTATTTAATTGTCTCTCTCTATTTTATTTTCCTTTGTAAATAATTAGTTGTTAATGCGATGAAGTCCGAGATGAACGGCTGAACTCCTAGCTAAGGCTAGGATGAGGCTTCTTCTTAGATGAGCAATAGTTGGTATTAATTAGGTTCTAATTACTTTTCTCTTAGTACTTCATGATTGATAAATTAGTGCATTATATCGAAGGCTTGACCATAGCTTCGGTTTGGTGTAAGATAACTTCGGATATAAATAAGTGCTACTAATCATAGATTTGATTTGGAGATCTAAACAAGAGAAAATATTAGAGAACTCACTCAAGCCTAGTTATGGTTGAGTTAATAATTCTCTAAGACGCTCTTCACCATCACTTAAAAGCATAACCACTAAATGCTTGGCCATAAATTTAGTAGTTTATTTTACAACATCGCATGTGTCCTAATAAGAACATATGATGGGTGGAGATATTAAGATCTACTTGTATATCGATTAGTACTTTGAAAGGAAGAGGCCAAGTCCAAACCTTAGTTCTCTCTAATTAAGTTTTATAATTAGTTTTTACTTATTCTTCTTAGATTTATCTCTTATAAAACCGTAATTCGGTCTAGAAAGTATTTATTTTCCCAAACCTCTATGTGGATTTGATCATACTCATCCGTACTACAATTCGACAACCGTACTTTAAGCGGGTATTTGCTAGAGGCCATGAAAACCTCTTATCAAATGGCTAAAATGTAATATACAAGATTGGACCTATAAAGTATATTATAGCAATTGAGTTATAAGTATGTGTTTGTAACATAAAAGATGTGTATAAATTTGTTTTCAAACTAAATAACTTAGAATTATTGGAAGATAACGGCAGAAGACTTAAAATATATAGAAATTAGAAATTCGAGCTCAAGGAAGTCGCTCTAAAATATTGGATTTGGAAAAAATAAGTTTGAGATGGAGTAAGCCGAATTCACTGAGGTCGATAAGGATAGATAAGTTCAATTAATTTTACTCAGGATACTAGAGTTTTTTGTTGTAAAAGAACAAAATATAAATACGAATTGAGGGGGATTTGAAGTAATCTAGAAAACTGTAAATAGGGGAAATGATCTTTAAACAGGTGGAAGAAAACATAAATGGTGTGGACTCGATCTGAGAGAATTCGTTATGCTGCTAAGGGACGGTTGGCGATAAAGATAATAGAAGTGCGGGATCAGATTTTTGGCTTGTTAGATTATGATGCTCACTTTCCTGTGACTGAGTTTAAGTTTGAAGGGTTAGACTGGATAGAACTTGAGTTAGGACGTCGCTTTTACGAAGAGCTATTCTGGGAAGATGTGAGGATTGTTGGAGGCAAACTGATCAGGTGTGGCTTCCCAAGACATCAAGAATATTTCAGGTATAATTATATGTGAGAAATTGAATTGTATGAGGTCGAATAACTATCAAAGAAATGTAATAAGAAGGGAGTTTGAATATGTCTTCTTTTATTGCAAATGTTGTTTGTGACTGTTGTGAAAAATGAATTTGAATTTTGAATTGTGAGAGCTTTGGAAATGAGGTCAGCATTTCTAAAAGTAGTAAAAGCTAGAATAGAAAAGACAGGTAGCTTTTGATTTTATTTCTGGTGTAATTGCTTGCAAAGTTCTATTGCGTGTAAGTGCTGAGTTATCATGAGTATGGATAAGTCAGAGAGAGATTTGGGTAAGAGAGATAAAAATATATTAAAATATAGGACTGGGGGAAATAATTAGAAGGTATTTTCACCGAAAAGGTATAAGACGTCTGACGTTAATTATGGAAGGGACGCCTCAGATCCAAAACCGAGGGAGGCTCATGCAAGGCCCAATAACTGTCAGCAGTTAAAGAGAAAAAATATAAATAATGCTTAATTTTCTTTATTCAAATGTTTATCAACTTCAAAAAAATTAAAGAACAGTGAGAGAAGAAAGAGAAAAAATAATAGAGAATTTTGTGAGAAATTAATCGAGAGTGATCAATAATCAAAGCGAGAGAGAGTTGCAGAGACTGAGTCACGAAGGTGGTTTATATAGTTGCATTGTGAGGGAAGAATATGCAATTGTGTCATATTTATACTCCGACATGGAAGGTTAGTAGACGATTTGTGATACTATGAATATGTTTCTTTTGAAAGTTTATTATTTTTTGTGGTATTCAAATCTTAAAATTACTTTTTATAGCAACTTTATAAAAATCCGTTAGATATAGTTGTAAAAAGATATTTGAATGATATGCGTATCTGTGTATATGTACAAGATAATGATAGAATACCTAGACCTGTATGTAGGTCAAACGTGAGGAGTTTTGTATAGAATCAAATCTCATATGTAGAGTTACAGTTGATATAGAGATTTCACCTATTCTGGTGGCCTTGACCTCTGTTCATTCGGCAGAGTCTTATAGTATAGTATCCGATAGGGAGGACGGACTATAAGTTGTTCAATTTCTAGATTTTCCTACAAAATTGGTATCATATTCTCCAAACTCTGATGTGTTTAGAGAGTTTTGTAAAGCCAAAGCTCTTATAGGGGGAAGATGGGGCAATTTCGTAAAATATGCGGATAGGCTGTTTAGTAGTTGTATGGTAGGATCTGAGGAGGAACATTTCTTTTTGCTAGCTAATTTAGAAAAGGAGAAATTATATAGGTGGTAAGACGAATTAATCTCCTTGGAGTATTATGATAGAAATGCCCAGGGCGACCTGGAAGATGGTTTTTTGTGTTACCTATCTCAATTGGAGTACAGGTTGGGTCTGCCCCTTTAGTAATCTTGTGAAAGAGATTATGAATTGGGGCATGTCCTGTTCAGCTGAACGGGAACATCTGGGAGGTAATAAATGTCTGTGAGTTTTTTAATAAGTTGTGGTAGGAGGATGAGGTTGGGAGGAAGATATCTCCTGAAGACGTCTTACAATTTTATGGTGTGATAAACTATTCTGCAAGTGGAGAGGCATATTTTTTTGCGAGTTCAACTCGACCTCTTTTCTTCGATTTAAATTTGGCAGGTCGAATGTGGAATAAAAATGTGATATTCGTGAAGGGTGTTGCCTTCAGGGAGATGATAAAGAACCCATAGAACTTCTGTGCAGAACTGTAAAGCAAAGTAAATATAATAACGCATAATATTAAAATGTTGAAATTGAATGTTATTCTGTTGTTGATAATGTGTTGTTCTTTTACAGGTCCTTCATCGAAGGTAAAGAAGAAGAAGTCCATGTTAGATATTGTTGCTCAAGAAGGGGTCGAGCTTGAGGCTGTGCTACAAAAAACTTGGCATTAGTAGAAAGAAACTAGCTAATAACAGGTCTGAGAAAATTTGTAACAAGGCTAATGACTGATGTTGGTGGCAACAAGAAGAGGAGAGCCAGTGGAGAGAGACGAGTGGTTTTGCCAAAGGCCTCTGGAGGGGATTTTCTAAAAGTGCCAGAGTTTAAAATGTCAAGCAAGTTAGCTCGGGCGCTTCAAAAGAAGAGGATGCTGAAGCGTGGCTCGACCTCCGATACCACGGAGAGTAGTGAGGTTGAGGGAGAGATGAAGAAGAGAAGGGTAGTTCGTTCTTCTAAACTGATTGAGGCGAAGGTCACAAAAAATTGACCTGGTGAGGAAGACGAGTTAAAAATGGTAAAGGAAAAGAAGAGGCTTGTAGCTTGCAATAATGAGGAGGAGATGAGCAAAATGGTAAGTTTGATGATTAGAATAATTTTTAAATTTTGTTTTGTTGTTCGAGCTAAAAAATATGGTCGATGATTGTGTTGTTTTTGTAAGCTGCTCATTTTATAAAGGAGATTTGCCCCGGGATGGAGGAGGAGAAAGCTGAGCTCGATAAGGGGAAGGCTGAGATCGAGAAAAAGGTAGCTCATTTGAAAACTAATTTGGCTTGAAAGGGGAAGCGACTGGACTCTGTAAAGGCTGCGCAAGAGGAGGAAATAAGCGACCTGGCAGCGGAAGCGGGACAAAATCTGGAGGTGGTGGTAATCCAGTGTGATAGGCTTGGGCGCCACCTTCTAAAAATGGGGTACTCAAAAACTAAGGTGAATGACATTATGGAGGATACCTATGTTGAAGAGAAGGAGGTTGATGATGATGGAGTTAGCGTTGTGAGAAGGTTGAATGGAGTTTCTCCCCAGACTGTGGAAGAGAACGAAGAGGATGATGACGTCAACCCAGAGAATGTGAATGAGAAGGTAAAGTAAAATTGTTAACTATTTGGTTATGTGATTATGAGGGGTTTGTGAATTGTAACTGTATGGATCAATGTAGGATAAATTTTTGTAGGCTAAGTTATGTTTGAAAACCTTGTTTGTAGGATCGTAAGGATATGCGCCTCAGAATTAAAGAATTTGATAATGAGCTTACTAAGGAGAAAGACGTCTCAGCGTCCCTGTTGACTTTGTAAGCGGTGCTACAAGTTAGAAAAGAGCAAGAAATATTTGACTTGTATACGTAATTACTCTAGAGCTACAAAGTAAAAATTAGAGCGTAGAAACAGACCAAAACTTGCTAACAGTTTTGGGGCAATGGTACTTAATTGTATATAGATAATATCAAAATGTTGAAAAAGTTAAAATATAGAGAATGTGTACCTTAGAATTGGAAGTATATGTTATTGTTCATCGAATTGGGATCATACGTCGACCTTAAGTTTAGAAGCAGTTTCACATAGTAGATGTCAAAAAATAGAAATTTTAAATAAGATGTGTCACGCCCCAAAATACAGTAATCGGTAGCTTGACCAACTACTAGATTCTAAGTAGTACAGGTCGGGGAATCCAAAGATTCTACCCTACAAATAGCCAAGCCGTAGACAAATTTTGGCTCGGCTATTCACATATAGCAATAATCATCAGAGTAAAGAAATAACAATAACAACATAACGCGGAAGTAAAAGATATATATATACACATCAGTCGAAAATGTAATACAATATCTCGAATTAAACTCAGTGACATATGCTGAGAACACCTACCGAAATCTAGAACTAAAGGAAATCTATAGCGGTAAAATCTGTCTTTGAACTGGCTAACCACGGCAGTCCAAGCTACTCAACCTCTGAAATGGTTATAAAATGAGAGTGAGCAAACCACGACTCACTAAACCCAACAGAACTAAATATCCTACTAATAACCTGTACTAGAAATAGAGGTAGAGATGAATGTAATAAAGAAACAAGTTTACACAAGTCTAATAATATATATTAGATGACTACAATGGATAAAAAATTGATAAGGGGGTGGAGAATAGAGTCAAGAATATGAGAGGAGGGAGATGCGATGATAAGGGAATATGCAATACCATGACATGGCGTGATGACTACGATAATCCCATACTTATCCTAGGTGCGGTGTGACGTGATACTATAAAATCGATACCCGTAATTCCTAAGTAGTAGGTTGATCAACCGCTAACGTCTAATTTTTTTTTTCTAAAAGAGATCAGTAAGGGGACACACAAGTACGATTTGGTTAAGCTCGACCAAGCTAAGGATAGATCTCACTTGATCAAAGTGGCAATGGGAGTTTCCAAACCAACAGAGTAATAGTCCGCATCATTTCAAGGAATTTCAACCTTAACGTGGATAAGTTAGGATCACCATGACTCTGTCTCATACCATTCCACACTCCTGAGTGGTTGAATTAGGTATGATAGTGCCATTCCCAATCTCACAAAATCTTTTAACCCGTTCTTAGGACTCCTTGGATCTTATCGGAGGTTAACCGAAGCGGAGTGTTCGTGTATCCAATCTTAATAAGTTTTGAAAGATATTATTATAAGTTATTAAGATGCAACAGGTGCACAAGAAAACAACACAGCTGCCGCTCATACAGCATCACAATCTGGATGATTATGGACTTGGTTGAACCAACTAAGCATAGCCGATACCGCAACCTAACCGTCACTACATCCAACACATCAATCTCTTAAGGCTGGAAGGGGAATTCAGAGGCAAAACCACGAGAACGCTAACCCAACCACAACTGGATCAATACGAACCATAAACCAAGCTCCCGAATAATTAGCAAGCCTAAACTACAGGTTAACAATATGAACCAAATAATTCCAAGGTTAAATTATAGTTTAATTACATAGCATCTCTAAGTTCAATTTAACACTCTAAAATAATTCCCAGAAACTAGTCTAAAAACTTAGTAATGAGGGAATAAAACTCGCCTGATAATAATTCAAGTCCGGCAGAAAACAAACTCAGAATACTGAACCTAGGATCGACGAAGAGGCAATCAGAATAACGAATAAGCTATCACAACCAATAACAACAACAAGCAAACAATCAATTTAAGAAAACGACAACAAAACCTAAACCCTTGAATTAACCTTACGCCGAATCGAGAGAAAAGAACGGAAAGGGAATCGAGAATAACTCACCAAGGATAGAAGTGAAGGTTGCGACGAAGATGGTGAAGAATCTGCGAGTGATGGGGAAGATTGGATCAAGAGTGTGGAGGAGAGGGAAATCGGTTAGGGAGAGGAGAGAGAGAGTGAGTTTGAGTGAAGAGAGAAAGTGAAAAAAAGAGAGCATTAAACCCAATAGGTGATCAAAGCGCGCCTCTGTTTGAATAAGAAATATTCCTATTCGAATAGAGAGAATATTCCTATTCGAACAAAGAGAAGGCCTGTTCGAATAGAAAATGTCAGCGAAGAAAGCTCAACTGTACAAGGAAGGACATATTCGAATAGAGAATTATCCTATTCGAATAAAACAGTTCAGGGGAAAAACAACTGTTCTAAGAAGGACCCTATTCGAACAGAGGGAAGTCCTATTCGGACAGAGGGAAATCTTATTCGAGCAGAGGGAAATCCAATTCGAATAACGCAACTCAGGTAAAAATCCAACTGTACCAAGAAGGATCCTATTCGAACAGGAAAAGTCTTGTTCGAATAGAACTGGTCTGTTCAGAAAAAGACCCCAGAAATCCTATAAAGGATTCATCCTGGAAAACTCCCGCTACGCCTCCACCTCAAGCAACGCCAAAACCCAAAAACATCACGACCCCCAAACCACACTAACAACAGACACACAACCACTAAATACAACCTAATTAGGAGTTCCCATAAATTACAACACCGCCCTATCGCCTGAGACCACCGGAATGTCGAAAAGGAATCTAATAGACAAAACCTACCGAAAGGAATAATGGATGCACAATGGATGAAGGAGTATATGCGGAAAATGTATGCGGACTTAACGTGGATAATTAATATGCAGACGAGAGAATGAATAGAAATATGCGGAGTATCACAACAATGAATATAATAATAGCTATAATTAGGAAATAAAAATCAGGGTCATTACAAGATGTATGTATGGAGTGAATGTCCTGAATTAAACTTGATGTATTGCATTAGTGATGTGTTGGTCAAATTGGAGTCAGCTCGTTTGAGTAAAAAAGATACACGCCAATGTAAACAAGAGCTTACGACAGAGTTTGATAGAATGAGATTGGGAAATGAAGATTGGGAGGATCACCGCGTAAAGGTACATTTGAAGTTCGTCAAGGCATAACAAACCGTTGGCGACCTTACTCGGAAGATCGAGGAAAAGGATGCCAAAATTAGTAAAGGGCAAAAAGAGCTTGCGGAGATGAAAAAAAAGGCGGTAAAACTTAAAAGCTAGAATGATGCGCTGATGGTAAAGAATAAGGAGGCTGACATGGCTCGATACCGTATCCAGGCGTTAGAATCGTCAAAGAAGGAGTTGCGCCGTTTTGTGGCCAGTCTGATGGACCAAATGATTGGCAAAATGAACGAATAAGAGTAGACTCGAGTTGATTTAGTGAATACCAGGAGCGAACTGGAGCGATTGATGAATAAAATGACTAAGAAAGATAGTGAGCTAAAGTGAGCTCGAGATGACCTATCTAACTACACAATTATGGTAGAGCAGTTAACTACAGTTTTGCCTGCTAAAGATATAGAATTCTGGTTGGTACTAAGGATATGTGATGAGTTGAATGAGAGGGTGACACAATTGAAGACCAATTTGGCTTAGGCTAATTGGCACACCAAAAATATTGAGGCTGGAGAGCGCTCGAGGAAGAATAAAGGTAGAGCTAGGGTTTCCATTGTTCAAGGGGATGTGATTAGCCTATCAGCTCGAATCAGAAAGCCTGAGGGAAATATTGCTCAAACTCAAGGTCACGTACAAAAAGGAAATGAGCGGTTAAGGGAATGCCAAAGTAAGATGGATGATACTCATGTCAGGGAATAGGAGTTAGAGTGGGTGATCAGAGGTAAGGATATTTTGATAAAGAAAAAAGACAAATTGTTGAAGCAATTTCCTACTGGGGTAAGTGCAGGTAAAGATAAGAAGCTTGAGGAACTTTGTGCCCAGGTAGCAAGAATGAGGACGATGAACTAGGCTGAGTCAGATAAAACAAATGAGAAGGCGAAGGAACATATAATTCTTATGTCTCTCGCAGAAATTTAAATAGAATGGCATGAAGCACGGAACAAGATGCTGAAAGAGCACCTTCAAACGGCGATAACAAATTTTTCTAAGGCGGTCGTGCCCGAGGCATTACGCTCAGAGATGTTAATGGCAATGATCACTTATTTTGTTGAGGTGGTAAAAAGGCTTGAGTTTGAGATAGATACCTTGCACGACTGCTTGTCGGATAGAAGATGTATTTGTAGAGCTGATGTAGATCGAGGAAACTGTATGTACTCCATAGAATCGGAGTTAGGTTTTCGACCTACTGAACTAGTAGAGCAAGGCGGGATCACTGTGGCTATTCGAGCTCAAGAATTTATAGCTGATCATTCTCTGTTGTAGGGGAAAGCGTAGCTGACTTCCCAGCAACAGAAAAGAATCATTTATAGTGGTTGTATATATAACTTGAAAAAGTGTATGTCGCGGAGATATTGAGAGATGAAATCTAGTTTTACATTTGCTTTATCTTATGTCCGGTTGAGTTCTTTGATTGAAATCTAATATTATCTTCGTTTTAATCGCAGAGTATATATAGAGTTCGATCAAAGCTAGTTTTACCTTTGCTTTAATTGGTATAATTATTGCAGCCATATTGAGAGATGAAAGCTAATTTTACTTTTACTTTATCTTATGTCTGGCAGAGTTCTTTGATTGAAAACTTGTATTACCTTCATTTTAATTGCAGAGTATGTATAGAGTCTGGTCAAAGTTAGTTTTACCTTTGCTTTAATCAGTATAATTGTCGCAGCCATATTGAGTAAAAAAAGCTAGTTTGACCTTTGCTTTATCTTATGTCTGGAAGAGTTCTTTGAATAAAAACAAGTATTAACTTCGTTTTAATCACAGATTATGTATAGAGTTTGATCAAAGCTAGTTTAACCTTTGCTTTAACCGGTATAATTATCGCAGCCATATTGAGAGGTAAATGCTAGTTTGACATTTGCTTTATCTTATGTCTGGTAGAGTTCATTGATTGAAAACTAATATTACTTTTGCTTTAATCTATATATTGTCTACGTAAGTAGAAAGTTGTGTGGGAAAAACTTGGAAGTTTTTATTGAATAGAATAGAATGTACATTGTATAGAGATGAAAATCTCACTTTTGGAAAGGAAAAAGTGAGAATTTAAAGTAGAGTAGTGAGGGACTTAACGATAGTATCGTTTCAGTCGCCTAGTATTCCAAGGATTTGAGATATGAACTCCTACTTCGGTCATGAGATAATATAATCCCAGGCCAGTGAGACCAGTGATTAGGAAAGGACCCTCCCAATTTTCTACCAGTTTTTGGGCATGTATCTCTTTTTTGAGTTGAGGGATATCTCTGAGGATGAGATCGTCGATTTGGAAAGTACAGCTTAGGGCATGTTTGTTATACGAACTGGCTAGCATATGGTGATATCGACCTAGGTTGGCAATATTGCGCTCCCTAGTCTCATCAATCCAATTGATGTTGCAGGCCAATTTAAACTCATTCTCTTCGTCAGTTAGCTCGTGATCTCTGACTAGATGATGATATTATATTAGAATGACGACTTCGGTGCCATAGGCAAGGAAGAATGGGGTATACTCGGTTGATTGACATTGAGCAGTACGGTATGCCCATAAGACATGAGGAATCTCTCGTACCCAGTTTCCTTTTTCTGTGAGTGAAGCCTTTTCTTGAGTCCATCCACGATGGTTTTGTTGGTGATTTCGGCTTGGCCATTGCTTTAAGGGTAGTAGGGATTGGATGGTAAGTGGATTATGTTGTGTTTGTTGAGGAAAGCTACGATTTTTTCTCCAATGAATTATGGCCCATTATTAATAAGAATTAGGTGGGGGCATCCATATCGAGTAATGATATGTTCCCAGATAAAAGAGATGGCATCATCTTTTCTAGTTTGACAGAGTGAAACTGCTTCTACCCATTTTGTAAAATAATTTGTAGCTACAAGTAGGTATCTGTAGTTACCTAGAAAATTAGAAAATTTACAGACCAGATCGAGCACCCATCTTTTAAATGGCCAAAACACCTTGCATGCATGTAGTTCGAGTGCAGAAGTACAGATCATTTGTCCAAGTTATTGACATGTATCAAATTTACGTGAGTACTCTTCTACTTGCTTGCGCATGCCTGGCCAGAATACTCCTTGTGTAATGGCTCAGTTAGCGAGTGATCGATCTGCGACATGGGAGCCATAAGTCCCATCATGTAAATTGCAGAGTATCCCATCTGCTTTATTTTTGGAGAGGCACTTAGGGTAAGGCACCGTGACTGAACGACGATATAAAAAACTATTTTGATTTATGCAGTGCTTTGAGATTTAGATCAGCTGTCGGTACATTTTTGGATCTGCTTAAAGGGGTCATTTGCATTCGTTGTCGGTGCCAAGGTAGGCAAGGAAGGGCTTTTGCAAATTGTCGTCCTTCTCTTTATCACCCCTAGTGTTGATCGTGCATACAGAAATGCGATTAATGCTGAGGGGTTGATATCACTTCAATCAAGAGATATCCAGCTTCTGTACCTAAGACCCTGGCTAGATAAGCCAAGGAATCGGCATGTCTGTTTTCACCTTGAGGAAGATAATCGAGAGTTGCTTTCACAAACTGGCTTATTCTATCTGTAGCGAGGGTAGCTTATTCAATCATCTTGCCATTCTTCTTGTATTGCTCAGAGTAATGGTGGACGATGAGTAGAGAATCTGTGTAGACTGAGAGTTCTGAGATGCTGAGCTCAAGTGCGAGGTTGAGTCCATGAATGAGAGCTTCGTATTTGGTGACATTGTTAGAGGCATCAAAATCCAAGCGGATTGATTTCTCAATTCTGTCGTTGGAAGGGGCAATAAGTATAATTCTAATTCCTTACCCTGCGGGTCTTGCTGAACCATCTGTAAGAAGTCTCCAGCCATTTCTTGTAATCCATTTAACTCGCTCGTCTAATGCTTTGGTGGGTGGATCTTTTGTAATTTCTTCTACATGGTCAGGATTGTAATCCTCCTACTCGGGATCTTTCAATAGAAAATCTATGAAAAAATCGGCAACGGCCTGACCCTTTTCTGAATGTCATTGTTCAAACTTGATATCATGTTTTTCCAAAATGACTAACCATTGTTGCACTCTCCTGGATTTTTCTTTCTTGGACAAAACTTTTCGGATGGGGTAGTTTGTCAAGACTTTGACTGAATGAGCTCAGAAGTAGTGCTTAAATTTCTGTGAAGTATAAACAAAAGTTATAAGGAGTCTTTCTATTTCAGAATATCTCGTTTACACAAGAGTAAGGGTTTTACTGATGAAGTAGACTGGCTTCTCAATTTTCCCTTCAAGTCAAATGAGAACCGAGCTGATATAGGTATTTGTAACTGCTATGTAGATGATCAATTCTTCAGTATCTACTGGGGTACTCATTATGGGCGACTTCCCCAAATAGGCTTTGAGATCCTAAAAAGTTGCCTCGCATTCTAATGTCCATTCGATCTCTGTATTGGGCTAAACTTTTCCTCGTTTGGTATAACCGCAGAGTTGTAAGAAAAGCCAACGACAGTAATATGAAGATTTTGAAACGAATCGGCTGATAGCGGTAATTTTGCCAAAAAGCTTTTGTACGTCTTTCATCATCTTTAGAGATAACATGTTGAGGAGAGCTTGAATCTGATATGGATCGGCTTCAATCCCTTTCTTGCTGATGAGATGGCCGAGGAATCAACCTGAATGTACTCTGAATTGATACTTAACAAAATTGAGTTGCATCCTATAAGATCGAAGAATGTTGAATATTGTGTTGAGATCTGTGATATAGTTGATTGACTGTATGCTTTTGCACAAGAGATCATCAATGTAGACTTCCACGATTATCCCAAGATGTGCTTTGAACATAGTAGTCATCAACCGTTGATAAGTCGTACCTGCATTTTTGAGTTCGAATAAAATGACTTTGTAGCAATAAAGTCCTCTTTCAATTATAAAAGTGGTATTTTCTTGATCTTCTTCCAAGAGTGGAATCTGATTAAATCCAGAAGCAACATCCATCATAGATAGAAGTTTAAGACCTCCTGTGGAATCAAGAATTTGATGGATGTTGGGAAGTGGGAAACTGCCATGTTGAGTGTGTTTGTTTAGATATGTAAAATTTATACAAACTTGGACTTTTCCATTCTTCTTTGGGACAGCGACAAAGTTGGATATCCAATCAGGATACTTGGCTTATCGAATGAATCCCACATTGATCAATTTCTTAATCTTCATGTTAACTTTATTTTGAAGATAAGGTGATAGTCGTCGTTATTTCTGTTTGATCACTGTGGCGTTGATGTTGATGGTCAATTTGTAACATGCCTTGGCCGAATCGACCCTAGGCTTCTTTTCAAAAGTCCAATAAAAAATATCTCAATTTAGTCGTAAGTATTAAATGAAAGCATCCTTATCATGCTGGACCAGCTTGGTACCGATAAAAATACCTCTACTGGGTCCATCAATATTGATATATTCTGTAGGTTCTTCTGTTGAAGGTTGATAATCAAGGTGATCAGCTTTCTGTAATTGCTATGCAGCATAACTGTCTGAGGTATCTAGAATGGCCGAGATGGTATTTTTATAAGCTCGAGAAAGCTTTTGACTACCCTTGATTTCATAGATACCATCATTGTGCTTGAAGTGGAGTGCTTGACGATATGTGGAAGCGATTGCTTCCATGTTGTGAATCCAGCAGCGGCCTATAATCTCGAGATAACAAGATTTAGCATTGATGACATAGAAAACGGCGTCGATGGTGACTGGTCCTACGGTAATAGGTAAGATAATCTTGCCTACTCGCTCTTCTTTAAAACCATTGAATCCACTGATATCGGTATTTCTTGGAATAACTTAATCGGCCAATCCCATTTAGTCGATTATGCTCTGAAAGAGAATCTAAATACCGCTTCCAGTATCGATCATCATTGTATGCATGACAAACTTTTTTATCTTGAGAATTATGACTAATGCATCATAATGTAGAAATTTTACATGACTAATGTCACAATCATTGAATGAGATCCAAAGTCGACAATTGCTGGACCTAGGTAGAAGTTTGGCTTCTTTATCTTGAGGTGTTAGATTGCAGTATTCTGACAGTCTCATATGCTTGAATTGGCAAGTTGTTTATCTGATGAATTTCGATTATGTTTCTAGGGTACATATGGCTGAGATGTTTCTCCTCAGCTTGATCTTCGACCAGGACGACTTTGACCTGTTTCTTATAGTTGCCATCCTTGTATGATTTTAGGTCGATAATGTATTCGAACATCCGTCCTACCCTGAAAATGAATTCCTGCAACCCTGTAAAGCATAACAGTTGCTAGAAGAATGATGATTTACCTTGTGATGCATGCAGTACGGGTGACTCTCGATTGGTTCCAATGGCTGAGAGGGATGGAATAACTTATCCTTAGAGAAGATTGGAAAATTACGGAGATTCGAACATTCATTTTCGGGAGGATCGGTTTAGGTAATGTTCTGCCTTTCCCTTTTGATCACCCTGATCCTCCTTCGGTTCATTACTACAACCTACAGATGGACCTTTCGTGGTTAGGACAGATTTAGTAAATTTATGCCTTTCGAACATCATCCTTTCCAGGTCGACATAACTATTGACCTTGGTGATCATATCCTCCAAGGTCGCAGGTTTGTTGAGGAAAAGGTGCTCTTTGGCCTTGCAGTCAAGCTAAAATGCGTTGGTGAAAGCAATAACAATTGTTTTCAAATCAAAATTGTCTACTTTACGCGCGGGCTTCATAAACTTCTTTACAAAAGCCTCGAGCTTCTCTCCGTATGATTGTTTAAGACTAATAAGAGAATATAAATTCTCTTTTTTGTCTCTGTTGCGAGCATACGTCTTGATAAATTATTTCTGCAGTTGATCGAATGTGAGTATGAAATCTTCAGGTAAAGAGTGGAACCACCGTAGTGGTTTTTCCTGTTGTTGTAAACAAATGATAGAGGATGTGGTTAAGATTGGAAAACAACCCCAATGAATTACGGTATTGTTGAATGTGCTCCTTTGGATCGGTGTCCTTGTATTTACCAATTTTTGGATTATTGAAACCTTTCGGTATTTTTATATCGAATAGTTCTTTGGCTATCGGACTTTCTAGTAACTTGGTAAGGTTGTTTGTAGTACTCCAGAACTTGTGCTTCGATCAACTCCTTGATGCGCGGATCCATATGCTCTTGCATGACATAATGACGTGTCGGTTGAGTGGTTTGACGAGGAGATTAAGGATTATGAGTACCGGTACCCCACTCAAATGATCATATACTAGAATTCGAGGTTGAGTTCGCTATTCTTCCTCCTGACATTTGGAAAATTAGTGACCTTTACAAATTTCGGACAGAACTTCACCACCCAAATGAATGGAAGGTTGATGTTCGTGCTAAATATTTATGGAAATAGCTTTGTTGGTGGCTCCTCGAGGTCCTAATCTATCCCATACAAAACTAAAGGTCTCTGGCACTTGATCGAGATCTCTGGTTTGAGGAGCCTATTGAGTATTCTGCAGAGCTTGTAATACAGTCTGCATTGTTGTCATCTGGTCTTCATGTTGTTTGAACACTGCCAAATGAGATTGTCGCTCAACTTTAAGCTCCTTCACACGGAGCTCTCAGTCAAGAGTTAACTGATATTGGAGTTCATTACGTTTTTCTGTTTCGACGTAGAGATTCGCCCTTAGTTCTGTAAGTTGCTCCAGCTCAACTGAAAGATCAAGCTGGATTCCAGTTGTTGGTCGTCTGCAAGTAACCATGATTGAAATTGATAGTAGAGTGAATGCATGCCTTAAGATATCGTAGAAATATCTTTTTTCCATAGACGGTGCCAAATCTAATGGCCTAAGTCTGTAAGCTCAAAATGGCTCGAAATTAGCTCTTATACCAATGTTCCTGTGACAAAAACTAATGTAAAGTAAAAAATGACACAGGTGATTTAGCGTGGAAATCCTCTGAATAGGTAAAAAACCATGACCTCGGGTTGAGAGTTTTAGTAACAATGACTTTTATTGCTTAAAGCTAATATTTTATTACAACTGATCTCTCGAACTTGAAATACTTAATTTTATTAATAAGAATTTTGGTGTTTGAGAATCTTAAAAATATTATTTTTATGGTAATTTCTTGCATATTTCTCTGGTCTTTGTATCTTTTATAACTTTTTCTTTATATAGGCCTTGTCCGCAGTTCTTTATCGTGCTGAAGCACGTTCTCCGAACAATGTTGTAAGTGGCAGTTGACTGAGTAACTGTTGAGTTCGTAAAAGACAGGTATCTTTGATTTGTTCATATTTTCTTTTGTGCTCGACCCATATTTTTCATCAGTTCGTGGTGTAGGTGTCAATGTTGACTGTTTATATCACGTAAAAAATACTTGAGTCTGATATGGAGGTAGCTTGAATTGGAAATAGTTCGAATTGGGTTAGATTGAAGGATAGGTCCCTACAGCTAGTATTTCAAGAGGTGAAAAGATAACAACGACTCGTCAGGTAGTTAGGAAAGGTAGGAAGTAAAAAACATAGATCGACCAAACTATCCCATTATATGTATTCGATATATCCCACTATTTGTTGTAATTTCATAGATATGTAGAATTCTATAAATTTCCATTCATATAATAATTTTTTTAATTTTTTTTAATATGATAGACATGCACGTAGACCATTCACAAGTATTTTATTAATGAAGGTAAAACCGTACATAGAGGTGGAGAATAATTCTCACTTTTTGAATGTGAAAAATAGAACTATAAGAAACATTATTGGTAGTACGCCTTTAGCCTTCATTTATTTGAATGGTTAGGTACCCTGACTCCCTCCTCTATTATCAAGTCGTATGAGCAGATATTGGTCTTGTCGACCACAATGATGGGTCTTTCCTAGTTTTCTACAAGCTCTCGGTATTTAATTCCTTCCTGTGTTTAGGTATTTCCCTTAGGACAAGGTCTTAAATATCAAATTCTCTACTGCGAACTCTTTTGTTATATGATTTTGCTAGTAGCCGATCCTATCATCCAAGATTTGTAATTTTTTGGTCTCGTGTTTCATCGACCCAGTTCATATTCTATGCTAACTAGAACTCATTTTCCTCGTCTGTCATTTTATGATCTCGTAATGGATGATAATATTCAGTCGGGATGACAACCTCAGTCCCACAGGCTAATAAAAATAGTGTACATCCTGTAGAAACTCGCAGTGTTGAGCAATACTCCCAAAGTATGTGTGCCAATTCCTGAAACTAATTATCTTTCTTTTCTTTTAAACGTACTTTTATCCCATCAATGATCGTTTGTTGGTGATTTCTGCCTGGCCATTACCTTGTGGGTAATAGGGGTTCGAAAGAGAATGGATAATGTTGTGTCTGTTAAGGAACTCGACTACTTTTTCTCCAACAAACTATCGTCCATTATCGATCCTGATTAAGTACGGGCAACCGAACCTGGTGATAATATTCTACTATATAAACTTCATAACTTCGTCTTCCCAATTTTGACATAATAGAACCGCTTCTACCCACTTTGTAAAGTAATCAGTTGCCACCAAGTGATGCCTTCATTTCCCTGAAGTGTTTGGTAATTCTCCCACTAGATCAAGGCTCTATCATTTAAATGGCTAATATACTTTGCTCACGTGAAGATCCAAAGTTGGATCTCGAATTTTATGTCCATGACGTTGGCAGGCATCAAACTTATTCACATATTCTTCAACATGTGATCTCATTTTAGGCCAAAATACCCCTTGAGAGATTGCTTTGATTGCCAAGGATCGACCTGTAGTGTGTGACCCGCGTCTTCCTTTATATAATTCCCTTAACATGTTATTGGCTTTATTTTTGGATTGACATTTAGAATAATGACCTGTGACTGATCTTTTGCAAAGCTGATTTTTGACTACAATGTAGCATTTTGTGTTGTCTATCAGTCTTTGCCTCATATTAATGTCTTTTGGTAACTCACCATTAAAATCATTCTTGGAACCAATATATTTTATAAACGGTACCTCTAATCGATTTCCTCGGGTTCATCGCCCCTAGTGTTAATTGCACTTGAGCCAGCAAGATTAACACTGGCGGTGGATATGATTTCAATTTTTAGATATCAAGCCTTTGTTCCAAGGATTCCTACCAGATAAGCAAGGAAGTCAGCATGTCAGTTTCTCCTTGAGGTAAGTACTCCAACATTGCCTTTTGAAATTTACCCATTCGTTCGGCCACTAAAGAAGCATAGTCCGCCATCTTTCTAATTTTTTTTGGTATCGATCTGTGTAATGTGTTACAACCAACATTAAATTAGTGTTTACAAAAAGCCAAGGCTCTCCGAGTTTCAATATTATGTCTAAACTGTGAATTAACGCTTTGTATTATGTCTTATTATTTGTTGCCTCAAAATTGAGTATTTGATCCTATCATTTGAAGGTGTGATGAGAACGATCCCAACTCCTGATTATGTTGGTCCAGTAAACCCATTAGTCAAAAGACGCCAACCCTTCTTTAATATCAAATCTGGTTTTTCTTCGAACTATTTTTTAACTAGTTTGGGATCATGTTCTTCTGAATCTGAGTCTTTTACAGGGAAATTTGCCAAGAAATCAGCTACTGCTTGCCTCTTTTCAGAAGTCCATTGTTCGAAACATATATCATGTTTACCCAAACTTTTTGACCATTGTTGCACTCATCGAGATTTTTCTTTCTTTGATAAAACCTTTCGATGAGGATAGTTCGTCATTACCAAAATTGAATAAGCTTGGAAATATTGCTTTAGCTTCTGCGAGGTGTAAACGAGTGTAAGGAGTAGTTTTTCAACTTTATTATATCACGACTTTGCTGGAGTAAGAGTTTTATTGAAGAAATACACGAGCTTTTTCATTTTTCCATCCAGTCTGAGTACAAAACTGAGTGAATTATCTATAACGGCAAGATACACTATAAGTTCTTCCCCCCCCCCCCCAATTGGGGTAGTCAAGATATCTTGGAATGCTACCTCACATTTTTCATTCGATTCGATCTCAGGTTCCTTCTTGTATTTCCCTCATTGTCTCCCTTCACGTAGTAGGTTAAATAATCATCTATATCGATCAGATAACTTTAAAACAAATCTATTGATCACCATAATTTTGCCAGCCAACTTTTGCATGTTTTTCTTGGTCTTCAGAGATGATATCGATAAGAAAGCTTGAATTCGATCTGGATCTGCTTCTATGCACTTTTTATTGATCAAGTATCCCAAGAATTTCCCTGACTAGACTCCAAATTGGCATTTATATATATTAAGTTTCATTCTACAAGATCAAAGAATTTAGAAAACTATATGAAGATCTATAAGATGGTCCCCCTTTTGAGGTTTTTACACACCATGTCATTGATATACACTTCCACTATTTTCCGAAGGTGGTTTTTAAACATTTGAGTCATCAACATTTGATAATTTGCTACTGCATTCTTAAGTCCGAAAGGCATGACCTTATAACAATATAGTCCCTGTTGTGCGATAAATGTTATTTTATCTTAATCGTCTAGTAAGATCGGTATCTGATTGTAACCTGATGTTGCATCCATCATAAATAGAAGTTTGTGCCCAACAGTTGAATCTGGCAAGTGGTTGATTATTGGGAGGGGAGAAATCTTTTTTGGAGTGTGCTTATTCCGACCGGTAAAGTCTATGCAGACTATGATTTTTCCCTTTTTCTTTGGAACTGCTACGTTGTTCGAAATTTAATCGGGGTATTATGCCTTTCTGATAAATCCAACTTCAATAAGTTCATCGATCTCCTTGTTCATATCATCTCGAAGGTTTAGCGTTAATGTCCTTTATTTTTGTTTAACTGCCATAGCCTCGTCTTTCAAACACACTCTATGATAGGCTAAAGTGGGATCGACGCCTGATATTTCTCCAAATGTCCAAGCGCACACATCTTTATTTTGTTACAAGAATTCAATAAGCGCTTTGCATTCTTCAAAGAGTAACCGAGTTCCTACAAATGTACATTGGTCATGTCTATCAATCTCGATATATTCTGTATCTTCGGCGGTAGAAGGCTGGACCTCTACTAGTCTAACTTTCTGTAATTGTTAAATTTTAAACTCTTCAGAAGTATTTGTAATAGTACCAATCACTATACTTTTACAAGCGCAAGCTAATTTCTGACTGTCATTGATTTTATAGATCCATCTATTCCAATCAAAATGTAGTTCCAAATGGTAAGTAAAGGGGATGGTTTTCATATTATGCAAACAGCGTCCCATTATCCCCAAATATCTTTATTTTGTATTGACGACATAAAAAGTCACATCGATTGTAGCCGGCCTGTATTAATAGGCAAAATTATTTTCCCTATTCATTCTTCTTAAGATCCATTGAAACTGCTAATATCCATATCCCTGGCTCTCACCTAGTCCGTTAATCCCATCAATTCAATAGTACTCTAGAAAAGTAATTCAATGACACTTCTAGTATCAACCATCATTGTGTGCATCATGATTTTTTTTAACATGACAACAAGTGCGTCATGATGAGGGAACTTGACATAGCTCATATCATAATCTTCAAAAGAGATCCCAGTTCGCATGTTACTAGACTCCGGCAGTAAATGAGCTTCTTTTTGTTACCACTGTTAGGTCATGACATTGAATGAGCCGGCATCATTTGAATCAGACCGACCTGCTAATTTTATGTGTCTCGATAAAGTAACTGAGGTGAAGGTAGTTGAGGTGCTTTTCTTCAGTTACTTCTTCCATTTTAACAACTTTGATATCTTTTTAAAGCTCCCATTCTTATAACTCCTCAGGTAAACAATATAGTCCTGCATCCTTCTATCTTTTAGTATATATTCCATGAGTCATTATAGAGCATAGCATCATTCAGTATCATGGTGTCTTACTTTGTGATATTTACAGTATGGCTTTTCTTCGATTGGCTTGAGAAGATGGGAATTTCTAAAAAATCTTATCTTTCTGAAGTGCAGAATAGATATCTGTCAAGTTGGCTATTAACTTTCGAAGGACTGGTTTTGGAAGACTGTTTCCTTTGTGGAGTCGGCCACTTTCAGATTCAACACGCTTTCTATCGCCCCCGGTAACTCTAGTGCGCTCGATCTCTCATTTTATATTTTGTCATTTGGTTGCATGAATGGATTTAGTAGGCTTATGTTTTTCAAATATCATTATTTCTAGATCGATGTAATTGTTTACCATTTTGACCATCTCTTCAAGAGTTGTTGGCTTATTTAGAATAAGATACTCCTTCGGCCTACTCTCAATGAGCAGAGCATTAATAAAGGTAAACACTGTGATCTTTTGGTCTTGATTGTCCACCCTCCTGGCCAGGTCTAGGAATTTTTTATTAAAACTTTCCAGCTTATCCCCCAGCATTTGCTTGAGACTTATCAAGGTGTAAAGGTTCTCCTCCTTATCTCTGCTATGCAAATAGTTCTTGACGAAGAGTTCTTATAATTGATAAAAGAGTGAATCAATCCTTCCTCTAGGGAATGAAACTGGAGAGGCTCTCCCTGGAGAGTGGTAGAGAATAACCTGCATAAAATATGGTTCGATGTTGAATGCATCCCTAGAAAGTCTCAGAACTCCTATACATGCTCAACAGGCTATGTTCCTTTATATTTCATAATTTTTGGCATGTAAAAGCAAGGAGGCACATCGCTATTGAGCAGCTCTTGCGCGATCAGACTCTTCTATAATCTGCTGATGATATTTTTGTTGGCACGTGTTTGGACTTCTAAATGTTCATTAATGTTCTTACCCATGTGTTCATAGGTAATGAATTGCCGAGTTGTGACTGCCTGGAGCTGAAAGCGTCTCTCTCTTGGGTCATGATCTCTACTTCCCTTACTTAACCTTTCCCGAATATGAACACAAGTTCTTACCCTATGTGTATCCTTTATTTGTATAGGGTCAGCATGACCTTCATCGACCTCCAGTTGAATGACAAGCTCTGGACGAATGGGAATATTGGCCCCCACAAATGGCGCCAAATGTAAGAGCCAAAATTTGGAAATCGAACTTAGTTTCCCACACTAAAGATTGTCAGAACACTAGACCATAACAATTAATCACTTACAATACAAGATAACGTGGAAACCTTTGAATAGATAAAAACCATGACCTGTCTTGAGGATTTGCAAGAAACAATATTATTGACTAAGTGATTACCAATTACTGTAAGTATTATTGATAAAATTTTGGTGATTCTCTAGATAAAAAAAAATTGTCCATAATTTGTTCTTCTTCGTTCCTATTTATAGGTCTCATATTATGACTGCTGTTAATGACCACTATCTGCTCTTAATGAAGTACGTTACAAAATAGTTTTGAGGAGTTTTCGTAACGGTTGTGTAAAGGCATAAGTGATCCCTCCTAGTAATTGCTCCATAATGTGCCATAACTATGACACGTTGTCTTGTGATAATAAGGTTGAGCAAGTATTCATTGGTCGATGATAGGGCTTGAGTTCGAGATCCAAAGTAGGTTAGGCCCTTTCAATATCCTGATCGCCTTATGTTCCTTACGCACGTACAAAACAATATATAGTGTGTGATAAAAGATGCATCAATATTCTACAATAATTAAATAAATGTAGAATCAAACTTTATTATCTGAAACTTGATAACTAAAAGATAGATCTAGCTAGAAACTGAAATAACTGGAAAAATAAGCAAGCACATAGTCTTATAGATATCTCTCACACACAAGATCAATCAAGGGACTCCAAAACACCCATCCGAGTAAAATGCTTCTTAAAAAGAGCTGGAGTTAAGGTGTCAGTGAATCAGTAACCATGACCAAGGTAGAAATTAACGGTACCTCAATAACACATTTCTCAATGTACTCTTTAATGTATAGGGGCTTCAAATTTAAGTGTTTGTTCATGTCTGTCTAGGGTTGTCAATGGATTAGATATAATCCAAAATCTGATTCGAAATTTGATACTATTTTAGGATATGGATGTCATTTTCTCCAATCCGAATCCAATCTGATCCGATCAAATCCAATTAAGGAACATTCAAAATAATTTTGGATTAGATTCGGATGGTGCCTAGTCTAATATGATAAATATCCGATCCGGAGTTATATATCAATTTATTAGTAAATTTTTACATTTAATGCTTTAAAATAATTCAAAATATATTATATATAATAAGAAAACAATTTATAACATATTCTGATATGTGGTTCAGTGGTAGTTAGTTCTTTAAACCCATAAAAGGTCCTGGGTTCAAGCCTTTGTATTAACATTTTTAGTCATCAAATAAATTTTTTGGAACAGATTCGGATTCAGATTGTAGCAGATCTGGTCTAAATCCGATCCCTATCTGTCACCTGAAAATGTTTGAGAAATTTTACTTGCCTAAATGCAGATTGTATTAACATTTTTATTCATCAAATAAAATTATGGTCGGATCAGATTGCGAATTTGGATCCATGAACCTAGATTCAGTTTGGATCGGATTTGGATTTACCCATAAAAGATTTGGATTGGATTGGATTGGATTGGATTGGATTGGATATGGAAGTTACTTTAAAAGTTTCAGATCATATTCATATTCAGATTGTAGTAGATCTGGTCTGAATCCAATCCATTGACAACCCTATCTGTCACCTAAAAATGCTTGAGAAAGTTTACTGCTACTAAATTGAATCCATGACTTGAAGCTCGAAAATAAAGTTCTTCAACCATATAGCTTGCATGAATGCCTCACAGCATGCATAATACTCAGCCTCCATGGTCGAAGTAGCAATAACGGTCTGCTTGGCACTCCTCCAAGAAATGTCACCTCCGGCTAATAAGAAAATGTAAACCGATGTCGATTTCAAACTATCTTTGCAACCTGTAAAATCCGAGTCTGAATATCCCATAATCTCCAAAGTATCGGACCTCCTGTAGACTAACATGAAATCTTTAGCCTACTAAAAATAACGCACGACTTTTGTCACCCTTTGTTCATGTAATCTTCCAGGATTCTTCTGATATCTTCCCAACATTCTGACCGCAAAACTGATATCAGGCCTCATACAAGTCATAGAGTATATAAAATTGCCAACCGCATAAGCATACTGTGTAGTATTGATCGCGCTCTTCTCTAAATTATTCTTGGGACACTGATTTTAAGAAGGCTGCCCCTTTCACCATAGGGGCCTCACCTGGTTTGCCAAGGGACATCCCAAACTACTTTAGTACCTTATCATTATAAGCTCTCTGAGATAGACCCAACCATCCAGCTGTTCTATCCCCCTTAATCTTGATGCCCAAAACATATTAAGCCGATCCCAAGTCCTTCGTATCAAAGTTCAGGGATAAAAAGTGCCTGGACTCATGTAATGTGTGAATATCATTACTTGCAAGTAAGATATTATCCACGTATAACACTAGAATAACATACTTACTTCCACTAACTTTAAGATATATGCAACAATCTTTCAATTTCTCCACAAAACTGTGTTTGGTGATCATGTTGTCGAACTTTAATTACCACTGACGAGAAGCTTGCTTTAAATCATTAATCAATTTTTGCATAAGACAAAAGTTATCCACAGATCTTGTAACCTCAAAGCCAGGTAGCTACTTCATGTAAATCTCCTCCTAAATATGACTATTGAAAAATGCCGTCTTAACGTCCATCTGAATAGTTTCAGGTCAAAATACACGACAAGTGCCAAAATGATTATGAGGGAATCTTTTTATAGATTTCAGTTCCACCACCATAGCTTCAAGCCATTTAGCTGAGTGATCTGAATCCATGGCTGCTTGAAATGTAATAGGATCATCTGAATCTAACGGATCTTCTTCAACGACTGCTTCCTCATTCTCTTATAAGTACACATGATAATCTGATAAAATGGAAGATCTCCGCTCCTGGGAAGGTCTACTGAGTGCCTCCTGTTGAACAATAGGTGGCTGCTAAGCTACTAGAACGTCGACTGAAATGGGTTTGGGAGGTTCAATCAAAGGAGCATATGATGGTTTGGGCAAAGCTGCAAAGTGTCTGGTAAGGAGAAAAATTGTGCGTCATCTCTAACCTCCTCGAAAACTATATCTTTGTGACTCCCACAAAGTTTGTCATCCTCTAGAAATCAGGCAGCATCTATTTCAGCAATCTGAGTGGGTCTGGATGGGCAATAAAATTTGAATCCTCTAGACCTTTCCGAATACCCAATAAAATGACAGGAGTCCGGATTAGCCAACCCTCCTTAATGGAGGGTTGTGCAAACCCTCTCTCTTATTGGCTAGAGAGTTAACAGATGTTAAACACTACACCTTAAACCCTTCTAAATCCCTATGGTAGGTTGTGCCAACCCTCTCTCTTATTGGCTAGTGAGTTAACAGATGTTAAACACTACACTCTAAACCTTCCACCCTAAACCAATAAGAGGGGGGGTTTGCACAACCCTCCGTTAAGGAGGGTTGTCAAATCCGGACTCAAATGATATCTAACTGTCCTGGAATTAAGCTTGCGAATGTCGGGATTATAAATTCTAGCTTCAGCTGAACAACCCTAAACATATAAGTGATTAAGACTCAATTTCTTGCATGCCCAAAGCTCATAAGGAGTCTTCGAAACAGCCTTACTAGGTATTTTTCTGGTGATTTAAACCCCAGTCTTAAAAGCCTCTCCCCAAAACTATCTGGCAAATCTAAATGAAATATCATACTACGAACAAAATTTGGATAAGTCTGATTTTACCTTTCGGCTACACCATTAGACTGAGGTGTCCCTGGAGTTATATACTACAGAACAATGCCATGCTCGCATAAAAAATTAATAAAAAGACCATGATTGACACCATCCTGATCGGCTCTGCCATAGTACTCTCTTCCATGATCAATTCGCACAGCTTTAATCTTCCAATCTAGTTGATTCTCTACCTCAGTCTTAAACTACTTGAAAGCGTCCAACACATCTAATTTATGATGAATAAGATAAATGTAGGCATAACGAGAGTAATCATCGATAAATAGATGAAATAACGTTGTCCATGACGTGATGGAGTGGGAAAAGGTCCATAAATATCTATATGAATGAGGTCTAGAAGACCTTTACTATGAAGCGAAACAAACTTCCTCTGCTTAGTCAACTTACCCTTCATACAATCAACACACCAGCATAGATCTGAGAAGTCTAAGTTCAAAAGAATCCTCTCTCAAATCAATTGTTGTAATCTCTCACAAGAAATATATCCTAACCTCAGGGGCCATAACATAGTCGAATTGGCACGAGAGCATTTAAAACCTGAAGTAGAATCATAATTTATTGAATAACATAGAGATGAAGAATATGCAAGATCAAGTTCTAAGCAATAAAGACCATGAGATAATAAACCATAATCAAGTATCTCAGAACCACGAGTAATAACCATTCTAGAATCTCTGAAATAAAAACCAAAACCTGCTAAATCTAGCCTAGAAACAAAAAGAAGGTTGTGCCACAAAGTGGGCACAAAGAAAACGTTCTCTAAGAAAATTAAAAAACCACTAGCTGGAATTACTACCACAAATAATGCTTACAACATCACCCAATCAATGTCATTTTCGTTAAATATGACTTTATTTGTTACTCTCATCACATAGGTTTTTATGGGCTGATCTACTTGTGTGATACAACATCACTTTACTATTTTCTTACATCATTATTTATATGATGACGTAAATAATGCAATGGCGTCATTTCATAAATGATGTAAATTGTTGATTTAAAACATACACATTGTTTTATTTTAAATGATGTAATTAAGCTTAAGCTAAAAATCGCGTTACGTTAAATCTTCATGTGAGATCTCAAAACGAAAAAATGCCTAAAAGTGGAGATTCTGGATAAAGCAAGTTTCTTTATTTGAGAAGTAGAGAAGAGATTATCTAACTTCCCTAATCTACAGATGTTGAGGTTTCAAGCTTCCTGTGCAATTCATCAATGCAAATCTCCAGCCCTAGATCTAATCACTTCAAAAGTTCAAGTAAAATTGTGCATTCCACATGGGTATCCTTAAGGTAATGTGTTTTCCTTTGGGT
Source organism: Kingdonia uniflora (assembly GCA_014058105.1). Lineage (NCBI taxonomy): Eukaryota > Viridiplantae > Streptophyta > Magnoliopsida > Ranunculales > Circaeasteraceae > Kingdonia > Kingdonia uniflora. Next base: position 401,871 of record JACGCM010002704.1, read on the forward strand.
TTTATTTGGTGATGTTTCAAATTTTTTCCATAATTGTTATTTCAAGTTGAAATTGGGGGGGGGGGGGGGGGGTTGTTGTTATGGTTTTTTTTCTAGGGGTTTCTTAATTCATGAGATTGATTTTGCCTAAGTCTGCGTGTATAGTGAACAATTGAGACATATTGGGCTTTAATGAAACTCACTTTTTACAAAGTTTTTCTTTGATTTTTTCCCGTAAAGTTACCTCTGAAATTATGTGGGTACCTTTTGGATTCGGGGACCTAAATTTTTTTCACAAGAAGCTCAGATGTCTACATCTTTGTTCATGTATGGTTAGAGATGGTTTTTTTTTTCTTAATCGCTTTGTGTCCCTACTCATTGGGAATTTTTTGTATTTTTAGGGCAAAAGACTTTTCATTGTTAGTATTTCTCCTTAATCTCTATAATGATGTTTGCCGTTTCGACAAACTTTTTTGTTCTAACTTCAGGTTAGGTTTGCAATTTATCTTTTGAAGTTAATTTATTATATATTTTATTCTTCTTTAATCAAGAATGTTGCTTTATTTTTTATTGATTTTTTTTCTTTATGTTTGATCTGATTTTGATTAGAAAGTAAATGGATCATATATATATCTTAAGTACTTAGTGTTTCCATCTTCTTTTAAATAAAATGTGCTTGCTGCGAGCAGTCGTTGTTGGATCTTTGCTGGCTACCAGCTAAATATTAGTTAGGTTTGAGACTTTTGCCCAAAAAAGTGAAAACAACAAGGTTCACATTAATTGACAAAAATGAGAGCTTTTATCATAACAACGTTCTTTTGATGAAAAAAATGTTATGATATCGATGCACCACCTACATTGCTATGCACAGGGTATTACCTTCCTCCACTTGCTTTGTGGCGAGAATTACTTTGAATAAATATTTTTAGAATACCAGAAACAAAGTAAACCTCTATAGCTAGTGGCTACTTTCATCTGTTAATTGCCAAATTATATTTTATTTACAGGGTTATGCTCTGAGTGAATATGAGAAGTTTGAGGAAGCGCAGGGTGCAATATCTAGAATGGATGGCGTTGAGCTTCTCACCCAGATCATCATAATTGACTGGGCATCCAGCAATTGACCCTTCAAGCGAAGGAATATAAGGAAGAGGTATGTTGCTCTTTTATCTTTTCTTACATTTTCTGATGCGCATTACAATGAATTAGATGAGTTAACCCATTAGTACGACCATGTCAGATCTTTTTTTCTTTTTTTTCTTGGACATAATTTTACCATTGATCATTAGAGAACAATTTTTACACTATTTTGAGTTTAAACTTCAAAACCCTTACATTACCAAAAGGCACCCGCCAGCAATTATATTCCTTATGGTTCAACAGACAACCTCTATAAAAAATTCTTGCCTAATTCAACTTTTCTCATAAAATTTAGTGTGTTGTGTAGTATTAAATCCAATATCCCAGTAACAATGAAAACACCTCCAATAAACACACAGACGTTGGTAATTAGGTGTAAAAAGGACTTTGGAGTTTTTGCTACTAAGTGATCCAGGAGGATCAAGGAGAAACTAGAGTTTTTACCAAAGTCGTTCGAACGAGGTTGAGAGTCGTTCGAACGACTATCGTAATTCCAGTTCTAGTAAGAGTTTTAAATACCTTTTAGAGTTGGATTAGAGTTGGATTTCAAGTTAGATTGTAACTAGGACTTGTAACCTCTATAAAAGGGCAAGCCTAGGCTAGAGTTAATTATCTAGACGTAGATCATTGCTTAGAGTTTCCTTTAGATCTAAGAGATTTGTAACTAGGGTTTATAACCTTTTATGAAGGGCAAGACTAGGCAAGGTTAAATCTAGGTTAAGCTCGTTTTTTTAAGCAATTGAAGCTTATTTTTCCCATCGAATTTGTGTTCTTCAGATTCTCTACTAACACAGGCTTCTTAATCGTATTGTGGATTAAGTGGCATCAGAGCTACAGTGTTTTTTGGTGTCTGCTACAGTGATTTTCAGATCTACACAAATTTTGGGAATTTTTGTGAGTATGTTAACGATCAATCGTAGACCTAAATCGGGGGGTTAATTGTAAGTGGTATCAGATTCTTGTTAAGATTTTTGGGTTTTGATTGTGGTTTATGGTCTCTACACGTGACCGTCTCAAGCAAACGAAGAAAAAGTTTTGTGGATTTATGATATCTGCTACAGTGATTTTGCAACTGCTACAGTGATTTTGACGACTGCTGCAGTGAATTCGGCAATTGCTACAGTATTTTTGCGTCTACTACAGTGATTTCGTGACAGCTACAGTGATTTTTAGATCTACTCAAATTTTGGGAATTTTTGTGAGTCCGTTGATGATCTATCATAGACCTAAATCGACGAATAAAAACGATTTAGAGATGGGCGATTTCAACGATAGACTCACAGTTTTAGAAACGAAAGTTTCCAAGTTATCTGCTACTATAAAGTAGTTAACTGCACAATTTCGTCTCACAAACCTCGCATTGGGTTCTCTTTCGGCGAGTCGGCAAAGCCGTTCAAAAAAGAAAGGGGTTTTGGAGGTGGATGACGATGAGGATGTTGTGAATTTAGTAACGGCGACTCGGTGAAGAGGTTGGTTATTGCGAGTAGCAAGCCTGTATTACCGATTCAAAAGGGTATATCGTCTATAGTATTGTCTACGATGACAATGTCTCCTATGCAACAAACCAAGATGGGGAAGTTGCAAGAGGAGGTTATGGTACCAACTATTTCTGCTATGTTGGTACTTTTTCAGAGTCAACCTGTTATTCTATTGGATGTTGCAGGATTTGATGATCACCATGGGCTTCGTGTGGTTTGCCAGAAGTTGTGGTAAAGCAAGGCCTGTGAGTATGTTTTCCAGGATAGGGATGGGTGACAAGAAGCTATTTAAGCCATTTCTTTTGCTACTTAGTACGTCAAAGTGGTACAACAGAGAATTGGGAATCGCCGCATTCTTACATCTGTAGTTCTGGCTTGAGCAGGAGCTCAAGGTTCCTAAGTGGGGGGGCCATGATCCAAGAGGATCTAAGGAGTTTCCACATCTCCAGTTCTGGCTTGAGCGGGAGCTCAAGCCTCCTAAATGGGAGAGCCATGATCCAGGAGAATCTAGGAGAAACTGAAATTTTTACCAAAGTCGTTCGAACGAGGTTGAGAGTCGTTCGAACGACTTGAACCCTTGGGCCAAAGTTCTGGGGAGGTGTTCGGTCGTTCGAATGACCTATGGGTTCGTTTACATGACTATCGTAATTCAAGTTTTAGTAAGAGTTTTAAATACCTTTTAGAGTTGGATTAGAGTTGGATTTCGAGTTAGATTGTAGCTAGGACTTGTAACCTGTATAAAAGGGAAAGCCTAGGCTAGAGTTAATTATCTAGACGTAGATCATTGTTTAGAGTTTCCTTTAGATCTGAGAGATTTGTAACTAGGGTTTGTAACCTTCTATGAAGGGTAAGACTAGGCAAGGTTAGATCTAGATTAAGCTTGCTTTTTTAAGCAATTAAAGCTTATTTTTCCCATCGAATTTATGTTCTTCAGATTCTCTACTAACACAGGCTTCTTAATCGTATTGTGGATTACTAAGACCTGAATTGGAGAGAGCTTGAAATGAAATTTAACAACAGGGATGCATATACTTTCCCCCAAACTACTATGAGCTGTGTACTCGTACTCTTTGACCAACTTATAATCACGTTCAAATATTCTGGATATTACCTCCGTCTTCAATATTTTGAGATAATGTTCGATAGTGAAATTTGTCTGTTCACCATGGCGATTAATGTACTGCTGACCATTCAGATGATTAATATTTCCACCAAGATAAGGTATAATTCTCTTTACTTCAGCCTACTCGATGATATTTTCTTACTGAGCGAAAGATGAGAGATAACGTGTGAGATGTTCATTTGAGATGGGTCAAAGGAGTGGGATTCTGAACGGGATGAGATAACAAGATATCCTAGAACCTTCTTGACATGCACAAAATCTTTGATTCTACATCCACATGTCAAAGGCATAGGCCTCTTCGAATCTCTAGTTGCATTGCCAGATTTGTTTCCCACAGCAAGCTTATCAGATTCTATTGGAACAGGTGCGACTAGTGCTTCCATTCTCTTTACTAGAGTTTTTGTATCTTGATCCCCATAATAGGACTCGTTATCATGTTGTCCATGCTCATCCCAAAGATCACTTCCCTTACAAAAAAATTGAATGGATGGGTACCCTGGATGTGACTCTTTCTGCAGAGTTTACCATGTTCAATGCAATCAACCTTTGACATGAGTATACGCCCATCCACTTATGGATCGTATGTTTCACTTATTGTTTTAGCTACCTTCTCCCATGAAGGTTTCAGGTGATTACTCCAGTAGCACCAAGGTGCAAAAAAATTGACAACCAAAATTGGATAATGTTGTGCATATCTCAGAAAAGTATCGGCGGTTAGTGAAGCAGATCCTTCACTATATTCTTCATCGCCCTCATCTTCGTGCTTCATAACATTTGGAACTGGTCCTGGATGATACTCAGTACCAGTTGGAATTAAATTTCGGTCTATGGAAAACTTACGGATTGTTTTTGTTATATTCAACCTGTCAGTACCCAATACATCATTTATGTCAATTGATGCAAATTCACATGAGAGTGTCGGAAAACTTATATTTAATTCAATCTGTAGGAGCTCCCCATCCTTACTTTTATTAACAGCAACCAATGTAGACGTGCTCAATGTCAAATAATCACCAAATTCCATTCCAAACAAAAACATCATAGAAAAGAAGGCTGTTATAATTGATAACCCTGCACCTGATATCGAGGCTTCTGTCAAATCTCTAGGAATTTTTCTGTAAAAATCAATAGATTTGAGCTTAGTACTGGAAATCATGATTCCACTTCATTTTGAATCTTGACTCGGGAGAGACTTTTCTCTCCCATGTATGATCTATTTATAGCAAATGCCTAATACATTTTCATGTGGTTAGTTTCTTGTTAAAACTTCCTTGGACCTTTGACAAAGAGCAAAGGACTAACCCTAACTGAAACCTATAAGAATTGAAGCATACTAATTTGGAAAATGAAAAATATATATAACAAAGTTAATATATTTGGCAAATTTAATTGTGAATGCATTAGAGGGTAGTAGCTCTAGTGATATTAGAGTACTAATAAGGAAAAAAAAACTATCCAATTTTTACCAAATGTGTGACTTTAGTAAAGTCAGTGCCTCAAATTAAATTTCCCCTTATTACTACTTCAGGTTAATTCCATTTTGTTGTTTTCACTTTGCTTGTAGATACTAAGGCAAGCATTAGGTGAGGAGAATGCAATAGCTGATTGCACCGAAGTAAAGCAACTATTGGAGCGGTGAACACCAGTGATTACTTTCTTCAATCATAGATAATGCTTGTTATCAGCTTACCTAATCATATATCTTTCTTACTAGATGTATGTTTGACCCATATTATAATATTTATAAATTTGAAAATAATTGTGTTTTGGTCACAGTTATGAATGGGAAAAATCTTACTACAAATTTAAATATGATCACATGGGCTTTACTTTCTTTCTTTCGATGACCTGACAGTTAACCTTTTTATTATAGATTGTCGAATGAAATTAACTAATTATTATTTTTTATATGCGCATTTACTTTTGAAATTTATGAAATCAATTTTCCTTGTCAGGTCGACCTTGGATTTCATGTAAAAGGAAGGAGCTAAGTGAGATGGTGGTTCAAGGTATAAACACTACATTTAATTTCTTCTTAAAACAGTCCATGTTTGAATCTAATTTTCTTTCCAACGTTCAATTAACTCACCTAGTAGGCCAGTAGGGGAAATTAACTTAGTCAATAAACAGTGTTAGCATATTAACTGGTTTTGCCCTAAAAGCTTAGCCACAATCGTAAACCTTTCTTTTGGGCTATACTACTTTGGTTTTGCTTCATTAAATCACAGTGTCATTTTCTGAGGTTAGTAACCTAACTTTGGATAATAACTAAAAATAATCAATTCTTTTAGGTTGCCCACTTAAGCACTTGTTTTTGCTTGAAGTTTAGTGAAACAAATTCCTTAATTTGCGAGCAATAATCTATATGGGATATGGATAGTGATGCACAAGCATTTGGTAATGGAATCGTCAAGCTCAAGAGATATCAGTTCCTTCTAGTCTGGCATCACTTAGAGTTCATCATCATGTGCTCTTTGATGCTTCCCTTTTGTTATAGGTATTTTCTTATCTTGAATTTAGCCTATATTTGCATCAAATTCACATCGACATAAAGGATTTTTCAAAGCCTTTCCTCTTTATTGCGATATGACTTCAATTACACACTAGGCATGCATTAAGCTGTATTATACATGGGAATTGACGGAGGAATGAAATTTATGGTTTTTGTATTTTAACTAATAAATTTTTACTTGTTCATTCTTACAAGTATTAAAATCTCATTGATACAAAGGGAACTCTTTTTGACGCGGTCTCTCTTTGTAATCATTTCTATATATGGATAATGCTTCTCTCGAAATGTAACTTTTATCATATAATTATTGCATTGTTTATGCTAATCAATTCAGTGTTGTTGTTTGATTAAGATCTTTTACATTTCTGCTTATGTAATTTTGGTTTTTAGCCTCCAGAAGAGATGAAAAGTAAAGGCGAACAGAAATGCACGAGAGGCAGTATTAATATTTATTTTTTTATATTTTTTTGCATTTTTCGTGGAAATGACGTCATTTTAATAATGACATTAATGATGCACAAAAACACTACCATATCACTTCCTGTGTAACGTTAAAGAGATGAACTACGTCATTTCCTAATGACGTTATTTATTGATGTTAATAGTACATATGAACCGGCCGACCATCGAAATTAGGTATCTACAACGTCAGTTATTAATTATCTTTAATGTCATTTTAAAAATGACGTTGATAAACATGTACTTTCCACGTCATCGCTTTTCACGTCACATGGAAAAATGACGTTAAAACCCATTAGAGTCATTAATATAATGATGTTAAAACTGTTATTTGTTGTAGTGAATGATCATGTAGGTGTCTACGGCCTCTACCTTCGCCGAGGTTGAGTTCCCCATGAAAAGCTAATCATCACTCCTTACCTCCCTCCTGCTTGCGAACCCCTAAATGAAATTTGAAACATGGACAGTAGCACCATAGTCAACCCACCAAGAATTAGAAGGAATATCTATAAGGTTTGACTCAAAACAAACATTAATCAGCTGACCTCTGTTCTGTTGACCACCATTTTTTTGCTTACTCAACCAATTTTTGTACCCAACAATCCTTCTTGACGTGACCCGGCTTCATACAGAAGAAACAACCGCTACCAGAAGCTACCATCTTGCCCTAATCTTGTTGACGATAATCGTTTTTAGTCCCTGAAGTCTACCCTAATCCATATAGTGGATACTTCCCTTTATTTCCTGATTTCCTGAAGTTCTTCTTAGAAGTAGAATTAATAGCAAGATTTGCAGACTTAGCCTTTCCTTACTTCAACCATTCCTCTTCTGCAACACAAACTGCTATGAGTTTGTTCATATCCCATTTCCTTTCCTGAGCACTGTAGTTGACCTTAAAAGTCTTAAACTTCTTTGAAAATATTGCCACAACAAGATGTACTATCAGATCATCTTCAAATATCAAGCCTAATTCCTGTAAGGTAAGAACTAGCTTTGACACCTTGAGAATATGCTCCCTTACGCTACCAACACCATCATACTAAAGATTAAACAACCAAATAAGATAATTATATTGTATGTTCCTCAGAGAACCCTGAAACTGCGTCTTGATTAGCTCAAGAAGCTCATATACCATATATGTCTCTGCAATACCCCCTCGGATAGTGTCAGAAATCAATGCCCCAATGAGCTTCATAGACATCCTATTAGCCTTTTCCCACTTAGTATAACGAGTTGTCTCTGTTCCAGTGGAATCATCAGTAGGTTCTTCTGGAATGTCCTCGATGAGAACAAAATCGTAATCAAGCAGGCCTAACAGAATCTCAATCTACATCTTCTACGTAAAAAAGCTTGAACCAGTCAAAGGCTCGACTCCTATCAAACTCTTCTAAATAAAAGACATGTCTATTTCCGATAAAACAAAATACATGTATTACTTTAAAATGCACAATTTTCCTTCCATGTAATTATGTGGAATTTTACTTTAAAATCTATTCCGGTCTTAAGGGTCAAGCCGAATATCCATAGTGTTTTAATGCGTACCATATAATCCTTCTACTCTGTGGGATAGATGTGTGCAACCATATAAAGCTACACCTTTGGGAAAGTACCTTAAATGTGCTAGTCATTCCCCTATTGGCAAAATTATCCGCCACTGAACTAGTCAAACACATGGTGGTTCAATCTAAACACTATCCTCACCTTTTGGCAAAAGGGTTATCCTTCTATCCTCTACATGTGTAGTCTATTCTTCTCCACTCACCTATAAGGAGTTCCTAGACACCTTTGGGCCGAACTAGTTGTCCCTATGGATGGGTGCAAACTATCGCAATCTTAAAGAAATTAAATTCTAAATCTTAAAAAGCTTAATACTAATAGGGCGATCACCTTTATGCAAGACAATCTAACCTATAAGGATTAAGATTTTTCAAACAATCGCGTTTACTATCCTAACCTAGAACCCTTAGTTAAGACAGAGAATAACAATTCTCCTGAACTATCATGTTCTTGTATTGTAACTTCCCACTATAGTGTCAAAATGGTATAAAAACCACTGCTTAAACGATTCGTATGTGCACTTATTAATCAGTCTTTAACCTTATAAGTTGAAACCCATATATCTGATTAGTAATTAACACGATGTTCAGGTCTCTACGATTAAGATGTGCTACCACTCTATGGTGTGTTGGAGCCTGAGGAGGTCCGGGGGAGGGGTGGGGGGCAGGCCCCCCAGCAGGAGTCTAGGGGTTGGCCCCCATGGGAAGTTTTAACACATTTTTACTATGGAAAACTGAAAATTTTGCTCAAAAAACTATAATTTCCCTACTTGTTATTAATGTCTAGGAACACTAAATATAAAGGGGGGGAAATCAGTTCTCTACAATAATCTAGTTAACAAATGTAAACATATACGGAAAGAGCTATACAAATTCATGAATTGATAATATATGTTGTAAATCCATATCAGAATAGGGTTTTACTATCAAAGTCAAAAGTAGTAAAGCTACTATGTATGATATTAAATATGAAAAACCTTTATTAAATCTTATTATAACTAGGGTTTTAAAAGTCATATATTTCAACATCACAGGTCTAGTTATAACTAGGGTTTCAAAAATCACAGTATTTCAACATTACTAACTATAGATCAATAACTACAACAATAATCATATAATTTGATTATCATATTGTAATGACCTAGAATTTTTTTTGTTATTATATGATGATTATGGTGATTTGGAGTTTGGTGTTCCACCAGTTCTATGGTTTTTGCTGTTGTTGGGCAGAGGAGGTAGGGTTTTGATTGTAGGAGCCCGTGGTCGGTTTCTGGTGGGGTTATGTTTGTTGTTTCAGGTTGTTCCTTTCTTCTGAGGATCTTGGTGTGATGTGTGGTTCAGAAGGATCTTAGAGTGACTCTTTAGAGTTTTTCCTATTGTCGTTCGAACGAGTCCCATTGTTGTCCGAACGAATCTTCGTGTCTTCTGGACATTTTGGCCATTGGGCAGATTGTCGTTCGAACAAGATTTATGTCGTTCGAACGAGTTGGCTTGTCTCCTGGAATTTGGCCTAAGACCTCTTAGTCGTTTGAACGGATACGAAAGTCGTTCGAACGACTTGTCGTAGTATTTATAACTCAACTCTTTTTCTCTCTCCTCACATTTTTTTTTCTCTCTCTCGATTGAAATCCTCTCCATTCCCTTGCTCTTTCTCAACCTTCGATTCGCCGATTCGTCGCCACTCCTCACCGAGCTTGGCCGCACTTCATTCGGTGAGTTTATTTCCCTATCCTCTTCCTTTATTATTGTTTGATTTCAGTTTTGGTGGAACCCTTGTGGCTTGAATTGATTTAGGGTTTGTGATTGTTGTGTTTCTTTTGGAGTCCTTGTTTTGATTCGAATTGGAGAGAGAAGAGCTGCTGCTGTTAGAGGGAGTAGAGGCAACTGTTACGACTCAGTTGCTGCTGCCTTTTTGGCTGATCTATTTCAGTCATTGCCGCCTTTGTTGCTGCTATTTTATAGTGTAGAGAGAGGCTATTTTAACCATATTCAATCACCGACTAATCGTCATCCATTTTTGATCGCAGCTGCCATTTTTCTGTAAGTAATTCCCTGTTGCTGTTCCAACTTTATAATCTGATTTTCAGTTTAGTATAACCCTCTTGCTTGCTTGGTAATTGATTAGAGAAGATTTTAAGAGTTGTTTCTTGTTTGGGGTTAGTGGAACGATTACAGAGATTGTTGTTGTGTTCTGAAGTTCTTAAATTAGTTCGCATCACCAAACTATTTTCCCTCTCTTATGAACTATTTTTCCTCCCTGATAATCTAATTTGATTAGCTAATTTTTTGCTCTTTTGGAGCCCTGAGAGTGGTGGATTTGAGTTAGTTATTTTGATGTTGATTATTGGGTTTTCCTTGCAGTTATTCGGTGGTGGTGATTGGGGTTTAGTGTGATTGGGAGATGAGGTTCAGTTGCTAATTTGAGTGTGGCGCTGATTTGAAACTCAGTTTTGGGCGAGGATCCTTTGTTAGAATTGTGTTTGGGTTTTGGGCCTTGATAGTGGCTGATGTTGTGGTGTTCCTGGTCCTTTCTGTGATTGATTTGGAGTTCCAGAAGTCGATTCGAGGAGCACATTACCGTTGGGGTGCTGTTTGGATATTTTTGTCGGGTTTGTCATTTTGAGCTTTATATCAGGCAAGTTTTATCTTCCTAAATACTAGATCATTATGCTAATTTGTGAGTTATAGAAATGCTTAGTTTATTATGTTGATGTCGTGATTAGGTTAGTATATTGGTTGATTTCTTAGGGCACCTTTGGGTTAACCGTTTAGTCTTAGAATTATCCTAGGTGTTCTTCGTGTTCTCGAGTCCTTGACCTTGAGCACTATTATTGATTTGGCGGTTGTTTGGAATGTTAGATTCCCTGTGGGAGTGTGGTATCCCTTGGTTTGGTTATCTGTTGGTGGTGAATAGACAGTTTATCCGTAGTAGTTAAGGAGTTAGGTTACAGCTCTGTTCTTGGGGATTGTTGACTATCTGGTTGGAGGCTGGAAGGTTATCTCGTGTGTGCTAGTCTGTGTTGACAGCTATGGTACTCTAGCATTTGATGGTTATCATATTTGCTTTAGGAGATATATAGATTGATGTTGTTTAGATGTTGTGACGGTTAAGTTACTATTTCATTTATGCTTAGATGGTATAACTGAGTCACTATTAGCATCTGTGTTAGGATTGTATGCCATGCTCTCCTTGGCAGGTGGTTATCCTATGCCTGCTTGTCGTGTTTACAGCCATTGTGTTTCAGTCTTTTAGGATCTGTTTGCATCTGTAGATCATAATCTATTTTTCTTATCTTGACGAGATCAAATACATAATATAGCTCTACATCGGTTGACCTCTGATAGGATCGCAGGAGTCCTACATCGGGTTAAAATAGTAGGTGAAGAATTGGATGCGAACACTATCATACCTTTAATACCCATCCGGGAGTGTGGGAAGGTATGAGACAGTATGAATCTGGTGCTAGACTTATCCTCGGTGAGGTTGAAATTCCTTAGAATGAAAATACAGTTCGGACGTTGGCTCCGTGGGTTGAAAAGCCCAGAACACTCTAATCAAGTGAGTATCCACTAGCTTGGTCGAGCTTGACAAAAATCGTACCCATTGTATCCCCTTAACAGATTTCTTTAAGGTAAGCTTCATTTCTTCGGTTATCTATCCTTAATCATTCAACATTATGATTTTAGTTTATCATATCACATCATCTAGCATCTGGGATAATTATGGGATTATCCTAGTCATCATATCATATCATAGCACAACATATCACATCATTTACACATCATCTAACATCTGGGATAATTATGGGATTATTCTAGTCATCATATCATATCATAACACTTCTGTATATTCTCAATTCACCATCTCTTACTATTACCGTAACTTCCGCATTCCTCATCTCCTTCTTCCTTTTCTCCTCTTTATAGAATCAACTTTAGCAGTGTGGTTATTTAGCCTGGTTGGGTTAGAGTGGGGCGTGGTTTGCACACTCTTTCTGTTGTTGGCCTTTTGAGATCAGAAGGTTAATAAGTGGTAGTTCCTCATGAGTTTCATATTGTGTTGTTAAGGACTATGGTTGGTGTTTAGTCTCTGTTGTTGGAGATGTTATATGGGTTACTTTATCTATTGGTTTAGTGTTTGTGCGTGGCACTGTGGGCTTTAGTTGCGTTTGGAGCTTAGGCTATAGTATTAGTATTTCCTTGGCTTCTGGCTTGTAGTATGATAGACTTATTAGTATTGATGTACTTCTTTATTAGATATTTTGACAGACTTGGTATATACTATTTGTATCAGTAACATATCATATATTATTTTAACTCTAGCAACCATTATATATTAATTTCCTAGTATTCATCTCATTGGTTGGTATAATTGTTTAGCTATTCTTGGGAGTTAGTGAGCTCGTTGTTTGCTCATTCTCACATCCCCCTTTCAGTGGCAGGGTTATTATAAGTTTTACCAAGGATTTTAGCTGTGTTGGAGCCAGAGTGGTTGTTGTAGATTCTGGTTCTGGGTTAGCGTGTTGGGTCCTCTGTGTGGATTGTTCTTGTGAGGACTTTCCTTGGTTTAGATTATTGTTTCTAGCCTGTCGAGGTTTGTAGAGATCTTTGTAGTGGTCTATGTTAGTTATTGTTATCTTAGTCTTCCGCTGTATCGTTGAGATATTGTATTATATTGTATTCAGTTGATATATTTGCATATATGTTGCTTCCGCGTTTCTTTCTCTGATGTTATTGCTATGTGAATGGTTGAGCCTGAACTTGTCTATGGCTCGATCATTTGTGGGGCGAATCGGTTGGATTCTCCGACCTGCACCCCTCCGAATCTAGTAGCTGGTCTAGCTACCGATTATTGGATTTTGGAGCGTGACACATATAATTTGATTATCATATAATTTGGTCAAACCCTGTTACAACATCATATAATTCGATTAAACCCTAATTTCAGCATCATATAATTCGGTTAAACCATGATTACAATATCATATAATTCTTTGAAACCATGTTTATCATCATCAATGACTACAGATTAACCTAAGAAATTGATAATAATTGTAAGACTAACAGCATAATCATACTTTTAATATTGAGGATCTAGTCTGTAAATCAATTGACATTGACTAACCTGCTGATATCTTAATCTGACTGATGAAGACACAGAATTGTACCTCCAATTACTCCTGAGATCTCCTGCACTTTGGGTTGTTCTACACTCTAGAAAAGCATGGCTAATAATGACAGCTTAGAAGCCTAGCTTTCTAGAGTGGACGACTCCCATTTATAAAGATGTAGGTCTTTAAGGTTTACGAGACCCACTAGGATTCATATTCCTAATCCATTGAAAAATATGAACCCACAGGCTTTACACTAATCTATCCAGGATATCCACCTTCTTTGGACTAAAAGCCCACGTATCACCTGGGCCTACACTATTATTATGAATCCTCATGTAGGAACAACCCAAGCTCAGGTTTTGTTAATAATGTATATTGCATGGCCAATTAAGAAATTCTTATAGTATGATGAAATTTGATAAAATTAAACCATTATTCTATTCCAAAGAGGTCTTAACTTTATCTTCTATTATGAATGAATCTAGTGACATAATCAAATTAGTTTGAGATAGAGCAAAGATAAAGACCAACCCAAACTAGGTGCCACACATTCCTATTCCTAACATAAGTTTCCTCATAAACAATAAACTGTTAGGAGTTGGGTCTGGCCCAAGGTGGGAACCTAACTAGGTTGGGGTATCCTACTGGACTCCTAACAAGCCCATATACCGTTAGGGTTTATGGGGAGAGTTTGAGTTATTGTATATAACCTAATAAAGGAAAAGTCTTGTAACCTATATAGAGAAATCATCTATCAATAATATTTTTACTCTTCTCTCATGTCTATGCTTTGAGTAACTGATAGAATAGAGTATTATCCAACACGTTATCAGCACTACGAAGAGTTAGTAAATCAGAAAAGATAAAAATAGCTCACCAATTAACACTTTTTTGGAATTTTTTAGCGTTGCAGAGAGATAATTTTTACCAAATTTCAATTTTTATGTATTAATTACTTGATCTATCATATAAGATATATAAATTTGCGTTTAATGATTAATATGTATTTTTTTGAAATTATTAGGGCTATTTTAGTGGGTTTTTTTACCCTTGTGAAAGTGTTGTATTCAAACTAAAATAGCAATCGATGTGGTTATCAGATTGATGCACTCTTAATTTTGATGCATAGCTTATTTCACAATGATCACATCCAGATATTGCATGTCTCCAGGAGATGTCCCTGTCGCCGAGAAATTGGCGTAGAAACAGGCAGTTCATAACCAAAAATTAATTTTTAAAAGGCGTAATAGGTCATGCTGACGTCGGCTAGGTTTTTTTAATTTTTTTTTAAATAATTATTAAAATCATGATGACATCATCAGATCCAGATATATTTCTTATAAATTTGACCTGGATTAGACCTGATCCACAAAAATCAAATCAGATGTGATTGCTAATGTGGTAGGGAATGTTAGGCCCACAGTGATACATGTTAAGGACATGTGGTAGTGGGACCCACCATACTGATGTGGCATAACACATGAAATGTACTATTCATGACATATGGCAGTACTATTCACTGACAAATAACAATACTATTCATGTGACACATGGCAGATGGTTTGATTGAGTCAAATTGGTTCAGATTGGTCAACCCAGTCTAGGCCTTGACCTAGACCAAGCCAGACTAGTCTACCAGGACCGGTTTAGATACTAAATTGGTTTTAAAGAGCTTAATTTTTTGTCAAATTTAGTCAATTTTTTTTTGAAAATTTCCAAGTACTGGACCTACGTACCTCTGGGGGGACCCGTTTATTTTTTTCTTTTTATGAAAAATATTTTTAAATTTTTTAGGAATGGATGCCTTGTATAGGAAAACTGACTAACTTATATGTGATATAAAAAAATAAATTAATACCTATTTAAGTATCTTACGATAATATGACTGGGAGTCATATCTAAATCACGGTTAAATGCCAAAAATAATAATTAGAAATCAATTGGGAATTGACTTAGTCTTATTTTCTTAAAACTTAGTGTCTGAAGAACTAATTTTATGTATCTAGGTACAATTAGATATTACTTGATAACATTTAGAGGTATATTGGCTCTAATAGGCGCAACCTATAATATCCTAGAATGTTAGTTCAAATACATGACTAATCTACCTATCTTATAAACTCAGCAGACTTTGGGGTGAGACCACTTATCAATTAAATATTTAATACCCCTCATATTCGTAGCAAATAGGTCATTTGGCTATAATATACAAATCTTATAGAACTTTAGGGATTATAACACCTTAGTTGTTAAAATAAGGATTACAACATCTAGTGATTTTGAATAGCTGTCTTGGCTAAGACTCTATAAAAATGTACTTTCAGGTTAAGATCACCATTTTACAGGGTAAAAATAGGATTTGACGTTTAATAAGAACTCATGAGTATAAAACCATGAACAGGGTTTACTTACAAGTAATAATTGGGAATCATTTACTTCATTGCACTATATACCATAAACCACAAGTAATGATTGAAAATCATGTACTTAAATAGGATTTCATGATTAATTGGATATGAACAAGGTTCACCTATAAGTAATAATTGGGAATCACTGACTTGAATACTATGAATTGTCTTTATGCAAGAAATGTTTATCAAATACTACTACTAGTATTGATCTACATGCATAATAGATATTGGCGACACTCAGAACATTGAGTACCTCTCATACTACAATTTCTATTTCGGTACCAATAAACTTGACCCATATGGATACTAAAATCCATCTGCTATTGCAGAATCTGGAAAAGATTATTATTGAGAATAATGAGTCTCTAAGCTTTGTTTGCATCCTTACCTCCATATTTAGGAAGACCTGATTATGGATTACCTAAACTATTATAGTATTATATGACTGCGGTAAAAATTTTATTCGGCAGTGCAACTCCATTATGATGTTATATGAGGTACATAGAGATATTGGGAATATCCTATTAAACTTTATACGCTTCAAATATTACGCTTCTGAGGCAACATTTGATACTTCACTGTGTAAGTAGATCTAATTCAAGTTTTTCTCATTTTTTAAGCAAAATAATAAGCTACTGGTTAGGAACCTCAAGCTTATACCTACTATAAGCATGTACCAGGGTCGCACAATGTTGGGTCTAATGATAAGGGAAGTTACGGACAGGGTCGCAATCGTAGATAGACAAAAGGTGGCAACAACGGTAAGATTAAAATTTTAGTCATCAGTAACTTGAGGCAAGGGGAACAAGAAGTTCACCAATGGACTAAAATGGAATAGGAAGAATTTGTAAATATATAGGAGATAGTTAGGTACGGGATTGCAAGGCACCCCAAATAATATAAAGAGACCACCCCAGACTTATCACGTGATCATATCTGGCACAGATCTCGCCATGGCAGAGTCTGTGGCTATAGATTTCTCCCATGATACCAATGCGCTTTGGATTAATTTTTAAGAATGAACAGTAGTAAATTCTCAGTAGATGAATGATGTCACCTAGTGAGCATTACTAAGTAGTAACTTTACTTGTTGCATAGTAGTAGTTTTGCTTTATTAGTACTATCATTGACTGAGTTAGGTACTTTTCAGTATTTAGTTTAATAGAATGCTCGTGACATGCACTGATTTGGTATCCCATCTATGAGATTGTTATTTGATTTTAATGTAAATTTATTGTTTGGGAAATAGTTAAATTCCATGTATAATAGTTGATCTTCTATATACAACCCGCTTATAGATATATCTACTCATTGAGCATTATCGATAATCGGATGAGTGGCGACGCATGTCTAAAAGATATTAGTACCACACACTCGATCCTTTTGAGATATGAACATATTTATTGTCTCTAACCTGGTACATCAGGGATGTTTCAAATATTATTGGCATGACCAACATAATAGAACGCAATGAGTGCATCACGCTATTACTCCCTGACGGTACGATACATGGTATCTAGTCCACTTTATGCAGTAGTAAATCTAATCGAATTTTACTGAGTTTAGGGAGATCCATGATAATGTTTATCATGTAAAGACTGTAAGAGAAAAATGACAGACAAGGTTTTGTACATTCCCTTAATGTTTTAAGGTTAGAACACGTTATTCGAACGATTTCCAATATACTCATCTGGGCTAGGTTAATGAGGGGAATATCGGGAATACATCTCGACTTTCCTTAAAAGGAGAGAAGATCCAGAGAGTGTATGTGTAACGATTACTTTCAATAAATGTCTATTATTTCATCTTAGTATGACCAATATGGAGTGGGATCTCCAATCTTTGCTCCAAACGCATCCATAAAAACACATGTGGACCTATCTATCCACATATAGTGGCCCATTTGAGTATTTATGGTCATAATAGGTACATCTTGGTGATGATTTTACGTTTGCCTATTATTAACATATATGAATCAACGTTAGCATAACTCTTACTTAGATCATTCGATCGCAGGCTCAGTTCCTTGATTAACCGATCAAATCAATCGATGTGACTTGATGGGGGCTTGTGAGTTTGACTCACAGGCTTTTGATAATTATTTTATCGCTAAATATAATAAATAATTGAGCATCGCAAGTACCCCATACCATACCCAACTTGGGATTGGCAGAGAAGCTAATCAAGCGATTTAGGATAATCGTTAGGCCACTATTATTACGATCACAACTTTCGACTAGTGTATGGGCTATACACTCTTACTCCCACAATGCTGATTAGGGTTTATCCCATAGTAAATCATTAAAATTTTCCCAAAGTAACTATTAATTGGGTCGGAGCCCAGTATCGGCCATCGACGAACATTTGGATGTTTCATACAAGTGTCAATCGCACCACCACAATGTATGAAGATGGGACTTTTAACATTGGTCTGGTATTATGTGGGTTATGATTCGTATCTATCACTAGATATTTAAAACCCACTGGCGACGTATATATTACAGGGCAGATTATCACTTTGATGAGATAATATTCCTTGCACTGGGGGGGGGGGGAGATATAACAGTTAATATTGAGGATATTTCCAAGATTAGTTAGAAAACACAATTGTTGTCTTATCTAGATCCCTTTAACATAAGTTAAATAACAATAAGGTTCAACAAATTACAAACTTGCAATAGGTCATAAATAAATTACCAAACACATTCATAGGCACTGTTGAAGTATCGTATGTATATGTACCTGCAAGTAATGCACCTACACAACGGAAGATTTCGAGGGAATTAGTACCACAAACAAATTTGAGGCTCGCGCTTAGTACAGAGCACCATTGGAAGAAAGTATTCTGAGCCGAGGAGTTGTAGAATAATGGACAAATATGACTAATGATGTAGTCGGGTCATTGAGGATGGAACCACCCATCGATAAGACAATAGTAACTACGCGACCAGTTGATACCTTACAAGACAAGCCCGGGGTGGCACATGCGTATGATAATAAGAATATATCGATCTATTAAAAGTCTGTAATTGCACAACGTAAGATCGTTCAGTATAGATTTGTCGACAAGGTATTCATATTCGCTGTTATGCTCGCCATCAAGGATTTAGAGCCACTTATTACAAATGACTGTGTGTAGTTGTACATTAGCCAAAGTGGGTATTTGGAATCCAAGCGGAGCTCGACTTGCTAGCATAATACGAAGTGATGCTATAGAGCATATCGGTTACAAATAGGAATGGCACAAAAACATGATTAACTCTGAGAGATAATTAGGTCAAGGCAAGACTTGCTGCCCATAAACTTTTTAAGAGATCTGACATCGATTGTAATGAGACCTATCATTCGGTTATGAATGTTATAATGTTTTGGTACTGATTAGTCTGTCAAGTTGTCGAGGACAAGCCAGACATGCATCTTATGTAATCACCACGTATCTACATGAGAAACTAGATATAAATATTTACATGAAGCCACCCGGTGAGGTGTAAGCTTCTAGAAGCAATTAAGCCCAGCACACGAGGTGTGTACGTAATAAAACTGGAAAAAAATATTGTTGACTTGAAGCAATCAAGGCCCATGTGACGTAGTAAGTTGACTGAGTAATTAAAGGCCAAAGACTTTGCAAATATTCTTATCTGTCCATACGTTCTTATTTAGAACATAAATATTAGCTTAAGTCATCGTAACAGTGTACTAAATGATTTGGATATCATTATAACTCCGGGGGTGATCGCGAGAGCCGCCGAATACCTTAGGAAGGAATTCAAAATAAATTAAAGGCCTTGGGAAATCAAGTATGTCTCGATTTACAGATCGAATATCTTGGTAATGGCATACTAGTACACTAAATAATATATATCGGAAGAGTTATCTAACACTTCAGTATAGATGCAGCACACGGTGCTAAATCGTTTATTGCGCGTCCATTACTTGGATATGGACAATGACATCTTCCACCATCCAAATGGGGGGAGAAACTCCTAGGGCCGTGACGCTATAGCTAAGAGGTGTTTTACTATATTTAGTTGGGTATACTAGACCTGATGACTCACTCGCAGTAAACTGTTTGGCTTGCCATAGTTTTCTTCCTACCCGAAGGCACTGAAATGAGATCAAGCGCATTTTGAGGTATATGATCGATATAAAAGACTGGGGTTTGTTCTACTCAAAATGGTAAACGTAAAATTATAGGGTACACCGATACAAAATACTTGCCAAACACACATAAAAGCCATTGTTAGATGGATTATGTGTTTATGTACGGGGATACAACAAATTCTTGGAGATCGATGAAGTAGACGACGTTAGTTACATCTTCGAACCACGAGGAAATTCTTGTACTTCATGAAGCTGGTAGAGAATGATAGTTGCGCTCCAAGATACATTACATCAATTGAAGTTGTGGCATGGTCTATCCAAGATAAAGCATTAACTATGTATGAAGACAACTCGGCTTGCATCATTGAAGTTAATGACGATTTTATTAATAGCGACAAAACAATGAACATATCACAGAAGTCATTCCATACTTATGAATTACAGAAGGCGAATGAGATTGACGTTATTCAAGATATTTTAGAAGACAACTTTGCAAACTTATTCATGAAGACTCTTGCACCACTTACGTTCAAGCAACTGGTACACGAAATCGGTATGCAAAAGTTTTATTTATCAATATCTCGGGGAGATACATTTCAGGAAGATAGATCTCGGGGGAGATCGTCGCCAGGGGGAGTAATCTCGGCCTGACGTGGACACATGTGTATTATACTTTTTTTTCTAGATAGTGCAATTTTTATCCTAAGAGGTTTTATTGACTAGAGATTTTGATGAGGCAACGTATACGCGTCCACAACCCATATGGGGCATAGGATTGCACTCTTTCCTTGCACAACCTTTTGCCCAAGGGGGGTTTTGCTAGGCATAAGTTTTGACAATGCAAGTCATCCTGGTATGGAATACCCTAAGGGGGAATGTTAGAAGTTAGGTCGGGCCCAAGGTAGGAACCCAACTGGGTTGGGGTGTCCTACTAGATTCCTAGCAAGCCCATATACCTACCATTAGGATTTAAGGGGAGAGTTTGAGTTATTGTATGTAACCTAATAAAAGTTTAGTCTTGTAACCTACACAGAGAAATTATCAATCAATAATATCTCTACTCTTCTCTCATGCCTATGCTTTGATTAACTGATATAATATAGTATTATCTAACACAAACTACACGAAAAAGCCAACATTTGATTCTAATAACAATATACAAAACGTGTTCTACAATCTCCCCACTCTAGCTTTTCAATTTTAGAACTAGTTGTCGTTGATGGACAACTTTATGTCGTTTTTGGTCTTAGTGCGTCGTTTTCTGGGGTTGTTTTCGTTATTCAACCGTTGGAGCTCCCTGAGATCAACTACCCAACTGTAGAACACTCCCGCCGCTTCTCTCTCTATTCTTAAACCCTCCTCTCAATTCTCAATCCCACATAAACCCTAATTTCACCATTACATTAAAGAGAGAGAGAGATTAGAGAGTGAGAGTGATGGAGGAAGACATGGCAATGGAGGTCGAAGAGTCTCCCTCAACCACAACTACTTCATCATCACCATCACCATCACCATCACCATCATCAATGAAACGTTTTGGGATCAAAAACACAATTCAAACCAACTTCGGAGACGATTACGTTTTTCAAATCGACTCGAGGTACTCTCTCTCTCAATCTTTTAAAGTACAATTTTTTTGCACAAATTCTAATTGGGTTTTATTCTCTTAATGCTAATAATAATGTGATGCAAGTAAGGAGATTTCAACAATGGCGGTTTCTCTATCAACCAATGTTATCAAGTTATACTCTCCAGTAACAGGGCAGTACATTGGAGAGTGTAAAGGGCATAGTAAACCCATCAATGAGATTTCGTTTGCAGGTCCGACGGAGCCTTATGTACTCAACTCTTGCTCGTCTGATGGGACACTTAGATTCTGGGATACAAGGACTTTCAATCAGGTAACCTTTTTGAACCTATCATTTTCTTGTAGAGGGGTGCTAGCTACTTAGTTAATTGTGGTTATTTTACAGTTTGGATGTTTAATGGGGTTTATGAAACAACTAGGTTATGAACTTGTGCTACGCACGGATGTGCAAGTTCATACTTGAGGAAGAAACATGAGGAATTAATTCGGGATAAAAGTAAAATTATCCATTTAACTCAAGAAAACATGATATTCTCATATAGGTCTGTATCTATCCAACTTTTCTTGTATCAGGGTCGAGCAAGTTTATTTTGATAGAGCTTTCTCTTCTAAAGCCAACAAAAATGAAATATAACTGATGTAGCATTACTAAACTTCTTTAAATACTTTCTTTTTATAAATAAAAAAAACTAATATTAAAGCTAGTGAGACTACACATCTAAACCAAAAGAAGGCTCTAGCCTCTTGTCGCCGGCATCAAGCTAGATTGTATCAAATAAGATATTGTCTTCACAAACTTTCCAAAATTCAATGTAGTATATACTATAATTTTCTTCGTTTATGGAGAGGAATTGGAAGAGTTTTCTACAGGCTTGTGTACGTCATAACGGCCATAAGTTGAGATACCATTGAATTATTATTTGATTTGTGCTTCTATCATTGCCATAGAGTACTTAATGGATCCTCACGGTGTGGTATTATGATCTATTTATAAATTTCTAGGATTTCTAGAATTTTCATAAATAGGCTAGCACTTGCCTTTCTTGTCAGTTATCGTAACAACAAAAAAGCGCTTAACCTCAACAATCAATTACTTCTGAAGAATGTAAAGGAGTACTTTAAAATAACATAAAGTTGATATATGCAAAGAATACTTTAAAGTAACCTACATTTCACATCATAGATAGTAGTAATTACCACTTAAGAAGCATATGAAGCGTACTATAACAGTAAAGTTTCAAATTTGATTGAATGAATGTGTGATGACACTATCGGATGAAGCCAAGGAAGATGAATTATCTACGAATTAGCTGCATCTGCTTTTAACTTTGGAATTATTAAGGTGTAATTGAAGCGATAAATCGTTAGAAGCTACGACGCTTGGAAGGAAACGGAGGGGGTTGAATCATATTGAGAAATAACAATAATATTGTTGAGCGTTTTTGCTAATTTCATGACATCCACAGCATCTCCTCTACGCGGTGGTGGAAGAACCCAATTCTTGAGGTCTAATTACACATCTCTAGGTCTTAAAGCACTTTTCATATCCATTATTCCATTATCATTCTTGGAATGCCAATTCGCAATCTGGAGTCCACTCAATTTCTTTTGGTTGTTTTCTTGTGACTGGATCCAGATTTCCTCGAAGGAGAAGGCAGAAAAGTTTGCATCGATCAGATAGCTTTGAGATAAAACGGTGAAGGGCTGCTATTTTTCCTGCTAACTTCTGGACGTCTTTCTTTGTTCGAGGAGAAGGCATGTCGATTATTGCTTTGATCTAGGCTGGGATCAATTTTTATTTCTCGCTTGCTGACTAAATGTCCCAAGAATTTTCCTGACGCAACTTTAAATTAACATTTTTAAGGATTCAACTTCATTATGTAAGTTCTTAGGATTTCGAAGACAGCGTGTAGATCATTGTTGCGATCTTCTCTTTTAAGGCTTTGTATATCATGTCGTCGATATATACCTTCATCGTTTTCCCCTGCTGGTCCTTGAACATTTTGGCGACTAACCTCTGATAAGTTGATCTTGCATTCTTTAGACCAAAAGGCATAACTGTGTAACAGTAAAGGTATCCTTCTATCATGAATGCTATTTTTTCTTGATCTTCCTCTACTAAGGGAACTTGATTATACCCTGATGTGGCATCCATCATAGATAAGAGTTCATGCCCCGCAACAGAGTCGAGGAGTTGGAGAATCATTGATAAAGGGAAATTGTCTTTTGGTGTGAACTTATTAGGTTATGTGAAATTCACGCATACCCTAATCTTCCCATTTTTCTTCGAAACTGCCACAATGTTTGACACCTATTATGGATATTTTGCTTCACGAATGAACCCAACTCGAAGTAGTTTATCGATTTCCTCATTAACTGATTCTTTGAGTCTGGGTGCAAGATTTTTTCACTTCTGCACAATGGCTTTGCTATCTGGTACCAGGTTCAACCTGTGGACCTGTGTGGCAGGCTACTTCGGGATCAATCTCAGACATTTCTTGAAATGACCATGCAAAGACATCTACATTTCTCTTTAGAAGTTGGAGAAGGGTTTCTTTTTCTGTTTCAGCGAGTTTCGATCCGATGTAAGTCATGTTTTTTTACCGACGTATAAAGAAAATATTTTGTTGGGAATGAACAAGATATGGAGGAATTGTCCGTACGTAAGATCATAAATAAATATGGGCCCTTTCCACACAAAAAGGGAATCTTTTGTTATAATAGAACCAAAAGTGATGTGGATTATTCAAGAATTGAAGTCTATTTGCTTTATAAAAAGAAGATATCAATGAACTTCTATGAAATGGTTTTATGGGATTCAACCAATTGTCTCGATCGTGGGATATCATGGAGAAATAGGACTCAGTGTTATCAAAGGATTTCCTAAGATTATGGAATGAGTCAATCATCCACTTTGGTATCTTATTGAATAAAAATGGTGATATTATTCCTCCATTGATCAATAATTTCAATTTTTGGGAAGTATCACGATCATCCAATAAGAAGGGTTTCAATTTATTCAAATGAACGATTTGAACATCTATTGATTCTAACAACTGATTGTAGAGTTGATCATTTGGACCTTTCAATTCATAGATGTGGATCTCGGATCTATGAATGGGGTTATTCCCTATACTCACAAAGAAAAAAGGAAGTGACTTAGACAAAAGGAGAAGTGACTTGGACAAAAAGAAATGAGGTGCAAGATTTCTTCGCTTCTGCACGATGGCTTTGCTATCTGGTACCAGGTTCAACCTGTGGCAGGCTACTTCGGGGATCAATCCCAGGCATTTCTTGAAATGACCATGCAAAGACATCTGCATTTCTCTTTAGAAGTTGGAAAAGTGTTTCTTTTTCTGTTTCAGCGTGTTTCAATCCATTGTAAGTTGGAGAAGTTGTGTTTTCACACATTCGTGCGACCGCTTGGCTTCCCTTGATTTTGTATACGCCATCCTCTGTAGGGAACCTCAAGGCAAGGTGGTAGTTTGAAGGTACCGCTTTGAGTGAATGGAGCCAATATTTGCCAAGGATTCCCAAGTATTTGGACTCGGTATTGATTACAGCAAAATTGATGAAGCTGGTCACTGGTCTTGAACAGGTAATGTGATCTCTTCAATTGCTGGCTCTTTTGATCCATTGAAACCTGTGATAGTTGTTGTCGATGCTTTGAATGAATCGAGGAGGCCTAGAACTTTGACTGTTCTTTTGAAAAGAACATCTGCAGCACTTCCAGTGTCCACAAGGAGTGTATGGAGATAATTTTTTCCAACCTTTAGCATTATATTTAGGGGGTCATCATGTGGGTACTTGTCGTGACTGGTGTCACAATCCTCGAATGCCCTTGCTTTTCTTCCTTTTTCTTTGTTTCATCAATAAATTTTTGTACATCGGTCACATACTCATGGAGTTGCTCTGCTAGCACTATTATGTAGAAGATTCGTATAAGTAAATAACAGTTATCTGTTTTGTGACTGTGTACGTTGTGATATTGACACAAGGACTTGTTCGGCACATCAAGAATATCTTGAGCTTCTCTGAAGAGTTCGTCTTCTCTCATTATGTGAAGGATGTTGGACAAAGTGGTGGTCATGGGCGGTAAGACTAGGATTGGCTCGTCTTTCTTCCCATCTCGACCTTTTGTTTGATCATTTGATCGTACTCGTTTCATCAGAGGAATGAATGAATGTTGAGCTTTTCATTTTGTCTTTCTTCGATCTTTCAAGTTCGATGTAGTTGCTAACCATGTCAATCAATTCTGTGACTGTTTTTAGTGTAAACTGATTATGCGGAAGCCAAATAATCACGAAGAACACTAGTACATTCAATTGAGGGAAGAAATTAGGATCTTGAGGAACCTTAATTTTACTTTACTTAGAACTTTCTTAAAATAAAAACTAACTGTTGGAAAATAAAAGAGAGCCCCTCTTCATAAAACTAAAAAGAGGGGCCAACTATTGTGGGAAACGACCCATCTAGGGATGTGCTACATCAAACCCTTTCTATGTGGAAGAATTCGACCACAAATTTAACCGGTTGGTGTACTCGGAAAATAGAACCGGATCCATCTGTTGAAAATACGCCTCCGAAATCCACGAATCCTCTGAATCTGGCTTGCCCAACCAATGCACATTATACATATGATAAACACCTCTCTTTGGCGTCTTATTTGTACTCCTCTCTAAGACAGTGTCAATACGGTCTAACTCGTGTTGTTGTGGAAGAGGAATTGGTAAAGTAATAGGCGACACATGATCTCCAATAAAAGAAGAAAAAAGACTTACATTAACAACGTGAGAGCGTCGCATATGCCGTGGGAGGTCAAGCTCGTAAGCGTTTTCCCTAATTCACTGGATAATATGAAAAGGACCTGTTCGCCGAAGGGGTAATTTGGAACCCACGCCGGAACGACGCTCCTTCTCAATATACAACATAACCAAATCTCATGGCTGAAAACTGGCCTATCGACGTAGGAAGCATAGGTCTTTGCTAAACGTGTACGTACACTCTCATGGATACGCTGGATCGAAATAGCAAATTCTGCAGCAGAGGACAAAACTGGGGCTGTCGAAAATATAGGTGCCAAATCGAGAACTATATCCAGCGAATGCCCCGGGACAATCATAAATGGAGACAATCCCGTCGATCTGTTGACAAAATTGTTAAAAACTAACACTGCTTGACTAAGGGCAAACACCCAATCCTCTCGACTATCCCCAATCGTTACTCATAATAGGTTTTACCCAAGCTCCTGTTAACTACCTCAGTTTGCCCATTTGCCCATTTGTCTGAGGATGAAATGTTGTGGAAAACTGTAACTTGCAACGGAGATAACCCCACAATGATCTCCAAAAGTGACCCGTGAATTTGACATCCCTATCTGACATAATTGACTGGGAAATACCATGTAAACGAACAATCTCCAAAAAGTACAAGTAAGCAACATGAGAGGTATCATTTGTTCGAGAACAAGGAATAAAATACGCCATCTTGGAGAACCAGTCAACTACAACAAAAACTGAATCAAGACCATCCGCTGTCATCGGTAATCCTGTCACGAAATCCATGACGTCTACCTATGGGGCTTTAGAAATGGGTAAGGGAGGCATATAGTAGACTCACGGAACTCTAAAATGGCCGCCAAGTCCACCACTATGTATCTCAGCTACGACAAATCTTTGACTGATGATGTAGGGACGCATAAAGTAGACTCATGGAACAAATACCCATCTTGTATAGAGTACTCGCCACTCACTCTCTCATGTGCGAGACAATCACTAAAAACAGGACCAAAGAACTCATCGGTAGCGTATAGATTACGTAATGTCTCAAACCCAAACACCGAAGCTCGGAGAGTAACCAGAATCTCTTTGCGTCTGCTCAAACCATCTGCTACCGTGTTCTCCTTCCCTTTGACATGCTAAGTACTGAAAGTATAGTCTTGGAGAAAGTTGAACCACTTTGCCTATCTGTCAGAAGTGACCTGCTACTGACTGTGCATATGGCGTAACATATCATGATCTGTGTGGAGAATAAACTCCCTATGTACCAAAAGTGTCTCCAATGCGTTAGTGCACGAACAACTGCTAAAAGCTAAGTATCATAAGTGGAATAGCGCAACTGTGGACCCGAGAGTTTATGAGTAAAATACGCAACTGGCTTCCCCCCTTGGGAAAGAACTGCCCCAATACCGGTTTTGCACACATCTGTGTGCACATGAAACAACTATGTAAAGTTTGGTAGTGCAAGAACTGGGGCCGATGTCAACCTATCCTTGATCGTTGCAAAAATTGTAGCTGCCTCTGCCCCCAGACGAATGGGATGTCTCTCATCAAATCAGTCAATGGTGCCATGATTGTACTAAAACCCTGAATAAACCTCCTGCAAAACGTAGCTAACCAGTAGAAACTCTGAATATGTAAGGTCGACGTAGGAACTGACCAATCCCTGATATCTTGAACTTTGTTGTCGTCAACCCGAATACCATCAGCTGACACCATAAATCCCAAAAATTGCATTGGGTCAACTATGAAAGAACACTTCAATTGAAGGAATGGCTTGTGGTCTGTCCCTAAGGACTCCAAGAATAGTAGTGATGTACTCTAAGTGCTCCTCCTCTGTCTTATTGTACTGTAGATCGGGATGTCATCGAAGTATACAACATAAACTTGTTGATGTACTTGCACAACGCCTCTGTCATCAACTTCATAAACGTCAATGGGGCGTTAGATGGACCGCCGAAAGGCATGACCATCCACTTAAATAAGCCATCCTTTGTTTTGAACGTTGTCTTCCATTCATCACCTGACCTCATACGAATTTGGTGATACCCACTGTGAAGGTCTAGTTTGGAGAACATCCGGGCTCCGTACAAACTGTCAATCATATCTTCTAATCGCGGGATTGGGAAACGGTACTTAACCGTTATCTTGTTGATAACTCGACTATCAGCGCACATGGTGACATGCTCTCTTTAACTAGACCCTTGCTACATAACTTAGAAACCTGATGTTGTAACTCTGCGTACTGTATAGGTTCCATCCGGTAGTGAGGTAAATTCGAGAGTGGGGATCCCGAAACAAAATCAATAGCATGTTGTATATCATGTAGGGGAGGTAGTCCATTGTCTGGATGTTCCTCACATACGTCATTGAACTCTGCAATAATGGACTGTAAACAAGAAGGGACATTCGTAGGGGGTGAAGAATACGTACTGACAAGGGCATACGCCCTACCGTGAGATCGAGCATCGACGATGAAACTAACACGCTCACGTCGCACAGCTGCGATAAGTGTCGGAGGAGGCATCGGCTCTAAGACAACTTTCCCCTACCCCCATAGGAAGCTAAATGTATTTGTCTCCCTATCATAACGGATTTTCCTGTCGAACATCCAAGGTCTCCCAAGTAGGATATGACAAATATCCATATCAACTATCGAGGCGTGGATAATATCTTTATAAGTGTCACCCATTGTGAATGTCAATACACACTCATCTTCGGAACACTTCCCTTGTCCTGGAGAGAGCCAAATGAGATCAAACGGTTCAGTGCTTGGGAAAGTCTATAACTTTAGCTTCTCTACTAGCTCCTTGACCACTAAATTCTCTGTAGACCCACAATCAAGGATTATTTTACAGAGCCTTCCCTTCGTTATGCAACGCATACGAAATATGTTGTTACAGAGCCAAGAATTTGGGTTACTCGGGTCGAACCTCAATGCCGTATTTACTGAAGCACATAGGGGTAGACTGTGAACGGTGTTGCGTGTG
Organism: Kingdonia uniflora; assembly: GCA_014058105.1. Taxonomy (NCBI): domain Eukaryota; kingdom Viridiplantae; phylum Streptophyta; class Magnoliopsida; order Ranunculales; family Circaeasteraceae; genus Kingdonia; species Kingdonia uniflora. The sequence goes on from JACGCM010002704.1 coordinate 431,100, forward strand.
TGTCATGGCCTTGTTGGCTGTGGTCGGTGGTCAAAGCCTGCGGCGGAGTTTGCGTTGTTGGTCTTGTTGTCGTTACCGGTGTTGCCAGTACGAGAGGCAATCGTGACACGTGCGGCAGCTCCTGGGTCAGGGATGGAACCACCTCGGTCGGTGTAAGGGTGGGAGGATGATAAATTAGTAGTGGGGATAACTTCTTAAGATTTTGGCTTGTGGGCTTTGCACTTTGCAGCACGTTATGGGCTTGGTTGGTGGGTTTCACACATGGAGGTGTTGGAGTGGGCCTGTGGGCTTTGGGTTCAGCTTGTGGACTGTGTGTGTGGCTCGGTTTAGTGGGTTTAGATCCCGACCCAAAAGGGACCCAAGAAAGGTTCGTTTCTTCCACGATCTGTTTTGTTATCGACGTAACTGTTGTCGCAGCTTCAACCTCGACTTCGTTAGCTAGGATCAAGGTCTCTCCGACAACCAGCTTTGGTTTCGTGGGGGGGGGGGGAGGGGTCTATTAGGCTGTACAACGATGGTAACTTGCTCGGATTCTTAACCGATGTAGCCGTAACATGCTCAAGCGGTTCGCGTCGATTCGTGAAGCTAGGGACGCCGTAGAATTCCTCGACGGCATGGGGTGAATTGGGGTAGACCGTACTGATCTTCGTCTTCGCAAGTTCATATGATTGTTTTGAGCAACTCGATTTGAGCACTCACGAGTTCTAAAAGAAACTCGTATTTCGCATTCATCCCGTCTAGTCGAATGATTGAAAGGTCGCGCTGATACCACTTTAGTGTAAACTGATTACGCGGAAGCCAAATAATCATGAGGAACACTAGTACATTCAATTGAGGGAAGAAATTAGGTTCTTAAGGAACCTTAATTTTACTTTACATAGAACTTTCTTAAAACAAAAACTAACTGGAAAATAAAAGAGAGCCCCTTTTTATAGAACTAAAGAGAGAGGGGCCAACTACTGTGGGAAATGACCCATCTAGGGATGTGCTACATCAGTTTTTGGTTTGTGGAGTAGTGTAAGCTCTTTTTGAACTTTTGAATCGATATGTAGGGCAAAGGTTAAAGCATGGACCATGATTTTGGGGTCGGTATTCCCTATCTTTCTGGTTTCTATAGGAAATGTTTGTAGAAATTTGCCAAGCTTCCCTTTGGTCCTTGCTCGAAGAAGAAAAGTGCATCTACTGTGACTTCCCTTTCTTTGACATGTGCGTAATTGAATTCGAACAAGTGTTGTAGCTGGTGAAAGCTAGTAATCAATCCCTCTGGGATAGTGTGGAACCATCGGAGGGGTTCTTCTTTGAGGCTCATGTTGAATAGCGACATAACATATGGTCGAGTTTGGAGTATAGCCCGACCACAACTTTAAATGACATGGGTTAATGAGGCTGCATACTGGGAAAACTTCGGCATGTGAAAATTATCCGAAATTGACATGTTCTCGAGATGTAACGAAATGGGATTGGTCTCAATCCTATCCAGATAGTCTACTTGGGTTACTTGTGTTAATAGCCTGGATCTTGGTATTGGAGTCATCCATGGTGAAAAATTGTGGAGCAACAGGAGGTGCCACAATTGATGTATGAGGGTTGAAGTCGCCTTGATCTTCAGGTCTCAATCTTTCCTTGACTGGTCGCCTTGGTGGCGGGGGTGGAGTTTGATGACATCTCCTTCGACTTTCCTGAGTGGCCGAGGCTGATGATGTGAGGCCGAAGTGTCTTGAAGCCTTGTCAAGATGCCTTGAGCGACTTTTTGGGCTGCGGTTTCTATCCTCTTGGTGACATATCATCCTTTCGAGAGATTCTGGACCTCGATCTGTGTTCGCTTTGGGTAAGGATTTACGATCATTGGCGTGTAGTGAAACGATCTTGTTGTTGACGCAAGTTCTCGATTTCCTTCTGGTGAATTCTGCTATGTTGTTCGGGAGCTTTCCTTCGTTCCTCCCTTTCGACCTGAAGGGCCTGTGTGAAGTCTCTTGTCCTCCTGACGCTGCGCCCTGTCAGATTTCATTTGTTTCTGGAGCTCGAGAATTGCGTGCTGGTTTGAGGTTTCCAGCGGCATTGTCGCTAGAGTTTCCTCGTTATTTCTCTGAACACCGAAGGCATTTCAGATGTTCATGTTTGTCATACTCATAGTAACGCCGGGGGAAACAAGGTTTCGGAAGAGAAAGTGTGTAATTTCACGCAGACGGCGCCAATTGTAATGGGTAGTTTTCCAGTAGGTAAACTTCGCCTTATTACTGTTAGTTACAATGAACTACAAGTGCAAATCAAAGAAATAACATAGAAAATTTAGCGTGGAAACTGAGAGAAACCACGACCTCGATGAGGATTTAGTATATAAATCAATATGTTGCTTGGAATTACACTTGTCGGAGAGTGGATTTATCAGTAAGGATGCATGATTGCCAGTCCTTTTTCTAGTGTGCTATGTTTGGATACAGGCAGTTACATATTCATAATGTTTCTCCTATAATTATGGGTAACGGGTGAACTTTGAGGAACAACGGCTATATTGACCAAGTGTAACTGTTGTTGACTATTGTCGACCTATGTAGTTATAAACCAAGTTCTTGCGCTTCCTGATGTTATCTTCTCGAGTTCAGCACTTGTATATCTGGTGATATTTTGTTATCCGAGATGTTACCCTCGTGATGCATGTCGAATCTAGGAAATATGCTACTGCAATCACTATCAACTAATAAATTATAGGAAAACATATGATTTTACTTATCGGTGCATTGCAAGACAATTTATTCTGAACTCGAAGTAGTCTCGAGTTTCAGTTGGTTTTGACCCTTTTAATTATATTCTTGTATTCTAGCCTTTAGATGTTGATTCGAATGGAAAATCATTATCAAAGAATTCAGAACATAACTACAACTCCGAAGAAATAAAGAATCTTACTTCGGTCGAGGTGTAATTCTAATAAGACTGTATTGTTTTTAAAGCCCAGAACCTTGAATAGTTTTGCAACAGCTTCACTTACCTGCAGCAAATTTCCTGTTAGGAGAAAACCAATGAACTAATAAAGCTTTGAAAACTTGCTGTGGAAAATCTAATTGAAAGACAGCCATATATACCTCTCAAAGCAAGCAGAAAAGCAATTAGATTACCATCATACTCTAAACCAAAATCAGATTAATCCTCGTAAGAAAGATAACTCATACACACCAAATAGGGAAACTATGAATTCACAATTCATGTACCGTGATTTGGAATTACATATCTGATTTTGAGAACCTTCGAAATATAACGAAATTTAATTCAACAAATAACACCATAACAATCACATAGGATAACCCAATTTCACAATTACACAGGCACTGACATCAAAATCTTCTTCACTTACTGGAAGTAGCATTGGTGTCGTCGTGGCACAGGATGCACGAAACCTGGATATTGAAGAATGAAATTGATATCATGGATTAAAATTAACTTGGGGAAACTGTAAAGAAAATACCTGTTTGAATAAGAACTAATCTCATATACCTTGAATGAAAAATCAAAGTGCTACTGTTTATGGTGCATATAATAAGACATTTCTTTTTTATAAATGTAAAACTTATTGATTATAAGGAGCACAACGCCCAAACACAAACACGAACAAGAACAAAGAAAATGTCACAACATGAGGGCAAAAAAGAAGACAAAACTAATTCTACACCAAGATCCTTAAGTGGATCCTGTGATAGTCTCCCTCTATTTAATCATAAGCGACTCAAAGGAGGTCCCTGTCATATCCGTCACGGCTTTACTCCACCAGAAAATGAAAGCTTTGATAGAAACCAAGACCAAAAATCTTGACTTCTCCTTTCCTTCAAACTTCCCCGCATTACGCTCGAGCCATATAGACCATAATACCGTGAACGGTAAACAACGCCCAAGAATCTTACCTCGCCTCTTGTCTTCAAATTTGTTTACAACTCCTTAACATTCCTAAAGCATGGTCACGTCATACCAATCCTAGTAAACAATTCAATCCAAATACTCTCGGCTGAAGGACAAAAAAGAAAGAGACGGTGAATGGACTCCCCGTCTCTTTTACACAGAACAAAAGTTAACCACTATAATTTTGCTCTTACAAAGATTGTCATTGGTAAAGGTTTATTCAAAAATATCGTCCAAGCGAAAAAGGCCACCTTAGAAGGTAGCCTTGGAACCCATACTTTCTGTTTTGGGAAAGAAAGAAGAGTAATATGAGTTAGATTATCCAGAGCCTTATAGAATGTCTTTACAGAAAATACCCCTTTGACACATTCAACCCAAGTCATCCATATCCTCTTAACCTGGATGATGGTGAAAACTAGTGAGTTTCTCCCAAAGAGAGGTGGCAATATCCATTTCCTAATCATTCAAGTTTCGATGAAAGCGGAGATTCCAAAAAATACCAGTATGATCCAAGTTCATCACTTCTTGAACTGAGTACTCATGATTATCTAATAAGGAGAAAAGCAACGAATACAATTCTTTCAGCGACGAGTCAAGGAGCCAACGATCCTCCAAAAATCTCACTTTATTTCCCACACCAACTCTAATCCTAACCCCTTTACCAAAACTCCCATTGATCTTCATCAACGCCCTTCCACACCCCAATGTCTCAACCCCTCTACCTAAACTCCTTTGCATTAAACCTAGAAACAGTAACTCTTTTCCATATCCCGACATTCTCTTGCCCGAACCTCCATAACCATTTACCTAACAAAGCCTCATTCATCCTAGACAACTTCTTGATTCCCAACTTTCCTTCATCTCTAATCTTACACACTTGTTTCCAACCAACTTGATGTATCTTGTGAACCTCCACCAAATCATTCCAAAGAAATTTTTGTATAATAGAATCCAGAGTCTTCTTTACTTCTTTAGGAATAGTAAACAAGAACATATAATACACTGGAAGGCTGGAAAAAGTACTTTTCATATAATGAGACATTCGACGGTTAGGAGGATCACAAAGATGATGCTGCAAATATTACACAAGAAATTATCAACTGACTAAACCAAGAAAAAAATAAAATAAAAGGGCAAACAAACTGGAACTACAATAACAGATAGAATCGAAGAAATTAAGGATGAACGAACTGAAACTACAATAACAAATAGAATCAAAATAACTATGCAAATATTGAATTTAATCATCATTGACCAAGACTAAATTTAATCATTAAATTTGCAAATCACTAAATTACCACAAACCCAGGAGTGCATTAAAATTTGAAGAGGAAATCGAATAGGTACCTAGAAAGCTAAATATGGGGTATTTCTTCTCCGAGGTGAACCTGGTGACGTTGGAGATAAAAGAGTAAATGGGGAGAGAAATCGTTTTCATGGTGGATTTGATTGAAGGTGTTGGACCCTCATTATAGATTCCAATTAATTTAGTGGGTATCTTTACTGATAATTGCTAATTCGTTACGAAGAGATGCACGGAAGGTAATTAATGGGTATCAATTACTTTATTTAGTTTTGTAGAGACAAATGTTTAAAGAGAAGTTGGGGAAGAGGAGGAGCCTCTTGCAGCATATGAAGAGGTTTCAAAATTAAAGCCATTGACATAAACAACCTCAACCTTTAATAAAACTCCTTAAATGCACTTTTAAGGGGGTGAGAATGGGTATAAACACCTACTGCCACGTCATTTTTGCACTGCCACATAGGACAAACACCGCCACATAGAACAAACAAACACTTCCCTGTAGGGCATCGTTGCCACGTAGGTTAAAACTGAGATTTTATAATATTGATAATCTATATGTGCGAAAACCATGAATTTTGACCCTTCGTTGGATGTTCTTTATTTACGTCATATCGACAACTGGGTGAGAGCACCAATGAAGTAAAGCGCTGAACTATTACTTTTTTATTGTTGCGGTTGAGACAAAAACGCCGTTTGATATGCTATAAGCTTCACTAATTGATTTATTTCAGGTGGGGTTATTACGAGTAGATTCATGTCAAGAAATATTCAGCTTTTCTTTTGGTGGTTCAGCTGATGCTCTTCTTGCTGCTGGATGTAAATCCCAGGTATATTTATCAGTTATTTTTTTATAAATATTGATGTAAAAGACGTAATAGAACTGAGTCAAGTAATGATTTTTTTTGGATGCCATTTAATTCCATTAGGAAAATTGTAAACTCATTGTGAGGTATTAGGAACTCATTATTTAGTAAATGTTCTCTTTGGTGTTGATTAAAGAATTTAATGGAAAAAAATTGGAGAAGCTTTGCAAAAAAGAGTACTAGTATATTTAATTTTAATATTTATGAGGTAATTCAATAGTTGAAAAGGAAACTTGAACCTTTTTGTCTAGTTTGGGTATCGCTAATATTTGAATATCAAGTTTGAGAGTAGTCGTTTTCATTATAATTAAAGTTTTACCTAGGCAACCACCTTATCCAGCCAGTAACCTTTTACCTAGGTCAACCGCTGCTTAGGCGTCAAATAATGAGGTGTGGAAATGTATGCATACGTAACTACTATACACTGGGGCATATAAGATGGTTTTAGGGCTTCTAAGAACAGAGATGAGTATAAAAGGGTTAAAGTGAGACAGAAAAAGCAGAAAAAAAAACTCAATTTGTAATTACGAGTATATGGAGAAAGACTCAATAATTATTTGATGAGCTCAAGTATAATTTATTTGGATTGATTCTCTTTTTCATCTCTACTTTTGTCTTACTCTTACTTTTAATATTCATAGTAAATCCCCTGCCTAAGTACCGAAAGATATTCGCCTCCTTATTTGATTGGTTAAAATCCCGTGAGCAACTTCCAAGGTAGAGTTTTGTAGGCAAATTTTGACCTCTGTCAAAGGGTTCTAGGGGGGAGATGCCGATAATGAATTATTATACTGTTATATGACCCAAAACGTCAAAAGAAAGCAATATACATCTGGCACAAATCCATATCAGGGGATTTGGGCAGCCCAATTGGCGTGAATACTGACAAAATTCACACTATGGACCTTCTTGTTGGAGTAGAACTAAGGATATAGAGTACCTAAGGTGTTCATGATTGCATAATGCCACATGCGGGCTCTTTTCTTTTATGGAAGCTGACTTTTTTTTCCTTATGTTTTCACTTCAAACAGCCAGGCAAGGGAAAAACGAATCAACAAATATGCTAAAGAGAAACATGATAGTGTACGCGTAGAAAAATTACCTATGTGAACAATTTTACTTGAAACGAAATAGAAGAATATACTAACTACTAACCTAATCAAAAAGAGAAATGGAGAAATAATACTATATTTAGTAGAAAGAAAGAAAGAAAGAAGTGTGTTGATTAGTGAGATGGATTCCTCTATTTATAGATCATAGAGGAGTCCTGACTTAATGCTCAAGTTAACTTGAGGACCAAGATAATACATTTACATTCAACGCAACATATATAACTCATATTACAACACTCTCCCTCAAGCTGGTGCGAAGATATCCACGACACCCAGCTTGCCAATAGGTGAATGAGGATTTGTAGGACCAACTGGTTTGGGGAGAGTATCAGCAACCTGGTCCTTTGTCCCAACAAAGGTAGGAATTACAATACCAAATCTGACTTTCTCTCGTAGAAAATGAACATCAATCTCAATGTGCTTTGTTCTCTCATGTAGGACATAATCAGAGGCTAAATGTATTGCACCTTTGTTGTCACAATTTAAAACAGATGAACTCGTTTCAGGAAAGCCTAATTCACGCAAGATAGAACGCAGCCACATAATCTCACACGTGCCTAGTGCCAATGCACGATACTCAGCCTCAGCAGAAGATCGGGAGACAACAGGTTGCTTCTTGCTTTTCCACAAGATAAGATGCTTCCCACGAAAAGCACAGAAACTAGGAGTAGAATGACTATCATAAGAGCCACCATAGTCAGAATCCGTGTAACACTTCAAGGGACCCTGTGGTCCAGTTGTGTAGAAGAGACCTAGAGAGACCTAGACCAGGAGATGATTTTAGATGCCGGAGAATATGAAAAACAACATCCAAATGTGCATGACATGGTGCATGCATGAACTGACTGACTCTTGCTCACTGCAAATGAAATATCTGGTATGGTATTCATTAAGTAGATCAGACGCCCTATTAGGCGCTAGTAAACTGACGGATCTGGTAGGAAAGGTCTAGGCTTTGCTATTAACTTATTGTTCGAACCAAATGAGTAAAGACCGTTTTGCTACTAAGCATCCATGTATCAATAAACAAATCTAGAACATATTTCTTCTGAGAGAGGGAAATCCCCTTGGGAGAACGAGCAACCTCAATTACAAGAAAATAACGCTAGGGTCCTAAATCTTTAACCTCAAACGCCTTTCCAAGAGCCTCCTTAATCTGTGAAATTCCTGCAACATCATCTCTTATAATAATAATATCATCGACATACACCAGGAGATATATACGTCCTCCTGAGTTACGCCTGAGATATACTGTACGATCAGATTGTCAACGAACAAAGCCATACAAGATAATTATTCATTAGACACATACTTTTAAGCATTATCATACCGATTACCACGAACAACAATATGAAACTGAGTTTTGATTAATTATAGAAATTGGGTAAACAAAGGGAGAACATCAGATTTTTTCTAGGTAACAACGACATGGATACGGGTGCCGGTGTCGGACACGGTAACTCAAAAAAGTGTAAAAACGGGGACACAGATGTAGATATTTTTAATGCTTATATAATTGTGATTCGAGATATTTCATAAAATAAAATAATGGACAGAAGATGCATACCTCAAAAGATATTAATGTCCAGAGAATGCTTATATAATTGCGATTCGAGATATTTCATAAAATAAAATAATGGACAGAAGATGCATACTGCAAAAGATATTAATGTCCGTAGCTTGGCATATGCAAAAGATAATAAACCCAAAAGAAATGCAAATATAAAGGCCATGCTGTAGGCGTCACGTCCAAGAATATACGTCTGAAAATAAATTTGAAATTGATTCAGGTTAGTATTTAACTAACAAAAGAAGCATTTCTAATGAAAATGAAGTACGTAAATAGTAAATACCTACCAAGAAATGCCAAAAAGATGGTGAAGTCCACGACTGATCCGATTCCTCCTCGTATGGAGGAGGATCAACAACCAGCTCACCAAGTCCAAGCTTTGCTATTTCAAGCAACGACGGTCCGTCCATATTGTCCTCATCGCCAAAAATGTCCCAAAACTGGGTAGGACCCTTAGTATAACTCGTTTTTTTTCTTGATAACAACCGCAAAGTGCTATGGACAAACACCTAATCTTCTGTTCGTTTTGCTTGTAATTTGTTTCTCCGAACACATTGAATAAAACCGTAAGTAGACCAATTACGTTCAGAGCTAGAAGCTGAGCAAGGTTGATTCAATAACCTGAAGAGAAAACAAGATTACATTAAGAAGTCATTAATTACTAATTCAAATAAAATAACTTTAAAAACATAATGTAATTACTAATTATCATACCTATCAGCTAACTTTGCAAGCAATGGGGTACTTGCCCCATAGTTGTTCCACCAAGTTGCTCAATCTTCCGTGTTTCTGTCCTCTGTGATCCAACAAACCTCTCATATTCTTCTTTCACCTTCTTCCGTTCATCATCGGGAATAAACGGTTAAAACATTCGTTACGTCCCTTTGAGATCTCATCATCGCGATGCGGCGGTACCCGACTCAGCTCATTACCACCTGCAAGCCATTCTTTGCTATAATATTTAGGATTCTGAGAATGGGGTAGACAGATAAGGGGATTGTTGCTTTTGTTCCATTTCTTCACTAGTATATCGTGAACTTCGGTTTAGAAAGCTGATGAATCTAAATCGACATTCTTCTCTTCTTTTTGAAAAATTACGGAACACACTTTCTTTATCATCACATCCCACATGTCATATATAAGATGCAAAGTCGGTTTATCCATGCCACATTCCCTCAGAAAATCAATCACGGGCATTGTGAGATCGAGCAAGTAGTCCACTTTCTCTTACCAACTATCAACTATGAAAGTCTTTATCATTTGCGCTTTACTGTTGTCATCTTTCTTATAGAACTTCCAATCATCATCCACTACCATGCTTAATAACATTTGTTTCACTTCATGTAGTCTCCAAATTATAATGAGATTGGAGGCAAACCTTGTCTCTCTAATACTTAACAATTTCAATGAAGAGTATTTGCATATATCGACAATGCCTGCAAATGATTTGCAACAAAAATATTGATAGAACGCGCTTCGCCAATTAACTCTTTTATCCAGTTGCATTCTTGAAATCTTGGCACATCTTTTTTCTGTTGGATCGCAAAGATCTTTTAATGCCAAGTTAAGCGTATGACAAACACAAGAAGTCCAAAATATACTTTTGTGTATACTCTCCACAATCCCCATAGCTGCCTCAAGACGGGTGCGTTGTCCGTAACAATTTTCACCACGTTCGATATACCTACTTCTTCGATCGTTCTTAGAAACATATTCGCCAAATAGGCAACGTCTTTGTAATTTCTACAAGGATCAACTGCCTTAAAAAGTATTGAACCATTTTCTAAAGATCTCATAAAGTTTATTAACCGCCTTTTGTTATTGTCAGACCATCCATTGCTAATAATTGAAACACCTCTCCGCTTCAACCTCTTTTGATTAACGTTACGAGGTTTTCTAAATTTTCTTTCTCCTCCGCAAGTAATTTTGATCTCTGTTTTTCGTCACTTGGTGGAACGCAACTCTTTATTGAACTATTTGATGCAAACTCAATCATTTCTCGAAATAATGGAGACCTGATGACATTAAATGGGATGCCACACCCGAAAAATAACCTAGCAACCATGTGATCAAGCTTGTCTCGTACGGTAGTATTGAACATCTCTCCAAGATGTGAATCACCTCTCCTACATTTAATCCCGTAATCTTCAAATTTTGGTAATGGGACATCCATCACTCCCGAGTTTTCCATAGATAGTCTCAAATCCGCAACTTCTTGCATCTTTGTAAGTTTTTTCAGATTCTCATCATCTATACCATAACAAACTCTTACCCCAAAACCCGTTTGACGTAGGAGATGACCCTTCACTCGAGTATATGCACCTTGAAAGTTCAAATCAACATCGCAAAGAATGATTTCCATCGGTACCACCTTCCTTTGGTACTTTCCCAACTTACTTTCACAATGGACTCTCAATGCTTGCATCTTGTGACGAGTTTGTTGCCTTTCATTTTCAACTTTGGGTACTCATATGTTGAAGAAACAAACAAAGATATTCTCATCATTAGTAACCATGAAAATTATATTAAACAATCAAATGTTTTACCCACAATGGAAATAACAACTAAATTAAATGAAATTGAAGAACCCCAAATGCTTTTCCCCACAACCAATTACTATTACAAAACCCCACAATCAATCACTCTTATAAAACCCAAATACCATTGCCACAAAACTAAACCTAGGTTTTGCAGATTTTGTAAAACCCTAAAAATCGTAAAAACTTGTAACCTCAATTACTAATTATAGAGAGAAAGGGGAGAAAAAAACACTTATTACCTCTAAAGAGATTGTACCTAAAGGATAGAAGAATTTGGTTTTCTAAGTGTTGGGAGAGATGATTGAAGAAGAACCAGGGAGAGTAAAGCTTGTTGTAGAAAAAGTAAAAGAATTAGGTCTTTTGGCTTTGCTAGTGTTGGGCATCTCTTGGAGTTAGATTTTAAGTTTTCTAAGCATTTGGGCCTCTTTAAAAGTCTAAGATTGGTTTCCTAAGTGTTGGGCCTCTTTAAAACTTCAAGTGTTTGGCCTTGGGTTGTTCAAGAGAGAAACCCATGAAATATAAGTGGTCTAGAATATTAGTTGGGCTTTGACTATTGTATTACATCCCATTTGTAATTTATGTGGCTATATATTTAATAATGTCATGTTTACATAAATTATAAAATACTTTTGAGACACACTAATCACTTAATAGGTTTTTAAATACTTTTAAAGCTATGCATGCATAGCTTATAAATAAGGGTGTGATTCGATTAACGCTCAACTGAAGATTGTAATATGCAATTGAGGCATATAGTGGTTTAATCCAGTTGTCAGAGTTTCAAATAGTGCCCAATTGACGATTGTGATATGCAATCGGGGTAAAATATAGTTTAATTCTATAGTTGAGATTCAATACGTAATTGGGGTAAGAGAAAGCATAATTATGTAGTGCGCAATTGAAAATTGTGATATGTAATTAGGGGGGGGGGGAGGGGTAAGAGAGAGTATAATTATGTAGTATGAGATTCAATTAGTGTACAATTGAAGATTGTGTTATGCAATTTTGGGGTAAATGTTGCTTAATTGTGTTATGTGAGGTTCATTTATGTTTAGAAGTTACGATGTGCAATCGATGTTACTTATGACTAGAATTTGTGAGATTAAAGTAGGATTCACTAGAAATGGTGATATCCTACTAGAGTAAATTGCGACTTAATCAAAATAATACGATTGTTCATTATGACGTTAGATCAAGTATATGATTGTTCTTTTAACTCGAGGAATGATTAAAATGGTGGTTTATATTTGGGAACAAATAGACTAATAATATTTACCACTCGAAAAATATTTTATCAGGAGTAAAACCTCATCTCGAGAAAAGATGTAGCGCTGAAGTTGATGATGTGTCATTATTTAGTTAGGAGACCAGTTAGAAAGGACAAATGTTTTCTCCTTTATAATTAAAAAATAACATTTATTATGGCACACCATATTTACCCAATAATGCCTTACCATTCGGCTGAAAACGACTTAACTAAAACAACACATTACAAGCCAAACAATGTCTTATCATTTGGCAACATCTTTTAATTACATTGCAAAACCAACAACGCGTTATGATTGGGCTTATTCTTCAAAAACTAACACAAATAAAACAACACAAGGAAAAAGAAAAGATGAGACGAGAAATTCCTCTTTTTACATCAACAGGCTCTCGAACTCCACTATCTCTCTCTCATGTAACCAACATTCTTCCTCCATGCCTTATTTTTGCCTCGAATTGTGAAAATTACCTGTTGAAATGTGAGATTCGAAGCATGAGAAACTAGGGATTTGGGGTAAATTGAAAAAAAAAAAAAATCGAATTAGGGTTTTCTAAGTTGTTGAAGATGCTTGTGGGGATGAAGAACTGTAAATAAAGTGGAGAAGATGATTATTTTTTCCTTCTCAAACTTCAAGTTAACTGCAGATTTGAGGTAAGTAAGTTTGAAATTTTTTCCTTCTCTTTTTTTTTTTTTTTTTTTTTTCTAGGTGGGAGGCCGTGTCCAACCTCGTGTCCAAGCGTGTCTGTACGCGTATCTGCGTCGAATACGTATGGACATGGGTTTTTTGTTTTTGGAGAAATGGGTGTCGTTACGTAGGATTTTGTATGGAGCAAGTAAACCCAGATAAATCCACTATAATCATCAATAAAAGTGACATAGTACCTATGGTCAGGTGAAGCAGTAGTTGGGGACCCTCTCGCACATCAGAATGAATCAAATCAAACATGCAAGGAGATCTATGCAAGCGAGGAATATAAGTATTTCTAATATGTTTAGACAAATAACAAATCTCACGATGAAATTGAGAAGTCTTGCATGCTTTTATTAATTCTGGAAATAAAAGACATACATACTGAAAATTAACATGGCCCAACTAGGCATGCCAAGTTTTCAAGGACTCCAAAGAAAAGACATAACGTCTTGACGCGGGCAAAACATTAGCATGCAAACTAGACACAGAAGAGTGTGGAACTGGCGGTCGGTTTCCAAAATAATACAGTCCATCACGCTCCTGCCAAAAATCTGCCTCATATGATGGTCCTGGAGATAACAAGAATAAGACAAAAAAATTACAGCACAATTAAGATCTTTAGCAAGGCGATGAACAGATAACAAATTAAGAGTAAAACTTGGAACATAAAGAACTGACTCTAAGACAATATCAGGTAATAAGTGAACTACGCCTGTACTATGACTATGAACTCTAGAAAGAGACCCATCAACAATAAGAGCATGCTGATTACGAGGGGTATGAGAACTGGACAAAAAACTAGGCTTATCGGTCATGTGATCATTGGCCCCTTAATCAAGAATCTAAGAAGGACTAGTGGCAGTCCTAACATGTAATGCAGTGGGTGTACCTGTGGCAGCAGACATGGCAGTAGAACCTCCAACATATTTCTCTTCCCGGAGAAGATGCATAACCTGATTTATCCTCGAATTCAATGCTCGCTCAATAGATGCATTGACATCACCAGGTGCTCCCCATGAATAGGAGCTACTAGGAACCTCTGGGATGGCTGCTGTGCGAGGCTTCCCATTACCTATCTTGCCATTATCTTTCTTCGTTCTGAGTTCTGGATGGATCTGATAGCAGTTATGGCGGTAATGACCTTCAATCTTGCAATTATCACAATAAGGCCTCTTACGACCTCGGTTGCCCCCAGATGGAGCAGTAGAGCGGGCACCTCCTGACAATGAAGAAGAGCAAAAGTTGGCAGCAAAGGCCATCTGATCAGCTGAAGAAGAAACATCAAACACTACCAGAGCTTTGGAGGATAACTTCACACGACGTTCATGTTTCTCAATCAAGGCATAGGCTTCACCAAGAGATGGAAGTGGTGAAGTATTGAAAACCTGGGTGCGAATACCCTCAAATTCATATTGTAGGCCAATAAGAAACTGATGAACTTTCTGCTTTTCCTCGCGTTTATCTATAGCATCAGCAATTTCTGGTGTCATTCCAGTAATATCAGTCAAGGAGGTGTAGACTGCAAGTTCTTCCCAACGCTTCTTGAGATACCCAAAATATGTTGTTACTGAAAGAGACCCGTGAGAAGCTTAGCCAAGTTCCATGTACAACTCATATACCCGGACCTCATTTTGAGAGGTAGCATACATCTCAGTTAAGGCGGTCTATAAACCATCAATAGTCTCGTGGAAAGTGAAAAACTCGTAGATTTTAGTTTCCATCGAATTGAATATCCACCCAAGAATTGTGCAGTTGTCCGTAAACCACTTCCCATAGGTAGCATCAGTCTTAGCATCAGCAGGACGAGATACTTTGTCGGGTAGAAGCCAGTCAATCTTACCCTTAGAACCGAGAAAAAGAGGAGTGGACCGAGCCCAAGATGAAAAATTGCAACCTTTCAGTTGCACACTAGTGATACGGTGGGATGTCAGAAATTGCATCATAGTGTCTTGGGCAGTAGGTGTCTGACCAGCATGAGTAGAGCCCGTGTTGGTAGAAGAAGAATCATCCGAAGAGCCAGGCATGGTGATAATAATAGTGGAGCAACACCAATAAAATGAGACAAAAGACAGTATACCTAATGGAAATATACCTCCAAAAAGACGAGAAGCGGAGCTGCTCCAATGACAAGGAAGACAAGATAAGTTTGGAAAATCGAACCTTCATTGTCGAAGATGCTGGACAGTAGAGCCCGTGTTGGTAGAAGAAGAATCATCCGAAGAGCCAGGCATGGTGATAATAATAGTGGAGCAACACCAATAAAATGAGACAAAAGACAGTATACCTAATGGAAATATACCTCCAAAAAGACGAGAAGCGGAGCTGCTCCAATGACAAGGAAGACAAGATAAGTTTGGAAAATCGAACCTTCATTGTCGAAGATGCTGGACAAAATATGTCGGCTGGACGAGATGAACCGCGACAAGACGGCCGCCTGACAAGAAAAGGGAGGAGGGACGGGTTATTTTTGTCTTATTTATTTATTTATTTTGTTAAAATCTAGCTCTGGATACCAAGTAGAAAGAGAGAAAGAAAGAAAAAGAGAAATAGTGTATTGATTAGTGAGATGGATTCCTCTATTTATAGATCATAGAGGAGTTCTGACTTAATGCCCAAGTTAACTTGGGGACCAAGCTAATTCATCCACATTCAGCGCAACATATATAGCTCATATTACAACATATTGAAATATAAAGAAGTGAAATTACAAAATTGCGCAAACTTTTTGTAGTCCACAACAACTTTGTAAGTTTTCTTCAAGAACCACAAGGAATTTCTGTAGTGCTCTTCTACCATGCTGAGAAGTTATAGAGATGGAGAAAGAGAGATTGTATTAACTTAACTTGTCTATTACATGGAGTATGCTTATCGAGATAAAGAGCATTTTGTTATGCATTACCTAAGCACTTGTGTACTCGCACAAAAAATTTACCCAGGGTATTGTAATGCAGTATAACCGAATACACCTTAATTACGGTTCTTCACTTCATATATTGGTGGGATACAAAACCTTAGTGGTAAGTTACCTAAGTGCTCCTGGTACGTCTAAGAACAGGTTACCTAAACTAATACCATGCATATGTAATTGAGACACTGTAATGATGATGATGGTACTTCACACCATACTCTTTCACAGGCATCTCTTATACCCATACTCTCAGTTTTTCGACCAACCCTGTTTCTGTCAATACTCCGATATCTAGATGTTTCAATTAAACCTTTTATTCTAGTGGAGTAAAGCCGCGACGGATGTGACGTGAATATCCTTTCAGCCTCTTATGTTGAAGTGGAAGGATCCTATCACGAGATCCACTTGATCGTTTTGGGTCATGTGAGTGGTTTCTTTGTGGTTTTTCTTTGCTTTTTTAACCTCTTAGAGAGGGTTTTTCTTTTTTCTTATTCTCTTGTTAGTTCGCTGTGTTTGTTGCTTTTATCAATAAAGTTTACATTTATCAAAAAAAAGATAGAAGTTTAGCTCACCGCAACATACATTAAAATCGATACTTTAATATTAGTTTCATGCAGATCGTGTTTTGGGATTGGAGGAATCGAAAAGAGATGGCGCGCTTGGAGGAATCTCATACTGATGATGTTATTCAGGTTTGTGTTTTTGATGATGTTATTCAGGTTTGTGTTTTTGTTCATTTTCATTTTTCTTATGATTTACACTATTTGGATTTACTTTATTCATCATGATACGTACTTTATCTGTTAGTACTTGTATCATGCTGTCTTTAGGGTTTGATTTTGAGTCTTTCAAATTACTTTGCGGGTTCACCTGCTCAAAGTTTATTCTATTTGTTTATTTAAGTACACTTGATATGTATACTGTTTATGCGTATGGGAATGACCCACCAGGGCGAGCTACTGAAGGAATCGATATAAAGCAAATTTAATGGCAAAGCCAAAAAGTAAAGTGAACATGTAGCAGACAGAGAACTTCTTCCTTTTTCTTTTTTTAGCGTGGAACCAAGGATGAACCAGAAAAGTGTGCTTGAAATCTAAAATTAGGAGGTAGTACCTCCTAAATTCACACGGCTGAAAGCAATCTAATTTGAATTTTTTCGGAGAGCTATATCAAAGATTGTAAACAAAATACATGAACAATAACTTTATTTTCAACGGAGGTTATGCATTTTTATACGCTGAAGGCACATGGATAGGTGCAGAAGGCGCCCCCTTGAAAATTTAATATTACGGGACGAGAGTTGAGTCCTACGGCATGTTGAGTTGATTTGTAAAGATACATGTAATGTTAAAAGCATTCATTAGGCAATGATATGTTTTCTGGGTAGAGTCTATTAAGTCCTGAAGCCACGTGGATTGGGGTAATAAAGCTTCCATTTAATGACAGTCTATTTTGATTTAAAGGTACGTGATGTATGGTGCTGATGGCGTTAATGGCGATTATATAATAGGGAGGATCGTAGGACTCCGCAAACACTGTCTTATGTGATAACAATCGTATCCTTTATCAAAGTTGTAGAAACCAGATTCACTACAGAGAAGTATATACACAGAAGCCTAAAAAAGGGGAAAGATTAAACTACCCTTACAATAGATGTAACTTTAACACCCCCCCCCTCCCTCTTTCAAACTCACAAAGGTACAGTGAGAAGCATCGAGAGTTTGCCAAGAAGAAAATGGAAGCGCGAAATAGTATGAGACTTTGTGAAGAAATCAGCCAATTGCACAGTAGAAGTGACAAACGGCAAAAAGATTGTGCCATGCTCTAAATAATGACGCGTAATATGGCAATCAATCTCGATATGTTTGGCACGTTCATGAAAGACAGAGTTATGTGCAATTTGAATAACACTCTTGTTATCGCAATACATAGGTGTAGGAGAAGGAAGAAAGAATGCCCAAATCATCAAGTAACCACCGCAACCAAACTATCTCAGCAGTCGTCGAAGCCATAACACGATACTCAGCTTCAGTAGAAGAACAAGAGACTATATCTTGCTTCTTACTTTTCTAGGAAATGAGAGAGTCGCCTAGAAAAATATAGAAACCAGTGGTAGACTTATGATCCGTGGGATCACCAGCCCAATCAGCGTCAGAGAAAGCCCGAAGTTCTAAAGCAGATGTAGAAGGAAGTAACAAACTCTGATATAAAGTACCACGAAGATAACGTAAAATACGAAGAACTGCTGATCGGTAAACAGTAGTGGAAGAAGAGACAAATTGACTAACAATATGAAGAGACAAATTGACTAACGATCAGGAGGCTTATGATCGCGGGGAGGGTAGCGAGTTTCCACATTACCAAAAACTGTTTGAGAATCCACCAAGAGAGATGGAGTACCTGCACAAGAAACATCCTTTCATCGACGAGAGTAAGTATGAATAATTGGCAGACGGGCAACTATAGAAGGTAACTTATGAGCATAAGGTTGACTAGACTCTTCATCAGGAAACGGGTCAATGTAAAAAAGATCAGACTTACTCAATGTACTAGAACTCGCAGGAATGGAAAATAAAGGAATATGCTCGAGAAAAACTACATGACGAGAAACATATAGTTTGTGTGCAACAGGATCATAACAACGATATCCCTTTTATCCTTCACGGTAACCTAGAAATACACATTGTAGAACGAGCAGATAATTTTGAGCGCTCAATTTTGGGACGAAGAACAAAACAAGTACAACCGAAAACCTATAAAGAAAAATAATCTGGAAGTTTACCACACATTCTTTCAAAAAGTAATTTACCAGACATAAGAGTAGTTGGAATTCGGTTAACAGTAGTAAGAACTGCTTCACCCCAAAATGCACTTGAAACATTAGCAAATAACAAAAGAGATCGAGCGGTCTTAATGATGTGTCAATATTTATGCTCAACAACACCATTTGTTGAGGCGTTGAGGCGTATCAGTACAAGAAAATTGTTGTATCGTCCCATTAGAGGCTAGAAAATCAAAAATACCATGAGATGTATATTCGCCACCCAAATCACATTGAAAACATTTAATAGTACAAGAGTATTGTGTCCGAATCATAGAACAAAAAGACGTAAAATTGACAAGAACTCTGAACGGTGGATCATAAGATAAACCCAACAATATCGAGAATAATCATCTATAAATGAAACATAATACTTTGACCCTCCTTTAGTAGGAATACGAGCAGGTCCCCAAGCGTCAGAATGAATTAAGTTAAAAGGTGCAAGAGATACAAATGTACTTTTATTAAAAGGTAATGTGGAAAATTTTGCAAGTTTGCAACTACTACAATAAAAAATATCATGAATAGGTAAATTCCCCAAAACTCAATAAGCAATTAAGTATTTTAAGCGAGAACTAGAAACATATCCAAGGCGAGAATGCCATAAATAAAAACTAGATGACTTATGACTCAAATGAAAAGAAGAAAGGTCACAGAGGATGCAGAAGCGGCAATAGCTAGGATATGGAGCGTTTCTAACATATAATCTTCCCTCTCTACAACTTATCCCAATCAGCTTCTGGGAACGAAGATCCTGCACAAAACAACGAATGGAAGAAAACAAAACAAAATATCCATAGTCAAATAATTAATTAACAGATATTAAATTCACAGTAAGTTGAGGAATACAATATACATCAGAAAGAGATAAGTTAGAAGACATAATAGAGCCAGTACGTACCAATGACATAGGAGTGCCAATGGCAGTTAAAACCGGGTAAGAGGAAAGAAAAGACGTAAGAGATGTGAACAAAGAAGGATCATTAACCATATGATTCGTAGCACTAGAATAAAAAATCCAAGTAGAATGAGATATACCTGAAAAAACTGAAGAGATCAAACCTATAGATGGAGAGACTGTAATGGCTGTGGTATGGGGAGAAAGAAGTTTATGCAACTGCTCAGCAATGGAAGATAATGATGGAGCTGGTGAAGGTGACCCATTCTCAGATGACATAACTGCAGCGGTACGATAATCCCTTTGTTTTGAAGTTTGTTGTCCCCTATTCAATAACAAAGGACATTGTGCTTTCCAATGACCCTTCTTTTTGCAAAAACTACATTCATCAACACCAACTCTAGTATGTTGTCGGTTTTGTGAAATATAAGAGGACCTGTGCGGGATGGCCAAGACTGTTTGACTTGGTAACGAAAGAACACCCTTTCCCTTATGCGCTTGAAGACGTACTTCTTCGCCTAGTAATTCTTTAACTACCGAATCAACTGAAGGAAGCAGATTACGGTAAAGAATGGAACTACGAATCGTCTCAAAATCGTCGCGAAGTGCCATAAAAAATTGAGCCAACCTCTGTTGTTCTCTGTATGTGCAATACAACTCTATGGCACCAAGTCCAGACGGTTCTGTGAGTGTTAACTGATCCCAAAACCTTGTCATAACAGAGTAAAATTCTTGTATACTTTTCTCCCCTTGTAGAGCTGACCGAATGTCTAATTCCAGCTGATATCTTTTGACAAAGTTGAACTGTACATACAACTTTGGAAGATAATCCCAAATTTCTTTTGCTGTATCAAACTTAGCTAGATGAACTCCAATAAATTGATCAACAGAGTTGTTTATCCAAGTAATAATCTTGGAATTATTTATCTCCCAAACAGAAAACAACGATGCATAATTCTCAGCTTTAGTGTCAGCTAGAGCTTCTTTAGTCCCAAACACATACCCCCACATCTCTCTACCCATTAAAAAGTTTTTCATAACATATGCCCAATAAGTATAGTTATCACCAGATAATTTTGAACTAATAGCATTAAGAGAATCTTCGCCATAATAAACAAATAACTATTTGGAACAAAATCCCAAATCCCAAATCAAAGAGATCGAAGATAGATTACCACCGACTACCAAATTGAATCGATGAAACAACTTTAAGTAAAAATCTGCAAACAACTTCAAAGAGAGAGATGCAAAGTCCTGGAAAAATCAGCAAACAACTTCAAAGAGAGAGATGCAAAGTCCTGGAAAAATCAGCAAACTAATTACAAGAAAAATCTGCACACAATATAGAAGAGATATGCAATACGATCCAACCCAATCTCCTGATCTTGAAGCAAAATTTTTAGGGTTTTAAAGAACCCCCTATCAGATTTGAAAAGTAAAAGAAAGAAAAATTAAAGATCTTGCAAACAGAGAGAGGTCTCCAACCAAATCAGATCTGCAAAGGTTTCACGTTTGGCTCGATACCATGATAACAATCGTATTCTTTATCAAAGTTGTAGAAACTAGATTCACTACAGAGAAGTATATATACAGAAACCTAAAAAAGGGGAAAGACTAAACTACCCTTACAATAGATGTAAACTCTAACATTATGCACTTGTAAACAAAAGTTCAATGTCATTTTGCTGGGCAAACTGTTATGTATGTGGAACAACTTGATTGGCACACAGGTTTCTTATGATATAGCACAACAATGGCAAAAAACAAATAGATTTCTTACATCACTTGTTAATTCTTTCATGTTGGTGTTTTTTTATTTATTTGTATGTGTATGTGTTTGTGTTTGTGTTCTGATCTCTTTTTTATTGCTTATTAAATAGGTCAAGTTTGCGCCTGGTCATCAAAACCAACTTATTTCTTCTTCTGTTGACGGGCTGATGTGCATTTTTAATACTGATGGAGACATTAATGATGATGATCATTTGGAATCAGTAAGTACTAAGTACACACTTTTAATTAATGATTATATTTTATTTTATATCAAATGGCATGGGGAATTTATATTTTCGGTACTCAATTGGATTATTTAGTTATTGTATGAGTTTTACTATTTCTTGTGTGCTCATTACTTGTAGTCTTTATGCATAGTTGTTGATGCTTCCTATACTTGGTGTCTGAAACAAAGTACATGGAAGAGTCTGACATTGGCAGTCCTTTTAATTAGGATGTCCTAAGCGCAAATTTAGTACAAATATTTGTATAACTGTTACAGGTACTCAATAACGGTTATAGCGCGAATATTCTGGTGTGTATGGTTGAAAAAAGTCAAGCCATACATCCATATGGCTGGTGATAAATGATGCTCTGGATAGAGATGGGATTGATCTTCTCTATTAAAAGATCTCTCAAATACCTCACAAATCACAAAACTGGGGTTTGTGATGTTAAATGTTCACCATTTGTGTGAGCTACATTTAGACGTAGCCAGACTTCTCCTGAATACTGACACAACTAGGACTCTGATACAGTGTAAGTTGGTATACTACCCCTCTTGAGTGTGAGTGTGGAATATCGTGCAGAATACCTCTTTTGGGTTCAGAATAACACAAATATTGAAGATAATGATGGACATTAAGAGAAAATCTGTTTATTAACTTAATCTCTCCTCTATGCTTTTATTTATACTGAATTATACTGAACGACAGAAGGGGTATACATTCTGAATATGAATAAATAGAAGAGGTATTATTACAATTACCTTTATAACTACAAACGAAATAATAAATATAATGGGTCATATTTATGCTACACGTGCTCACTAGCTTATCTAAAACAAATTGATCGGTAAGCAACATATTTATCTCAACACTCAGAAACATGGGATTTCCACTAACCAAGTACTACAGAGTTCTAAGAACAAAAATAATTAATCCGATCAACAAAGCCGCCTTATTATGGAAAGTTCTATTGTGTGATTTACACAACAGCAACCACATAAGGAGATATCCTACTGTTTTACCTACTTCGGCTTTAAAAGTGCAACACTTCCATTTCTGAGCAGCCTCCAAAAATATCTCTTGTAAAAAACCAATCAACTCCAAAGATCCCAAAGAAGTTAGCCTATACTATTGATATAGGGGAGAGTATTCTGTCAAGCTATATTCATAGTAAACTCTCTAACCTCATCTCCATCGCCTCTATCATCATTTATCCTTAGACAAAGGCACGACTCTAAAGGAAAAAAAAAGTAAGAGAGGACTCTTTTTCAATCTTCCAGTTCATTAGCCCTCTTTAAATAAGTGGAGATTCCCCTTCATGCAAGATCCTTTCCTTTCCTGATAATTGGCAATATATGCATTGGGAGAAAGAAGGGAGGATCTCGGAGGTGGAGGGGAGATAATATTTTTGGGACAAATTCTGTGTTTTTGGTCTGAAATTCAAGTTTAATACTGAAAAAGTAGATATGTTGTAAGTAGGAATCAAATTCTGTACCTCTTAGAGCAAAATCATTCAACAAAACTACCTCAGCAACAACAGTTTCATGGAATCTTGTGTAAAGATATTAAACATACCTGTCTGGGCTACAGCCTGGGCTACAGCCTGGGCCCACCCATCTTGAGATCCGCCCTGGGGAGAAATCTCAACCAATTGTTCATCCCCACACCATTCTCATGCCAAATTTGATTCTCTTTCAATTGCCCAATTTAAAACCAATGCCCTCCTAAAATAAAGAGGAAGCCATGTTAAAGACATCTTCATAGTTGAAATGGAAACATAGGAAATTGCCCTCGTCCTCACACGCCAAACCTGATCTATCATACCATGCTTGACAACTACATCCTGCTTTTGGATACTATGTTCCTCATCCTCAAACCGCTATAACCATTTGTGTGAGGGCTATCTTTTTAAAGTATTTCAAGGTGAGACTCTCATCTCCCTTTAGAAGAAAAAACTGGCTCCTTTTTCGATAACTCATATTTATATTTAATATCATATAGATATTGATCATTTAGAAGAAACAAAAGAAGCAACAATAAATGCCACCAGAAGTGGCCTAGCAAGGGTGGTAACTCTCAAAAAGAAGAAAACAACAACAGTGCAGAAATAACGACGTCAACCCTCCCGGAAGTAGCCTAAAAGCCAACTTATGATGGGCCTCTCACAGTGATCTGCTTCCACGCCGAAAATTTGCAATTAGAAACTACAAAAGAAGGCCGTATAGTTATTTCTGCTTTACTTCAAGAATATAGAGATACAATGTGAAAAGACTTATGTAACTTTTCTAGGATGAGACCACTTGAAACCAATTTCAGTACTCCAAATTAGCCAATCGTAAAAAACAATGCACGGAAGAAAAAAGGTTGATGAATTTCCCTCCCTTTTAAACATTGAACAAAGGCTCGTTAATAAAATCTTATGCCTATCAAAAAATATTCCATAAATAATGGATCTTCTTCTCTCGCTTGATCCGTTTTAAAGATCTAGATCGCAAAAAGGAAAGGACCAAGCTACAAGGAACGGGATCTGGGATAGGGAAACTGGACAAGGGCAGCCTTGATAGAGCAGCATAAGGTTGCTACCACTATCATTTGATATACCTACCACGGAGTTGAGTGTTTTATATGATGATATTGGTACACCAAATGCCAATATCCTTCCCTTCAATATTCTAGATTAAGGAGAACTTCAACGTCTCCATATTAGTAGGTAAATTGAACTGTCTACAGAAATTGACTATGGTAGATATATATACTGATAACATTACACTTCAGAAAGGTCATAATGCATAGTACACTTTCATCTATTTAGGGTATAGAAATGGGCTGGGTTCTGGTTAGTCGAAACAAGATATTTCTTCTATCCATGTCCACAGTTTTTGTTATGACCAAAATTTGGATCTGCCTCGTATTTTGTAAGCACTTGAACCTCATCAAAATAATCATTAACTAGAGTTTCAAAGGAATTAGGTCCAAGTTGAAGCTCATAATTTTTTTTATCAACTAGATTAGCAAAAGAATTATGCAGTACTTTTTTCTTGAAGCAGTCAAATGGACCACTTTTAGTCCCAGTGATTTACCAAATCATACTATGAAATCAAAAGCATAGAATTGCATGTACTAAAAATGGGGAATATCTTAGTGTAATGCATACTGAGCTTCAAGCATCATACTTATGTCATATATACTAGGGGTGTACACGGGTCGGATCGGCCCAGGTTAAGGCCTGGAGCTGATTCGAACCGGATATACCGGGTCTTTAAATTTTAAACCCGAACCGACATACTCCACGACCCGGACCGGAACCGACCCAAAACCGTCGGTTTGGGTCGGATTTGTACCTCGGGTTCGATTCAACGACCAAAATTAAGTTAGTCAGGGCGAGCTTTGCACTGTTTTCAACGACGGCAACCTTTGCACTCACACCCACCAAAATCAGAGATAAAGAAACAGGGTTTAACATAAGATCCAGAACTAGGTTTAGCGTAAGATCCGTGTACAACAGATCTAATCTCTACTACTTGCGCCATTATTGCAAAATCAAAGCTTCAAAGAGACAGATGTTGTAGTTGAACTAAGCTTTATTGTTTTGTGATTGTTTAGTTGTTGTTTGCAGGTCTTTAGAGAGATAGAGGAGTAGATCACTAGATTCCCATGGAGGGAGGAGAGAGAAAGGGGTCGGCTAGTGGGTTGAGTTATGTGTTAACTGTTAAGAGATATGAAACACAAAGTTGATTCGGGTTCAACCCGGTTACCGAACCTGGAAATCAAAACCAATCCGATAATAACTGGGTATTTTGATTTAAAGGTCTTTATAACCGAAACCGACCCGGGTTGTTTTCAAAACCGGACCGAACCGGATGGTTCGGATCGGTCCGGGTCGGTTTCCCGGGTTGGCAGGTTTCATGTACAGCCCTAATATTATATACGGAATGCAGCCCATATTTCCAGGACACTCGATTCTCAGATCAAATTGACTCATTTTATTATAATTCTGAACACATGTATATTTTCTATTACAACATTGCTCTAAGCCTCTAATAGCTTATTTTTTCTAAATTGATTTCCTTCTCTAAAAGACTGTCAGTTCTACCTGCATCTTTGTGTGATTAGCTCACTTTGTTGTCTATGTATATGGTCCAATATTCTTCTATATTATTGTTGTTGCTGGACTGATCTTTAATAATATATGGAATCATGCAGGTGATGAATGTCGGAACTTCAATCGGTAAATTTGGATTTTTTGGAGACTTGAATAAAAAGCTTTGGTGTTTAACACATATTGAAACTTTAAGGTGATTCAAGAAATATCTTACTTTGTAGCAGCTTATGTAGATTTTTCTTGATGGAGCATGTTTAGAAGCTCATACATGCTGAAGCTACAAGAAGATAGGGTAGTATACTGTATACTTGAAAATTGGACTAAAATTATTCTCCAATGATAGTATGTAAAGGAAATTAATTTAGCTCTTGAGACAAGACTGCAAAAACGATTGTAAATGTGGTGGATACCAATGCCTTTGAGGGTCACACACGCGGTTCGGCATCCTATTAAAGTTACAAAAATACGGCATATAAGTAAAAGACCACAACGCCTAATTAATTATTTTCTCCGTCATGTCTAGAATTGAGCATTTGGAGATGGAACATCTGGGCGCTCACATTAAAATCTATAACAATTGAACATTTTTCTCGCTCAACTGTAAAATGTGCTCTAACAAGTAAAAATTTGTTTACTAGTATATGTGTCACCTCCCAGCCTCCCGTCATTTACTTGGTGCGAATTAATACCATTTCTTGATCTGAAATGCACAATTCAAAACTCAACTGCACAAATCCTTCCCGATACAAGTGACATTGTTTGTTTTAGGTTCCATTTTCCATGTCTTTCCCTTCAATTTCATTTAACTTAGAATTCATCTTAATTATTGTGGCCTGCAGTATTTGGGACTGGAAAGATGGAAGGAATGAAATAAACTTCCAGGAGGCTCGTACATTAGCATCTGACAGCTGGAACCTTGATCATGTAAGCTTACTTATTACAACATTATTTACTCTTAGACACAATCTGCTTATTTTCTTGGATTAAAGAACATTGGTATATACTTGAGGGTTTACAGAAAAAGTTATGCTAATATTTTCTTATAAGAGCAAAGGAAGGTTTCCTAAATAAATATTTTGTTTTTTTTGTTTTTCATTTTGCAAGTAATCAAGTATTATTGATGAAATCGAAGAGGTTTTTTGTTGTGCCTACAGACCTTCAAATTAAAAGAAACTAGTTTGCACACAGGACCTTCAATACTATAAACTACATTGCAATGCTACTGAAATCTAAAGTACTCTTGAACATGGTTCTCAATAGAGGCATAACAGAAACTAACCTTCAAAATAAAACAAACTAATTTGCAGACAGGACCTTCAATAATAGAAACTACATTGTAATCCTACTCAAATCTAAAGTACTCTTGATCATGGTTCTCAATAGAGGAAGCCTTCAAAATAAAAAGAAACTAATTTGCAGACAAGACCTTCAATAATAGAAACTACATTGCAATCCTACTCTAATCTAAAGTACTCTTGAACATGGTTCTCAATAAAGGAATAGAGGCATACCAGCAACTTTCTTAGAGCAAGCATATGCACTAAAATTGCACTCAGAATATTAAGTTTTTCTCTCTTTCTTTTTCTTCCTTTAGTACTCAGAATATTCTACTTGGTATCAGAGCCAGGCTCTGTTCTTAGATGTGTTATCGATTATAGAAGCTCAATAATCGATTGAAAGCTTCTCTGTTGGTGATATTCTTTGAAAGGCGATTGATATGGCCGTGCCAGATACTATGACTGCCTCGTCAACTTCCGGATCTGGGCATGGTGTGGTCAGCTCTCTTCCCACCCACCCGTTTGAAAATCCGAGCTTACAAATCACCACCGAGAAGCTTGATGGTCGAAATTATCTCCTCGGGGCAGAATCTGCCAAGATGTTTATCGGCAGGAGGATGAAGATCGACTGTATAACTGGTGTTGCTGAAGAACCTGCAGAAGATTCTTCAACATATGCCAAATGGTTTTCTGACGACTCTGTTGTCCTCTATTGTCAGATCTTGGTTGGTTCACTCAATGCAACCAAGTACTGCTGCAGGGTATATGTTTATGAAGACTGCAAAACAGATTTGGGAGTCTGTAGAGAAAACTTACTCGCAAAGGCAGAATAATGCACGTATCTTTCAACTAGGGAACGATGTTTCTCAACTTAAGCAAGGTGATCTTTCTCTCCTTACTTATAATGCTAAGCTTAGAGCAGTTTGGGAAGAGATGGATCATTATCAGTCAGCGACAAAGTGGGATACCGTTGCAGATTCGGAGAAATATGCAAAGCTCATTGAGAAGAATAGGATCTTTCAGTTCTTACAGGGTTTAAATTCAGAGTTTGAATTTGCAAGAGTTCAACTACTGGGTCATTATACTTTGTCTAGTCTCGATGAGCTTTACTCCTTCATGTTATTTGATGAGAGTCGTCGTACCTCTCTACCTGCACTTGTTTCTATGTCTGATAGATCAGCAATGGTAGTTCAGATTCCATGTACTACTTCAACACCTGTTTCCCAGTCTTCACAGCCCGATCGCTGGAATTTCAGTCAATCTCAGCCTCGACGAAGAGATCTCCGGTGTGAACATTGTGGGAGATGGGGTCATGTACACCAGCTGGTATATGGAGAGAGCACAGCTACCGTTTATACATGCTTATAAAGACCATGTAGAAGAATTTATGTGAAATCCAAAGATATCAAGTAGTCAATATCAAACATGGGCATAGCTGCAAGATAGAAAAATATGAGAAGAAGTTTCCCTTTTGCATTTACACAACACACATTGTGAAGCTAAAGAGATGTGTTTGTAGTCTTTGGACTGTATTGTGTCATCAGTTGGGACTGCACCGTGAAAGATCCTCCGTGCGAGATGCAAGATTAGACAGTCGAAGAATTAGAATGACATAGGATCTTGAACCACCAGTAGATAGGGAATTTAACTCTCACATTATTAAAAGACTCTTTAACAGAAAACTGCCCCTGTAAATCTGGCTTGAAAAAGCAAATATCTGGACTCTGCTAAGATCCACCCCTGCAAAAGTAAAAAGGTGGCTGTTGTGGATGTTGGGGTTCCAAGTACCATATTTCCAGTTGACTTGAGAAAGAGCTGCTTGATCTTTCAAAACAGAACCAGTCCAATCATCTCTCCATGCATCTATTTTATCACCTGTATCCACAATCCAAAATGATTCCTTAACTAAATCAAAAAAAATATTTGTAATACATGCCCGCATTGAAAATCTTTTGTAATAGTTGATTACATCCCCAGATCTGGTAAAGAACTTGTATCTCATGTATTCAGCCCATATTCCTTCTTTGTTTATCAAGTTCCATGACAGTTTCATTAACATTGCTGTGTTAATATCCTTAAATTTTCTCAATCCCAGACCTCCCTCATTAACTGGTTTGCAGCATTTCTCCCAGCTAATTGTAACACCTTTTCTCATGCATGGGTCCCCTGACCATAGGAAGTTATTATGATAGTCTCACAATCTTTAATAATAGAAGCATACCATTTGTAGACAGACATATAAACATGCAGGCTCTTAAGGTCAGATTTAGCTAAGAAAGAAAGCATTCTCCCCACAACTGTTCGCTCTTTTCTTTATTTTTTCCACCATTGGCTTCATAGCAGCAGTTGTAACCCTTCCTTTGACTAGAAGAACACCCAGGTTGTATGAAGCACACCCTGAGAGATATTAAAGAGATTTCCAAAATTGTATGAAATCATTTTTATTTATTTGAATAAATTTCAATTATTTATTGAAATAAAATAAAGAGAGCTGTCAAGACTTCTCTCTTTTGTTGTTAGTATTTCAAATGTGTACCATCTCCAAAATAGTAGACAGAAGATCATAGTCGAATCTTATTCTTTGGTCTCTTTAATACCATCCGAGGTACAACATCGTCCAGATGTGTCCTTAAACTGCAATCTACTTTTTCTCATAGGAAAACCCCAAAAGCTCAGTTTCTTTATGAAGTATTTGAAAACTCTAAGACACTTTTCTCTTTCCTTCCTATTGTATACCATAAAATATTATACAGAAACAAACTTTTGTGACAAGGATGAAACTTTTCATAGTGTTTTTTTTTGTTGTTGTTGTTGCAGGTTGACCATTTTGTAGATTGCAATTATTCTGGAGCTGATGATCGTTTATGGGTGATTGGCGGCACTAATACCGGCATTCTAGGTTATTTCCCTGTAGACTACAGTGGAGTTAGTGGAAGAATTGGATCTCCAGATGCTATTCTTAAGAATGGTCATACAGGGATTGTGAGGAGCGTATTGCCTTCGTCACACATAAGTGGTGGGAACTCAGGCATCTTTGCATGGACGGGCGGCGAAGATGGTCGCTTATGTTGCTGGTTATCTGAAAAATCATCTGAAATACATAGTTCTTGGATTTCGAGTGCTCTTGTTATGAAGACTTTATTGCCACACAGAAAGATTAGGCATCACCCTTACTAGTGAAAAACTCAGATGTGCTTGCCCAATTGAAGTCATGTTAGCCGGGTAAAAGTTGAAGTCAGAGTGATTTTCTTGTTTATAAGTTTGCATTGTAATTTAAAGTTACACACTATTTAAATCTGTTACTCGTGTTTTTATTTTAATTATTCGGAGATTCTGAGTCACTCTAATAGTCGGATAAACTATGGCTTCACTTCTTAATTACATGCATACACCAAGTTTTGCAGTCATTTTGTTGGAATGTTAGCGTTGCTCTCAAGTATCAAATGCCATTTTCTCATTGCTTTTGCAGTTACATCATCCTTTTACAAGTTCTCCATCATTTTGTAGTCACTACCACTTTAACCTCTTAAATGCCTTTGGGTACACCGTAGGCAGTTAAACTTTTGAGTCCAATGGCAGTGTTCATCTGCACAATAATTAGTTAAGTTTACCACTAAGTCAGAAGGTGTAGAACTTTGGTCATTATTGACTTGGGATCACTCAAACTTTTTATGGGGTTGTGGTGCATAGTCGTTCGAACGGGCCTCATAGCCATTCGACCATCAGCTTTTAGCCTTTAAGCTGACCTAGTTACAATCGGATTGAATCGGAGTTCAGCTTTTGCGGTGCGGCTCTACAATTGGTATCACAGTGAGGTTGTATCCTTGGCGGTTCTCGGAATTGAGGTAACACTGACTTATCTCAGTTTCGTTTTGGTTTTCGATTTCAATTAGTGTATGAAAATTGGGGGAATAATAGTAGAAGGAGATGAACCTATTTCTTTGATGGCAGGTGATGAGTCATTTGTTCATGTATTGGGCTGAGGTTTTGACATATGCATGTTACCTCGTTAATGAGTTGCATTCAGCTGTAATTGAGGGTAAAATACCAACGGAAGCTTGGTCGGGAGAACCTGCTTCAGATTATGATTCTCTTTGTATCTTTGGGTGTCTGACATACTATCATGTCAAAAATGGTAAGTTGGATTCTCGAGCAAGGAAGACAATTTTTCTGGGTAAGAAGAAGAGTGTGAAATACTACAAGTTATGGGATACGAGAGACCGGAAGATTATTCTAAGCAGGGATGTCCCTTTTAATAAGACTTCTATGATGAAGTCACATGTCTCTTAGCACGAAGAGAAGACGATAAACGGGATTTTGCAGGGGGTGTAGATTGATGCGTTTTCACATGATTCAGATAGTTATGTACCAAAGGAGGTATTATCTATCAGTGTGACAGCGGGTGATGAGCCATTTGTTCATGTTCTAGATGACGAAGACACAGACAAGAGTAGAGCATTTGGTGGTACGGATGAGGAGACTCCAGTAGTGGAGTCACTAACTAGTGAACCAAAGAGGAATGTGAGTAAGCCGGGATGGCTTACAAAGGACATGGTACTTTCAAATGTGAAGGCCATAGTAGCCTATGCACTACCGATCGTTGATGAAGATGCTCCTTCAAACCAATGGGAGGGAGCGATGAATGAAGAAATGTATTCTCTTCGTAAGAACGAAACTCGAGAACTTTCAAAGTTGTCAAAGGGAAAGAAGGCAATTGGTGGTAAGTGGGTCTACAAAAGAAAACATGGATCTCAAGATAATGATATACGCTTCAAGGCAAGACTCTTAGCCAAAGGCTATGCTCATAGAGAGATGATTGATTACAATGTCTCCAGTGGTGAAACACTCCTCCATTCGTTTCCTTTTGGCCATGGTAGCGAATTTGAATTGGAGTTACAACAACTCGATGTTAAGACGACATTCTTACACGGGAAGTTGTAAGAAGAGATCTATATGACTCAGCCAAGTGGGTTTAAAGTTGTTAGAAATGAAGAGCATATGTATCAATTGTTGAAGAGATCGTTGTACAATTTAAAGAAGTCTCCAAGACAATGGTACAAATTGACTCTTGGTATGGAGATTCATAGAGATAGAGAGAAGAAAACGGTGGGTCTCTTTCTTATGGATTGATTTAGACCCTCACGGGGATTATGGGAACTACAAGCGACATGATCCACGGTACGTAGGCAACCATTGATTTGGTGCCGTCGATTGGGTCCTTTGGGATGTTTGTTTGGTTTGGGTCCTTTGGGACGTTTGTTCGATTTGGTCTTTTGGGATGTTTGGTTCGATTGGGTCCTTTGGGATGTTTGTTCGATTTGGTCCTTTGGGACGTTTGGTCATTTTTGGTCATTCGAGATGTTTGTTTGCTTGGGTCCTTGGGGACATTTGGTGAGAGAGGGTTTCCATTTGGTGGGTTGGCGAAGTTCGGCTCAGATTTAAAGAAATCTTCACCGAGGTGGAGAATTGTGGGGTTGTGGTGCATAGTCGTTCGAACGGGCCTCATAGCCGTTCGAACGACCATCAGGTTTTAGCCTTTAAACTGACCCAGTTACAATCGGTTATTAGAGGCTCATTGTCGTTTGAATGAGCCTCATAGTCGTTCGAACGACCATCAGTTTTAAAGTTAAAAACTGACCCAGTTATAATTATTTGTTGGAGGCTCATAGTCGTTCGAACGAGGCTCATAGTCGTTCAGACGACCATCAATTTTTTGCCTAAAAACTTACGTAGTTGCAAACTTCGTTTTGGCTTGCTTGAATCCGTTCGAACGAGAATCATAGTTGTTCGAACGACGATGCAGAGATTTGTTTTATGAGGTCGTTTAGACCGTTGGTTTTGCCTCGAGATTGTAATAAGTCTACCCAGTATATAAGGGAAACTTAAGGTTATTTGTTTGTCACCCTTAGTGAGATCTTTGTGAGAGGAATTTCTTGAGAGAAAACCTCAAATTGTTGTGGGATTGTAACCTTGGATCATTGAATAGAACTCTATCATCTCTTGTATGTGGACGTAGGCAATTTGTCGAACCACCTTAAATGTGTGTTCTCTTGTAATTGTGTTTATTCCTTTAGCATGTTTGTCCTCTAATTGGATTGAATCAGAGTTTGTTTCCGCTACACGGCTCAAAACTTTTTGTAACAAGTCTCACTGGAAGTTGTAATCTTGTAGTCAATTGAAATTTGAGTTATATATCTCATGTTTGAATGGGTGTGATGTTGGAGCTTAAACTACCGGTGCACATAAATATTATTTGCTTCTCACCCTTTTTAAGTGATTTTTTTTCTAGCATTGTAACGGAAGTCTATCTCTTCCCATCTCCTTCTTGATTGTTCTTCTTTACCTCTCCCCATCTCCGTTCTGCCTCATCTATCTACACCGTTGCAACCAATACGGTTGCCATCTCCGAATATGTTATGTCGTTTCCTTACCGCCAAGGTATACCAGTGGAGAAGAGTTCATTACGACGGTGTTCGAATACATTGTCATTTACGAATCAGGAAAAAGTTTGAATTGTTAAATGTGTGTGAGATAAAGAGAGAGGGAGATAGAGATGGGATATGTAAGAGCTTAATTTCGTGTAAGGTGGAATCGACTTTACACCAAAGTGGGTTCGGAGATTAAACTAGAGATTAGGAGACAATAATTATGTGAAGTCCTATAAATAGGAGGTTCTACGACCTTTGTAGAGGATTTTAATGTATATATATATATATATATAGTGAGGTTACAATGTGGTCGATTATTATATTTGGGTCAAAAAACTAGAGAAAGATTGAGATAAATGCTCCGGGCTTGCGTAAAGATAGAAAAACCAAACACTTTTCCTCTCCCTCATCTCCTCTATTTATAAGACATAGGGAGGTAAAGACTTGGACATCTATCGTCCACCTTCTAACTTCGCTTTACAGCTGTCCCTTACTGGTTTTGCAATGGGTCGCATGCTGACATGGCAAGCTCGATCCAATTGAGGCCGATGATTGATTCGTCTCCCTTCATGATATCTACTTGCGGTGGTTCTTGGTTAAAGTCGACCATTCGTGTATTTGAAGTCTAACAATGGTAGACTTTGAGGTTTTGGTCGACTGTAATCTCTTCCCATCTTCTTCACCACTCCCCACTCTCTTTAGCACCCATCTCTCAACATTGCTACAACCACTACTGCCGCAATTTTTGAATATCTGCACCCGTTTCCATATTGCTTAGGTATACTATTGGTGTTTGATTTTTTTATAAATTTGAAAAAAAAATAGTACGGTCATTCCCCACTGTGTGTGGTATACTAGTCGTTTCTTTAAGGTCGGTTGAAATCTAAATCTTAAGGGTCGTTTGTTTTTTTGCCTCTGAGTTTGAGTGAGTCTGAGTCTAAGGGGCCGTTTGTTTTTTTGGGTATGAGTCTGAGTGGGTCTGAGTCTACTTAGAGGTGTTCACTGTCTAAGTGGATGCCTTGGAGTGTTTGTTTTCATGGCTAGTTAGATCTGACTAAAATAAGCATATACTAAAATACCCCTCGTAGTTTATAAGCAAACACCCCCACCTATTCATCACCAATACCACCACCACCACCACCCCTCTGTCAGCAACGCCAGCACCACATATACATACCAAACACAAATATAATAGAAAATAACTTGTATATATAGCAAACATAAATACATAGAAAAATAACATGTATATATAGCAAACACAAATACATAGGAAATAACTTGTATATATAACAGACACAAATAGATAGGAAAGTACATGTATATATAACAAACACAAATCCATATGAAAGAACCTGTATATATAATAAACACAAATATACATCAGAAAATTATGGTAATAAATACTACTTTTTGCCATCTTTATAAAATCAGACCCAGGGAACAATAAATTCCAAAATCGATATTGGCAAGAGGAAAAACCAGATTTGCCCCTACTAAAGTTGCAATATTACAGCAGACAACCACCTATTTTTGGGCTCTACAAGTGCGAATGTCACATCCGGCGTAATAAAAATTGTAATTTTTTTTAAAACTCATTTAAAACTATTATATCAAGCCACGTGTACGAGGAAGGCTGACATTGTCACCATCTCATGAACTACTTGTCATTTGTTTTAGTACATTTTGTCCTGCATTTGACCAAATTTCTTATTTATAAGAAGGTAGACTCATTCACCAATTTTGTTACTAATTCTCATCGTTTATGGTTAGGTATCACCTGCGGTTCACAGGAGTTCGTCTGGTTTTTGGCGCCAAAAGCAATCCTGAGTCATCAAACAGTTTCTTCTTCTTACTCAACTGCAAAAACTATCCCAATTATTTGTTACAAACTGTCTGTGTGACTGCTGCCTACCAAGTGTTTGATTAAAAGACTGGTACACTACACATTAGGCATGGAGAAAATGATGGTACTCGTAACTCCTGTAGATGGTTTTCTACTCTACTCAACTCATGGATCAAACGATGGTAAATCGTCTGCGCGGCTGCTGCCAACCAAACTATGTCATTTATTTAGTTAAACTCTAACATTTTTCAGATAACTATGTCATTTGGTAACAGATAGCTGTCATTTGTCTTATATAAATTTGACATTTATTCAGCATACTTTGTCATTTGTTTTATATAACTTTGCCATTCTTTCATAAAAATATCAACTGCTTGAATATTACAGTAGGTTTCTAGGCCGTGGGCTCCACAGGTAAGGCAGTGGGATCCACTAGTACGAAAGTTACTTCCTAAATAATAATAAAAAAAGTTTGAATCATTTAAAAATATATTATCACGCCACGTGTCCAAATTTAATTCCTCGATGTACACGTGTCATTACTATTTTGAGACGTGTAAGGCAGACCCTGTCACTCTTTCATGCATTTGTTGTCATTTGTTGATGCCAATTTGTCACGCTTTTAAACATAGGTTATATTGAATCATGCAGACTCTGTCACCATCAGTTATATTATTTGGCATTTGGTTACTATTGTTTAGGGTTAGGCAACACGTGCGATTCACACGAGTTCGTCTGGCTTTTAGAGCCAAAAACCATCCCCATTCTTCAAGCACTTTCTTCTTACACGACCACTGCAAAGACCGTAAAAACTGCAAAAACCGTCTCGTTTCTATAAATCGTGTGTGTGATTGACAACCGTAAAAATCGTCTCGGTCACACAAACCATTTTCTAAAAAATCATCGTGATTCTACCCATCGTGTGTGTGTGTGATTTCAGTGTTATATCAGTGGAAAATCATCTGTGTGACTATTGCCTACCAGGTGTTTGATTAAAGTTTGTTTTTTCTTCTTCCTCCACAATGAAGTCTGATAAAGAACTGAATGAACAAGTTGACGAGGAGAACCAAACACAGGTGACGAGGAGAGCCAAAAAGGGCACCTCCAATGCTAAAAATTATACCTTTTGGTGTACAGGTGTGAGACTTAATAAAATGTTTGCAGCTCTGCCTGAAGAGGAGAATGGTGTTCTTCGTACCACCTGTTTTGCACCCTTACTGTTGACTGATTCAATAGCGACGATGTTGACGTTGGTTGTAGAAATATTCGATCGTAATCTCGGTGATATGAAGTTTCAATTTGGGGGGACGATAATTCAGATGAAACCCATTCATGTTTGCCTGATTTTGGGACTACATGTCTCTCCTATTGCAAATGAGCTCTTCTTTGTTGATCTTGAGCATATAACAAATTTTAGAATGAGGCGATTCCCCAAGAAGAAGAATACATTTGGGTTGAAGGAAATTGATAATGCTTTAAAACAGGCAAAATTGGAAAAACATCATGGTAAGGTTCTAATTTGTCATTTGTTTTGTGTGCTTTATCATCGTTCTTCATTGTATTTTTCAGCCCAAAAATGTATGTATTGTATTTGCAACTTTTGGGTAATTATTTGCTGAGGTTCTTATCATTATATTGTGTATTATTTAGCATTTTTTACCCATTCTTATTTTTATCCGTATGTGATTTTGTTTTGCAGACAATGTTCTTCGATTAAATTTATTAAAAATTATACTATCCTTTCTCCTCCCGAACAAGGGGAGAAATGTTGGAATGAAGTGTGTTGATCTGGTAGATGATTTACAATAGTTTAACAGATTCCCCTGGGGTAAACAAGTCTATAATTTCTTGTGAAGTCAAATAGTAGAGTTTGCAGATTATCGATCGACCGCTAATAAAAAATTAGATAAAGCTTTAACACTGTACGGTTGTACTTGAGTGTTGATAATATGGACATTCCTTTCTATTCCTATCCTGAAGTTTCCAAGAATTGAGAAATCCATACATTTTTTCCCTAAGCTACAGGGATGGAGGATGACATCCTTTAAGCGTCACCAAATTGTGACGTTTAAAAAGTTTTTTGTCAACCCCAAATTGTTGGTAATAGCTATGAAGCCGTCTGAGACTGACATGCAGCAAGAACTTGTGCAAGAGGCCATGGTAATCTTCCATCTTTGTATGATTTTGATTCATTTCATTGCTTCTTTGTCATTTAATTTAGGTTGCGTATCACTTTATTTGCTTAGTTTTGGCATTTTTTATCATCTTCTTGTCATTTATTTGATTTTTCTCTGTCATTGTTAAGTTGTCTATTATCATTGCTAGAATTTTTCTGTCATTTCTAAATTGCTTTTTGTCATCGTCATCTGTTTGAATATTTTAGAGAAATCACATTGAAGCACCTGCAATCGGTGCTGCGCCTACAATCGAACCACGTACAGTCAATATACCTGTAGTCAGTGTGCCTGCAATAGGTAACAATTCTTCTGCCACTGAGATCGGAGTTGTAGTGGTTAGGGTATGCTCCCAGTTGGAGGAACATGGTAAAATGTTGCAGAAGTTGGATGACCATGGTAAAATTTTGCATAACCATGGTAAAATGTTGGAACGAATTTTGATGTCTACAGTTAGAGACAGTACTCTACCACTTGAAGATACTCCACTCCTTGGACAGTTCCAGTTCTCTACTCCTGAGAAAACCACGAAACGCAAGCGAGAAGGAGGTAATAAGGAAGAAGATGGGAAAAGGAAGAAGGCGGAGCCGAGAACCTGGCAAAGAGACCTCCAACAAAAAAATTAAAAGATTGATGAGAAGAAAAAAGGTAAGGGAAAAAGGCAGAAAAAAATGAATGCCAACAAGAAGAACAAGAAAGAAGAAAAAGCTGATGTGCCCCTGAAGAAAAAAAGTACGAAGATAAAAGATCTTACTGATGAACAATTGGATCATGTCCCACTGATCCAATTAAAAACCTTAATCCCCAAGATCCCCAAGAAGGGCTTGGTTAATAGAGTGCCAAGGAAGAGACGGGCGGAATTCCCAGAACTTGAGAATATTCAATCAACTGCAGAAAATTTACTTCAGCATGTTATGCTTCAAGAGGGATTGGAGGTGGTAAAAGATTTAATGGTAGATGATGATGTTGAAGTTGGGAGATAAGTAAATTTGAAAGCGATATCGTCTGAATATGGTGGTGATCTTCTAGAGGTATCATCAATTTGCTACTTCTTATCATTTATATGATTTTGTTTAACATTTTTCTTTCAAAATATTGGCATTTACTTTATGACATTTTTCATTTGTTCAGATATCTGTCATTTGTTCATCTTTTTTTTGCATTTGTTCGGTTGTATTTGTCATTCTCTTTTCCTGAACTTTCATTTGTTCTGAAGTCTTTATTAATTTCATTTGTTGTATGTGAGGTGGAAGAAGGGTGAGATATATGGCGAGGAGAAAGCTGAAGATGATAAAGAGCAACTTCAAGTTGCTGATGAAGAGGAAGTTTAAGAGGTATTTAACTAACATTTTTTGTGAGCTATCTATCATATTTATTGCTACCCTGTTGTTTATTCATTTAATTTTACCGTTCATAGTATGTATGTATATCCTATTTTACAGATGAAGGATTCTGAATAAGAAACTGTAGTGGTGTATTATGATGGAAAAAAGATGTAGTGGAAGAAGCCAATAATGAGGTATTTATCAAATATTTGTTTGTATTGAGCTATCCATAATATTAACATCACCTATCAATACCAATCTTAATTGGGGGCGGATTTAGAGACACTAGGAAACCAAACACTAAGGTCTCACTCAACCACAACCACTCATCTCTATTAGATGAGTAGCTCTCATAATTGGCATTTTATATATTGGGAAATGAGGTAGAAAATCCTGGGTCCTATATGCCCCACTTTTTTTTTCTCTCTCTCTCTCTTCCCCTCTCTTGTAGCTGGCAGACGTTTCCCTCTCTTTTCAAATCCCGGGTCACTCATATTTAATGTTGTGTCTCCCCACTCTCTCTCTCTCTTACACAGTCTCACTCTTTCTCTCTGCAAACAAACCAAAAACCATTTCCCTCTAAATGTCTCTCTCACTCTCACGAATAGTTTTACTCTCTCTCACTTATAGCGTCTCCTCTCACAAATGTCATCTCCTCTCACGAACAGTTTGTGGTTTCTCTCTCACTGTCTCGTAATTAAAGACTGTCATTTTGTTTGATTTTCCATTTCGGGTTGAGAAGGTAATTACTTCAAGGAGGGGATTCAAAGACATTGTTTAGAGGGAAAGAAGGATTGGTGTCTACTTCAAGGTAATTCAATTCCCATTCCGTTAATATAGTAAAATTGGACAATGTTAAACCGAAAT
This sequence comes from Kingdonia uniflora, assembly GCA_014058105.1. Classification (NCBI taxonomy): domain Eukaryota; kingdom Viridiplantae; phylum Streptophyta; class Magnoliopsida; order Ranunculales; family Circaeasteraceae; genus Kingdonia; species Kingdonia uniflora. The sequence continues at coordinate 470,977 of JACGCM010002704.1, forward strand.
AACTGAAATTGTAATACAATACTGCATGATTCTCGAATTCGAGAATATTGGACATGTCCCAAACATATAAGCACAAATACAATCTGCTATTTTACATGGGTATAATATATCATGAAATTTGACAATGTTAAACCTAAATAGCTCCAATTGCAATACAATACTGCATGATTCTCAATTTTGACAATATTGGACATGTAAACATATAAGCAGAACTACAATCTCCTATTCTACATATAATATTGTCGAAATCGATAATTTTATATGTACATAAGTAATATTGAACTTGGTAAATTGTCGAATTCGACAATATTCCATATCAATATCTCCAATCGATAGTCATTTGAGCTATCGGGTTCGACAATTATTGTCGGGTTCGATAACATGAGGTTCTTTATTTCTCTAGCAACAAGTCATCAACAACAAACAAGCATACAAAAATGCATGATAAAATCATATAAACAACTCCAAACATGAAAAATAGACATGAGAGTTTCCTAATATCGATGATTCCAAACCCCGTTAAACAAAACTTGTACCTATCTGTGATATTTGCTGACAATTTACTTATCCATATATTGTCGATTTTGACAATTTACCCATCCATATAGTGTTCCATTTTCGACAATACTTATAAGGCAATTTACCCATCCATATATTCTAGATTTCGACAATTTACCAATAATCGATAATTTACCCATTCATATATTGTCGATTTCGACAATTTACCCATCTCGATTTCGACAATTTACCCATCTCGATTTCGAAAATAATGTAAATTGGACCATATATAATAATAGCCCACTAAGGGCACATGCGTCATTGACTGAATCTTCTAGGTAATTTCTTAGACAAACAAGGGCATATGATGTAAATCGAACCATATATAATAATAGCCCACTAAGGCACATGCGTCATAGACTGAATCTTCTAAGTAATTTCTTAGACAAACAAGGGCACATGCGTCATTGACTTAATCTTCTAAGTAATTTCTTAGACAAACAAGAGCACATGAGTCATTGACTGTGGGCTAGCTATCTTTAATAATTATTGTCAAAGTTGCTATATATTGTCGATTTCGACAATACTTATGATCAACAATTTACCAATTCATATATTATCGATTTCGACAATTTACCCATCTCGATTTCGACAATAATATAAATCAGACCATATATAATAATAACCCACTAAGGGCATATGCGTTATTGACTGAATCTTCTAAGTAATTTCTTAGACAAACAAGGACATATGATGTTAAGGCACATAAAATGAATTTTCTAAGTAATTTCTTAGACAAACAATGGCACATGCGTCATTGACTGAATCTTCTAAGTAATTTCTTAGACAAACAAGGGCATATGATGTTAAGGCACATAGATTGAATTTTTTAAGTAATTTCTTAGACAAACAATGGCACATGCGTCATTGACTTAATCTTCTACGTAATTTCTTAGACAAACAATGACACATGCGTCATTGACTGTGGGCTAGCTATCTTTAACAATTATTGTCGAGAGTTGCTATATATGCAAACCTTATTGTCGAAATCATTAATAATTATTGTCGAGAGATGCTATATATGCCAACCTTATTGTCGAAATCGACAATATATGACAATCTGGAGACTGTGGAAACTTGTAATGTCGATAATTCCATAATCGATGCATCAACGAAATTATAATCTGGGGAGGCAACATGAACAAACAGTTGTGAAGTTATGATGCCAAAAATTGTAAAATTGAGAAAACGAACTTGTAGAGTGGCGTACTTCAATGCTATTGAGTTTAGAGAGGTAAACCTTATTTTATAAAATTTGTTCTAGAGAGAAGATGATATATCAACATCGATAAATTCATAGAAATAGGTTACAAAGCAATATCATTTTACATCGACATTAAAACTACATGTTAAAACCACAGTGATGCAAAATCTATATAAGATCACTCCAAACCACTGATGCTCTACCAAACCCTAATTCTAATGAGCAATAACACTCCACACGCTCCACAACCAACCAAGGGAGAGAGAGTAGAGAGAGAAACAAATCCAAATAGCAGCGATCCTCGATTAAACCTTAAATAAAAGATTTGTCACGACACGAAGGCAAACTAAAATTTTCTGCCATTGTTCTTCACTTAGGTAGAGAGAGAGAAAAGAGAGAAAATAATGAGATCTGAGTGAAAGAGAGGGAAGATTTGTTTTCAAAATTAAAATTGCAGAAATGAGAGAGAAAGAGAGAGAGCTCACTTGAAGAGAGAGTACGTGTGTCTCTGCCAACTCATTTCCACCTGGGTTTTCTTTTCCACCTCCTTTATTATGAGGACCACTCATCTTTAGAGATGTGCGGTTCAGATTGAGTGAGAGTTGAGTGTTTCATTTTTGAGTATCTCTAAATCCTCTCCCATCTATGATTTTTCATTTGTTACAAATGATTTGTTATTTGTTAACTATCAATGGTCTATTTGATTATTTGATTTAATGATAATAAATTGTGTTTGTTTGTTAGTAGACAATATTTGTACTTCAAAAATTTGTTAATTATGGTTTGTCATTTGTTATCTATGATTTATCATTTGTTATCAATAATTTGTCATTTGTTAACTATCAATAGTCTATTTGATTATTTGATATAATAAATTGTGTTTGTTTGTTAGTAGACAACATTTGTACTTAAAAAAATTGTTAACTATGGTTTGTCATTTGTTATCTATGATTTGTCATTTGTTACTAATAATTTGTCATTTGTTAACTATCAATGGTCTATTTGGTTATTTAATATAATAAATTGTGTCTGTTTGTTAGTAGACAACATTTGTACTTAATTTTTTTTTGTTAACTATGGTTTATCATTTGTTATCTACGATTTGTCATTTGTAACCAATAATTTATTATTTGTTAACTATCAATGGTCTATTTGGTTATTTGATATGGTAAATTGTGTTTGTTTGTTAGTAAACAACATTTGTACTTAAAAAATTTGTTAATTATGGTTTGTCATTTGTTATCTATGATTTGTTATTTATTATATGAGATTTGTTATTTGTTAGATATGACCGTTTTTTTGTTATATATGAGATTTGTGAAGATTTAATTGATATATTTGTTTTGTAGATAGACAATATTTGATGTAAGTCAATGGTCTATTTAGTTATTTGTCATTTGCTATATGAGATTTGTCATTTGTTAGATATGGTCTTTTTTTTATTATATATGATTTGTGAAGTTTCAATTGATTTATTTGTTTTTTAGATAGAAAAAATTTCATGTAAATCAATGGTTTATTTTGTTATTTGTCATTTGTTATATAAGATTTATCATTTGATAGATATAAGTTAATGGTCCACAAAACAAATATTGTCTATCTACAAAACAAATAGAGTGGAATAAACCAAATAGACAATTGATAGACCATTGATAGTTTACAAATCATAAATAGCAAATGACAAACCATAGTTAACAAATTTTTAAGTATAAATGTTGTCTACTAACAAACAAACACAATTTATTATATCAAATAACTAAATAGACCATTGATAGTTAACAAATGACAAATTATTGGTAACAAATGACAAATCATAGATAACAAATGACAAACTATAGTTAACAAAAATTTTAAGTACAAATGTTGTCTACTAACAAACAAACATAATTTATTATATCAAATAACCAAATAGACCATCGATAGTTAACAAATGACAAATTATTAGTAACAAATGACAAATCATAGATAACAAATAACAAACCATAGTTAACAAAAATTTTAAGTACAAATGTTGTCTACTAACAAACAAACACAATTCATTATATCAAATAACCAAATAGACCATTGATAGTTAACAAATAACAAATCATAGATAACAAATGACAAACCATAGTTAACAAAAATTTTAAGTACAAATGTTGTCTACTAAGAAACAAACACAATTTATTATATTAAATAATCAAATAGACCATTAATAGTTATAAAATGACAAATTATTGGTAATAAATGACAAATCTCATATAACAAATGACAAGTCATACCTAATAAATGACAAATCTTGTATAACAAATAATCGTGTTTTTAAGTACAAATGTTGTCTACTTACAAACAACGCAATTTATTATATCAAATAACCAAATAGACCATTGACTTACATCAAATATTGTCTATCTACAAAACAAATAGATAAATTTTTTGTAGATACCAAATGACAAATCATATATAGCGAATGACAAGTCATAGACGACAAATGACAACTAATATATAACGAATGACAAATCATAGATAACAAATGATAAATATCAGATAACAAATACCAAATCATATATTATAAATAACAAATCTAGGATAACAAATGCCAAATCATTTGTTATATATGATTTGCCACTTGTTAAATGTAATGGCCCGTATTTCATTTATTCCTAATATTCACTCATATTCCATTTCCGCTTATATATTCCTGCTATTAATCTCATCGGCATATTAAATTCATTTCCTTCACGTTAAGTTCTGCATTCATTTTCCGGATGTACTTTTTCATCCATTTTATTCATCCATTATGCATCCATTTATTCCTTTCGGTGGTTTAGTATTAGATTCTTTTTGTAGTTTTGGCGGTTCGGTCGTCATTCAGAGGAGGAGGTGGCGTTGTGGCCTTGGGAACCCCTAGATGGGTTTGTGATGATGTTTAATTGTTGTGTTTGTGGTTTGGTGTGGTTCTGGTGAGTCGTTGGATTGGCCGGTAGGGTTTCAGGGTTTTTTCGGGCAAAGATTCCTTTTTGGCATTCCGGTGGTTTTAGGCGTTACAGCGATGTTATGAATTGTGGGAACCTCTAGATGGGTTGGTAGTGATGTTTGTATGTTGTGTGTGTGATTTGGGGTAGTTCCGGTAAGCCGTTGGATTGGCCGGTAGGTTTCCGGACTTTTTTGAGGAAAAGATTCCTTTTTGAGGGTTTAGGCGTTTCGGTGGTCGTGAGGCGGTGGAGGTGGTGTTTCTACTTTGGAAAACTTTTGTTGGGCTTGTTATAGTGTTTGTATGGTAGTGGTGGTGGTCCGTGGTGGTCCGTGGTGTTTTCGGGGTGTCCGGGGTGGTCTGTGGTGTCTCCGGGGTCATTTTTTTGGTGCAGGAGCAGTTCTGTTCGAACAGGGACCTTTCTGTTCGAATATACCCCTTTCTATTCGAACAGAACTCTTCTCTGTTCGAATACAACTCACTCTGTTCGAACCAGATCATTTCTGTTCGAACAGAGGCACGTTTTTAGCCCTTTTTGGGTCTTTTCCTCTCTTCTCTTCACTCCCTTTTTCTCTCCCTCTTTCACTCCTCTCCCTAATCTATTTCCTTCTCCTCCATACTCTTGATCTACTCTTCCCCATCGCTCGAGGATTCTTCGTCCGCTTCGTCGCAAGCTTCGCTCCTATCCTCGGTAAGAAATTCCCAATTCCTTTTCCGTTCCTTTGGCTCGATTTTGGCGTAGGTCTGATTTCTAGGGTTTGGTTTTGATGTCGTTTCCTTAATTGATTGGTTGTTTGTTGTTCTCCATTGTTTGTGTTAGATTATCAGGCGTTCTGTTACCGTTCCGCGGATTTTAGTTGGGTTTCCGAGTTGGTTCTTCCGCAGGACTTGGATTTCCTTCAGGCGAGTTTTATTCTAGCATTATTAAGTTTCTATACTAGTTTCTGAGTATTGTTTTAGAGAGTTATATTGAACTTAGAGATGTTTTGTAATTAACTATAGTTAAACCTAGGAATTATTCTATTAGAAGTGTTAACCTGTAGTTTGGGTTTGTAATTGTTTCTGGAGTTGGTTGTTGGTTCACATAGAACCTGAGTTAGTTAGTGGTGGTTGGGTTAGCGTTCTCGTGGCTTGCCCAGGAATGCCCCTTCCAGCCTTAAGATTGTATTGGGTTGGGTGTAGAGACGGTTAGATTTCTGTGTTGGCTATGCATAGTCAGTGCAACTGAGTCCCTATTCATCCTGTTTGTGTTGCCGTGTGAGCGGCAGCTGTATAGTTTTCTTGTGCACCTGTTGCACCTTTATAACTTTTATCACATCTGTTAAAACTTATTGAGATTGGATACACTAATACTCTGTTTCAGTTGACCTCTGACAGGATCCAAGGAGTCCGTGAGATCGGGTTAACAGATATGGTGAGATTGGGAATGGCACTATCATACCTAGTTCAACCACTCCGGAGTGTGGAATGGTATGAGGCAGAGTCATGGAGATCTCAACTTATCCAGGTTGAGGTTGAAATTCCTTGAAATGTTACGGACTATTGTTCTGCGGGTTAATACACCCAAATCCACATTGATCAAGTGCGACCATCCTAGCTTGGTCGAGCTTAACCAAATCGTGCCTGTGTATCCCCTTACTGATCTCTTTAAGAAATTAGACGTTAGCGGTTGATCAACCAACATTATAATAAGATCGCGTACACTTTTAAAACACTGAATCATTCTGCATTAGGGGATATTTATGGGAATATCCCTGCCCATCATAACATATCATTACATCTAGGATAAGTATGGGATTATCCTAGTCATCACTTCACGTCATGGCATTGCATATTATCGTATCATCACATTCTCTTCTCATATTCCTTATTCTACCCTCTTCTCACATTCCTTCTCTATTCTCTCCTCTCATCAACTCTATTTCCTTTCCTTATCAACTCCGTATCCGTTATGGATACTTATTATATTGCTAGATTGTATTTAACTGTTCTATATTACATTCATCTCTACTCTATTTTTTAGTACCAATTGTTAGTAAGTTATTTAGTTCTGTTGGATTAGTGAGCTCGTTGTTTGTTTACCCTCATATTTTAACCATTTCAGAGGTTGATTAGCTTGGACTGCCGCGTGGGTAGCCAGTTCAGAGATAGATTTTGCCGCTGCAGATTTCCTATGGTTCTAGACTTCTGTAGGTGTTCTCAGCATGTGTCATTGAGTTTTATTCGAGATGTTGTATTACATTTCTATCTGATATGTATATATATGTATTTTGCTTCCGTATTATATTATTGTATTGTTATTTATTTACTCTGATGATTATTGTTATATGTGAATAGCCGAGCCAAAATTTGTCTATGGCTTGGCTATTTCTGGGGTAGAATCTTTAGATTCTCCGACCTGTACTACTTAGAATCTAGTAATTGGTCAAGCTATCGATTACTAGATTTTGGGGTGTGACATTAAAATACATTTACCATTTTTTATATATTATTTATCATCTTTCATCTATATATGGAGTCATTTTTTATATATTATTTGTCGTTCTTCATCTATGATTCTGTATTCATTATATATATTTGTTAACTCTTTGTTAACTATGATTTCACATTTGTTATCAGAGATTTGTCATTTGTAATATATAATTTGCCATTTGTAATATGAGATTTGTCACTTTTTTTATGAGATTTATCATTTGTTATATATGATTTATCATCATCTTCATCTTCAGCATGCTAAGATTATATTTCTTTAGTTCGAAATTGTAATACTCATTGGGCACAAAAAAAAGTAAATTTAATTAGCTCAAATATATTGTTATAGATCATAATTTACATTACATCAATTTACGTACTCGGAGGTGGTGGTGGTGGTCGGTATCCCCTACCGTCACCACTACCGTATCTTCTTCTAATTCTACTCAGGGTAACGATAAAATATTATCGGACATATACCAGCTGCTTCATCCGCCGCTGTAACAACATCTTCTGCCAGAAGATGCAGACTAATTCTCTAACCCTGCTCTGACGTTACCTATAACCGGAGCATTTGATAATAATCGTCATCCACCTCTTTCACCTCTTCATACATCATCCTATAGAAGATATGATGTACTGGAATGGGAGTAAGAAGTTCAAGGGATTGGGTCCCAAAGTATCGAAGCCATAGTTCTTGCATCTTGGCAAGAGCCCTAGCCTCGAATGTTTGGCGTCTGGTGGTCACCATCTTCTTCACAGAGCAGTTACAGAGGAAATAGTTACACAAGATTAAAATATAAGGAAGTACGGCAGTATTTATACCATACCACTGCAAACCACAATAGTATTTAATGTTGAGTTCCAAATCCCAATGTTAGAATGAATTCAAACACAACAGTATTTAATGCTGACCAAACTTATTGGAAATGAAGGAACATTAGAAATGATCCCCAGGTGCTAAATGTATTTGCCATTTAATGAAATATATGTCATCCATCAATTCTCTCTCTATCATTTTTTTTTCTATGTTTCTCATTTACCATCTTCTATCATGGTATTAGAGAATGTTGTCATTTACTATATATCATTTAGCATTTCCCATCAAATATTTATTATTACATTTCTTTACGAAGCTTCATTCAGCTGTCGAGGACATTGGCAATAGGATGGTTCCTAGTCTTACAACCATAAATTTGAATCTTGAGCGCATTGTTGACATAGTTGAATCGCTAGATTTGCCTATCTTATGTAATGTCGCTATTCAGTAGAATTTGTAGTTCGATTGTCATTATTTATCATTTATATTGCAGCTTTAAACATTTGTTCCTTAAGAGTATAACATTCTAAAGAAAAAAATTAATGTCACTAAAGATAAGAAATATTACACTTCACTCCTACATATTTATCTACTTGTTAAGATCTAGAGATTTTAACTTGGACAAAAAATCTTATAACATCTCCGTTTTGACCTCAGAGATCCTTAGTTGAGTGTAAGTTTCATTTGTAATAGTGTCGAGGATCCGATAGCTCCCTTAACCAGAATTTGTGATATCTTCCGATGTTGATGATTGTGGACTTTTAGAATCATCGGGCATAGAAGATTCTCGAAACCAAGTTTTGAACTGACAATGGTATTGTGGGCAATGGTAGAATCTCCTACCGGGCGGTTTAGAGACTCTACAAATGAGACCACAATCGCACTTTTTTACCTCATCTACCCTCGCCCATAAACCACACCCACCAATTTTGCGAGTACATTGACAGAACCAACGGTTAGGGTTGAGGCTTGTGCGTGAGAGACAAAGATCACAATTTTCACCGTACCTGTAAACAAGGGAATGCATCGTTGGTAGGGAAGTATGTAATGCTTTAGAACTGGTAGGGAAGTATGTGACAATTCAATCTTATCTTTATTACATGATTTTGTCAACCTAGCATAAAGTCAACTTTGATTACATTTACAACAAGCTATCTATCCAAAGCATCCACGTTGGTAGGGAAGTACGTAATGCTTGATAATTAGCAACAGTAAAATGATAATGATATCATAAAGGAATGACAAATATTAATTGAAGGATGACATTTAATGTACAATGGCAGTTAACTACACCAAAATGATATTCTTTGTAAAATCAAATGATAAATAAGCCGTTTAAATTCCAGAAGCTTCTTTCCAAAACTGTCGATGTGACAAGTCAATATTTATTACTTGATTAGAGAACTTAGCTTAAAGTCAACTTTGATTACGTTTAGAACAAGTTATCTATCTAAAACATCCACGTGGTTCCCGTAACTCTAAACATTAAGCCCTTAACCCTGCCCACGCGTGATTCAAAGTCCTAATTTTCCCAAGTATAAAAAACCCTAATCTCTTTTGAGCAAAATATTTTCAAGCCTCAACTATTCAAACCCTAAACTCTTTACAACTTCATAAGAAATATCGCACTCCTACTCTACTCGATTTAGCAGTACCTTTTCCAGCACCCCTCAAGATTGGTTTGAGGCGGTAGGGATTGAAGAAGATTAGGCAGACAAACGTCTCTTCACCTTGAATAAAATTTTCCTAATGGAGAAGGATGTCTCCGGTGAGAAGGCACAACTGCTGAAAGAGCATTACGAAAAGTTCAAAGAGAAATTAGGGGAGCTCGATGAAATGGAAGACGAACTGGATAAAATTATAAAAAAGAAAAGAGAGCGTTCTGAAGAGTTCAAGTTCCATATCTGCTTCTTGGAAGATCAGCTTGTCCCCGCAAAGTTGGACCGGGATGAGCACAAGAAACTGTGGAAGGAGTCAGCCTGCAAAATTAGTTGTCTCGAGCAGAAGATCATGGTTATGGAACATGATCACAATTCCTTCAGTGAGGAGTTGTGAACATTTGGTATGTTTCATTTCACTTTTTTGCTTTTAAATAGTAATTTTTGTCTGATATGAGGAAAACAAACAACTGAAAAGTTCAATCCAAAATAAATGATTTAAGGAAACTAGACAAATGATAAAGACTACATGAATAAACAAAGGTAGATAAATTTTGAACAAAACGAAACTGGTGATAACATTTGAACAGACAAATGATAAATTAACGTTAAACAATGACAGTTCTGGCAAGAAACAAATGATATATAGCATACAAACAAATGCGAAATTCTCTTCAACATATTACAAGTCGATGTGATAAGTAATGATACTTGATTAGACAACTCAGTTTAAATACTCATATGACTTTTGTATACAACAAGAAACGACGGCGCCAAACCAAAGTAATAATAACTTTTACCCTAAACAATGTGCAATCCCTGACACGCATCCCTTCCCAATGCATTCAACTCCCCTTATAAAAACCCTAATCTCAAATTAACTATTCTCAACTCTTCAAGTCTTTAACTATTTAAACCCTAACCCTAAAATCTTTTTAACTTCTTAAAAAAACTGATGTCTAATGGAGAAGGATATCTCTGGTGAGTAAGCCCAAATGCTGAAAGAACATTACAAAGACTTCAAGGAGAAATTAGGAGCTTTCGATATAATCCAGGATGAATTATATCAAGTTATAGCAAAGAGAGATTAACACTTTGAAAAGTTCAAGTTCCATATGCGCTTCTTGGAAGATCAACTCTGCGCCGTAAAGTTGGACTGGGATGAGCACAAGAAACTGTGGGAGGAGTCGGCTTCTTAGATTAGTTATCTCCAACAGAAGATCCAAACTTTAGAGCGCAATCTGGAATGCTTAGAATGTGATCAGGAGTTGCGAACGTTTGTTCTAGCTTTTTTAGTATTTAGTTTGTTAGTTTTTTTTTGTGGTAACTAGTACTTTCCCTATGTATGAATGAACATCTGTTTTGTTTTGTTTTGTGCTATTTCGTTTGCCTTTTGTTGTTTAATAGTAGTTTCCGTATGATATGTAGAAAACAAAACACTCACAGTTCTGTAAGAAAATAATGATAATATAAGGGGGAGAACAAGTTAAATGATGAACTTAACAAAACTGATGATAAAATTTTTATAGACAAGTGATAAATTCTTCGCACCCAAATGACAGTTCAGAAGCAAACAATGATATAGTAGAAACTAGCAAATGCAAAATTCTTTAAGAACAAATGACAGTTCAGAGGAAAACAATGATATCATGGAAACAAACAAATGAGAAATTGTTTTTGCACAAATGACCGTTCAGAAGCAGACAATGATATCATAGAAATAAACAAATGAGAAATTCTTCGTGCACAAATAAAAGTTCATAAGCAAATAATGATATAATGGAAGCAAAAAAATGATAGTTATATTTATACAAATGATGATTTTAATAACACTTACGATAAAGATCATACAAACAAATGATACATAGAGTATCCAAAATAAATAGTGCAAACTGATTACAGTATCTTTATCTGGGATGATAGGTGGCTCAGTGTTCATCGTAAAAGATGGTGCCATTATCAGACATGTATTGTCATCAGATGGGATTGGCAGAAGCTTACAAGAACGATGATTGTATCCATTTTTTTGACACCTACTACAAAATCTTAGTTTGGTGACAAGACCGGGTATTTTTTCCCTTATCTTCCTTTGTATGCGAGGACGACCAGCTCGAACTGCTAGAATAAAAATATGAACACGTGGATCAGTTTTTTAAAATTTTCACTGCTCAATTCCTCCTATAGGAATCCATATAGGTTCATAAACAGCCTTGTATGTATCATTTGTGAAGTATTCAGAGATACGTGTAGTTGGATCACCATTAGCAAGACTGAGATCGCGTACTTCGTGTTCACCAGGTATACCCATCGTTTGCCACCAGCGACAAAAGCAAGTACCATCTTCAATATTTACATAATCGGTTCTGCCATAACTTGTCATCTAAAAATGGTGACGTGATGTACGAACCCTGCAGGTTAGTGAATCTGCCATAAACTTTCTGCTCTCATAGTGATCCGTAGCCCATGGCGTTAAACGAGCTTGACTCTTCTCAGCTTCATCCCTATACGTGTAGGATATTTCCTAACAGATTCTACACAATTCCTCAATAAACACATGGATAGGGAGATCTCTTACTTTCAATATAACATTTTTCCAACTCTCGAAATGATTTATGTAAGCCACTCTGTATCTGAACAAATGACAAACAATAGAAATAAAATGCCAAATAAGCATACACAAATGACAAATGGGATCATACAACTGTAAAAAAAATAATAAAGAACTGATGAAAAATAATGGGAAAAAATTTGACAAATAAGAATACAAATGGAGTAATAATGACTATTCCTCAAATAACAAATGAGAAGTTAATCAATAGAGAGTGACAATGTACATATTCATTGGAATGTATAGATTATACCATGTTTCCTTGGGAATACCTAATATGTATTGGAGACCCACTGGATCTGTATTCCGGATAACATTCATGTGTTTATCAAAATCCATGTTGGTTAGGGCCCTTGCTGCCAACCTAAATGTGATCCTCGTGCTTTCGAGGGTAGTTTTAATGTTGTTCGATATGTGGAAGGCACAAAACGTATAGATTGTAAATAGAAACACCTTGGGTTCAACATAAATAATTCTAGGTTTCCTATCAGATATGACGACGAATCTAGTATTATAACCGTAGAAATTAGATCCAAACATCTCTAGGAAGTATGTCTAACTTTCGGTGGTCTCCGAGTCTGTTATCGAAAATGCAAGTGGAAAAATATGATCCCTTGGGTCAATAGCGATGGCTGTTAGTAGAGTCCCACGATATCTCTCTTTTAAAAAAGTTCGGTCAATCACAACAATTGCTCTTAATAGTTTATAAGTTTTTTTGGGAGGACCAAAACACCAAAAACACCTTGTGAATCTCTTATCCTTACAACTCGTAGTTTGTATGTCAAATAAAAAATCTGAGTTAACCAACCTCACTTTCGCAAAGTAACTCGTAAGTAGTTGGTATGCATGCTCAAAGCTATCTCGCATCTGAAATAATTACGTAGATCAAATGAAATTGTGCATCAGACAAATGATAAGCATCACAGTACAAATGACACAGTGAGTCAACAAAATGACATGCGATAAAATGATAAACATTGTTGTACAAATGACTTGTATGGGGAAACAAATGACATATAAAGTAATTATACCTCAACGTGGGATTTTTCTTTCGCACGCCAGGCAAGATTATATTTTACATCAATATTGTGATGAATTTGCATATCATCAATAATTTTGGAAGGTTTATAGTTTGGGTCTTTTCGTAGTTTTTGGTTGATTATAAAAGCAACCCATCTACTAGACGCTGCCTTATGCGCGTTCCTACCTTCAGTTTCTACTCGGATGCATGTATGCACAGAGCAATAAGTACTAACTCTAAATAGGGTAGAACTAACCAACCTTGTCGCATAAATCCACTAAGAACATTTATGACCTTTGCAACGTACCACGATTTTATATTCGTTGTTCAGAACGTGTTCGAGATTGAACTTGTTTACAACTACATAAGGTCTTATGTGATTTTTAAGTTCAATCCTATCTCGATATTCTTTACTGAAGTCACAGGGATCTTCTGTGTACGCAGTAGATTTGAACTAAAAATCCATAAGATCTTTCACCTGTTCGGGCTCTGACTCAAACCGTAATTCAGCTGAACAAATGAGAAATATGCTTCTCAGGATAATACTAATTTGATAAGAAATGTTAAAAAATACCTCACAAATGAATTTTTTTGCGAGTTAACCGGAAGGTTTAGTTTGTCTAATGATAGGTTTAGGTTCAATTGAAAGAGAAACGTTAGTTAGCAGAGGTTTATTTGAAAGAGAAACGTTAGTTAACACAGGTATAGTAGCATATTCCCCATATTCGACAAGAGTAAGCCAACAAAGCATAGTCGAAGACAGCCATACATGATCAAAGATACCTCAAGTCCTCGAGAAGCTACTTCAAGTGGTCGACCTACCAAAAGTAGCCGTTGTGCTTAGTCAAGAAAAGAGCTGTTAGAGATCCGCAAAGTTCGCCCACTCCCCTTGGAATATTAGACTATTTCTTTCTATTTGTAAACTGCCTATTATAAAGACAGGTAGATAATAGATGAGAAAGGACATATAATCTACAAACCTTACTATTTCGTTACTTTAACCCTATAATCATTCTAAATTCTGTAATAACTAGAATATACTGGATTTTACATCAAATCCTCCTCAAGGTCGTAGCTTTTCTCAGCTTTTACTGATTTTTCCATGTAAAATCTTGTTTATCTAGTCTTATTGCATTCTCTTTACAAATAAGTATTGGCAAAGATTCGCCTTCCGAAAAACACGCCACTACAATTGGCACCGTTTGTGGGAAATACCACACTTTTTTTGCCATCACTGATCTAAAAACCATCCGATGACAAACATAAACCTGAGAAGCCATTCCAGTACCATCAGAGATTAAGAAATACCAAGAGTTATTGATATACACGGTGCGTTACTCGAGCCACAAAAGTAAATGGCTACGGAAAAAGCTCAAAGACTGGAAGATCAGCGTGTCCATGCTCAAGCTCTTCAAACGGAAAGAGATTAAAGGAGGAAAGCCTTAGATTAACTGAGTCAAACATATCAAAAAGAAATGGAACGAATGAGTAGAAAGTAAGATCGACTCATCGGTCGACAGACGTCCCCTCCACTCGCCTGGAGCGAGCATAGATCAAAAGTAATTCAACGCGATGATCCACCAAGGGAAAATGAGCTACAGATTTCTCGATCTAGTTTAGGGAATCCAAACAGAGCCTCTCTACATTTTGGCTTACATCCTCAGCATCGAAAACTCAAGGAAGTTGGCGCACGCGTCATCAACCCCCCCCCCCCCCTCCTCCGCCTGAAAGGAGCCCAATCAGGGATTGATTGGGATAGGAAGGACAGAGAGATTTTGTTCCTCAAGTTATAGCCTTACCATTTCCCCCGCAACAGTTAGCCACCTTGGGTGACCTCAAGAATAGGATCCAGACCATAAACTCTAACAATCCATGCCGAAGATCCGCACTTGATAGAATCGAGACAAACCCTATCTCCCCTCATCTCAAAATTATGCCTATCCCAGAAAATTTCCATATGCCCAAATTTATTCAGTATCCAAGCCTGACTGACCCTCTTACATATGTTTGACATTTCAAAGCCGCAGTTGGGTTATATTCCAAAGTCGACCATATGCTATGCAAGCCATTCAACATGAGCCTGAAGGATGAACTACTCAGTTGGTTCCATACTATTCAAGAAGCATCCATCGCCATGTTCAGTCAGTTATAACATCTTTTTGAATCCAACTACGCTCATGCTAAAAAGCGAGAGATCACTGTAGATTCCATATTTTACTTCGAGCAAGGCACGAAAGAGACGATGGCAAGCTTTTATAAATGCTTCCTACGTAAAACAAGGAAAATTGGGAACTCAGACCCTAAAATCGTAGTTCCAGCATTCACCTCTGCCTTGCACATGGACTTAAAATTTCGAGAGGAGCTTACTCTATACAAGCCACGAACAGTCACAGAAATGATTGATGTAGTTAATAACTACATCGAACTTGAGCGATCAAAGAAAGATAAGATGAAGAGCTCGTATGTCATCCATTCTCGGGAAACATATTCGACCCCATCTCAATGAACAGTCACTCCTGAAGCGCCCAAACAACGCGACAGAAATATCGACAACAATAGATGAAGGGATGGCAAACCCGGTAGACATGTCCCAGTTCTTCTGCCAATGACAACAACTCTCTCCGCTATCTTGCTGACGATAAAGGGAGATGAGTGTTATCGCGCACCATAGCTATTCCTAATCTTCCTAATAGACCACTATGTCAGTATTATAATGTGCGTAGCCATGAGACTGACACCTGCTACTCCCCCATATGAATTTTTTACCGTATCCTATTAGCTGGAAGACTCCACAATTATGTCATCGACATCCAAAAGTTTCTCGAGAATGAAGCAAAAAATAAAAAAAAGTGTAGCAAAATTAGGTCCAGGGCAAGCTTGCCAGCTGTATATGATCGAGATTGAGAAAGGGAAGAAAAGAAAATAAGACAATCGGATTACATCTTGTTGTAAAATGACCTCCTCAGGAAAATCAGCAAGACTTCTTCCAAGCACAAGCAATTCAAAACGTCCTTACCAAATCACCTTTGAAGACTGTGACACCAGCCACGTTAAATACCCTCATGACGACCCTCTCATTATTATGCTCAAAGTCGGACAAGACTACCTACATACGCCACTCATAGATATCGGAAGCGTCACAGATGTATTGCTCAGATGAACGATTGATTTTTTAGGCCTTACAGATTCGGTAAAAGCTTCGACAACAACAATCACGGGCTTCAATGGTTCCAAAGAATCAGCCACAGGAGAGATCACTCTGCCAGTTTAGGCGGGTTCAGAGACTACATTTGTAAAATTTCCTGTCATCGATACAGAGTCCAAGTATTTGGGAATTCTGGGACGCAGTTGGTTACATTCAATCAAAGCAGTACCTTCAACTTATTATCTAGCACTGCATTTTCCAACAAATCACGGAATATATGAAATCAAAGGCAGCCAATAAGTTGTACGAATGTGCAAAAATACCATAACCAACCCTCATAAAATTAAACTTCTCAAAACATAGCAACTACAACAAGATGAGCCACCAAAATTTATGCAACATGACACCGAGATGGTTGAATCTGTTGAACTCGATGGCCCAGGGAGCACAACCTTCATCAGCTCCAAATTATCAATCGGCGTAAAAGAGGCCATGATACAGCTACTTAAGAAGAACATTGACATCTTTCCCTGGACATTCCATGAAATGCCTAGCATTGATCCCTCCATTGTTAGTCACCGACTCAACCTCCTTCCGGACATTAAAGTTATCACTCAGAAATGACAGAATCTAGCTCCCCGACTCCGCAATGCAGTAAATGAAGAAATTGATAAACTCTTTCGGGTAAGATTTATTCGGGAAGCAAGATATCCGAAGTGGGTTTCTAATATCGTACCTGTACCAAAGAAAAATGGCAAAATCAGGGTTTGTGTTGACTTCTCAGAACCCAACAAGTTCACATCCAAAGACAGTTTTCCACTACCGCCAATTCTGTAACTTCTTGACTCAATCGCAGGGTACGAACTTCTTTTTATGATGGATACAACTTCTGGTTATAACCAGGTTCTACTCGCCAAAGAAGATCAGGAAAAAACAACCTTCATCACCATCAGAGGTCTTTACTGTTACACAGTAATGCCTTTCGGTTTAAAGAATGCAGGCGCTACTTACCAGGGACTTGTAACTACAATATTCAAAAATCATCTCGGCCCAATTATGGAAGTCTATATCAATGATATGATCTGCAAAATCTTGAAATGAGAAGACCACTCCAGTAACCTCCAAACCATTTTTGATATCCTTCACAAGTACCAAATGAAACTTAACCCAGAGAAATGTCAATTCGGAGTCGTATCTGGTAAATTTCTGGGACATCTTGTCAGCAAGAGATGGATAAAAATTGATCCGGCACAAATGAAGGCACTCATCACAATGCCATCTCCTCGAACAAAAATGGATGTTCAAAAATTCGTAGGCAAGATAGCCGTTCTTCACATATTCATCTCAAAGTCATCTGATCGATGCAAACTCCTTTACCTCCTTCTTTGTGGCAACCCCACTCCTCTTTCGAACAAACAGCAGAAGGAAGTCATTTAGACTCCTGACTGTGAGATGGTTTTCCAAGATCTTAAATGATACTTGGGTCATTCTCTTATAATGAGTAGTCCAATTGATGCCGAATCTCTTGCAATGTACTTATCCACAACCGAAGATTCAATCAGTTCCGTCCTTATTCGAGAAGATGGCGGAGTAGAAAAACTAATCTATTTCATCAGTAAAACACTTATGTCTACTGAAAAAAGGTACACAACAGCAGAAAAATAGCTACTCACCCTGGTCTACAGTTCTCAAAAAGTTTGTCCATACTTTTAAGCTCATTCTATCAAAGTTATCACCAAGTACCCCCTTAAACTAGTACTCTCCAAACAAGAAAAATCTCAAAGAATCCAGCAATGGTCTATCTTTCTTGGGGAATACGACATTTCTTTCGAACCCCAAATATAAATAAAAGGACAAGCAGTTGCCAACATTTTGGCAGACTTTCCGGTCGAAGACCCTGATTGGGAAGAATTCGAAGAAATCTTCACAAATGACTCAATAGCAGAACCAGACGCATGGTTCAAAAGCTCAAGTTGGCAAATTTTTATAGATGGGTCAGTAGGACCATTAGGATCAGGGATTGGCATCGTTCTCGTTACGCCTTCCAATCATCGAATCGGGAAAGCTATCAAGCTAAACTTCTATACTACCAATAATAAGACCGAATATGAAGGAATCTTACACGGTTTTGATCTTGCACTTACTCTCGGAGAAATAGAATTAACAGTATACGTCGACTCTTTACTCGTGGCAAATCATTACAGGAAAACTTTTAAAACAATGGGAAACATGGTTTATTACGCAGCTCTCGTCGAAGAAAAGATGCAAAAATTCAAACATGCAACAATTTCTTACTTATCTCGACAAGAAAATTGACATGCCGATGCGTTAGCTTACATCACTGCCATACTGGGAGACAGCGAAAAAATATCTTTAGAAATCGAAATCATCGAGCATTCCTGCCTCGATATACTCTCAACACTCCAAATCACCATTGCTGAAAATGAAGACCCTGAAGACTGGAGAGACCATTCTATGCGTACCTCAACTCAAACATCCCCCCCGGTAACAAAGAAGAAGCTCGATCACTTTTTGCCAAATGCCCCAGATTCACAGTCCAAAATCACATCTTATATCGTATCACACGAGGGGGACCACTTATCGAATGCATCTCTCAGAAACAAGCTCAAATCAAAATTAGAGAACTTCATGAAGGTATCTGTGGCGTACATGTTTCAGGAAGATCATTATCTCAATGCGCTTTCACACAAGGATTGTACTGGCCCAAGATGAGACAGGATTGCAAAGACTTTGTTCAAATGCTATAAATGCCAATTCCACTCCCAAGACATCAGAAGTCCAGCCTTAGACTTACATATCAGTAATGTTCTCTGGCCATTTAAATGATGGGGAATCGACATCATTGAACCTTTCCATCTAGTATCGGGAAACCGAAGGTTCGTTCTAGTCACTACTGATTACTTCACAAATTGGGTTGAAGCAGTTCCTCTCTGCCATACTGATAAAAATGAAGTCATCAAGTTCCTTTGGGAGTACATCATCATCAGGTTTAGCTATCCGCATATGATACGCTCCGATAATGGCAAACATTTCATCAGCGCCAAAGTACTTACTTTCCTCTATAAATACAAAATCTAGCTCACAACATCCACACCATATTATCCTCAAGGCAATAGACAAGACGAATCCATAAAAAAAACATCAAATTAGGATTATGCAAGCGTCTCGACAATAAGAAGGGGCGATGGGTGGATGAATTGTTCAGTGTTCTCTGGGCCTACCAAACCACTCCTTGAGTTTCAATAGGCTGCACTCCATTCATGATGGCTTTTGGTACCGAAGCGGTCATACCTTCAGACCTCGACCTACCAAGTACTCGACGAAAATTCTAGATGAAGACAATGAACTCGGTCTTCTTTGCAACGTTAATTGGTTAGAGGAAACCAGAGAAAAGGCCATTGTGAATTTGAGACGATACCATAATACATTGAAAAAAGCATGCAATAAGAAAGTTCAAAAATGGAAATTTGGTATTGGAGACCTTGCCTTACGGCGGATCCAAGATAGTACTCGGCCTAAAAATTCTAGAAAATTATCAAAAAATTAGGAAGGGCCATACATTGTCAGCAACAAAACAGATAGTGGAACTTATTGGCTGATGACTGAAGATGAAATACTGCTTGAATATTCATGGAACAGTGCTCAACTGAAACTATTTTACAGATGAGACACTATAACCATTTTCATCTATTCAAATAAGAAAATTTTGTTATCAGCTATCTCCTTACTATTTTAATTTGATCTCGATCTATACTTGTCAAGTATAGATCAGACAAACAATATCTTTACTATTTATTTTGATCTCGATCTATACTTGTCAAGTATACACCAAACAAACAATATCCTTACTATTTGATTTGATCTCGATCTATACTTATCAAGTATACATCAGACAAACAATATCCTTACTAGTTGATTTGATCTCGATCTATACTTGTCAAGTATCCATCAGACAAACAATATCCTTAATATTTGATTTGATCTCGATCTATACTTGTCAAACATCCATCAGACAAAAAATATCTTTACTATTTGATTTGATCTCGATTTATACTTGTCAAGTATCCATCAGACAAACAATATCCTTACTATTTGATTTGATCTCGATCTATACTTGTCAAGTATCAGGCAAATAATATCCTTACTATTTTGATTTGATCTCAACCCATACTTAATAAGTATGCATGAGATAAACAAAATCATTACTATCTTGATTTGTTCTTGGTTACTACTTAACAAGTACGACTAAAGACTATCATTCAATTTACACGAACAACATCCAACTACAGGATATTCTACTTCGCGCTCTTTACTTATCGAACAACCTCTAAAAGAGCTCTTGTTATTCTCAAATCTAAATCCAGATACCCATCTAAGGATATAAATCTAGTACTCATTCTTATTACTTGCTATTTCATGGCCATCTTTCACATATCACGCAATAAAGCGTTCCTCACCTATCTGCTCGAATCTATAGTCGCATTCGATAAAATCACTTTGTCCAATCTGCTATTTAGAATTAATTACAAAAAAATGCACAAAATTATTTCACAAATAAAATTTTCCGCAACAAAAATATTTGCCACACACTACGAATTAAATTGTTTTGGTCCCACTGACAGATTTATATATTTTCACCAGCATAGCACTGCTTACACAAAGTTTAACATTTCAGAAGGATATTTTTCTTCATTAACATTTAAAGCACCTTCGGGTACCTGCACATCTGCTACCAGGACGAGCAAAATCAGCCTCCATCATCACATCATCTTCGATAACTTCGGTTACCCCGGGTACATCGTGAGTCTGGGGTAAATCATCTTCTGAGCTATTATTGAAAGCAGCACCACCAACTTTTGCAACTCCCTTGTAGATTTTTTTTCCTTTCTTCCAACTCCTCATACTGTCCTCGAAAAAGCGCCCTCACTTCAAGACATTTTTCCAGTTTTTCCTCATTTATCTGAGCCCTCACCTCATCGAGAAGTTGGCCCTATTCTTGCTCCATTGCTTTATGAACATCGACAACTTGCTCCCATACATCTTTTTCATAGTTCGTCTTCTGCAATGCCAAAGCCTCATTTTTCTCTTTCTCTGCCACTTTCTTCGCTTTACAAAGCGCAGCTTCCCTCGCCTTTTCGCATCAAGCTTATACCTATTCAATATTGTATTCAACTCAGCTTTCTTCGCGATCAGATCCTTCTCTATGTTTTTATAGGCAACAATTAGATTTGCCAGCTCACCACTACCCACAACATGACCCATAGCTTCAGTTACCAACTTTTTAATCTACATCAAAATGATATAATGAATATTCGAGTGACCTACCAATTTTTTCATTCGTAGTAAAGCATTAAAATTTCTCAGCTTTGACATGTTCCTCTGACCCTCGCTAAAAAACGTATTCAAGCTTTCAATCCCCACCAAGCAATCCTCCAGCTCCTTCTTAAGGTCATCCGTCCCAGACTTATAAGCATCCATAGTCTTCTGAATTTCCGTCGCAGACTCTTCGACAAATTTTTTCTTCGACGTCTCGCCACTGGTCTTCTTCGGGACCACACTGCCAGAACCCTGTAGGGGATGTCCTTCTACCACAACTGCTGATTTAGAAGTACCAGCCATCTCCTTCGTTGTCGATTATCGAGTAAGCCTCTTATGAGGAAGTAATGGAGGAACATTAGAACTCGCCGTCCTTTTCTTTTTATTTCTTCCCAGAGACTCTCCTAGCATGACATCAATCTCTGTATCAGTATTGAACCCAGCCAAGGAACGATTTTCCAGTGGCAAGCTAGCATCTGCGGCTCTCTGTTCCTCACCGACATTTTTCTGTCGATAACAGGCACTTTCGAACCTTTTACCCTTGACCTCTTTAAACCGGCCTCTTGGAATAACGTGCTCACAAGATCTTGATCGATGACCCGATTATCGATCCTACCAAAGATATCTTTCCTCACCTTATACAACTCTTCTTTCACTTGTGACTTCTTGTCGACCTCTTTCAACGCTATAAACAACATAAAATAGTTAAAAACATTTCACATTCCATTCAAACACTTCGAACATCAACAATTACAATTACCTAACCACAAACCTAAGTGAAAAGTCCTTCTCTTTAGGGGTTCTCCAGAATCTTCCTTGTCGAACTCATAATTCCCAGATACAATTAAGCGTTCATCGGTGTACCGCCCCCTCCCCCCATCGACACCATATCATAAAACAACGGTCTTTTCAGAAACCTCACCAAAGTACCGATAACCTAACTTCTGCAGGATCATCTTGAGCTTGTAGTACACACATAAATCATCAATGGCTATCAACTCCTCCCCCCTGGACCTAAGTCGACCGTTTATTGTACCACTTACCCTAAACAGGTCATATATATTTAGATTGAACTGACCAGGGACCACATCAAAAAAGTTCCTTAACTTTTTCTGGTCCGCTCAAAGGGTAAGCCTCAACCCCTTCTTTATTTGTTCTCGATGCACCAGAATACCATTCAAGGGTATTTCCTGGTCGATCATTTTATACTGGTACTCCTCTAACCTTATATCCCCAGGAATACCATACTTCTTCTTGAAGCTTAATATCTCTTTGGTCTCTTGACCCTCTCCATAACATGCCTCCTCGCCCTCCTCCATATCTTCTTCCTCACCCCCACTACCTTCTTGATCACTCGCTTGAGGCTCGCGATCTACATCCGTCTTCGTGCCCTCCTTATCAGCCTGTTCGACAATACTAGGCGCCACCCTAAATAATTCCACACTACCTAGATATACACTACTCGACCCCACCCTATATCTCCCTCCCAATTGTTGTACATAAGTCCTCACATCAATCATTAAGAGCACTACATCTTCCAGATTTGCATATATATCTTTCTCATCATTTTGAATTGGTTCAGCCATTTTAAAACGAACCTGTACATCAGATTCCATATTTTTTACACAGTTAGAATCTATCATATATGATACATATATATGTTCATAAGTTCATATAATCATAAAGATATCGTTGTCGAGATTACTCTCCAATACATCATTCGTTTTACTATCTGCTACTATCATTTTATATTTATACTTAATACTACAGTTCTCGATACAGTTAATATGATTTAATTTATATTCCTATATTCAATTAGTAACAAATATGCTCAGTTCTTGATGCCTTTTTATTTTTAATAATAAACATTGTTAACTTGTTAATCTGGTTTACTTTTGGTCGAATTTCAGGAAACTCAACAGCTTCTCGAAGACACTTCCCGCCAAAAATACCATCATTCAAAAATTTAGAATTCCCCTTCTCTGACAAAAAATCCGGCCAAATCCCAACAAAAAACAAAGTCCCCGACAATCACGCTGTATCAAAACAACTTCCCTACAATCGCCCCGTAACCACAACGCCACCAACCGATCACTCTCTCTACTCATCTCCACCCATTTCTCACACCACCCACACCAGAGCCCATCTATAAACCCCTACGACTCCATTTCTTCTACCATCACAGCAATACAAGTCACAACCAAATTAGAATTTCATAAACGCTCTGTCCAACCCTAACACTATTCTATTATCTTCTACTTACAAACCATTCACTTTCGATAAAATTCATTATACAACAACATTACTCTTTACTTAAATCTTATTTGTTTATAACTTAATCAATCAAAACTACAAAAAAACCAAAAACCAGAATCACTAACCTTGTTTACGCACTGCTTCCGTATCCCTTTCCTTTGCTCGCTTGGCTCTTGCAATCAGAATACTATATCCTCCTTTGCAATTGTAGACTACAAATCCAACGACGAGCAAAAACAATTCGCACTAGAGAATTTTTTAATGTATTTGTAGAATGTGAACAGTCGCCCACATCATAGCTATTTATAGACCCCAGGTGACTGTTCATCGCACCACTTCACGACCGTTCAACTCCTCAAACGTAACGCCTTCTACTTCTCTTCCCAGCCTCTTTGATATTTTGCATTCTCAGTAACAACAAACCCTTACACTCCCACTCTAATCCATCCATATCTCAAAAAATTTCTTCAGCTACATTTATGTACAACAAAATACAACCTATCTTGTCACAAAGGCGATGTACATTATTTTCCTTATATTTCATACTCTCACCTAAGGAACACATCTCGCCATAATCATTATTCTTGTTAGTTCCATCACTTCTACTTTACCTACAATTCCTATATTTTTGGGTACATATTCGACAACATCTACAATATCATCATATTCGACATTTTACCAGATATTTGCTAAAGCTATTTTCCATTCCCAAATTTCAACAAGTACATTTTCTATTTGACAAATAAAAAACACATTACTTCAATTGTCTAAACATCCTGACCAATATTTTCATTACATTTCGTTGACCATAACAACTCCTTACAAAGACCTACTCCTACTAAACATTACAACTTCATAAACCCCTAACTGCAGCTTCATCTTCCCTTTTCACCAACAACTTCGCTCGAGTCCACATACCACCACAACGTTCAGGAGGACGTCAAAACTATAATTTGACATGAAACTCGAAGTCCTCCTCAGCTTCCTTTGCTTATGCCTCACTCATCCCTTCGTAATCAGGCTCCTCAGGATCTTTCATATGCATATCACATTTCCAAAATCTAAAGTATCGAGTGTACAATACCCAGTATATCGCTTGAATATGTCTGAACACCCCATTATGGGCCTGAGATCTCATCTTCACCATCTTGTATAAATGCATCACATCTACATAAATATGAACTATTTATACCCTCTTCAGTCATAGTCCAACTCACCTACATTGACTCTGCCTTGGAACTCTATAATTTTAGAGTCAAATCAATTAACCTTAAAATCCGTTCTGGGACCCACTCAGTCAAATACATTCGAGATGTTATGATAGCCCATCATCATTTTATGTGCATTCACGTTCGACATTTGACCTTCGATTATTTACAACTACAATTAATAATCAACAAAACACAGGAATAGAATGTCGAAGATATCAACTTTATTTTACAATTCATATTCGACAACTTCATCCTTCGATTACATTACATCAAACTAAAATCTATTTTAACATTCGACTTTCATGACTAATTACTATGTGCTTTCTTTTCACTAGAATCGGACATTAAAGTCTGTTTCCAGTGCTAAGAACCTCAATGAATCTCAAGTCACTAAACTTTTAAAAACTGCTTCCCCAGATAAAGGCAGCAAAAAATTGCAAGAAGCTTCCTACATTCGACAAGATCCCTGGACGCCCATCCAAGGTTCAAATCTTCATCATCAACACGAATAGTTATCCCTTCTCCCCCAAACTGATTGACTCCATTACCTTCATCACTGTATAATGATACCATTGGTTCCATCAGATACCACCATCGTCTGACAAATCCTTCCCCTACCCTTCACACCATGACATAGTTCACGAAACAATCACTAAGGCCCCCACTGCGATAACACTTTACCTCTGATTCCTCCTCATCCTTATCCTCCGACATCGTATTCTGCCATACTTGGGGCGGCATCCTTCCAAAACTACTGCTGTTATACTCTCCTTAACCTCCCAATTTATACCCAATTTCACTCTGTCAAACTCATTGTACCGTATTAATTGTGCCTCGGGAATGATTTGACCAAATACAGTTCACTTTGACCTCGGAAATAACAAAGACGACTCATCTTCTAATTCAGCAACCTCTTCAGCTTTTAACTTCTTCTCGACGCAACCACCAATGCTTATGTTGAGAATGGGGCGATTGTAGTAGCATATTCCCCAAATTTGACAAGAGTAAGCCTGAAAAGCATAGTCGAAGACAACCATACATGATCGAAGATACCTCAAGTCCTCGAGAAGCTACTTCAAGTCCTCGACCTGCCAAAAGTAGTCATTATGCCTAGTCAAGAAAAGAGCTGTTAGAGATTCGCGAAGTTTGCCCACTCCCCCCCTAGAATATGAGACTATTTCTTTATATTTGTAAACTGGCTACTATAAAGACAGGCAGAGAATAGATGAGAAAGGACAGACAATCTACAAACCTTAATATTTTGTAACTTTAACCCTATAATCATTCCAAATTTTGTAATAACTAGCAAAATACTAGATTTTATATCAAAATCCTCCTCGAGGTTGTGGTTTTTCTCAGCTTTTACTGAGTTTTCCACGTAAAATCTTGTTTATCTAGTCTTATTGCATTCTCTTTACGAATAAGTATTGACGAAGATTCTTCTTTCGAAAAACACGCCACTACAACAAGTTTATTTGAGAGAGGAACATCAGTATGGATAGTTTGAAAAGGTTCATTTGATTGATGAACATTAGTTAACACATGTTCATTTGATATATAAACATTTGATTGAGGAATACTAGGTTCATTTGAGGGAGAAACATCAGTACAAATAGTTTCGAAAGAATCATTTGATTGAGGAACATCATCATCATCCACTAAAGGTCCAAACCTACGTGGATCAAGCCCTCTACCGTTTATTTCAGGGTAACCTCTGTATTTAGGTTCAGGATCAGGATCAGGATCAGGAAATGAGTTATGACGCAAAGGTCCCCCCGCTTTGGTGGTGGACAACCCTTTACCCGAAGAACAAAAATCATAAATAAAGTTCTGGGAGTTTTGGGAAGGTACCATAAGCTCATTAACAATTCATATGTGAAAGGGTGTGCCGAGATTGTTTTTATGCATATTTATCATTACGGTAAAGTTCTGGACTGATGAAATTGTGCATGCACAACCATGGACGAAGTTGTACAGCTTACTGTCCTCATGACGGATTTCGCTTGTTTCTTCAAGAAGTGTAACAAAATCTTCGTATGACGAGTGCACTCATAGTGAGGTAAGTTTTGTACTTCCTCCAACATAACTAACGATTGATCCGATCTTTGGACGTACGATATCCTCACCAAAATGAACAATGGTATAAAGTTGAACTCCATTCATCCCTGAAACAAATGATATAAATAAATAATTCTGGTAATAAAGTAGCATAACACAAATGAGAAAAATAATATAAAACTCAACTTCAGCAATCCCTAAAACAAATGACAGGAATCCCAAAATAAACTATTTCAATGAACAATTCCAGTGATATAGTACCAGATAATAAATGCTAAAAATGACACAAGAAAAATGACAAATGAAAAAGTAGCAGAAGATAAATGAATAAAAATGCAAAGAAAAATGATTATGTACAAATTGTATCATCTTGCATAACATTTTTCTTAAGAAAAAAGGCTTCAACTCATGATGCGGATACACAGTGAGAGATGATGGATATAGAGTTAGAGATGATATTTACAATGGTTACTTCAACGGTCGAAGAGAAGGATAACAACAGTCTTTGGCAACGAGAATAACCTATGATAACAACGATCTTTTCCTCCCCAATGATCTCTGTGTGAGGACTTTAGTGAATGCAGAACGATAGTTGGAAGATTTGGCACATGAAGGAGACAAATAATATATCAAGGAGAATCTGCTTTGATTTTTGTAGAAGCTTTGTTGTTGTCTTGTAGAAGAAGAAGAAGAAGAAGAAGAAGAAGCTTTGATTTTTAAGGTTGGTAGTGTATTTAGAGGGGAATCTTCCCTCTTATTACTGCTCTTATTACTGTAGCAGATTAGACTACTCAACAACTCCAGTGGGATCGTTTCTCATTTTTTATGTATTATTTATCATTTTTTTAGTATCGATTTTGAAAGAGGTTTGCCAAAGTATCAATTTTGTAAAGATGGCAAAAAGTAGTATTTATTCTCATAATTTTGGTTCATAAAATCAAATAAAGATTAACATTGGTTTGAAGTTAATACAAATAAGCAAATATCAGAGTTTTAAGAGTTATTACAAATACTCAAACATATAAGTTCCAATCAACTCAAAAGGGCTTTAAGGAAACCAACATGTTGCTCTGGATCAATCCCTAGAAACATCAACCTGTAAGTGTGCTCATTGGATCATCCCAAGAACTTGAAACTCTTGAAAAATATATGCATTATCTATCTCATATGAACTGACCATATCCTTCAATACCCTCAGAACTTCAGAAGAGGTGTCATCATTGCTAGCAAAAGTAGAACTAGATCCTTGGGCAGTTAATGCAGATATCAAATATTGGACCAACTCCGTTGGTTCCACTGGCTGAACTTCCTTAAACTATTTTTTTCTCCTTTGATTGAGTTCGTACACCAACTTGGGTACGAGAAGTAGTACCAGGAGTAGGCTCCCTTACCTTCCCATGGATAATTAATCAACTCCAGCGTGATGAATTTGTGCATCGTCAATGTTCATATCATCAGGTAGAGGAGCATACTCTATCTGTTGGGTGGAGGGTGGTACACTTTCCATGCCTGAAGACCATGCAAAATCCCCAGTAACATAAGAACACTTAGGCACGCGCCAACGCGCATTCTAGACCGTTATGCTCATAAAATATTTAGGCTTTAAGTGTGAATAGTATTTGTATTTATTGGAAAATGGCATTAAGTGTCGAAGGTATATTTGAAGTTGGTTTTGGTTTTTAATTTTTTTATCTAAACAAAATATAAAGGATTGTATAATATTGGTTATATATTAATTTTTACATGAGAAACATTATTATTAAATAAGAATTGTTGTAATATTGAACATGAAATAAATATAGTCAATCTTTGTTGGAAAAATATATAGATTATCTGAAATTACATCGCATAATTAAATCATAAAATATTGAATAACAATAAAAATAATATTTAGTTTGTCCTCCTCTTCGCTTATGTTTCCTTCCTTATCATCCATTTCAACATTATTGTTGAATCTATCATTTGAGGTATCATCATTGATATCTTCCACATCTTCCATGTTATCAAACGCAGTTGTACCAGACTTTTCGGTTATGCTAAAAAGTTCACGATTCACATGCTTTTGTAAGAAAGGGTTTTCATTTGTAGGTTCTCTCTCTGAAGCAACAGTGGTTGTGTCATTTTCAAGCATTTCCTAATAAAAATTTACATATAGATATAGCAGTTAGTAGTGTTCTAATCGTAAAATTGTAAGCAACAAATTGTATCATATTGTGTATTATTTATATTGTATACCTTAGTAGGAATGTCTTCCAAAGTTGGTATGGTTGGGGATCTAGGATTATCAAGTTCATCTTCTAGAGACTGCAAAAATAAGAAAAAATAAAAATAAAACGTTTATGATATATAATTATTTTGTTAATAATAAATTTAAATTATATTAATAGGTAAAATGCAATTAACCTTATCTTCAGACGGTTGTTTGGTGAATTGTTTCCTTTTTATCGACTTTGCATTTGTAGCAGTAGTTTTAACATGAATATCTTCTAATTCTGACATAGTTCGGGACTTCGGACTACTAGAACCATCATCTCTTAGCTATATGAAATAATATTATGGATGTTAATTATATAATATTTATTTACTATTGTATATATGTAATATATCTAACCTTAGTTTTAGACTGTGTAGTGATTCTTTGTTTCTTGTTCTTCCCCTTCTGATTTGTTGTATGAGCTTTACGCTTAGTTTTAGCAAGCACAGGCTGAAAATCTTTTTGTATTACATTTTCTTCAGGTTTATCCTATTTTTCTTCTGAATGTGTAGATTTATACACTGGATAAGTACTATCTAGCTTCCCAATGTTTACGTCCTCTATACGTATTTGAAATACTCGTTTCTGCCACAAAAGGTTCTTCTCCAAATAGTACGTTACCTTTGAGTCACCGGAGTCCTGTACATATTAGTAAAGTATATTATTAATCATGGAATTATTTTATATTGTAATCTACAATTTATTACCTTTTCCATCATGCTCTTGTTTGGTCAACTGTATTTGGTAGGATCATTTGAACTTGTGAGTCAAACGTGATTATCTTGATAAATCCTCTGCTGAATATCTAGCTGTAGTTTATACCTACATATGATATATTTTTAGAAATTGACTACTATTATAAGTGGAGCAAATATGTATCATACCTTGTAATCATTACTTATAATTCTAATTCAATTAGGTTTATTATTAGATAAACACTCTTATGGACAGGAATCCTCAGCTAAAGTTTTATGGTGTAAGTATAGGACGGTTTTTTTTTTTTTTTTTTTTTTTTTTTGCATAAAACTCAGAATAAATGCTACAAAACAGAACTGATACAATAAAGAGGACCAAAGGCGTTATTAACAACCTAATGAAAGTCTAAAAAGAGAGAAACAAAAAGCACTAAAAGAGAGAACCGTTAAACAATGTAGACTATAATAATAAGCAGAGATACTTATAAAATGGAACTATATTTATTCTATTATTAAAATCAAGCTAAAAAATTTATAGAGATAAAACACTTTTAGTGCTTATGATAAAATGGGTATTATATTGATTATAAATAGAATATGAATATTTAAATGTATATTAGTATCATTAGTTAGTTTTGTCAATAATAAGTGATTGAAATAAATACTAATATGTGGATAAAGATCAAAACACTTTATTTAACTTAATAGGTAGTTTGGTTCTTACACTGTTAAACTGAAATAGTACACCATCAACAAAAATTCAGCACACACAGAAACACCAAAATATCTATTAAAACTTCGACTACATTATCAAAATGTTCTTCATTCAGTTGGAACTTAATTGATACTATTTCCTTACTCATAATTACAGCCCCGTCTTAACAGTTCTTGCCTTAACCTCTTCCGCAAGCTAAGATCGTTTTCATGCTAAGGCTATTTCAATTAGCATGAAATTCCTAGCTTTTGTATCCACATGTTATTCTTCATGTCCACACCCAACTCTTTCTAAACCTGTAATTCCGAGGAAGTTTCCCACAACTCTAGCATCTGTTCATAAGTCTGGCTTTTTTCTTTCCTTGTCAGAGCTCACTGGCCAAACACGTGATCATAGGATGAATTATCTGAAACCTGATCAAGTGGAATATCTTTCATCGAAATCTCACTCTACACTTCAGAGATTACTGATTCAGTGTTAACGCCTTCCTCTCCAACCAATGCCGGTTAAGATTCTAGATCATCAATATGTTTTATTGCACCCTAAGTTTGTTGATGGTGTCTAAGCTTTCCTGTGTTGTATGTTTCTTCATTTCCATCAATGAATTTTCAAGAACTTTAACTCTAGCTTGCAGCTTCTGCAAGTCCAAAATTGCATTGGCCCATTGGGGGTTTGTTTCTCATATGATTCTTGACAGCTCTGTTCCTGGAAGACAATGAAAACACCAATTAGTGAACATCTTCAATATGTAAATAAGTTCAAGGACTACTTAATTGAAACCCAATACTGCAATCTTATCAATTTCAATTGTGTTGACATATGGAAAAATAGAGTACCTAAGTTAGACAGACCCCTTTCCATTTCCTTTGCTTTTAACTCCTTTGAAGCTGATATGTCAGCAAAATCAAACTTAGTCTTGACTCTTGAGGTATTCTCACAGGTACAAATATATAAGTTTAAGATCAGAAACCAGTTCACCTGTGACTCTACCGAGCTAAATTTTATGAGCTAAGGTATTAAGTACCAATTCAAAAAATATTAGAGAACATACCTTCATTTCATTGTCATCATCTTATTTAACCTCTATGTGGGATAGTACATGTTCCTCAAAAGATTGTATGTTATCTTTCAAACAGTTAACCGCAGGAAAGTATGCTGCCAGCGTTGATTTCATTCCTTCATTTTCACCTTCCAAGAAGATGAATATTTCTTTCAATTGTTCAATCTCTGCATCTTTTGAAGTTTTTTCACCTTCAAAGCTTTAACATGCTTCAGCATGAATATGCACCTTCTCTTCGAACAAAACTACACAAATGTTGGAGATCTGAAGGTCCTCATATAATGTTGAATCCCTGGTCTTCCATTGGTTAACCTCATTTCCTTTTTCTTGGATCTCAGACAGCACCTCATCTTCTAAGCTTTTTTGTTCTTCAACTTCTTCACGTAACTTAGTTAGCTGTAATTCAAACTTCTCATTAGTTCAGGAAGACACGCGATTTCCATGTTGTGATGAGTGTTATCTTCCGAAAGCCTGACATTTTGCTTTGCCAATACTTCTCTTATCACATTGGCCCCATCAGCTTCCATGATCAGACCCTTACATTTTTTTCCAACTTCACGTTCTCGTTTTCGGTATCCTTAAACATCTACCCAGCTTCCAACAACTCCATTTCTTTTAGACACAACAAACCAATTACTGTTCCAACTTTAGCATTCAATTGGTCATTTTCAATTTTTTCTCAGTTCAACTCATTCTTCATATGCTCAACTGACTCCTCCATTTTCAACTTTTCCATCTGTACCACTTCCAACATCTCCACCATTAACCTAATCCCCTTCTCAAGACCTCCAATTACCCCTTGAAAATGATCCATTTCTTCATCAAAATATTTTACTTCCAAAGCTTTCTCAGAGCCAAAACTCTTGAAAATTAAAGAACGAATGTCTAGAGCCAGAGCTTCCCCAAGAATAACATCATTTTGCTCTTCTAGCATGTTGTTTTTGACATTTGAACAGGAGAAAGCTTTCACCAATGAACCATGTTCTTGGAGTAACTTAGAGTTTTCATTTTGTGATACCAGGTACGTCTCTTGCAAATCTGACAACCTTGCGTATTGACTTTCCATTTCTGCCTTTAGTACTTCCTCTCGTGCATCATGGGCTATCACTTTTAATCTCAACTGTTCGATTGCACCCATGAGTTCATGTTTCTCGTTTTGCAGTATTAGTATCTTTTGATTCTTCATCTTGAGTTCCTGGTCAAACATGTTTCTCTCCAATTCAAGTTCAACGGCTTCTGATTTCAATTGCTCCAGAAAAACAATGAGAACTGACTTCTCAAATACCAATTGTTGTTTCTGATCCTCGGTTTTCAACATAGAACTTTTCATGTCTTTAATTCCCCCCAAAACCTGCTGAAGTATCATGCTATCATCGATATCATCCCGAACCTCACATTCTGCTTCAATTTTGAGTAACTTCAAAATCTAATAAATCCCTATGCTAAGTGTTTTAGCTTGGTTTAACTAGCTTGATTATAGAATGCATAACGAAAAGTTAGTAAAACTAACCTTCAACAACTACTTCTTCCTCTTCATCATCCCCAACTACCTCTCGTTCAAGTAATCCAGTGTTGGCTTCGTAAGCACCAACTTATCAGAATTCAAAATATCAAACAAGTTCAATGTCCTCGGAGTCTGCAAAACTAAGAATTGTTGGTAAGTACCCTATTTATATAGAGAAGAATGATATAAAATAAAAGATAGACAAAATGAGACAATGGGTAATTGACATAACAAAATAAGAATAGTACCTTTTGTTCAGTGGTTCTATGGATTCAAAGTTGAACGTACCAACCATAGAAAGCTCATAGAGGATATTCACATACACATGTATGATTAAAAGGCATAATATTGAGAACCTTATAATAAACATGAAAATAGTTACTGTTATTAATGTACCAAATAACCACAGATAAGGTAGCGAAAAATTGTAGATCAATTAATAGCATGAGTAATACTACAACTATTCATTTATAACATTTAAGGTACCTTTTATTGAGCAAATAAAATCCATATTGAAATTACTGGCAACATATTCCTTGGCGATTAGTACATTCTGGCTTAAGCATACGAGTAAATAATATATATAACTATATAAATAAGATTATTTATTGATTTATTATACCAAATTAACATGAAAACTATTATAATTATTTTTATTTTTATTTTTATTTTTATTTTTTATTTTTTTGAAGTTAAAAAACTTCTTTATACACAACATTGAGAGTGTGTACTTCTGGTTCTCTATTTAATTTGCCATTTTGTATTAAATGACAAGTCGTATTTCTTGATACACCTCTAGACAGAGCAACGTATAATTGTCCATGGCTGAATACCCATTCTAGTAAGAAAATGGCAATTCTAGGGATTGTCCTTGTGATTTGTTTATTGTAAGTGCAAAACATAAACATATAAGAAATTGTCGACGAACAAGAACGAAAGGAAAGTTAACGTTTTTTGAAGATCTTAATGATATACGTGGTATGAAGACATCTTGATCTTTATTATGTCTAGTAATAATTGTTGCCACTATTACGTTTTTATCAAATCTTTTGCATACTAGTCTAGTGCCATTACACAAATGTTTTGAACTGATATTTCGTAACATAATTGGCACACGTATCTTTAAGGTCAATTTATATGGAGGTAAACGACCAGGAATAGTTGAGTTTAGAAATTCTGATGTATATAAGTTATGGGGATCATTCTCAACAGTATCAATTGAATAATAAATAACTGGTATACCAGGAAAAGATCTAATTATGTGATTATTAACTAAGTCCACATGCTCGTTTAAAGGTGTTAGAATGGCCAGTTTGTCATATAATCTCTATCATTGGCCATCTTAATCAGTTTTGGGAAAGTAAAGTCAATCAAATTGTGTATTGAATTTCCATCTTCAAAATTTAAAACCATCTCGTCAGGTATGCGAGTCATTCCATCGTCGGCAGCAACGTTACATTCACCATTACCAACTTTTAGTAAAAACTCGGAGTGATTTATATCATTAGCTGCTCTTATATTTTCTTACGGACATTACTTAGAATTCTAATTCAATTAGATTTATAAAAGTAGGAAAGTAAAGAAAAGAGTAGGATTGCCCTAATGCATAGTAAACCTAATTGATTAATTAGAATTCTCATATTTTCGTCAGGGTTTAAAAAGTAGGACATTACTTGATATCTGTAACAATCAAGCGTAGATGGACTTTTTCTTTTGGCAATTCTTACAATGCTATTAGGATACCCGTAGCAAGCATTAGTAGTGTCAGATAGACGTGATTTCTGATGCATTCTGCTCTTCTCCTTGATTTTGTTAAGAAACTCAACTGTCCAGGGTGACCCTTGTTGTAGCTTTGATGAATGAATAGCATTTGATAATGGTGTTCCACCATAAGAACTTGTAGACCTTGGAGTAATATCCTCCTGTAAAAACTGTCTTCGCAACTGTAGGGGCATATCATCTTTGTTGTCATCTTTTATATGCATATCAGCCCAGAAATCTTCATTAAACATTTGATTATGATCCTTTGAAGATTTCTCTGAGTTCGAAGTGATCTCTGCGCGAGGTCGGGTAGGAAGGACAATTACTTGAAGGTATTGGTGGTGAAACTCTTTTACTTAAAGAGCCTCCAAATGACATACCTCTTCCGAATTCTGGTGAAAAACATGCATTACTTGGAATGGGTGAGAAATCTTCACCCAAAAAGGAAGTGTTACCAAGGTCAATAACTTCACCTCTGAAGTCTGCCTTCTCAGATTTAGCTTTGCCAATCCAACCCAAATCATTAACCATACCGTATGCTAACCCAGGTATCTATTCAAAAAAGTCATCATTAAGAGTAAATTTGGACATCTCAATCTCGTGATTCTCGTCCAAGATGCCGTGACTTTTGGAAGAAATCCACGACTCAAGTGGCTGGTACACTCTAGGTACCTTAGCTGAGGGAGGTCTTCCAATACACTTTTGTTTTTTTCTTGGGGACTCTAGATTCGAACTACTGTTTCCTGAGTCAGGCACAGAAGATCCTGAAGAACAATCTGTCGTTCCCGATTTAGAATCTTCCTGTTCTCCATATTTGCATAGAGCATTAAACAGAGCAATACTTTCATCTAAAACCCCATACTTTCGTATTGCTTGAATTCTGCGGCCACGTGACCACTCTAAGAATTCTACAAACCTGCCTCCAAAAGATAATATTGCATGAGCTGAGAGTGGATTAATTGATGGAAACTTGGTAGGAAAAGTCTCGGCAAGATATTCCGAGTCAAGCATTTTGGGATAGAGACCTCTATTTAACTTTATGCTGTAATTGATACAGCTCAGAATAATTTCATTAGTAAACTCAGGTGAGTATGAGCGGGAGAGCTGTAAATCTATTCCAAAACTAGCTGCAGCAGCGTAAAGTTCATCTGATAATTCCATTATGGAATAAAGAAATTTGCTTTCCCCTTCGAAGATCTAGAAGAGAAACAGGAGATAAACAGGGTTACAAATTTTGTTGACTTTATTCTTTCAGCAACTGATATAGAGAATTAAAATCTTTGTACTGTACACTTTGATACAAAAAATAATAAGTCTATATTTCGTCCTATCAGAGCATATAAACCTAGGATTTTCACATTTCTCAAGCTCTCTTTATGTATTTAAATTATTGTTCCTTGGCCACATTTCTCAAGCTCTCAAGCTCTCTTTATATAAACCTAGGATTTTCACATTTCTCAAGCTCTCAGTCCGCAAAAGTTACCATGAAGCATCAGAATTTAATGCGTATGTCACTGGCTTTATGTCTGGGATAATTGTGTATATCATTATAGAACCAATAATCTGTGCAGTGGATAAAGGTGAAAAAAGAAACAAAAAACCTATAACTCATTGATCATTCCTTGAAGTCAATGCTTCAAATCCTGCCAAAAATGATTTATTATGGTATATATGCTCATGCAAAGAAAAGAGAATTACCACTTTCAACTGTGTATCCTTGGGTACATCGGCCCAGCCCAAAGTGCACCAGAAACATAAAAATCTCCCAGTTTGCCCCTCAGAAATGTGAGATCTTTTGAAGCACATATTGCAGCTAAGTTGCTGGATGAATCAACTGGAAGTTCAGCTTCAGTACTATGTTTTCTGGCAGTTCCTTTCAGGATAAGTCAAGATCATTGAACTGTGGAATACATTTGAGTATGTCTGGAGCATTGTCAGCAGTTTTCATCTTCCCAGTTTTTCGGCTTTCGCCTATTAACAACTGACTTCGACAAAGATCAGGAAGAGGGCACTTCAGTAATTCCTTGCTTTCTAAATTTTTTGATAATCCGTTAGGTGTATCATTCCAGAAAATGAAGTCAATTACTAACATATCAAAGCTAAGAGACATCTAACAGTGATATAATCTATCTCCTAAAAAATGTTCCAATAAGTGGAACAATTTTCATTGCTGCATCTATCTTCCTGCAAAAGATGCCAATCTAAATATATGCCATCAGATGCAGATGGAGGGTGCGGCTTCAGATCAGATAGAATCCCCTCCACAACGGAAGATAATAACCATATTTCCTTGTCATTAGGGAGATGAGGTATAGGTAAGGATTTAAATGAACCGTCCACAAGAGCTAGCTCGTGACTTATAATTGACTCGTAAAAGCTTTCCATGCCTTATGGAAGCATTTGTTCACATGTTTCTGATTCCTTTGTAGTCTGTATGCCAAGGAAAACTTCGAAGGAGTGACAGGTATCCACATCAAGGGTGTGGACCTCCTGAAAATGAACTGGTCTAATCTGTGAAAAATAAACACCTTCTGATTTCTCCTTTGAATTCCCTGCAATAACTTGAGTGATCTTCCTAGGGCCTCTAAATTCCATTTCTAAGACTGCATTAAGACATATCAGTGTGGGTTCAACCTGCTCAGGCAGTGATGGATAATGTTTTGGCAGCAACTACAAAGAGTTGGGATCTATAGAACCCACAAGCTCATTTCCATCGGCTATTATTAAGTGATCTTTTTTGGTCCATTGTTGGCATTGAACAACTTCAAGAAATAAGTGGAGGTCTTCTTCAATGGATGGCCCAATGTAAATTTCTAATCCAATCTCATTGACTTCCAAAATAGGCCATTTACTAGCATGGACACATGTTTTCTCCTTCGCGGAACCAGAATCTTCCCGAATATGGCAGTCCAAATTTATGTCTTGGACTGAATAAACTGATTCTGAAACTGAATAAGGGTATGGAATCGTGTCACTGAGATTGTTGTTTTGAATACCCTGCAGACGAAAATTCACGCCCAAGATCAATAGCTTCCAATCTAAAATATTCTTACGACTAAGTACATACAAGAGCCAATCAATCGGATTTTGACCCAGACCATTGTAAGAATTATGAATACAAATATATCCAAGTTGATACACCAGTCCACCTAAAAACAGTATCAAATACCACATATACACAGAAAAACGAGTCCAATTCAAGTTATGTGGTAGCCTTAACTTCACAACTTTATTAATGCATCAAGTGACGAGGTTAGATTAGAGACGAGATTCCCAATTTTCAGCAGTTAAATTTTTTGGTTACCACCAAATAAGGGAGATAAATAAAATAACAACCAAAATTTTGTTACCCGCAAGCAAATAAGATATATAAGAAAGGAGATTCCTAAGCAAACTTTTACTTTTCAGTAATAAAATCATATGAAAATGGAATTTTTATTTGAATATAATGGAGCATTAGATATATTTAGCAACACTACCAAAAAGAAAGAAACAATGATTTTCACAAACACGAACTCTTTTAAAATACGCACTATATTTTAGAAATAACATTTACTTCATAAAAATATGCGTTACTTATAAGAAAATAAAATCAAAGATATTCCTTCAAATTTTACCAGCGGAAGTTCCAACTGAGGTATGCCAGAGAAAGCTTGTTGTTGCTCATCGTCAAAGACATTAACGTCTTGCTCCTCTTACGAGAAGCAAAAAAAACACAAAGTAAATTAGAGCTAATAAAAGAGTTATTGTGTAACAAAATATGTAATTTCTCAAAGCAAACCCTACTCATTCCCAAGATGAAATTCAGCTCAGGTGTCTCAAACTGGATTGCATCCAAACTTCAAACTTCTCTTTCCCCTCTTTTCCTCAGATCCACCATCAGGTCTCTTTACCTTTACATCTCCATCTTCATAAGTATTGATAAATTAGCATTAAAGAGTTTTTTCTTAATAAATCCAAATTTACCGATAAATACGTTAAAGACTTCCAATCAGAGCAGTTCACATTTTGCTTTCTAGTCCTCGTCCGTCTCGCCTATACATTACCACTTTTTATTACTGAAATTATGCTCTTATATAAATAGTTTTTCACATATGGATACCTACTGAACAATTCAAAATGCAAAACTGAGGTACCAAAAAACCGATTTTGCTCAAACTTAAAATTACATATAACATGCATGTCAAAAGTAACAAAAATTAGAAATGAAACAAAAAATAGTACATTTCCTACTGTGAAGGTTACGATAACTACCCAGTTTTCGTGAAAACACTTAAAACTCATTGTTGCAAATTTATACCTTTGATCCCTAAAGTTACACTGTTATAGTTCAGACCGAAACTTCTCCTAGTCTTATTTCCCCCAAATTTCTCATCAACATAAGAGCTTCTACTCTAAACTTTGGTTTCAACTTGAATCCGAGATCACGAAGTTAAACCTAAACTAATTCACACTACAATCATCAAATTCATCAACTCTGGGTTTTACTTCAAGTCTGGGTTTTGGGGATGTTGGAGGTTTATACATGTTCGATATACTTTCAAATGTATGTATTCATAATAGTTAAGAAATCACTTTTGAGTGATCAAATATAACAAGTTCAGTTTTTTGCATATATGTACTTTATAGATTTGCAATGTAACGAAAAATTTAACAGACATGAACTAGGAGCTTCTACCTTTCATTGTTATCTATGATTTGAATAACAGTTTCTCATGCAACAATGTATGCTAATAATCACAACATTTAATCATGAAATAATCATAAACTTTGAAAAAGCTAAATCCAAGAAATTGCACACTTACAGTATTCCATCACTTCTCTGTATAGATGTGTTTCAGAGATATCATGCTTCCAACATATGGATATGAATTATATTGATGTTGAAAATAAATATGAGCATCAACACATTGAAAGCTCCCTTAAACCCTGATCACTCTGATCAACCCGTTAATGGATATGAATTATATTGATGTTGAAAATATATTGTGTTTCAGAGATATCATGCTTCCAACATATGGATATGAATTATATTGATGTTGAAAATAAATATGAGCATCAACACATTGAAAGATCCCTTAAACCCTGATCACTCTGATCAACCCGTTAATCGCCCCCCATCGACTCGCCAACAAATCCCCTAGTTCAAAAATTACCCTCAACTTAAGGCCCCTCCACAACAATGGTTCTTTGTTGCCTCGAAAACAGAATTACTGGAGAATTAAACTCAATCCCCTTAGGTTGAAATTAAAACCAAATCAAGACCTTTAATCAAATTAAACCAAATCAAGACCTTTAATCAAAAATAAGATGATACAGACATATCTTCACAATTAAAGTTTACAGAATTCCTCTACGCTTCATGTATCATCATCGAGTTGTTCACGGGTTGAAGAAGGGGAGAACACTTTACAAAGATTGATTTCATAAGATTTGAGAAGAGGGATTCGGACTCAGAGGAGGGAGCAGTGATGATGAACAAATAACGAAGTTTGCCATATGATTTGGCTTTAAAGTTTAAAACTAATGTTGGTTGACTGAAAATATAGGCTAAATCGGCAGATAATTTGGCAGTTTTGAAGTTTAAATTAATTCTGAAATTTCTTGTAGAATCCGACGGTTGGGACTTAATTTTAAAGCATAGGAGAGATCCGAGTGGCCTAAATAATCCTTGATTCACGAGAGATGGGTAACGAAGGGCTGAGATCTAACAATGGCTGATGAGTTATTCCTTTAGGTGTATAGATAGACCATCAAACAATTTCTCCAGCAAATCTCTATGCTGAAGATGAGCGGTCTTATACTTTTCGCCTCAGAATTCACCTGTAAACAAAGATGTAAATAGTTGTTTAAACACGTATAAATTGTTATATAATGAAATTGTAATGCCATTATTCACATTAACTTACCGCAATGATATTTTCCCAAACATCTTTAGGTCAATTAAAGGTGGCTGATACAGGATCATATCCATGGCAAGTCCGGTTTATCAACCCTCTCCAAACTTACCATTTCTTCTACATGTAATCCCATTGGTTTTTTAGTTCATTCTATTTCAAAACATGAAAAATTTGCATGTTGTTGAGCTCTTCTTCCACTGCCTTCCAAGCTATAATATTCAGAGATGTTCCAAACACTCTATTCAAGAGTATTTGTGCCTGACAGGATGAAGTAAAGTCTAAAATCTGAATGTTGCTTGAAAAAACATGTTATTTTCTTTGGTGGTATCGACATAACTGCACTTCAGAACAAATAAACAAATCAGTTAAACAAATACAAAAGATTCTGCAGATGGATACAAAGCATAACAGATGCACTGAAATATACAAAAAAAGAAATGGATACAAAGCATAACAAATGGATACAAACTGTATAAACAGGCCATACAAACTGGATATTCAAATTCTGTATAAACACGCCATACAAATATGATGTTATAAACTGTTATAAACTGCCTAATTGTTATAAACTGGATATGCAGAAACTGTTATAAACTGCCTAACTGTTATAAACCGTTATGGTTATCAGGCTGCACACAAAGTATTAGTTTGCTGAGGCTGCACACAAAACAGTTCCTTGTAAGCAGTTCCTTGTAAGAGTTTTTAGAAGCTGTTATAAACTGTTATGGTTTCAGAAGCTGATAATGGTTATTCAGTGTAAGTACTTCCTTGTAAGCAGTTCCTTGTAAGTGTTTTCTAACACAAAACAGTTCCTTGCAAGCAGTTCCTAGTCTTCAAGAAACAGTTCCAAATTTATATGAATGGATGGATGGATGGATGGATGGATAACAGTGGCAGATAACATATAGCAGTTCCTTGCAAAATAACACAAAGCATATTGGTTATTAATTAAGATCAACAACATCTCTTCTTTAACACCAAAAGATTCTACTTTTCACATTTGCTTTTCTTCTTTTCTTGTTTTGTTTAGTGTGTCATTTAAGAATATTGGTTAGATTGCTTTAACAGCTGTTAATTAAGATCACAAGATTTCATAGTTTGTCTCTCTAAGTCTCCAGTTTGTCTAGATAAAGCTATGTTGGCTTTAAGCTATGTTGCTAGTGTTGTGGGTAAACCAGTTTGTCTAGATAAAGCTATAGAAAACAATGGATATTCATATTAGTAGTGGTAAGAGAAACATGAATCAAAGGCTTCTTATTCTTAGAACATTAATAAATTTGAAGGACAAACAAAAAACAAAACCCAAATAAACAAATATATATACAAGAACCCACAAGCAATATTAACCAAATCACAGTCACCCCATGAAGGTAAACATATTTATGCCCCCATATCTAACAGTAGAGTGGGAGCTCAAAAACCCAATTTACAAGTAGTATATGTGATCATTGACTTTAAAAATAAAACCACTCATAAAAGGTAAACCTCAAGATCCAAGCTGAGTGAAATGAACAATGAAGGTAAAATCTCAAAATAAAAACATTGATATAACAATCAAACCCACACAACCAAAACCCCTAAAAACATATGACAATGTCACATTTAGGAACCACAATGTGAATTGATATGCATATAACCACAATGTTTCTCTGTGTGGGGAAGTCATAAGAAGGCATTAATCTGAGAATAGG
Source organism: Kingdonia uniflora (assembly GCA_014058105.1). NCBI lineage: Eukaryota > Viridiplantae > Streptophyta > Magnoliopsida > Ranunculales > Circaeasteraceae > Kingdonia > Kingdonia uniflora. The sequence goes on from JACGCM010002704.1 coordinate 513,858, forward strand.
AAACCTTGCATTCAGTACACTAAAGCTTCTCTCAATTACATTTCTTAGTTTAGCATGCGCATGGTTAAACAAGATCTTGTGGGTTTCTAGGCCTTTGCCCTTGCCTATAATCACTCAACTAGTACCTAACACCTCTGTAAGGGGTCATGAAACCTCTTGTTTGTGCATAGGCAGCATCACATAGATAATATTGCTCTGAAATAAGGAAAGTAACATGAGGAGACATACAAAGAGTGATAAGCATAAACAAAAAGAGAATGACCATTACCACGAGTTGGAGGCATGGGGAAGTTGTGGGCTAGATTATTCAGTGCCTCAGTCAAAACCCTAGAATCATGGGCAACTCCTTCCCAACCAGCAACAACATACGTGAAATACATATCAAAATCGCATATGGCCATCACATTTTGGAAGCAACTCCCTCCACCTCTTCCTTTGTAAGGTGTTTGATCATTTACTAGAATACTTGCAGGAATTAGTGTACCATCTAGTGCTCCTACAGCTCCTCTGAATACCCTTTCCCTGAGTCTTTTATGATGTCAAATTGGCCTTGGTGGTTCATCAAAGTTAGTAGGCAATATCATCTCTTTTGAAAATTTCATCATTGCATCAAGACATTCATGAAAAACAGTACTAGTTGTAGCAGCAGAATGTTGAAATTTGGTATTTACAGCTTTATTTCTCATGTTGTGTGCAATGATGTGTAAGAATATTGCAAGCTTCTCCTCGACATTTATATGCTTACTATCCCTCAATAGCCCAGTATCTTTGAAATGGGCAACTAGAGATCTGAAAGAGGTAGGGTTCATCATCATCATATTATACATTACAGTTCTATGACCTTCTAACAGTTCCTGGACATATGCCTTGCCAGTAAGAGCAGAAGTACATAGTCTTTGGCGGACCCTCCTATTTTGTTTGACTATCTCGTTGTACAAAATAATAATAGCAATAATACATAATACCCATTAAACCTGATTCATTGTCCCTAACAATACATAATCAAGAAAATAGTATCAAATAATCAATAAAATAGTATCAAATAATCAACAAAATAATATCAAATAACAAACAACTACTAATGCACTATCTATTAACAAAATGCACCATCCATTAACAAACATGTCCAATTTTCTGCAGATGGACAGAGAAAAGCATCTATCCATTATTTGTACATATGGGCAAATAAAAACATATATCCATTATCTGTACATATGGACAGTACATATGGACAGATAAAAGCATCTTTCGATTATCTGTACATATGGACAGATGGACAACATCTATCCATTATCTTAGAATACGAAAGCTATTAAAAACATTTACAACAGATGGACAGATAATGGTATAGATACTTTTATACCAAGGGAGAGATATAACAGATGGTACAAATAATGGACATATACAAGAAAAGGTATAGATACAACAGATGGTATAGATAATGGACAGATAATGGACAAAGCATAACAGATGGATATACAATCCATAACATAACAGTTTTGCAGATGATATACAGATGGATATACAATCCATAACATAACAGCCCTGTACTCCCTATATTGCATAGCTACATAACAGATGGATACAATCCATAACAACTCTGCAGATGGATATACAATCCATAGCACACTAGAACAAAAAATGCAGCTAACTAAATCTACATCAATCTCAAAACAACATGATCCAGCTCTCTCTCTCTCTCTAAGCTAAGGTCTTAAACAACATAATTCACCCACAAATCTAAACAAAACCCAACAAACCAAAACCCTTAATCAAACCATACCCACTACCAGATCTAACCATACCAGGCTAAAATCTACTAAACAAACATCACCCACAATCAACACAAATCTCTCTTGCAAATCCAAACAAAACACATTTAGAGTTAGAATCATTACAGTCTGAAATCAATAGAGATAGAGTTAGAATCATTACTTCTTAAGGAAAGGTTCGTCCACAACTGCAGAGATATCGAGAGTGTCTACTTGAATCGCCAATACCACAAGAGGAATCGCAGGTTTTAGGCTTTGCTAGTAACAGCTCAAGAGTATTCACAAGAAGAATCAACTTCTCCAACTGGTGAGAGAGAGATAGAGTGATTGAGGAGTGGAGGAGCTGAGAGAAGTGAATGTGATCGAGGAGCTGGGAGGTGATCAAGGGCTTGAGGAGCTGCAGAGGAGGAGGTGATTGAGGAGTGGAGGAGCTGGGAAAAGAAAGTGTTTTTATTTTTCGTATTTTTGATTTGTTTTGAGGGCAATTTGGGGACAAATTTTACACTCATACCTCCCACTCAGTTGGCTTCTTGGATCTGAGTGAAGAGAGGCTCAGTAAGATGTTTTATCTGCGTCTGAGTGTAGTCAATCCAAAAAACAAACGGTATTAAGTGACCTCACTCAAACCAAATCACTGACTAGAGTCAGACTCAGACCTTTGACTGCAGTCAGTCAAAAAAACAAATGCCACCTGAGCCTGAGTTCACTTGCAGTGTTCACTATCTGAGTGGATGCCTTGGAGTGTTTTTTTTTTGGCTAGTTAGATATGACTAAAATAGGAAAATACTAAAATACCCCTCTCAACTTACAAGCAAACACCCCTACCTATTTATCACCAATACCACCACCACCACCACTCCTTCGTCACCAACGTCGACACCACATATACATGACAAACACAAATACATAGAAAAGAACCTGTACATATAGCAAACACATATACAAAACAAAACAAAAAGCAAAAAGCAAAAATTACAAGAAGCATATACTTGACTAGATGGATTTGAACCACCAACTTCTCACAAAAATGAATGCTCTATCCATTTAGAGCTTATAGTCCATGAAAAAATAAAATAAAATCAAAAGGTAACAGTCTATAATAAAAGCATTGAAGTGGAGAAAATAACTTATGGAGAAATGGCCTTGACCATCGAGATGTGAAAGAGCGGTAGATTCCTGTTTCAATTAATAAAAATAATATAAGATGTATTAGACCAAAATCACAGATTTGGCATTTAATAAAGCAAAAGATCATCCAAGGTCTTTACTTTTTTCTTCTTTTTTTTCCTTGAAACCAAATATTCTAATTTACAGTACCAACTAGATACTTCAGTCCTCCATTCATATTTCATACACAAGCACAACTACACTATAAAAATATAAGTATCATATGCACCATCTTGCAGTAACTAGTTTTGAAGTTTCTATGCTCAAGTCTCGAGTGTTAGCAAGATTAAAGTTTAGTACTTTCAGGAAGAATTAAAGTACTACTTTAATAGAAAAACCCGGAGTGATGAAGCCATGCTATGCAGGGAAGGAGAACCGTTTCTGTTGTTTGCCATGAGTTACAAGCCATTGAGATTTGAGAGAGGGCTAATTTTGGGGTCAACTTATGCAATCAGCATCATCAAAAACAAAGTTCAACCTTCATGGGATTGCTATCACATCACACCATCTGATCACACAGTTTTGAAAAGTTCAACTTACACCACAACTACAGGGAAAGCAAGCAAAGTGCAAATTTCTCATCAACTTATACTACTGTAACATGAACTTGGCATCCAACCTAGCCACATTCCTCCTGATCTCGTATTTATTGAGGGACTATTAAAGTAAATAAACTAACAATAGTAAAACAAAATGAAGGGGTCTATGAATCAATGCAGATTGAAATTAGGGCAATATGCATGGGGTTTCAAGAACAAACATAATACTACCAAAAAAACCAGATTTAAAATCAAAATATATGTTTTTACCTATTTCAAATTACACCCAAAAAAAACAACACCAAATCCAAATCAGAAAATTGGGTATTAAAGCTAAAGATTACAATTTGAAAAAAAAGAAGCTACTAGGGCAAAATCAAAGAGATGGGTATTGTGTAATTGAGAATAACTGACCTTTTGATGTATGAAAACAAGGATTTTTTAATGTATGAAGTAGATGATCGTGATCTGATCAACAAGCTCCCGAGACTTGCAGAAAGAGAGAGAGAAGGTGGAGGTAGAAGCTGAACCCAATCGAGGAGGAACTACGTTTGAAGGTGATCGAGGAGAGCCGTGCTTGGAAGTGATTGGGGGAGGAGCTGAATTGTTTTTGGTTTTGGTTATTTTGATATTTTGTGAGGGCAGTTTAGGGCGAAAATATACACTTATATCTCCCACTCAGTTGGCTTATTGAATCTGAGTTTGAGTTTTTAGATAAAAAGAGACCAAATCACTTACTTCACGCCTGAGTGGATGCCTTGGAGTGTTTATTTTTTTGGCTAATTAAATCTGACTAAAATAGGCAAATACTAAAATACCCTCTCTCAGTTTATAAGCAAACACACCCACCTATTCATCACCACCATCCCTCTGTCACCAACACCAACACCACCATACCAAACACAAATACATAAAAAATAACCTGTATATATAACAAACACAAATACATAAAAAATAATTTGTATATATAACAAACACAAATACATAGAAAATAACTTGTATATATAGCAAACACAAAATACATAGAAAATAACATATATACATATAGCAAACAAAAAAACATAGAAAATAACCTGTATATATAGCAAACACAAAATACATAAAAAATAACATGTATATATAGCAAACACAAATACATTGGTTCCTAAAATCAAATAAAGATTAACATTAGTTTGAAGTTAATACAAATAAACAAATATCAGAGTCTTAAGAGTTATTACAAATACGAAAAAATTCCAATCAACTTAAGAGGGCTTCAAGGAAACCAAGACGACGCTCTGGCTCAAGCCCCAAAAAGATCACCCTGTAGTTGTGCTTATCTTTTCCTCCTAACAACTTCAAACCCTTGAAAAATAGTGCATCATCTATCTCATATGAATTGACCATATCCTTCAATACTTCAGAACTTCAAAAGTGTTGTTGTCATTGCTAGCAGAAGTAGAATTGCTCCTTGGGCAATGAATGCAGATATCAGAGATTGGAGCAACTCCATTGGTTGAACTGTCCGCTGGGTGGAGGTTCCACTTCCCATGTTATGAGTTCTTGTTACAGCTTTGCACCTCTAGCTTTATCCTCTAACTTGTAAACCTCTAGCTTTATCCTCTTGACTGTAATAGATAAACATAACAACATGGTCAACATATTTGGTACCACTATACATATAAACAAAACAACATATAATGGCATATTCAGAGACAAAGGTGAAATATTAACTAAAGTACTCTATGCATAAACAGATAAACCTTATACTCTATGCCTAAACAGATAAGCCCTATAGCCCTAATATTAACTTAAGTACTCTATACTTAAAAGGGTATCCAAGGCCTAATCTTAATTTGCATTGTCTAAATCCTTTTTTGAATTTTTTGTTGTTGTGATAGGAGCAACACCAAAATCAGTTCTTGAGTTGATGAATGTTAAGGATCTTTACACTAGCTCATGTGAAAATGGTATCAAAGGACTTGTGATCTAAAAGTTGTTGTAATTGCAGATGTATCGAACAGTGAAGTGCACTGACAGAGCAAGCATAAACAGATGGACTCTATGCATAAACTGGTGGACTCTAAACAGTTACAGATCTGCACTGACAGAGCAGGGACTTGTGATCTAAAAGTTGGACTCTAAAGTAACATTAACAAAACAGATAAACAGATGGACTCTAAAGTACTCTATGCATAAACAGATAAAACATAAAACAGAATGGACAGATAAACATCATCTATCCATTAAAACAGATGGACAAAGCATCTTTCCTAAACAGATGGACAGATAAACAACATAAAATAGATGGACAGATAAACAAATGGACAGATGGACAAAGCATAAACAAATGTATAGAGCATCTATCCATTAACAGAAACTAACAGACCCTATCAAACCATACTAATGAGATGAGCAATATCCATTAAAAGCATCTATTAAAAGCAATATCCATTAACAGAAACTAATAGAATCTTTAAGGGAACAAAAAAAACTATCCATTAAAAGCATTTATCTATTTTTGTATAGATGGTCCATGGGTACTTATCCCCAGCTTGCCTTTGCAAAATAAATAAATAACAGCTATCCATTAAAAGCATCTATCCATTCTTGTATAGATGGTCCATGAGCATTCTTTGTGAAGGTCTTTTTGATGAATCTCCAGTTAGCTAACTAGGTTGCCAGGACTAAAGACTGCACATGAATCTCTAGTTAGCTAACTATGTTCTAGATCTCTTGTATGACCTTCCTTTTGATCCTGTTTAGTACACTGATATGAAAGTAAAGGAGCTCCACAAGTCATTAAAAGTCCCAGTACCTGTTGTATCTCTAGGAACAACACCACAATTCCCAGATGGAACTCCCAATAGCATTAAAAGTCTTTTCCTTCTTGTAAATATTTTTAGTGTATAAGAGGAGTACTAATGGATAGTACTCCTTTATCTAAAGCAGCTATAAGAGGAATATCATATAAGTTTTTGCTAATATGAAGCTTTACCATATATCCTAATGTGCTTAAATATATGTAATATGTATATGAGTAATAAAAGTAAAGGAACTTACAACGTCATTGTGTCTTTTTCTTCTTGCTAGGCTTTGGAATTTTGCTTAGGAACTTCTCATCAAGTTTCCTATACTGTTTTGATAGAACTCTGTGCGTTAAACTCAACTTGTCATCAACAGTGTCCTGGTACTTGTTGCATAAAACCGGAATAGAGAGCGAAAAAAGAACCCCTGTGATAATTTCCACACACTAATAAGTCCAAACAGAAGTAACAATGTACTCCAAATATCTACACTCTCTTCATAACGAAAAGCTCTTACAAACTCGCCCATATATACAAAAGTTAGGAAGTTGAAAACATTTCCAACAAAAGAAACAAGCCACAAACTGAACGCAACCTAACAAAAGCAAAGCCAAGTCATTCAAAATGATGGAAGAGGTAACTTAATGCTTATTAATCACATTCCAATTTCTAACAAATACACACCTTAAAGAATAGCTTGTAATCGCCCCCAAGAGCAATATCATGTGCAACACCTAATACTCGATTCACCCAAACTTGCGCTACCTCCGACCTCCGACGCCTTCCCAATAAAATCATCCGAAACTTCCATATTCGGGCGAGGAGGAAGAGGTCTGTATCAAAACAAAACATAACAGCATCTAAATCCGCAAACCAAACCCCTCGTTTTATCTCAAAAACCAAAACACATAACAATAACTAATAATTTAAAAGCACCTGTTGAGCAGAGATGCTGACTTTGCCCAGAAGAACAATATGAAAAGTAGAAACAATAGTACATTTGCGACGAGCGATAACAAATTATACCCAACTCGTTCAAACAACAACCAAATGATGCCCGAAATCACTAGCAGAAACGCGTTTATGTTCCATCGTTTCCACAATAACACAACCGCAATTGTTTAACATCAAATTACAGTGTTTTGAGATCAGATTCAGTGATGAATGTGAGATCAAACAACCATGAATTAAAGCTTAAAATGCAGAGAAATCAAACTTTGATGATTAAAGATTTGATGAGAGTGATCAAACCTGCGCCTCCGCCGAGAGATTGGTGGACTGATATGGGGAGAATTGGAGATGAAGTGTTGAGAAGATCGTTTTCCATGAGAATTAGAGGTGATGAGCTTGGTTTCTGTGGTGATGAGGCGATCTGAGAGCTGAAGTAGAGGTGATGAGCTCGATTTCTGTTCGGGGAGAAGTATAATTTGATTTTGGTTTTCGTAATTTAGATTTTTTGTGAGGGCAATTTAGGGACAAATTTTACACTCAGACTCACACCTCCCACTCCCTTGGCTTATTGGATCTGAGTGGAGAGAGGCTCAGTCAAATGTTTTATCTGAGTCTGAGTGTAGTTAATCCAAAAAACAAACGGCACTAAGTGACTTCAGTCAGTCCAAATCAGTGACTGGAGTCAGACTCAGACCTCTGACTGCAATCAGTCCAAAAAACAAACGCCACCTTAGATTAAACTTTCCCTTTACTCTTTTTCTCTCCTAAGATCCTTTCTCCTCTCTCCAATTTGATCTGAATTAGCCGTTTGATTTGGATTCTAGGGTTCCATCAACTCGATCTCTACTCTCTCCCATTTAATTTCAATTAGCCATTTGATTTGAATTCTAGGGTTCCATCAACTTGATATCTACTCTCACCAATTTTATTTGAATGGGTAGGCGAAAAGGGTTCAATCAACTCTCTTTTCTAGTGTCGATTGTCGAATGGTGTAGGTTATTACGAGTGGAGGATCTTCGAGAGGTTATGGTAAAGGTTCTTCGAGGGATGATCATCAAGTTACAACTGGTATGGTTTTTTGGTTTATCTATGCTTTTGTTGTTGTTGTTGTTGGGTTCTTTTGTTTTCTATGAGTCTAACATGATCTTGAATGGCTCCCAATTGCCCCCACTCTGATGTTTTTGCGAATCTATGTTGTTGTTGTTCATGTAATTGCAATGGGTTTCTTTTGTCCTCTCTGATTTCAACATAATCTTGGTGGATACCCATGAGTTAATTTTAACATATTTGGTCTTAATTGTTCAAAGTTTGATGGTCTTAATTTCAAGAGGTTGAAAAACAAAATGTTCTTTTATCTAACACTGAAGGAAGTTGTTTATGCTTTTGAGCAAGATTATCCTACTGAACCTCCTGTTCCCTTTGCTAAACCTCATGTTTCCTTCCCTACGGTACACCCTAATTTAATTGTTACAGAATATGACAAAAAAATGAGTCAATTTCGAACTGAACTGAGGCTTATTTCAAATGTTATGATTTCATCTTGAGCAGTTTAGCGAACAAATTGTATGATTACTATCTGTAGTCCAAATTCGCAAAAGCCGTTTGGAAGTCGTTACAGAAAAAATATGATACGGAAGATGCAGGCTCTAAAAAGTTTGTTGTGAGCCGATATATCAAGTTCAATATGGTCAATGATAAGTCGATAATTATTCAATCACATGAGCTAAAATGAATTACGCATGAGATTGTGCCCGAAGGGATTCCTCTTTATGAACAATTTCAGGTTGCCATATTATTGCCGAATTGGAAGGACTATGGAAATATCCTGTGACACAAGTCAAAAGAGTTTACCATGGAAAACTTGATTACTCAACTTAAGGTTGAAGAAGAATCCAGAAAACAAGAGCTGAAAGAGGAGATTCTATTATGTCAGTCCAAAGGGAAGGTCCATTTGAAACCTAAGAGGAAACCCATGAAGACTAAGAATGGTGGTAAAGGGAATAACTGTTAGATTGTGCAACCGGAATAGCCATCAGAATGGTGGATACCAAAATCCTAATAAGGGAACGAACCAACAATCCCCATCAAACAATGAAGCAATTCATATTGTGTGCCTCAACTGTAAGAAGATTGGATACAAATATCAGAATTGCCAAAATCACAGACGTGTTGCTCTAGCTAATGTTGCCAAAGAGCCCTTAGTAACTATGATCATGAAGATCAACATGGTTGTCGGAATAGACGGGTGGTAGGGTGGCATGGGCACTTCTAGGCATGTATGTTATGAACAGAATTGGTCCAGGACCTACAAGGAGACTGAGGCATCATCTGAATGAGGGGTCGATACAGGTCGATACTTCCTTGGTATGGCAAGGCCAAAGCGTGTGCCAGCTCGCGACCATATGGCAAGCTGAGTGAGGTTTACACCATAATTGATGAATAGGCTTAGGTATCAAGCCGCTAAATTATTTTCCGAGAGTGCCACGACTTGGTCTGACGAGTCCTCTGCGGAGAATGTAGTTAGCGAGGCCCATTATCTTGGTGCCTCGTTGAGTAGTCCAAGTAGGAATGACGACTCGGTTGATGATCTAAATTGTATGCCTTTTTAGGAGGGTACCTTGAGTACTGGAAATTCAAGCTCAATTTTTGGAGGTGCATCTGCAGATGAGTCTCCAGTAACAGTTGTAAAAATAAATGATTTTTTTTGTAGTGACTCTAGTGTAAAATTTATGGGTATGACTACCCTAGGTTTTTAGGGCAACGCTCTGGACCATGCGTCTGATGTTGCTGACAATGAAATGGCTGATCCTAGTCATTCAAACATGGCACAATCTGACGATGCCACTTAGTCGAGCTTTTATCACTGGCCCACTTCGAGTCGAGTGAAATATGAGCCTGCTCGACCACGTCATTATCCTTGGACCCATCCCGAGAAGAAAAATGAGTATTAGTGGCCTAGTCCAGCTGTTTATAAATAGAATAACACCTCGCAAATAAAATCTGATTATGGTATTCCTGAGCGGATCAAAGTTATAGCCTAATTTCGAGATACAGACTTAGCCTTTATACTAAATGTATCTAGAGCGTTCAAGAATAACAGACAATAAACAACCAGACTGTTTAGCATGGAATTTTGAAAAAAAGATGATCTTATTGAGATTGCTAGTCTATTTCAATGAACGATTTGGAATATAGGATGATAGAGTAGGAACTTTTCTATGTTGATCGTTCCATCCCTCATTTGTAGTTTTCCAAGTCCTCTTATAGGTTCTTTAATATAATTGTTTGATGACCATAAAGTTCCTTAATGATGGACGTTACAAAGTGAGTGCGAGATATTCCTTGACCAGTTTGTGTAACGTTCTGACCTTTGCTGCCGTACAACTGCTCTATTACTGACTGTGTTCTTCACGCTGGTCGAACTGCTGGTGTAGTGGTCAAAAGTGATATCTCGATTTAGGGAAAGTTTGGCTTCGTCTTTAGCAGTGCTTCTTGTATGCTAATAAGATCGAGGGTGAGGTTTGAGTCTGAGATACGAAATAAGCTATTACAAGACGACTCTCAATCGATAGCACGAGGTGTTGCTAGGGATGAGTGGTATTGGCTAAGAAACACATTTCGTACAGGTTTGTGATTGTGCCACGTGCTCTGCAGTTGAGGTTAAAAGTTTATCTGCAGTTAGAAGATGAAGCATGAGCTCGCGATGCGGAATAAACCACTACAACCACCCCCTCTTTGCCAACAGTACGAGAATGATTGTAGGCGAGTGGTGCTGGTTGAGAAGTATCATTAAATGTTATAGTTATGTCTGAGGTACATTTCCAATGTCAATTCATGAATCTTTGTTGGTATCTATTGGGTTTCCTAGAACCAATGACTATAGTCAGATATTGTTGCATGGAGAATCTATTTGGCGTTGGGAAGTTGTTGAGTGTGCTTTGAATGTTGATCTGTGTATAAAAGGAAACTCTGAGTTGAGTTTTGAGGAGCAAACCCTTCGTCTCTGATTTCTTCCACATTGTTTTCTTATGGTGACAATGGTGACGACTAGGACTCAGGCCCGAGAGTCTAGGATCCGGAGGAAGATGGAGGAATTGGGTATAAGGTATTTTGGTTATCAACCACTGCACCTGCCTACTCCAATTCCTGCGTCTCCCACTTTTCATCGTATGTCTTATGAAGAAGTGATGGAGGCAGAGGATGATTACTACCAAATAGTACATTTTCATTACTTGGTTACATCTGAGGTAAAATGTCATAACGAACTTCGTCTGCTGGCGGAGGAGGCTGCTACAACTGAAGATGAAGCGGCAGGCGTTTGGCCGAGGGAGTTTCATCGATATCCTGCTAATGAGTAGGTTTTGTTGAAGAAATGAGGTTTTCCTTCTGTCTCTAGCATGCGGGGAGGTGAGGAGGATACAGAAGATCATTTTCTTCCATGGACCATAGTCCTTTGGCTATGAAGAAGATCTTTCATCTGTGAAAACTATTTCTCACATGCGTCTTGTAGCATGGGATCAAAGTTTGGGGTCTGCTTCTTTTGTGAACTGTTTGTGCCAGGAAAAGGATTTCGAGCTAAAACTTGATGTAAATTGAAGTAATCTGTAAAATCTCTGTTGTAAATATTTTGTAAGAGTACCTTTCAGACTGAATAAAATATGTATTTTTTGTTATGATAATATTATGTCTTTGAGCTTGGTTATTTTCCCTTTCTGTTTGTACCATAGGCGTTGGTAATATAGATAAGTAGGTGTCAGGGGTATAAAGCAGAAAAAATGGTAGTGAGAGGTGAGGAAATTTTTGAGAAGGTCGAGTTGTTGGTTCGAAATGGAAGTCTCATTTTTATGCGAGCTGTGTGACAGGGTTGAGATGGAGTTATGTGTGTGACTGTTTGGTGAGTTGTCGTCGTGGCTGTTTCCATGTACGCATTTGAGGAGATATTTTGTGTTGTGGGGTAATGAGTTGTCACTATATTCTACATAGATATTCTGCTGTTCCAGAGATGTTCGTACCAATATTTTCTAGGAAAAATCTGTGGGGTGATTGATTCTGTGAAGATCTTAATTTATCTATAAGTAGGGATTCCTTGTTGTTATTACTTGTATAGTTCTAGAGTTGTTGTGTTCGAGCATGGTGAGGACTCGTTCTCAGCATACGCAGCAGGTAGTGGATGGCAAATTTCATATCAAGGTTGCGGAGCTCTGTGAACGTTATTTTTGATACTTGTTGTATGATGTCGTTCTTCTGGAATGGCCATTGAATCTGGTTGGCTTGGATGATGAAGGCAGGCGTGTCAAGCAGGATCACTTCGTGTGGTGCAACATTTTTTGTAAGTCTCTGTTGGATCCCCGTGTGCGAGAACTGACTGTTCGACAGCTCGCATGCGATAAGATTGTAGAAGAGGATGCAAGGGCATTGAATGGAGAGTTAATTCTGTGTAGGCAACCGAACCATCAGGGTTGCTTTAGATGTAACTGGGGAGCTCGGTGAGCTCTAGGTCGTGAGATTAAAATTAATATGTTTTGTAGTAGTATTCTGTGGTAGAGTTTTGATTAAAAATAATAAGAGAGATCGTGAGAGAATAAAGTATGTGAAGTTCCAATCTAATTGAATAAAGTATTATGTTATATTTGTTATGTACGGATGTTGTGTATGACAGCTGTAGGATTTTAACAACTATAGGGATATCTTAAAATTTTGAAAATTGAGCTATGTTAGGAAAGTTTGTACGATATTGGTAGAGTATAAGTAAAATGATTGGTCGTTTTGGTACTAGGCTGAAAAAGGTGTAGGGTTGGTAATGGTAGATAACACAGATAAACGTGATGGTGCCAAACGTTATCACAGAAGTTATGATAATGCTGTGAAACAAAAAGATGTGCCTGTAGCAACAGTGGGTATGACTGGCACATGTCAGAAGGAGCCGTCATTTCATAAACCGAGGGAGAGTATAAAAACTCGTCTCTCTTTCTCTCATAAATTGTTTACAGTTTCAGAGAGAAAAAAAAGTGGTACGCATATCATTGTCAAGGAGATGAGGCGTTTGAGTGCTGATTGTGTTTTGAGAAAGACATCTGCATCGAGTGATAAGAGGTTGTCGGAGAGGCGACGGGAATGCTCATATTCGAAGAGGCCGACAGGTAAAGCAAATGATTGTTGTTCAGCAAGTACAGGTTGGTGATAAAAGTACTTTTGTCTGATTGATTTTGTAAGTATTATGTGTTATGTAGTAATCGATATAGTTGGTTTTAGAAACTGGGGTTTTCAGGGGATTTTGAAAAAAAAAATTGAAAGAAAATCTGTAATGTAGGATTTGTGGTATATGTTGTTTTTAGAGAGAGAAAATGTGCTTATTGGAGAAGAAGAAGGAAATTTGAAATGATTTGATTTTGGCTTTTTTGTTTTGGGATTTAGGGAAATAAACATGTTGACTGGGTAGAAGGTGGGTCTGTTTGTTCTGTTTGTAACGTAGTGATAATGATAAAAAAAATATCTCTGTATCTGTAGGTTCAGTATGCATTCTAAACCTAGTATTCATGCTAGTAGATTTGAGGGCGTGAAAGAGAAGGAAGACGAAATGGAGAAAGAGAAGTCCTTATCAAATACCCAGAGTGGGTGGATGTAGGGAAAGAGTATTTGAGATATATAAAGAAATGCCCAGGAGTGTGGGGCAGGTATGTGGAGGACCAAGGTCTCTGGTTCAGGACCTATGTCTCCGAAAAGGGGGGGGGGAAGCAATGTATTATCAAGTTCCCTATTTGGAAAAGTGGAAGAAGGATAGAGGTGTTAATGAGGGGGTTAGCCTCTCGTACTACAATGGGCTTGGGTTATCAGGCCCAAGTGAGGATTTTTATGCTTCTTGAATTAGGTTGTCTATGGCCTTAGAATTCAGCTGACCTACTTTCAGAAAGGGGTTATGAATGCGTTACAGTGCTACCCTGCCCAATTGAATGGGAATGTGTATGAGATGACGAGGGTATGTGAGGCGCTGAACGAAAAATTGAGGAAGGAAGGGACTGCGAGGTAGTTTGCAGCTGAAGATGTTTTGAAGTTTTATAAATTTAAGTATATGGAGGTTCGAAGTAGTGGTTACCTGTATAGTGACTCGGCTAGGCCGAAATTCTTTGATTTTGAGTCTGCGGGTACACCATGGACTGACCACCTTGTGTGGGTTGAGGGTAGTTGCTTGCAGGTTCCAGATGAACCAACGCTCGAGCTGAGCCATAGATATTTTAATCCGAGTAAGTAATACTGACCAACCTTCGAATAGTTGATAGCTATGATCGTATGTTGTATAACTGATATTTTGTTCCTCTTATTTAGCAGAGCCCAAACCGTTGGCTACTCCGAATAAGACTTGTCTATTTGATTGTGCTGCCCGCGACCAGGACAAGCTAACGGAGGTACTTAGTGAATTAGGTATCCGAAGTCACAAAAGAGTAGATTCAATAGTACCGAAAGTTCAGCGAGCTCAAGAAAAATGAGCTATGACCGAGGGGAAGGCTGCAGATACCGTTACTGACTTGCTTAGTCATCCACCTTTTGTTCCTCAGATTTCCAAGTGGCTTACTCGTAAAGGTTGAAAGTCAGTGCTGCAAAGTGGCTCAGCGGATGAGGTTGTACCCACAGAACATGAGATTGTAAAGCCTGCTGCTGGTGGCGGGCAGGAAAAACCTAAAGTGGGCGTGTCTGCCCTTGGGGACGTTGAAAAGAGTCTTGTAGTAGCATATTCCCCAGATTTGACAAGAGTAAGCCAACAAAGCGTAGTTGAAGACAACCACCCATGATCGAAGACCATCATTCGTGAAGTTACTATAAGTCTTCGACTTACCAAAAGTAGTCGTTGAAGCCTGGTCAAGAAAGAACTGTTAGAGATCCGCAAAGTTCGCCCACTCCCTCAGAATAAGAAACTATTTCTTTCTTTTTGTAAAACTGCCTGTATGACTATAAATATAGGCAGAGAATAGATTCTACAAAACCGCAATCTTTTACTATTCTTACTTCTAAAACCCAACATCACTCCAAAGCGTGCAATAACTAGCATCATACTGGATTTTACATAAAAATCCTCCTTGAGGTCATGGTTTTTCTCAGCCTTTACTGAGTTTTCCACGTAAAATCTTGTTTATATAGTCTTATTGCATTATCTTTACGAATAAGTATTGGCGAAGATTCTCCTTTCGGAAAACACGTTACTACAATTGGCACCGTCTGTGGGAATTACCATACTTTTTTTACCATCACTGATCTAAACACCGTCCGATTACAAACATGAACCTGAGAAGCCATTCCAGTACCGTCAGAGATCAGGAAATACCAGGAACTATTGATCTCCACGGTACCGTACTCGAGCTTCAGTAACAAATGGCCACAGAAAAAGCCCAAAGAATGGAAGATCAGCGTGTTCATGCTCAAGCTCTTCAAATGGAGAAAGACGAATGGTGGAAAGCCTTAGATCAATTGAGTCAAACACATCAGGAATAAATGGAACGATTGAGGAAAATGCAAGATCGGCTTTACGGTCGACAAACGTCCCCTCCACTCGCCCGATACGAGCATAGATCAAGAGCAATTCAACACGACGATCTACCAAGGGAAGGCGAGCTATGGATTTCTCGATCCAGATCCGGGAACCCAAACAAAGCCTCTCGACATTTTGGTTTAACATCCTCAGCATCGACAACTCAAGGAAGTCGATGCACTCGACACTAAACTCCCCCGCCTGAAAGAAGACCGATCAGGGATCAGTTGGGACCAGAAGGACAGGAAGATTTTGTTCCTTAGGTTACAGCCATACTATTTCCCCTGCAACAATTTATTACCTTGGACGACTTCAACAACAGGATCTAGGCCATAAATTATAGCATTCCTGGCCGAAGATCTGCACTTGATAAAATTGAAACAAACCCCATCTCCCCTCATCTCGAAGTTATGCCCATCCCAGAAATTTTCCATATGCCTAAATTTATTCAATATGCAGGCATGACTGACCCACTTACACATGTTCGACATTTCAAAGTCGCAGTTGGGTTATATTCCAAACTCGACCACATGTTATGTAGACTCTTTAACATGAGCCTGAAGGAAGAACCGCTCTGTTGGTTCTATACTATTCAAGAGGCCTCCATCACCACGTTCAGCCAGTTGCAGCATCTTTTCAAATCTAATTGCGCTCATGCCAGAGAGCCAGAGATCATTGTCAATTCCTTGTTTTACTTCGAGCAAGGCACGAAAGAGACCCTGGCAAACTTTTATAAACACTTCCTACATAAAACAAGGAAAATAGGGAACTCAGACCCTAAAATCGTTATTCCAGCATTCACCTCCGCCCTGCATATCGACTCAAAAGTTTAAGAAGAACTTACTCTACACAAGTCGCGTACAGTCACTGAGATGATTGATGTGGTTAATAACTACATCGAACTAGAGCGATCAAAGAAAGATAAGATGAAAAGCTCGTCTGCAATCCATTCTCGAGAAACATCTTTGACCCCATCTCAGCGTACAGTCACTACTGAAGTGCCCAAACAACACAACAGAAACACCGATAACAATAGAAGATGGGACGGCAAACCAGACAGACCTATCCCAGTTCTGTCGCCAATGACAACAACTCTCTCCGCTATCTTGCCGATGATAAAGGGAGATGAGTGTTATCCTGTACCACAGACAATTCATGATCTTCCCAACAAACCACTATGTCAGTATCATAATGTGCATAGCCATGAGACCGACACCTGCTACTCCCTCATATGAATCTTCTATCGTATCCTATTAGCTGGAAGACTCCATAATTATATCATCGACATCCAAAAGATCCTAGAGAATGAAGCAAAAAATAAAGAAGTAGAGCAAAATCAAGCCCAAGGGCAAGCTCGCCACTTGTATATGATTGAGATTGAGAAAGGGGAGAAAAGAAAATAAGACGATCGGATTATGTCTTGCTATAAAATGACCTCCTCGGACAAATCAGCAAAACTTCTTACTACTCTATTATTTAAAATTCAAACTCAAGGAGACTCTTTAAATATCTAAGGGTTACCTTCCCATTTTACATTATTTCCATCTTCTTTCTCTCTTAGCATAACCCTGTCCAAAACAAAGCCTCAATCTCCTCGGCCAACCAGTGATCACTACAAGGCCAAGGCATCCCAATAGTGATCGCTGACCACTAACAGAGTTGTCACTCCATCTCTCAGTCAAAACTTCCCATCAACCTCTTAACTCAATTTTTAGACATATGGGGAAGGACTTCATAGTGGAGGAGTTCAGTGAACCAATGATGGTGAAGAACACTCCGTCCTTCCATTCCAAGATCGCTCGCCGTAATTGGAGTTCGTTCTATTTTGCGGAGGGGAACAAATATTGTCCGAAGCTCGTCAGTAGGCTCTCAAATTCTGACTTGTGGAATTGGACGGTGACACTCACATGGGGTGATCACCATTTTCTTATCTCCCTCACAACTATTGCCGACGTCACCTCAATCACGGCCAAGCACCCAAGCTTCAACAATGAGGAAAATTCAACTTGTCGAGGGTACGCTACGTCCTTGGACGTACCATACAATGGTGAGCTTGACAACAATGGCATTAAGGCCACCTCTCTACACTATAACCAATTCGCGGTATTCGCTACCAAAGGCAATATTACACATATTTAAGACCCCGCAATACGCCACACCATGTGGATCATGGTTAGGGGTTGTGCTACTCTTGGTAAGCTTCACAAGATGAACCAAAAGTCCATCAAGGACATAGATAAGCACCAAAAGGACACCTACGACATCGTCTATCGCACAGAGACGCTTCTTTGAAGTATAACCCAACATCGCGACATTACCAACGTCGCTTTACAAGATCAAGGAGTGAAGAATAGGGGTTCTACTATCTATTTTTTTTCCCTAAGTTCGAGTCTAATCATTTGTTTTTCTTTCACAAAATTGTCCGATAAAAATGTTAAATATTTCTTTTTAAGGCATGTCATGCAATTTTCTTTTCGATCAATGACATTTAAATTTCCTATCTTACAAAGAAGAATATTGATCATAGGTCACTCTAACTCCAAACTGGGTTAAAAAATTACTTTTTCTCTCTAAAATACGGCAAGCCCAAAAAAAAAAATAGTTTTTAACAATCAACTTTATCGGGTTACAACGACCAGGGGTAAGGAATTAGAAAAAACTTAAAACATAGCTTTTGTAAACAATTGACTCCTCTTTTTATAGAAATTGATTCCACATCATTTGAATCAAAATTCAGAAAGATATCCTTATTTGACTGAACAGTAGTTTGAGAAAAAAAAAAACACAAACTGCATACCATTTTGTTTACAATATTTTAGGGTTGTTAGACAATATTTTACGAAAAATTCTTCCATTCACATTTAAGGTCTTTCAAGACATTTTTAAATTGTAATAGAACACATTTTTTCTGACAGACTATTTTTGAGATATGACCCCATGCATTTAGGGTACCGTTAGGAAGAAATTAAGATTTTTGACCTCATCTCGTTACTAATATTTCATATCTTTCATTTTATAGTCAATTACACATTCATTTATCACATGGCTTTAGATTCTACTTTCATTTCCAAAAGGCACTGTACTTTACTATTTCTAGATAGGCGTTGCGGTCCCATATACGCCCATTGTGCTTCATAGAGGGGATGGAGTTTGACATTTTACATGGAGACCAATATCTTTTGTGGAGATTTAGTTAACCGTTTATATCAGAACGTCACATTTGCAGATCGATCACTAGTTATAACTCTTAATTAAGAGGGCTGGGTACCTATTATATTGGATAAAGTATTATTATGAGCAGTCGCTAGAGTAGCACCAATTCCAAATTTTATCTATCACAGATAGGCATTGACACACGAGGACTACTTGAGAGAGATTGGATTACATGAAATGATAGCATGGGATGAGGGTAGACTCCCTATCTTGAGTCTTTTTGTGAACTAGTTAGTCATCTTTTATTGGTTTTACGGTAATATCCAAACATCGGGATGATTGTCAAGTATTGGACTACAAGGATTAGAGTTTCTACACGCTCAACATCAGAAAATCCCTGATTATGATATTGTAGATGATATTAGAGGTAGCATACAGGTGCGTGTTACATATTTTCATAAAGCTTTAGTAGAGGGGAGTGATGTTACATACCACCTACCAGCTTTTGTGACTTCTATTATTCCTTACATCAATCCATTAGTGGTTCGAGCAGTAGATAAGGTTCTCTGGGCCTTTGTACATATCACAGGAGTTGACTGAGTATATACAGAACATTTGGATGGTTTATGGATGAGACAATTGGGTGACACCTTGTCAGATTCTAGAGTACGAGCATGATGGACCGTTACATGTGTAAAATGTAAACACCCATCATAAAAATGATGAGGAGGAGCTTATAGAGGACCCAGAGGATGAACAACTAAAGGATTTTGACCAGGAGGTACCAGAGATTATTGATATAGATGAGTCAGTTGGCTTGGGCTCCCGAAACATGACTATGAGTAGTGGCATGCATTTTCATTTACCTTAGAGTCTAAATAGACTCTAAGGTAAATGAAATAAAGATAACATTTTTAGTCAATATAACATTTTTAGTTCAGTTACATGTTCAGTGCATCTGATTGGCGATGTATCTCATGCTGGTAACGTTTACTCTCACCCATTCATTTCTTTTACTTTACTTCTATATATATGTTCACATTGAGGATAATGTTTGGCTTAAGTTTGGGGGTGGGGAATCATTTTTAACATTTGAGAGAAAATTGATATACTCAATATAACTAGTAAAGTGGAGTTAATTAATCTATGATTGTAAATAACTTTAAATAAGCCTTTAGGTTAAGTAATTAGGAGAATAAAAAGAATCCTTAGAGTTTTGACTGCTTAACGTGATTACAGAATAATATGCCAAAATTGGAAAAAAAAATTAAACTTATATAAGATACTATAATTGATACTAATGTAATTCTCTAATTATAGAGTTAGAAATTTCTTGAAAGAACATGCACTTCACTCTAGTAAAGGTACTTGTCTAACAAATTTCTCAAATTATCCTAAAATAATGTACCTCTGATAGGATTGATACCCTACTTGCATTTTTACTACATTATTATTAGATAAGCTGAATTTTCATGGGACAAACGACGGTCTATCAGAAGTCGATGCTTAAGAGCATAAAAGACTTGACAGATTTTTGAAGAAGTATATTCTGGTGGGTAAGGGTTACATCATATTGCCTTATACCCTGAGCTTTTAATTTAAGAGCGCGCCCACGGGGGGGGGGGGGGGGGGGGGGGGGGATAATGGTGTTTTGAGGGCAAATTAGGTTAGGAATGCTACTCTTCCTTTGGTCTCTTGTCAATAAGGTTTTAAACTTTTGGGAAATGCCCATTGCCAGATGAATGACAACTTTTGTGAGATGATAAAAATCATTGGGGCCTTAAATGAAGATTTATTGGCCAAGGGCATGCCCTTACTGGGGTGTGGGGATATTGTTGCCTTCTACTCGGTGAAAGGCAACCCGAAGGGTGAAACATATGATATTCAGTATCATCTGGATAAGCCCTGGTTATTCTATCTATGCTCGATGGGTCGAGGGTGGGATACTCACCTGGTTGTTGTAGATTGCAATTATGAGCATCGCGATGGTGAAAAACAACTCGTGCTAAGATATAGGGTTTATAATCCTAGAAGGTTTCATTCAATTTTTCTTTTTGTATGGCATACTTATTTGTTTGGTTTGTTTCGAATATGTCTTTTACTTGCTCTTTTGTTTGCAGAACCTTGTAGTGGAGTACCTGATAGTGATCAACACTATTTGGACGATTTGATCGACGAGGACGACAACCGCATCAATACGATCTTTTAAAGGCTGAAGTTGTTAAGGAAAAGGAGGAAGAAGATAGATAGGCTTCAGAAAGGTCCCTCGAGCTCTCAGGATCATTCAAAAAGAAGAAAGGTCTCGAACTCTCAGGTGGCCACGAGCGACATGGACTACGACCAGCTTATAAGGCCAAAGAGTACTTATATTCCCAAGGACCAACGAGGCAACTCAGGTTCGGGAGCTTTGCTAAACTTGGTTAAGAAGGACTTCATATATAAGGAGTTATCGAGGGTTGCGCAAAAGGACAAAGACAAAGCGGTTGGGGAAGGGTCGGGTTCAAAAGACCATAGGTAATTATCTAAAAAGAGGCCGCGAGAGCGGATAGTGGACATGAGTGAGGTCACTCTGCTTACGACTGAAAAGGAGATGATGCCCAAGCGACAACCAAGTGTTTGGTACATGCAACTCTGCATTTCCGATCTAGACGAGGTTGGTCATATATTCAAAGCATCTCTGAAGTAGATAGCTATAGCCATTGATAATAATTAAATTCTCTATTCTTTGGGTTTGAGGACTATTTCTAATTATTTTCTTAGCCAGGTCTTAGCTTGGGTAATATGTTTTCGTAAGGTCCAGAAGGTTGCTAGCCAGAGGGCCATAGATGTTGCCGAGTCTACGGATGTGGTTAAAGGGACCATCCTCTCGTTGAATACCCACGTACCAGAGCTGAAGCAGATAATCCTCTAGGTTCTAATTTATACTTTGAAGGAAAAACTAGCTATGGTCGTGCAACATACGAAGAAGGTCATAGAGCTTGATGGTAAGCTAAAGAAGAATCGCGCGAGGTTTCTGGTGCACTTCTAGCGAGAATGCTACGTGACCACGACATTGAAGTGATTCATCGGCAACCTTGGCTATGATCTTATGACCTTCGAGCATTTTAGGCCCGTCCCGCCTACGAGCAATACTGTAGAGGATGTAGTCCAAACTCCTGAGATGGTGCTTAGCCCGTTGATCGCAAAGCTGACTGTCGAGCACGAGGCTACCACTTAGGAGGCTGATGTGTGGAAGGAGGCCAATGTGGTTGAGCCAATCAAGTGGATCCTAATAGTCTCTTTGCATAATAGGTTTTTTATTATTAGTTTTTAATCGGCTTACGGTCGTTGGTACATTTATTTGGGTGCTGGGGGTTGGTGTTCAGATTCTTTTGACTTATGTTGTATGATGTCTTTTTATACTAGGATATTAATCTAATTGCATGACTTGATATTTAAATGTGTATTTGCTAGAATGTGAATTTGTCTAGATTCTAATGACTGATTTGCTTCGGTGTGAATCCCAGGGAAAGGGCATGTCGAATTACTGACTTGGTAGTTAGGTTTTCCCAAATTAAGAAACTTTAACAAACTTTGAGGTTTCCCCCAAGTATTAGTCAGGTCGAAATACTGACATGATACTTAGGTTTGACCAATACAAGAAGTTCATGAGGCCTCGAGGTAGCTCCTAAGTATTCTAATACGCGGGTTGAACCTAAGCGAAACCAAACGTGGTCGGCTCCGAGGTCGCCCCCAGGTATTTAATATATTCGACTAATCATGACACTTGGGTCTTCCCAAATTAAGGAACTTTGAAAAACTTAGAGAACGTCGCCCCCAAGTATGAGTTAGGTCGAAGTACTGACATAATACTTTCGTTTGACCAACTCAAGAAGTTCATTAGGCTTCGAGGCCGCCCTCGAGTATTTAAATACACGGATTTAGACCTAAAGGAAACCAAACGTGGTCGGCTCCGAGGTCGCCACCAAGTGTTTAATTTGTTCCATTATTCACGACACTTAGGTTTGCCTAAATAAACGAACTTTGAAAATCTTCGAGGTCACCGCCAAGTATTACTTAGGGCGAAGTATTGATTTTATACTTAGGTTTGACCGACTCAAGAAGCTCATGAGGCTTTAAGGCCGCCCTCGAGTATTCGAATACATTAAACCTAAACAAAACCAAACATAGTCGCCTCCGAGGTCTCCCCTAAGTGTTTAATCTATTTGATTATTAATAACACTTGGGTTTTCCCAAATCATAAAACTTCGAAAAACTTTGAGGTGTGACTCATGGAATAGAATGTTCATTAACAGAAAAAAATTAGAGCCCCCTCGAACTGTGATTATAATTTTTAAGCTTTGAATCCTCCTACTGTACTTGTTGAACCCCAAGACTGTATGAGCTATTAGTAGGAATATCCATTATATTACCATGTTGACAAACATATGAACAAATCCACATGCAATACACATTAGTAGGAAGCGAGGGACGCATTTCAGATGTGCACCAAACTGCGCCTTAATGCAAAATGACACAAACATATCCTTCACTTACTCCCTTCAATTTTTTATTTTATTTTATTTTAATATCCAGTGTGGGATCCAATCTACAAACAGAGTAAACCCATAAGGTTCTTTATTAGGTTGTTAGAATCTCCACTAGTTGCGAGCTATGTTGCGAGGAAACGCGTTTCCTCTTTTCCCAAACGTTTCCTGGGAACCAGTTTGGGAAATGGGTGCGACTCGGTTTCCCCAAATTTGGGAAACGTCAGGGAAACGAATATGATTCGCATTTTGATTCGACTGTGATTCGGTCTGAGAAACGCTGATGATTCGGTTTGGGAAACGCCCATGATTCGATTTTTGATTCGCGTGATTCATTTTTTGAAGCAAATTTTAGTTCGATTTGGAAAACTTTTAAAATTCATATATCAAAACGAATGTGAAAGAACGCTCGTATATGTGATTTGATGCTCTTATACCCACAAAAAAATAAAAAAACATTCAAACCTATATATTATTTACTACTTTATAACATAATCTCCTTGAGAAAGGAAGCCTTAAGCATACTTAACCTTCTATATTCTCTCCCTCTTTGACTAAATTAACAAGTATTGTCTTTGTATCTTGATCTCTGTACTATCAGAAAATATCACTTTTTGCTTATTTCGACATTTCTTACTTGTTTTCTAGTTCGGATTTGTTTACGCTTCATTAATCGTTTCCCTCTTCGTTTCATATTTCGCTTCAATTGTCGAATCTCTTCTGTATGTTTCCCGTTTCCGAATCATGTATAAAAAATATTGGACGTTTCGGTTTTGGTTTCTCGTATTGTTTCCGTACACGCTTCACTTGGAAGTAACATAGGTTGCGAGGGCTACATATACAATTATAATAGTGGAGATAAAAAGTAAGAAGATGGCAAATTGTCAATCAAACAAAACTCAGCAACTTTTAATATACCAGGCCGTTGTGATCTGAAAAGGACAGACTGCTGTAGCTCCTAATCACCTCGGGGCATGGTCAGTCCACCAAATTACAGACTCTGATCTTTCGAATGATGCATGTTTCTTGAAACCATGTCCTTTATTTCTATCTGCCCACTATAGTGTACTAGTGCAATAACCGGAGAACACGATCTAGCCGCTATGGGCAAGAGTCAGTTTATGCGATAGATGAATGGGTTCACAACCTAGTAACTGGTGTGGATGATAAATGTTCTGTGATTAATGTTATGCTTATGCTTTACCAAGAGGAAAAAGAGAGAAATGGAAAAGAATAGAGCTGAGAATGGGTTGAGGTATTTTCCTATGTATTAATATATGTCAATGCTTAAACTTTAACAGTTCCATACCGATGTGGCTATTACCCATAGAACCTAAGAATTCTCTTAACAGCTTTAGAGTAGTGTGGGACTTTTTTTAATCAATAGCATGTCCAACGAAATGGTATACAGTCTAAAAGGCTTGACACAAAACATAACTTGCTTGTACATTGCGCTCCTGTAGGCGTGCAATCTAGACGCCGAACCAAACAGCGCACGACAGGTTTGTACAGTACCCCCCAACTCTTCGAATTCAGAGACTTCCGGCTGAATTATTTTAACTTATTATTAAATAATATACCGAGGAGATCATTTGAACGAAACTACGTCTGAAAGTAAGGATCAATCTGTAGATAGCTGGTAGAGTTTTATTGATCAACAAACAATAAGGGCCCCCCCAAAAATGTTATCGTGATGTCCTTAGATATATAACTAGTTTGCAGAGCGAAAAATGGTCTCCTGCCTCTACCATTTGACATATATAACTACCATTTGTTGGGTACATTATTTGTATAATATCAATTAAGAAATAATCAACCTTACAGTCTTTGGTGTTTTGCCTGTTCATTGATGTTGGCGCAGGTCTATTAAGATTCGTTAGTTATAAGTAATGTGCTACAAATAATATTTAAGACAAACACAGCACAAGAGTTGCTTATCTTTATTATCAGCTTGGACCCTCTAACAGCTTCATAGATTTAGAAATGCTCCAAAATTTTCTGAAGTCAACTACAAATTAAAAAACAATAAGAATGGATTTATTTAAGGAGTAATGCTTGATGCACATCCCTCTGAACAGAAAACAAATGGCCTTCCTTCTCCAAGTGCAATCTATTTGTGGGATTCTTTCTCTCTTTTTTGCCTTTTTCATGTTATGGAAAGGTATATCGAAGAAGAATCAAATCAAAGAGGCTCCACAGCGGCCAGGGGCATGGCCCATTATTGGCCACCTTCGTATGTTTGCAGGGCTTGATCGTCCCTTCTACCGATTGCTCGCTGACATGTCTGATAAGCATGGACCAATTTTTAAACTCCGATTTGGAATGCGTCCTACTGTTATAGTGAGCAGTTGGGAAGTTGCAAAGGAGTGTTTCACTACAAATGATATGGCTCTTGCTACTAGGCCAGTTTCCGCTGCATCAAAATACCTGGGTTACAACCATGCAATTTTTGCCCTCTCTCCTTACGGTCCTATTTGGCGTGAAATACGTAAAATAGCCACCCTTGAGCTCCTATCAAATCACCGGCTCGAGTTGCTTAAACACTTTCGGATTCAAGAGGTTGATTGGAGCACCAAAGAGCTTTACAAACACTGGGTAACTAACAAAGCGAGCCAACAACCACTTACGGTGGAGATGAAACAGTGGTTTTCAGACCTTACATACAATATGGTGTTCATGATGGTTACCGGGAAACGATATTTCGGTACAGGAAATGCTAGTGACGAAGCTGAGGCACGGCGGTTTCAAAAGGCATTGGTTCATTCAGTTGTTCTCTCGGAACATTCTGCTGTGGGGGACTCATTTCCGTTTCTTGACTATGTTGATATTGGGGGGTTCAAGAAAGACATGAAGAAAATGGCGATAGATCTAGATTCGGTATCCTCAAGTTGGGTGAAAGAACATCGTCAGAAAAGAATCGGAAGAGGAGCATCGGGTCAAGGTGATAATGACTTCATTGATGTCATGATCACAAACTTAGAAGGGACTGATTTCTCGGATTATGATCCTGATACGATCATCAAATCAACAATTCTGGTAAGTACTCCAACACAATAGATTCATGAAGAATATTGAAATTTATGCCTAAATCGTATCATGTGTTAATTAACAAAAACTGTGTTCATCCGCGAAATAGTCAAGCGCTTTAATTAAGTAAACACAAATTATTTTATATTTAGTTTGAAGTATAAGACATAAATTGATTCATATAATAAATAATGCTTCTATTAATTGTTAAATATGTTTTTTTTCTTAACTATAAGACATATAGAAAGGATTAGTTTATACGCATTATAATATGTGCACTGGATTAGTCTGAAATATTAAACTTCCCTACATCTACGGAAAAGAGTCAGGCAGGCGAACTTAGAGCACATTTATAGATGCCTGTATAAAAATTAAAATAGATATGAAAGAAAACAAACTAATTTATTTTCAAGCGTATATATGAATAAATCAAAAGAGAACACGCATTTTCAACGGTATACTTCAAAAAATAAAATTAAATAAAAGTAAATTCTATAAATTTACGACTCACGCATTTATTGTATTAGGCTAGGCATCATATATTCTGCTGTGACACGCATCACATGGTCATCTCTCACCTAGTTAGAGACTTAGCTTATTTTAGTTATATCACTGCATCATTGCTAGAGATATTTTAATATTTTGTTTCCGATCTTGCTGTGATCAAGGAGGATCTGAGCCGTTTTTTACTTTTTAAGAAGTTTATTCAAACAGACTTTTTGTTCGAATACACCGTTTTGTATTCGAATAGAGTCTTTTCTTATTCGAATACATTTCACTCTGAGTTGTTTTATTCGAATAGAGTCTATTCGAATACAATTCATGTTGAGTTTTTTTATTCGAATACAATTTATGTGTATTCGAATACACTTTTTTTTTATTCGAACAGAAATTTGTTCTACTCGAACAGAGGCGCGATTCAGCCTTTTTTTTAGGCGTCTAAGGGCATATTTGTCATATTTTGTAACTAGGACTTGTAACCTTTATTAAAGGGACAAGACTAGGCATTGTTAGAGGAAGTTAGATCAAAGCAATTCTTAGAGAGAAACTTAGGGTTTGAGAGTAATTCAATTGTAATTAACTTTATTAAACAATTGAAGTTCTAAAAGAGATTTTTCCAATCTACTTGTTTTGTTCTTCGTGCAATTATTCGCTTTAGGGTTTCTCAATCGTATTATGGATTAAGTGGTATCAATTTTCCAGTTAAGATTATCGGGGGTTGATTGTGGTTTATGGTCTCTACACATGACCGTCTCAAGCAAACGAAGGAGAAGCTAGTGAGTCCGGTGAAGATTCATCGATAACCTATTTCGAAGAAGAATGACAGTTTGGAAATGGGCGATTCCAACGATCGACTCACGACTTTGGAAATGGCAGTTTCTGACCTAACTTCTACTGTAGGGGAGTTGGTAGAACAATTGCGTCACACGAACCTCGCGAAGGCTTCCGCTTCGGTGACACAGCGATGCCGCTCTAATCAACGAGGCCACTCAAGGAAGAAAGGGGTTATGGAGGTGGATGTAGACGGGAATATTGCGGAGATAGATAACGATTCTAGTGATGCTGAATCCATCAAGGAGCGCGCAGGCTTTGGTAAGTCAATGAATCCTATGCGTAATCTCCGTATGGACTTTAAGATTAAAATTCTTGTATTCGATGGTTCAGTTGATGCCGAGAAGTTGGATAATTGGTTAGATAGGTTAGAAAACTATTTTTCTATATATGAATATTCTGACGCTCAGAAAATTTGTTCCTCTACATTGAAATTCGCAAGTCATTCACTAACGTGGTGGAAATCTTATCGTAAATGCCACGAAGTAGGAAGTTTGAGTTGGAAAGAATTTAAGGTTTTGGTGAGGAAGCAATTTTATCCAATTGGGTATGAACAGGAGCGATGGTACAAATGGCATAATTTTCGACAAAGGTTTGGGCAATCTGTACAACAATTCACTACGGAGTTTCATAACCAAGCGTTGGTTTTGGATATTGATGTGGATGAGTACAAGGTATTCATGAAATATACGAGAGGTTTGTCGGAGTCCATTAAAAGAGAATTAAAGCTCTTTAATGTGGAAAATATCGAAGATGCTACCGTTAAAGCAATTGTTATTGTAGGCAAGTACTTGAAGATTGACAAGAAAGACGACAAGAACAAGTCGGGGTACAAGTCTACTTGGAAGTATGATCAGAAATGGGAGTCCAAAGGAGAGGGGTCTTCATCCAAGGGGAATATCTGTAGTCATTGTAAGGCTAATGGACACATTTTAGATAAATGTTGGAAACTTCACCTGAAGCTTAGGCCGAAGGAGGAGAGGGGCAAGAAAGAGAAACGTACATTGGCGATAACGATTATAGATATTCCAGATTTAGATAAGCCAAATCCTAAGCTTACTATAATGTTCAAGATACCTACAGCTATCGATGAGGCGAGTCGGGAATAACATTTTTATGTTAGCATTCAAGTGAAGCAGAGCTTAGTCGAAGCCATCATTGATCCGGGTAGTCAGAAGAATTTAATTTCTAAGGCGGTAGTGAAGAAGATGGGTTTGGCTATTGTGGCTCATCCTAAGCTATACAGTTTGGGTTAGATTCAGAATGCAGAGTTAAAGATCACTAAGCAGTGTACATTCAAGTTTACGATTACTAAGAAGTTTATTGACGAAGTGATATGTGAGGTGGTTTCGTTGGACGTGTGTCAAGTTATCTTTGATAGCTTTTATCTTTGGGACCGAAATATAATCTTTTACCGTAAAGCTCGCAAGTATTATCTTGTGAAGGATGAGATGGAGTTTCATATCAATGCGTGCAAGGAACATATCACTACAAATACTTTAATAATGGTGACTCAGGCGAAGAGGCTGGTTAATGTGAGCGGCAAATTTGTATTGTTGTTGGTGTGACCGGTTCAAGAGGGTTCATCGACTAAGGTGTTGTCTACTTTGGCAATGTCTCCTAAGCAACTAACCGATATGGGGAAGCTGCAAGAGGAGTATGAAGACTTGTTTCTGGGCATAGAACGGATGCCACGTAAGAGAGATATAGAATATGATATCACCTTGGTAAATGGTGAGCCACTACCCAATATTGGGTTATATCGGACTTCTGTTTCAGTATTTGATGAGATCAAGAAATAGGTACATGGACTTCTGGAGCAAGGAGTTATTAATCCAAGTTGTTCACCTTGTGGTTCACCGGTGTTATTGGTGTCGAAGAAGGATTGGTCTTGGGGGATGTATGTGGATTATCGGGCTCCAAACAAGATTACTGTGAAGAATCGTTATCCGCTTCTACGGATTGACAAGCTTTTAGATGAGTTGCAGACGGCTCGGTTTTTCCCCAAGTTGAATCTTAAGTCGGGTTACCATCAAGTTCAATTCCGGGATGAAGATACTTTGAAGACAGCGTTCAAAACCAAACAGGGCCTATTTGAGTGGTTGGTGATGCCCTTTGGGTTATGCAATTCCCCGACGACGTTTATGCGGTTAATGAATGAGGTACTTCTTGCTTCTATTGATAATTTTTTTATTGTGTGTTTGGATGATATCTTAATATATTATCGTACATGGGAGGAGCACCTTGGGATTTTATGCAAAGTGTTGGGCATTTTGCGATCACAACAACTTTTTCTAAACGGGAAGAAGTGCGAGTTTGGGAAGAGGGAGCTAGTTTATTTGGGTTTTATTGTTGGTGGCGACGAGCTTAAGGTCGATCCAAAGAAGGTCTCGACCATTACTAATTGGCCTCGACCACGTACAGAGACGAAAGTGAGGAGTTTTATGGGTTCTTGTCAATACTTACGGAAGTTTATTCGGCATTTTTCACAAATTGCCACACCGTTATAATCTTTGACGAAGACCGGGGTACAGTTTGTGTGGGAAGAGCACCATGAGAAGGCTTTTCTGTTACTGAAGTGCAAGATTACGGATGCACCAGTGTTAGCATTGCCCAATTTGTAGTGGCCTTTTGAGGTCGAGACAAATGCGTCAGACTATGCATTGGGGGCAATTCTTTTACAGGATGGGAAGCCAGTTGCTTACCATTCTGAGATGTTTACAAGAATAGTACACAACTATCCTACCTACGATAAAGAGTTCTATGCGTTATATCAATCAGTGAAACATTGGCGGAGTTACTTATTGGAGAAGGAGGTTGTGGTACATTTTTATCATAAAACATTACAGTTCTTATCTACGCAGTCCAAGCTACAACAAGCTCGCTATATGAAGTGGATGTTGTACCTTCAGCAGTTTACCTTATTGATCAAGTATAAAAAAGGAGTGAACAACAAAATGGCTGATATATTATCTCGACCCCCCATTACCAATAATTTCTGCTTTATTGGTAGTTATGCAGATCCAGCTTATTGTTCTTTTTGAGTACGTTTTAGGGTATGACGGTGATAAGGAGCTCAGTGTTATTCACGAGAAGTTGCTGTAAGGCAAGACATGCGAGTATATTTTGAAGGATGGTTTGATATAGGCAGTCTACTATGTATTCCAGAGGGTGGATTCTATTTGTATTGGATTCGAGTGGTACAATATTCCTGGGTGGCAGGTCATTTCGGGGTTGAGAAGACTCTTTTGAATTTGCGGCGTTATGTGTATTGGCCGAAGATGCAAGTGGATGTTACTCATGTGGTTCGTGGTTGCGTGCTATGCAATATATCGAAGCCTTCCAATTAGATGATAAGACTGCACTTACCATTGCCAGTGCCTAGTCGACCTTGGGAGAACATTTTAATGGGTTTTATGGGTAGTTTTCCCATGTCCAAGTCTAAGAATGACTATTTCTTTGTGGTGGCGGATCGATTCAACAAGATGATTGTTCTTATTCCATGCTAGAAGACGGACACTAGGGAAGGAGAAGCGCGATTGTTTTTCAGAGACGTCTGGAAGTATTTCGGGCTCCCTTCTTCTATTATTTATGATCGCGATAACCACTTTTTGGGGAATTTTTGGAGATCGTTATGGGGGACGATGGACACTAAGTTGAAGAGAAGTACTACTTTTCATCCGCAGACTGGCGGGCAAACAGAAGTGGTTAATCGTACTTTGGTACATTTATTACCGGGATTCCATTCTAAGAATCCTAAGACTTGGGATGAGAGTTTACTGTATCTTCATTTTGCGTTCAACCGGGCGATTCATGGTTCCACTTTGAAGTCTCCTATTGAAGTTTATTTGGGGTACTTTCTGCAAAGCCCTTTCGATTTAGCATTTAGCCTTGGCAACAAGACGGTGTCAAGGAAGGAGGAAGATGGACAGGTTAAAGCTCAGCGTTTCATTGAGAGGATAATCAAGGTTCATGAAGCGGTTGAAGCACAGTTGAAAAAGACTCAAGCGAAATATAAGGCTCTCCACGACAAGTATCAGGTTGAGTATACTTTCCAAGAAGGCGACCTAGTTTGGTTATATTTGGGTAAGGAATGACTTAATGGGGAAGATAAGAAACTCAAACCTATCTGTTATGGTCCATTTTTGATACTCAAGAAAATTGGTGACAATGCATTCCAGTTGGATTTGCCACCTTTCATGAAGATGTATTTGGTGATTAATGCTGAGCATTTAAAGCTGCTTGAGCCGTCTCTTTTAGATGAAGACTCTTCAATCGATACTCGCCAACCGTCAGTTGATGATTTATAGATAGAAAGAGAAGATCCGTTGTAGGAGGATGGTATTCTAGAGAGGAAAGTTCATACTACAAGATGAGGTGGTATTGAATCGTTCTGAGTTGGGAAGAAGGGTCAACTACCTAGCAAGTCAAAGTGGTACAGCAGGGAAATGGGCATAGCCACATTCCCACATCTCCAGTTCTAGCTTGAGCAGGAGCTCAAGGCTCCTAAGGGGGGGAGCCATGATCCAGGAAGATCTGACCCGTTTTTGACTTTTTAAGAACTCTATTCTAACAAACTTTTGGTCTATTCGAATACACCCTTTGTATTTGAATAGATTATTTTCTTATTTGAATGCATTTCAGTCCGAGTTGTTTAAGGGGATATCTGTCAAATAAAATTTGAATACAATTCATGCTGAGTCTTTTTATTCAAATAAAATTTATCTGTATTCGAATACACTTTTTTTTTTATTCGAACAAAATCTTGTTCTGTTCGAGCGAGGCACGATCCGGCCGTTTTCTTTAGGCGTTTAAGGACATATTTGTCATATTATATAACTGGGACTTGTAAACCTTATTAAAGGGGAAAGAATGGGCATTGTTAGAGGAAGTTAGATTAAAGTAATTCTAAGAGAGTGACTTAGGGTTTGAGAGTAATTCAATTGTAATTAATTTTGATTAAGCAATTGAAGCTCTAAAAGGGATTTTCCAATCTACTTGCTTTGTTCTTCGTGCAATTATTCGTTTTAAGGTTTCTCAATCGTATTGTGGATTATGTTGGGTTAGTAGGATTGAGGGAGATCTTTTAGGAGAGATTCTAGTGAGATAATTAGATGATTGAAAAAATAAATGAAAGAAGGCGGTGTAATTGTTCTTTGGTTGTTTAAGTTGAAACTCTAGTTTTGAGTAGAAATTTAATTTTAACTTAGTTTATTTGTCGTTAGTTTTGTTATTAATTGACGTTAAATTTTAAACAGTTTTGTTTTCGTGCCGTATTCTCGTCATATTTGAGATTAGAGCGATTTTCTGATCTACATGATGGCTTTAATGTGGTTTGTAATTCCTCGAAAAAATACCAATACTATCATGGTGGATAACCTCGCCAAGTTATTTCCGATCATCAATGAGTTTGTCAAAGCTTTGGGTTCAAGAGGATTTTTATCCCTTCCCCTAAAGGCCACGTTTAGGCCAGCAACAGTTTCACCGTCACCGGTTGAAACCATACGAAACCCTGCCAATTGGTTGATCGCAGGATTCGTTAGAACTTACTCGACAAAAATTAGGATCGAAAAAGCTTATAGTTTAAAACCCCTAACTGGTGTAATCACAGACGATTCGCAAGTGAAAGAACTCACGATTAACAAGAGAGGAATATCAAAAACTCTCACCAGAGTCTATTGGGACTCTCTAATCGAAGATTAGATCAATTTTATTTCAGATTGCGGTGAAGGAGAGAAGCCAGACTTACGATGTGGGAGAAATGGACGATTTCATATCTCAAAGCAGGGTCTACAACTGAAAAGGTTGCAACATTTGCAAGGCCCTATACAAAACATAACAACGCCAACAAGTAACGTATCAGCTTCCCTAACGTTAATCGTGGCGTTAACACCCCATGTTGCAGCAGTAATATATAATGATGGATCAACTACCGGGATCTATAGGCTACATCAGCCGACGTTAACAAAATTTTTGCAAACCTGCTTGCGTCAGCCCCATCCCCATGTTTAAAAATCCAGCGCCTTCAAACAACCCAGATCTGATTATCAAAGAGGCCCGAGCCCAATTCAAACCCTAATATAGATCCTACAAGCACGTGAACATCACACGTCTAAGTCGTTCTATCAGCTGCTCCCAATAACGCTTCAAACCCTTAAAAAAATATGGTGTCAATCATGGATTTAAACACGTCTACTTGGTAACATGGGAAGGGAGGAAGAGGTGATCGACATTGAGGCTACTCGATGGGAAATGGAGTCGCCACGATCCAAAGGTTGAGACTTAGGGGTCGTTTTTTTTTGCCTGTAAGTTGATCTTAGTCTAATTTAATATGATTAGACATTTAATCCAATTAGATCAGAGTCCATTTATGGGTGTTCACTATCTAATTAGATGCTTGGGAGTATTTGTTTTTTTGGGTCGTTAGATCTCGTTAAAAACTTAAAATACTAATACCCTACTCTACTTCTAAAAAATAAAAATAAAAAACATTAACACCAACACCAACGCCAACACCAACACCAACACCACCACCCCTTCATTACCCACCACGACCCCTATCGGAAACACAACTTGCAGATATACAAAAAATAGCTAGACACCAATTTATGATTACATGAACTGTTGAGTCACAAGCCCCGATGCCGAAACTCCAAGTTGATTTTGGTTAGCTACAAGCAAGCAACAATCGCAGAAATACACAATACACCAAGTTTAAGGTGGTTCCGCAAATTGCCTACGTCCACCGTGCGAGAGAGAAAGAGAGTTTATTCAAGATCTCGGTTATAATCACTCAATACTAATTAGAGGTTCTCACTCAAAAAATCATATCTATTTGATCTTAGCAAAGGATTGACTAAAGGATGGCTCTAAAACAACCTAAGTTTCCCTTTACATATTAGGGAAACTATTTACAATCGCTCAAATCTCGAGGCAAGCAAGTTGTTATAAAACAATAAAAAATAGAGTTCTACATTTTTGTTCGAACGAAATCTGAAGTCGTTCAAACGACTTGGGTACCTGGGCCGAGATTTTAGGGAGTTGTTCAAGGGTTGCTTGAATGACTATCAACCTTGCTCGAACGACCAAGGCAATAGGCAGCCCCATAATTCTCCACCTCGGTAAAGATTTCCCAAACCAAACAAACCGAAATCTGAGCCGAACATAAAAGCCATCCAAACGAACCCAAACAAACACTCTCTACCATCAAATGTCCCCAAAGACCCAAAGACCCAAACATACAAACAGCCCAAAGAAGCCAACCAAAACACCCCCAAAAGGACCAAATCCAAACCAAGCATCCCGAAGGACCAAGAAACAAGTCAAATGTCCCAAGGAACCAAAATCGAACCAAGCGTCCCAAAGAAACAAATCCAAACAAAATGAATGTCCTAAGGAACCAAAATTAACCAAATGTCCCAAGTAACCTAAAACCAGCCAAATGTCCGAAGGAACCCAAACCAACCAAATGTCTCAAGGAACCCAAACCGACTGCACCAAATTAATGGTTGCCTATGTACCATGGATCAAGTCGCCCGTAGTTCACACCAATC
Source organism: Kingdonia uniflora (assembly GCA_014058105.1). Classification (NCBI taxonomy): domain Eukaryota; kingdom Viridiplantae; phylum Streptophyta; class Magnoliopsida; order Ranunculales; family Circaeasteraceae; genus Kingdonia; species Kingdonia uniflora. Next base: position 549,185 of record JACGCM010002704.1, read on the forward strand.
CCCGTGAGGGGCCAAATTAATCCATAGAAAAGAGACGCACCGTTTCCTTCTCTCTATCTCTATGAATCTCCATATCAAGAGTCCATTTGTACTGTTGTCTTAGAGGCCTCTTCGAACCATACAACGATCTCTTCATCAATTGACACACATCTTCATTTTTAGCAACAGTAAACTCACTCGGCTGAGTCTTATTGTTCTTTTCCTTCAACTTCCCATGTAAGAACGCCGTCTTAACATCAGAATTTTACAATTCGAATTTATGTTCAGTACCAAAGCCAATAGAATACAAATGGAGAAGTGTTTTACCACTAGACTTGCTTTGAAATAAAACATCATTTTGAGATCCTTGCTTCCTTTTGTAGACCTATTTACCACCAATCACCTTATTTTCCTTAGGAAACTGATCAATTATAAACTGACGTCTTAAAAGACCCGTAAGCGCATGGTGTATCGTTAAGTACAAGGGTAAGCGGGGTTGTATCCTAAGAGACTTGTGGTACGAATTATAGTTTGAGCTACTAGTTTTATCCATTAATAATGAGTTTGCGTAGGTTTTGAAATAAAAAGAAGAACAAAACAAATTACAAGATAAATTGGAGTGGAAACCAAGGCATCGATTCCACTCCACCCTTTAAAACCCTTAGATAACATAAATAATTAAAGTAAATTACGAGCTCCCGTATCGCATATTCTTGGTCGGGCATATGCAATACATCAAAAAGTACAAGAGATTTAGTAATCGGGAACTACCCATAAACCAACTTACTCAACCATGGTCCGGTTGATAAGTATGGATTATGTTCTCTCCTCCATGTTCCTAACCTATCTTGTTATGGTCCAACAAGATGGTTACATAGATTCATTATTCATCCTAATCCTAGCTATGGTCAAGCATAGGACGAAGGAATACGAATATTCAAAATTTTAGGATAAAGAGAAGGTAATTACTCTAACTAAGCTACACAATCTACACTAAGGCTACATTGGGTAGAGCTTCCTCTAGCCTTGGCTAAGAAGATTAGCTACTCATTCCTTTGATCATTGCCATACTACTATTACTACGATAAAATTAAAAGACAAGAACAAGATAAAGAATAAGCTTTATTACTATGAACTTTTATTTATACTCTCCAAGATGATCTCTCATGGGTAGGATTCCCCTCCTATTTATAGAGTATAGGAAAGGTTACTAAAAATCACCATTAATATAAAATCTCCTAAACAATGCCTAAAATTATGCATTACAACTCATGAGAATAATATATATATCTAATTCTCTTTAATGGGATTCCATGCATGGGCCTTTGGTTGACAACTTCAAATGAGAATTATTGTTGGAGTACATCACCCTTGTTCTTCGTTAAAAACTAGAAAAGTGTACGACTTGTTTATCATGTGACCGATTTTTGTAAATACAAACAAAAACACTATTAGTGTCACATTTATTTAATAAATTACTAGGTAGATATAAATTTAGGAGTTGTACACGTAAATATTCCGTGTTTATCAAATACCCCCAAACTTATATTTTTCTAGTCCTAGAGCAAAAGTAAACAAAAACCATTATCGCCTGTCACGCAGTTGCATTTAACGTAAGCAATAAGCCGTTAATAAGCCCCCAGGTTTAGCCTTGTGGACGAGTGTTGTCTCGTGAGGGTTTGCAGTGACTATAATCACAAAAGTCAATAATGACATTTTAAACAATTCTAGAATACACATGACTCATTTCCTGTGAACTTAACCTTACTTAGTTGTGACAAAAATATACTAATGAAAAAATCTTTAAACTTGTTATTCTCTCAAGTATATCAAAAAATATTTTAAGCTTATCCAAAACTAGATGTACTACCTCAAAATTAGAAAGAAATTTAAGTATTTTTCTTTAGCTATATTTGAGTGTACAATGAAAATAGTTTTATCGCCTAATACGTTGTCTAGAATAATTTACTCAGTTTTTGGTAGTCTAGTTCTCACTGGAATAAATTCAACGGTCAGTTCGACAAGTGCCTTAGTCAATTCGTCTTCTTTGAATTTTACTTTTTTTTCTTTTCTTTTGAGTACTTTGTTTCTTAGTGAAGCCTCCGTAACAAGAAGTTTTCGGTCGACAGTCCCCGCCAGTTGGCTAAGGTTGCCAAGGTGTGGTGCCCCATCATAACCTAGACTCAGGATTCTCACAAGTAACATTTTCTTGTGTTCCTTTCACCTAATTCATGGTTAAACTCGAGATTGGTGATAATTTTTCCTCTTTCAGTTCTAAATCATGCGAGTGGCAGCGTAAAAGTTTTTAGAGCATATTTGGCTTATTTATTATTTTTTCTTAGGAATGAACTTATTCATAGGCAGTTGTCTCCCTTGTAGCAAACTATTCCTAACATAAATGCTAAATTTCCCTTATACTGAGCAAAAATCTATTGAAGGTATTAATTGCAAAACTACAATGAAGTGCACATTTTCAAAATATGCCAAGTTTAACTTGAATTAGTCGCTAATAAAAAGATAGTACATTAAGCTTAAGATATTCTAAAATATTTTATTGTATACTTGGTACAATTTCAAAATTTAGGTTTTTCCATAATATTTATGTCAAGGTAAAATCAGTTTAAGTGTTTGGAAATTCGTCAAAAATATATCATGCATTGCCAAAGTGCTATTATTTTATTTTTCTTCAAAAAGCAATTAAAGAAATGGTTTCCTACCCCCAAACTTAAATGAAACATTGCCCTCAATGTTTGAGAGCATATATAAAAAAAATTGAGGATAAAAACTAGAATTTCTCACCTGAATGTATCATGGGTTGCCTCCCAAGAAGCGCTAAGTTTACCGTCTTCAGCTAGACGAATGTACCCCCAAACTTAAAATTTTCAATATGACTGGAAGGGTTCGAAATATCAGTTCTGGTATACTGGATCATTTAGAAATGTTATCTCTTCATCAAAAGTATAGGACTCTAAGTACGGTTTTAATCGTTGGCCATTGACCTTAAAAATATTTCCATTCTTAGGATCCTCCACCTCTACGGCTCCATGAGGATCAACAATTTTAATTACAAAAAGGCCGTACCAACGAGAACGTAATTTCCCAAGAAATAAACGTAGCCGTGAATTGTAGAGTAACACTTTCTGATTAGGCTCAAAAGTTTTGCGAATAATTGACTTATCATAAAAAGCTTTAGTTTGTTCCTTGTAAATTTTTGTATTTTCATAAGCCTCGCGACGAAGTTCGTCAAGTTCAGAAAGTTGAAGTTTTCTATGTGATCCGGCTTTATCCATTTCAAAGTTGAAGGCCTTTGTAGCCCAGAGGGACTTGTGCTCCAATTCAACAAGTAAGTGACAAGCCTTCCCAAAGACAAGTCTATAGGGTGACATACCAATCGAGGTTTCATAAGCTGTTCGATATGCCCAATGGGCATCATCAAGACGATCAAACAAATCTTTACGATCGGTTCGAACAGTTTTTTTCTAAAATTCTTTTGATATCCCGATTGGATACTTCGACTTGACCACTTGTTTGTGGATGATAAGGTGTGGCAACTTTATGAGTGATGGAGTAAGTTTTCAAAAGATTTTGAAAGACACGGTTACAAAAATGTTTACTACCATCACTAATAATTGCCCGAGGCGTGCCAAAATGATTAAAAATGGTTTTCAAATTTTTTACCACGGGCTTATGGTCATTCGTTTGACATGGCACCGCCTCAACCCATTTAGAAACATAATCGACTGTAACTAGAATGTAAAGGTAACCGAGAGAAAAAGGAAATGGGCCCATAAAGTCAATGCCCTAAACATCAAATAGTTCAACAATAAGGATATTGCTCAAGGGCATCATGTTTCGATGAGAAATATTCCTGGGCCTTTGGCACCTATCACATTTAGAGCAAAAGGTATGTGCGTCACGAAAAAGGGTAGGCTAATAAATACCAGATTGAAGGACTTTTGCAACAGTTTTCTTTGTCTTAAAATGTCCTCCGCAAGCTAAGGTATGGCAAAATGTGAGTACACTATGGAACTCATCATTTGGGATGCATCTCCTTATGACTTGGTCTGAACAAAACTTATAAATATAAGGATCGTCCCAACTAAAACGTCTAATCTCGTGCAAGAATTTAGTTCTATCTTGTTTGGACCAATGGGGAGGTAATCGTTGCGTCGTAAGATAATTAACAATATCGGCATACCAAGGCAGTTGTGAGACAGGCATGAGCTGCTCATCAGGAAATGTCTCTAAGATAGGGAGAAAATCTTCAGTACCCTCAGTGAGAATTCGAGATAGATAATCCGTAACCACATTCTTAACACCTTTCTTATCTCAAATTTTGATATCAAATTCTTGTAACAAAAGAATCCATCTGATTAACTGAGGCTTAACGTCTTTTTTAGATAGTAAATACTTTAAGGCCGCATGGTCGGTGTAAATAATGATTTTGGATCCAACAAGGTATGATCGAAATTTCTCCAAGGCAAACACAATGGCTAATAACTCCTTCTCCGTGGTGGAGTAATTTAACTATGCGTCGCTAAGCGTGCGACTAGCTTAGTAAATAACATGAGGCTTATTATCTACTCTTTGCCCTAAAACTGCTCCAACAGCGTAATCTGAAGCGTCACACATGAGCTCGAGGGAAAGTTCCTAATTGGAAGGTTGGATGATAGGGGCTGAAGTTAATAAAAGTTTGAGCTTCCCAAAAGCTCCTAAACATGCATCATCAAAGTTGAAATCAGTGTCCTTAGCAAGTAAATTGCACAAGGGCTGTGAAATTTTACTAAAATCTTTGATGAACCGGCGATAAAACCCAGCATGCCCCAAAAATGATCGAATGGCCTTAACCGTCAGAGGTGGAGGTAAAGAAGAAATAATGTCAATCTTGGCCTTATCGACTTCAATCCCTTTATTGGAGATAATATGTCCAAGAACTATCTCGCGTGTCACCATGAAGTGACACTTTTCCCCGTTTAACACCAAATTGGTTTGTGTACACTAAATGGTGTAAACATTCATCAAATGATGATCCAAACACGGAAAAGTCATCCATAAAGATTTCAAGAAATTTATCAACCATATCAGAAAATATGCTCATCATACAGCGCTGGAATTTAGTAGGTGCATTGCATAACCCAAATGGCATACGCCGATAAGCATATCTCCCGCAGGGACATGTGAAAGTTGTCTTCTCCTGATCTTCTGGGGTAATGGAGATCTGATTGTATCCAGAATAACCGTCAAGAAAATAGTAATAAATTTTTTCGGCTAAGCGTTCAAGCATTTGATTAATAAAAGGAAGAGGAAAATGATCTTTCCTTGTGACCGTGTTTAATTTTCCTGTAGTCGATACATACACGCCACCTAGTGGTCATGCGGGTAGGGATTAGGTCATTATTTTCATTCTCAACTGCAGTAATCCCTAATTTCTTAGGTACAACCTGAACGGGACTGACCTACTTATTATCCGAAATGGGGTATATGATACCCGAGTCCAAAAGTTTGAGAACTTCTTTCCTCACCACCTCCATCATGGTGGGATTCAACCGTCGCTGCATCTCGCGAGAATTTTTTCCACCTTCCTTGGGATTGATACGATGCATGCAAACGGTTGGACTAATCCCCTTCAAGTCTGCTATAAACCACCCTAGGGCTGATTTGTATTTTCCAAGAACACCCATCAATCTACTTTCCTGGTCAACATTGAGGTTGGAAGTTATGATCACAGACAGAGTGTTAGAATCACCTAAGAAAGCATACTTCAAAGTCTTAGGTAAAGGCTTGAGGTCTAACTTAGGTGTATTAATAATAGATGGAATAAGCAAAGTAGTGGACAGTTCCAGAGGTTCAACATGAGGTCTCCATTTGGACTTGTTAAAAATAGGTATTGAGTCGAGTATAGCATTAAGCTCTTCAACAATCGGATTTTCATCAAAGTCTTCACCAAAGTTCACCAGTAATGATTCTAAGGGGTCCTCAGAAAATGATTTAGGGAACGAGTTGTAAACTGGGGAGTCAATCATATTCAGCTCTGCCATGTCATCAGAATAAGGGACTTGAGTATTATTGTTAAAAACATTGAACTTGATCTTCATGTCTCCCATTGATAGTTGTAAGACCCCATTAAAGCAATTAATAATGGCATGAGCAGTCACAAGGAAAGGGCGACCCAATATGACAGGAATCCCACAGCTAGGATTCTTTACATCTTTATTGTCCAAAACAACAAAGTCCATAGGAAAAATAAGAGTATCAATCTTGATAATAATATCCTCAAGGATACCACGTGGGTATCGTATTGACCTGTCAGCCAATTAAAGTATCATTCGGGTAGATTCGAGTTCTCCAAGTCCTAATTCTTGATAGACCGAGTAAGGCAAGACATTCACACTAGCCCCTAAGTCAAGTAACGCCCTATCCACTTTTTGATCTCCAATTTTACAAGGGATGGCTGGGCTTCTAGGATCTCGAAGCTTAGGAGGGGTTAATGTCTTAGTCAAGAAGACTTTCTTGTGCACATTGATTTTCCTTTTCCTAGTGCAAGCATCCTTAAGGAATTTGGCATATGCAGGGATAAGCATGATGACATCGAGTACTGGAATATTTATATGAACTTGCTTAAATATATCCAATATCTCGTCAAATCGAATCTCTTTATTAGCCGGAAGAAGGCGTTGGGGATAAGGCACCTTTGGCTCAAAATGTGTCTTTGGTAGGGAAATAGACGAGGCAGACAACTCCTTAGATTTATTAGAAAGTTTACTCGTACCGACCTCATCGTCAATAGCAAAGTGTGTTGGCTCAACCCTAGGCATTTCAACTTGGTTATCAATTTGTCTACCACTTCAAAGTGTTGTATTGGCATGAACCTGTTTTGGGATTGAGCTAGAATCAAACCCCGGTGGTCCTTTTGGATTAGATACAGGTTGGCTAGGTAGCGTACCTGGTGGTCTCTCATGCAATGCATTTGCCAATTGTCCTATATGAGTCTCGAGATTAGAGATAGATTGGGACGTAGAATTATGATTCACCAAAGTCTGTTGTTGAAATTATATCATTTGTTGTTGAAATTGTAACGCTTATTTTTGGCTTTCCATTGATTATTGCATGAAGAGAGCAAAGGTATCTTTCAAAGATAGTTTGGGTGGAGCGGGTGGAAACTGTTTGGATGACTGAAAGGATTTCTGAGATGCTTGAGGATAAGATTGAGAAAGGAGATTCCTAGGAAAATTATGACCTGAGGTTTATGGCTCTCCAAAACCTGAACTGGGTTGGTTATTCTTCCACAAAAAATTTGGGTGGTTCTGCCAAGTTGGCTTGTACGGGTCAAAGGGCCTCTTGTAGGTATTATTCAAAGCATTCACTTGCTCTTGATTATCATTCATTTCATTGAGCATGGGGAACATTTGAGTCACATGGGTTACATCATAACAAACGGTGCAACCCTGTTACTGAACCTGGTTCACACTACCCTTAGATTAATTTGTAGTCATAGCCTTAATTTTTTGGGTAAGAGTATCTAATTGGGCTTTGATGGCCGTTCCCTTACTCACTTCGTATAAGCCACCTTTCTTGGCTACACGAATATTTCTATGTGGATCAAAATCCCACTGCTGAGAGTTCTCAGCCAATGTCTCAAACTCCTCATAAGCTCTATCAGGCTCAAGGTCCTGGAATTTGCCACTATGCATGGATTCTATCCTATAACGATTCTCAGAAGTTATTCCACGATAGAAGATCTGGGCTAGATGTTGCTTCTCAAAACCATGATGGGGACATTGTGAAAGAAGATCTTTATATCTCTCTCATGCCTCGTAAAATGTTTCACTCTCATTTTAAACAAATTCAACAATTGCATTTCTAAGAACGAGGGTTTTCCCCATAGAAAACCATTTAGTTTTGAACTTGGTCTCCATTTGATCCCATGAATTGATAGATGCTGGCCAATGAATCAAGCCAATGACTTGCCTAGTCTTTTAGCGAGAATGGAAATAAACGAAGGCGAACAAAATCCTCAGTAAAATGTTGGTATTTGGAGAGCGCACAAATTTTCTTAAACTCGTAGACGTGTTTATAAGGGTTCTCAGAATCAAGCCCACGAAATGTCGGTAACATTTGGATCACACTAGGCTTGATTTCATAATGGTTTGTCACGACAACTGGTAACACAATACATGAAGACATATCACTCACCACTGGGGTCCAATAGTCCCTAAGAGATTTGGCGGCAGCCATAATTGGGGGTTCGACTTCTAGCATGATAATAAGTTCAATTGGGTCAACTTTAGATGAATTACCCTCCTCCGAAATTGGGGTTCCTAAGTTCTCTATGGTATTGACTGAACGAGGTGGTCGCCCTATCTACTTAGGCTGAGGTGGTAGGCCGTAAATGGGCAAAGGTTCCGGTAAGCTTCCTAAACGTTTTCCTTCACGTGTCTAATTGATCATGCACAACTAATAATCAATAAAATTCAGCACCCGGTATAGTAAATAATCAATCAAACCTAGATTCTAGCACATCAACGTTTTTTTAAAAGTAATAATTAGGTCTCCCCTATATTCTTCTATGTTCAAAATGGGTACGATGGCAAAAAGCTTTGGTTCCTATACTTCCCTGCGTCACTATGCTAGTACCAGCTTAAAGTAGATATTCAGTCCTCACGCCCGATCGAGTCACCTTATCGTACGTCAGCACTAGGAACGGTGACGTCGCAAACCTACAACTAGTATTTCACGGCGCTAAGCATGGGCCGTATCCTACAAACCCGTGTTTGTACCCCGGTCTGGTACACCTATACGCTGGGTGATGAAATCCTGCGGGAATCTTGCTACTCTTTTTTATTAACAGTTATTTTGAGGTCCGGGACGTTTAATTTTTGTGTGATACGAATTTCTTCGTATCCCTAATGGGTGGTCCCACTTGTTGGAGAGCTTTTTGGGTGATGAAATCCCGCAAGTCTCTAACAGTTTTTACCTTTACTAATGTTGGAATGAAAAAGAATATTAAGCACAACAATAGGTCAATCCAACCACAGCAAATTTTTTATTAGAGCAGCGTGTATTTGCACAGTCCACACGACTTTATGATCCTAGTACCGGGGCAGAGCGGGTATGAACCCCTTCTAGATGTCAAGTTTTGGGAAGTACCAACCTACGGGAAGTGTTTCCTGGTGTAGCTGTGGCCGCCCCTTCACTTATGGGGCGAAAGAAGAAAATACCCCTTCACTTAGGGGGCACAAGAAGGATGGATTTGATGATGCTTTTAGTTTTGCGTATTATCCGTCTCGTTTCCAACTTTGTGACTATTCTGCAGAACAAGAGAAAAATGATTAGTGAACTTGTGACAATAATATTAATTTAATTTCCAAGTTTATTGTAGTCTATGATGCCCTGATTTTCAAATGCGCATATCTTTCAACTCGGTTGAGAGAGAATATTCAATAATATCAATTTGGAAAGATAATTCAGAAAGGAAAAATCTTCAAGAAAGAAGTTTTCTACAATTTAGCTTTCCTAATGCTCAAAACAGATGATGAATGTACAGCGGCGTCCTTAAGGGAGATTGTTTTTGTACTGTATTTTTAAAACGCTGTAACTCCCAAACGAAAAGACAGAAAAATATGATCTATAGCAATTCGGAAAGGATTTTGAATTATCTAAAACTTAATAGCAAATGTTTTCCCCAAATATGAAGTGTAGAAGATCAAAAATGGTGAAACATTCAGGGACAGACTTCACAGCTACTGTAGCGCCAAAAACTCGAAACAATTTTTTTTTTCTTTTAAAAACTAAACTAGAGAAACGATAATAATAGAAACACTATATACTATTACCGGTCACTATAATACAAATTACTATAAAAAAAATAAAAATAACATAAAAGAAAGAAAAATTGGCTTAAAATAGCATCTCAATAAAACGCACTTTAGTCCCGGCAACGGCGCCAAAAACTTGATCGATTATAAACTGACGTCTTAAAAGACCCGCAAGCGCACGGTGCACCGTTAAGTACAAGGGTAAGCAGGGTCGTATCCCAAGAGACTTGTGGTGTGAATTATACTTCGAGCTACTAGTTTTATCCAATAACAATGAGTTTGCGTAGGTTTTGAAATAAAAAGAAGAACGAAACCAATTACAAGATAAATTAGAGTAGAAACCAAGGCATCGATTCTACTCCACCCTTCAAAACCCTTAGATAACATAAATAATTAAATTAAATTACGAGTTCTCGTATCGCATATCCTTGGTCGGGCATATGCAATACATCAAAAAATACAAGAGATTTAGTAATCGGGAACTACCCATAAACCAACTTACTCAACCATGGTCCGATTGATATGTATGGATTATGTTCTCTCCTCCATGTTCTTAACCTATCTTGTTATGGTCCAACAAGATGGTGACATAGATTCATTATTCATCATAATCCTAGCTATGGTCAAGCATAGGACGAAGGAATACGAATATGAAAATTTCGGGATAAAGAGAAGGTAATTACTCTAACTAAGCTACACAATCTACACTAAGGCTACATTGGGTGGAGTTTCCTCTAGCTTGGCTAAGAAGATTAGCTACTCATCCCTTTGATCATTGCCATACTACTATTGCTACGTTAAAATTAAAAGACAAGAATAAGAGAAAGAATAAGCTTTATTGCTATGAACTTTGATTTACACTCTCCAAGATGATCACTCATGGGTAGGATTCCCCTCCTATTTATAGAGTATAGGAAGGGTTACTAAAAATTACCATTAATATAAAATCTCCGAAACAATGCCTAAAATCATGCATTACAACTCATCAGAATAATATATATATATATACATATATATATATATATATATATATATATATATATATATCTAATTCTCTTCAATGGACTTCCATGCATGGGCCTTTGGTTGACAACTTCAAATGAGAATCATTGTTGGAGTGCATCACCCTTGTTCTTCGCTAAAAACTGGAAAATTCTTCGACTTGTTTATCATGTGACCAATTTCTGTAAATATAAACAAAAGTACTATTAGTGTCACATTTATTTAATAAATGACTAGGTAGATATAAATTTAGGAGTTGTACACGTAAATATTACGTGTCTATCAGCAACTTTAAAAGTTGCCAAGTTTCATTCTTGTGAAGAAAATATATTTCTTCTATCATTGCTCCCTCTCAATGTTTAGCCATGGAAGGAACACTTTCAGTAATCAGTAGTGCATAGTCTACCATGGCCTTCACCTTCGGAAGTATCATCTCCTTTGTAAGCCATTCCACCTTACCTATATTCCTCTTTAATTTACTAGTTGCAATTGACTCCACAACCGGAGTCTCCTCGTCTGTACTACCAAATACTCTACTATCGTCTGTGTCTTTATTAATTAGAACATAAACTAGTAGCTTATTACCCATTGTTACACCGGTAGGTGACACCCCATTTTGTAAAGAACTCTTTAGTCAATATGAAAATGTATCAATATCTACCTGCTACAATACCTCGTTTGTCATTTTCTCTGTGTGCTCAGAGCCAAGTGAGTTCATCATAGAAGCCTCATCAAAAGTGATATCTCTTCTCAAAATGATCTTTCGGTCTCTCGTATCCCACAACTTGTTGCCTTTCACACCCTTCTTCTGTCCTAGAAAAATGGCCTTCATTACTCCTAAATCTAACTTACCATCCTTTTATATGATAGTATGTCAGATACCCAAATATGCGAAAAGTATCATAATCTGTAGCAGGTTCTCCCGACCAAGCTTCCATTGGTGTTTTATTCTCAATTGCAGCCCAATGTAACTTTTTAGCGAGTAGCATGCATATGTCAAAGCCTCAACCCAAAACACCTTGCCCAATCTAGAATTGGACAGCATACACCGAACCTTTCCCAATAAAGTATAGTTCATGCGCTCAGCTGCCCCATTTTGTTGTGATGTCTCTCTAACTATGAGGTATCGAACTATCCCCTCATTCGGGCATACTTCCAAGAATGGATTACTAGTCTACTCCCCACCATTATTCGAACGGAGCAACTTGATCTTTCTGCCGTTCTGAGTCCCAATCAAATTCTTCCACGTCATAAAAATTTCTAGGATTTTATCCTTCCTTTTCGTAGTGTACACCCAAACACGCCTATAAAAGTCATCCACACAAAATATAAAGTAATGCTTTCCTACTAGCGATGCATTCTTGGTGGGTCCTTAAACATCAGAGTGAACATAATCAAGGGTTCTACAAGTATGGTAGATCGCGGTGCCAAACTTAACCCTTGTCGGTTGCCCAGAGCACAGTATTCACAAAAATCTAATTTGTACATCTTGGCACCTCTCAAGAGCCTCTGGTTCGCGAGAAATCTTAAAAACTTTTCTCCCGCATGCGCATGTGCCATAGCCGTGTGGTATCTTTGGAAGTGGTCTCCTCCCTTCCTGCAGTAGAAACCTTACCATGAATAGCCATACCATCCAAATAGTATAAGTTGTTACTTCTTCTGTGACCCTTCAATATAACCATGGCTCTCTTAAGATCCTTCTTTACCCCATTCTCAGATGCAACCTTGCAGCCTTTCGGTTCAAGTGACATCGTTGAGATAATGTTCTTACTCATTGTCGAAATATACCAAACCTCATCAATCTCTTTAACCAACCCATTGTGCAACTTTAGATGAATGATACCTATCCCCATGATGTGGCATGGATTATCGTTTCCCATCAACACCACTCCATCTTCTAGCATTTTTAAACTAGAAAAACAAGCCCTTTCGGGACAAATATGATAAGTAGTACCCGAATCAAAAATCCATTCTTTTGTATCAATAACAGATGCACTAGATGTTATAGTAAGAGAGAAATCAGAATCATTACCTCCCATTTCCGTGTCCTGAGCCACATTCACAAAAGAGCTTATTTTTTTTGCTTTCTTCTTCTTAAGCGAGGGACGTTCATTTTTCCAATAACCCGTTTCCTTGTAAAACATGCATTGGTCCATACCCAAGTTATTCCAATTTCTACCATGACCTCTCGATTTCGACCGAGAGTTGTTACCAAACGACTTCTTCTTATCCAAGGATCTTCCTCGAACCATTAATACTTTGGATGTAGACTTATCGGTCTCACATTTCTCCTTTCTCCGGTACTCGTGTTTTACTACGGTCGTAGTCACATCCGTGTATTTCAATGAACTCTTTCCATAAGTTATCGTAATGAATTGCATAAATTTTTCTAGAAGTGAGTTCAAGAACATGAGAGCCTTGTCTTCATCACCAACTATCTCTTCAAGATTCGCCAAGTCGGCTAACAACTTGGTGGAGTCATTCAAATGCTCCAACATACTAATCCCTTGCCTCATAGTGAAGCGATAAAACTTCCTCTTCAAGTAGAGTCGATTTTGGATAATCTTTACCAAATACTTTTCCTCTAAAATCCGCCAAATTTCTTTTGCGGAAGTTTTATTCATTATAAGGTACTTAATGTCTTGAGTAAGACAAGAGCGAATTTGGCCGCACGCCCTCTTGTTCATTTTCCTCCATACACTCTCTTCTATGTCATCCGGCTTGTCCTCCAATACCTCATCTAAGTCTTGTTGACTTAGGGCATCAATAACTTCGCATCGCTACATGCCAATATTATTTGTGTCATTGAATTTTTCAATTTCAATCTTTGCATTGTTAAATATCACCATTGTATTCTTTTTCGGGGCCGAAGAACTAGCTTCAACATCGTCTCCCATGTTTTCCCCAATTTTCATGAACTGACAAAATCTCAAAACTAAATTGAAATTGATAAACCCTAAGTTACCTTAAAATTATGCACCACCGAGGAATCAACCTCACTTTGACACCAATTATTGAGTCGTAAGCCTGGAAGCCAAAACTCTAAGTTGATTTTTGTTAGCCACAAATAAGGAACAATCAACGAAATACACAATATACCAAGTTTAAGGTGGTTCGACAAATTGCCTACGTCCACCGTGTGAGAGAGATAGAGTTTATTCAAGATCCCGATTACAATCACTCAATACCAATTAGAGGTTCTCAATCAAGATATCCTCTCTATTTGATCTCACCAAAAGATTAACTAAAGGATGGCTCTAATAGAACTTAAGTTTTCTTTTATATACTAAGGAAACTATTTACAATCGCTTAAATCTCGAGGCAAACAAGTGGTTATAAAACCATCAAAAAAATAGAGTTCTGCATTTTCATTTGAACGAAATCTGAAGTCGTTCGAACAAAATTGGTGTTTGGGCCAAAATTCCTGGAGGTTGTTTAAATGTCGTTCGAACGAAATCTAAAATTGTTTGAACGACTTGGGTACTAGGGCCAAAATTCCAGGGAGTTTTCCTTGGGTCGTTCGAATGACTATCAGCCTCGTTCGAATGACCAAGGCAACAGGCAGGCCTACATCAACCCCAATCAAATTACTCTCCAAAACAGACAGTATAACCTTCATAACCTTAACATAGAACCTGTAATCGTTCTTCAAGAATAATTAATGACTAATCCAAATCCAGTAATCGAACACATGATACAATGCATGACTCCCTTGATAAATAAAGGACACAGATCAAGGTTTGAAGCAATTGACATGGGAAGCCCGAAACCATGAAATGTGAAGAAATTTTGTGCACAATTAAAATAAACTAATTTAAAAATATAGCTTCCATAAAAAAATACTAACCCATTCACCAAATTCAGCCTACAAATCCACCATACTCAAGAGTTAATAGAACACCAATCATTCCTGTAATGTTCCATGTATGATACACCATTGATTGTAGTTGTAATCTGAATGACGGTAGTTCAACAACAACATACAAAATTCTTAAATACCAAACAAATGAACTTTGAATCTTTCGTGGAAATTCCCAAGTAAACATGGGCAATCATATGCTGAATACCAACTATATTAGATATAAATCAACTCAAAAATCACCAATGAAATCGAAACCCACAACTCTCCAATTCAACCTCTAATACATTACATACTAATGAAGAAAGAAATTTTCAAACCTTTTCAATCCTATAAATCTACCCTCATTACTCATGAATGCCACAACCATCCAACCCGAGAACCAAGCAACACACCTAATACCAATCTTCAAAAACCACAACTAGAAATACACTCTCCAAACAACCAAACAAAAATATTTATATAAGAGAGAAAACACAAATAACTTTATCAATCTTTATACCAAATTGAACTTTAAAATTAACCAAAAATTGAAATATGCGAAACTCTATAATTGGTCGAGGAAGATGAGGCGAGAAGAGTTCAAACGTTAAACCAGAAGAGAGTTGAAGCAGAGTGTTTTTTTTTTGGGTTGTTTTTGGAGTCGGAAAGGAGAGGACTATGGGTAATAATTTGGTAGAGTGGGGAAGGCAGGTGTAATAGCCTAATTCTGAGATCCGGACTTAGCCTTTACACCAAATGTACTCAGAATGCTAATAGTAACTAACACAGAAGTTTAGCGTGGAAAATCTTTGAATATGTTAAAAACCACGACCTCTCTTGAAGATTTTAGAATGAGAGAGATGTTATTATGAATACTAGCTATTACAATGACCACTCTGAATCTATGGAGTTTCGGAGTAGGGATTCTTCAGTATCGAATTGCCTGTCCTTAATCTACAGTTCTCTGGTCCTATTTTTAGGCCTCATCATATGACCGTCTGACGACCATTAATATTCTTAATGGTAGATATTGTAAAGTAGATATAAGAAATTCTTTGACCAGATGATGTAACGTCCTGATCTCTATTGCTATACAACGGCTTTATTGATGACTGTACACTTGCGTACATCGAACTGCAGACGTGTAGGTCAAAAGCGATGACTCGAACTGAGGAATATTGAATATGCCTTTAGTAGTATTTCATGTATGCTGACGAGGTCAAGGATGAAGCTTTGAGTCTGAGGTACGAAATAAGCTATTACAAGACGGCTCTCAACCAATACTACGAGGAACCTCATGGACGAGTGGTGTTGGTTGAGAAATTCTTGCTGCATTTGCTTCTTGACATTATTGTCTTGATACTTTCTGTGTCACGTGCTCTGTTGGCGAGATCGAAAGATTGTATGTTGTTCAAAGATGAAGCATAAGTTCGTGATGTAAAATACGCCACTACAACCGCCCCCTCTCAACTTGCTGTACAAAAAACCTTGCGGGCGAGTGGTGTTAGTTGGGAACTGTCATTAATGCTGTAGTTAAAATCTGAGAATTATTTCCAATGCATATTCATAAGTATCTAATTTGTGCTTTTTAGGTTTTCGAGAACCAATGGTTCTAGTCAATGTTTATTGGCATGGGAAATCCTTCTGTCGTTGGGAATCTAAAGAGTTTGTTTTAAATGCTTATCATAGTATAAAAGGCATTCAAAACTGAGAGTGAGGAACCAAGTCTTCATCTTTGACTCTCTTCGTTTCTATTCTTGACTCTTGAGAGTATGGTGACTACTAGGAACCAGTCTCGGGAGTCAAGGATTCGCAAAAAGATGGAGGAATTATGTATCCGATACTTTAGATACCAACCTCTGCATTTGTCAACGCCGATTCTTGTGTCGCCTACCTATCACCGTATGTTAAATAAAGAAGTGATGGAGGTGGGTGATAATTATTATTTGATGACGCAGTTTTACAATTTACTGGCATTTGAGGCAGAGTGCTGAAATGCGCTTTATTTACTGGCAGAGGAGGCTGTTACAACTGAAGATGAAGTGGCAGGCGTTCGTCTGAAGGAGTCTCACCAGTATCCTGCTAGTGAATGGGTTATTTTTAAAAGGTATGACCTTCCGTCTATCTTTAGCATGCGGGGCAGGTGTTATGGTAGAAGAGGCAGGAGGATGCAGACGACCATTTTCTTCCATGGACCATAAAATTTGGCTATGAAGAAAATCTTTTATCTGTAATTTTTAGTTATGACTGTTTCTCAAATCTTGCAACATGGGATCAGGGTTTGGAAGTTGCTTCAGCTTTTCGTCATCTTCTCTGCTGATTCATGAAAAGTAATTCGAACTATAACTTTGTGATGTAATATGTTGTAACTATTGGGTACATTTTGTTATCTGTAAAGTATCATGTAAAAAAAATTCGAATTAATGAAATAACTTTGTTTTGAGGTCATGATTCTTTGTCACAAAGTTGTCTGTGTAGTTTGTTATTTGTAAACTAGGAGTTAGATATCATGGGGTAAGATAGGGTTAGATATTGTTTTCTGCGATCTATGTACTAAAAATGGGTGACAGAGTTTTCTAAATTGTGGGAAAGGGTGGGCATTGATCTGTAGGTACTACTGCTGGATGTTCATGATCATGTATGTTCCCCATTGTATATTTTCTCGTACAAAATTGGAGAGGATATTTCATACTATGGAAAGAATGACTTGTCACAATATTCTGCATTTGATGTTGATATTCTGTTGTTCCGTGAACTTTCTTTGAACAATATATCATTTGGCCAAATTAGTGGGGTGATATTTACAAAGATCTTCCTGGCGGCTATAAAATTAGGAATTCTGGTTGCTTTGATTTGTATCTTTTGTAGGGATAATTTTACTGTGGAGGTGGTATGTTTATCCATGGTGAGGAATCGTGCTCAGTGTGCTCATCAGGCAACATATGGTCGCTTTCATATTAAAGTTGCTAAACTTTGTGAGTGGTATTTTCGTCGAGTCCCTTATGATGCCATGTTGCCGGAATAGCCGTTGAATCTGACTGGACTAGATGAAGAAGGGAAGCGTGTAGAGTATGACCAATTTTTTTGGTGCGACGTGTTTCAGAGGTTATTGTTGAGTGCCATGGTGCAGAAACTAACTGTTCGACAGATCGTATGTGACAAGATCGTTGAAGAGGATGCTAAAACAGCAAGATGGGTGGTCATTCTGTATGGGGAGGCGCATCACTGGGGCTATTTTAGATGCAACAGGAGAATTTGGTAAGCTCAAAGCATTAGAGCTCGTAATAAGTAATCTGTTTTTGAGTATTTTGTGGTTGGGTTTGAATAAATGTAAGATGAGGGATCTTGAGAGGATAAACGAATGTGATGTCTCGATCTAATTAATTAAAAATAAAGTATTCTGTTTTAATCTTTGCGTACAAATTTTATGGGAGACAGCTGTAGGATTTTAACAACTGTATTGATATCTTTGAATTTTAAATATTGATATGTTTTAGGAAAGTTGTACAATCTTGGCAGGGTATCAAAGTAAGGTGATTAGTCGCTTATACTATGTTTGAGGAAGAGGTACAGAAATCTGTAATGACAGACAATAGGGACAGATGTGATGATGGTAGATGCTATCACAGAAGTTATGACGATGCCTGCAACAAAAAAGATGTGCTTGCAGAGACAGTTAGGATGGCTAACACATGTCAGAAAGAGCCATCGTTTAACAAACTATGGGAGAGTATAAAAATGCACCTTTCTCTCCCTCATAAATTATTTATAGTTTTAGAGATATAGAAAAGTTGTGTCAATCTTATTTCCAAAGAGACGAAACGTTTGAGTGCTGAGTACGATTTGAGAAGGAAATCTTCATCAGGTGATAGAAAACTGTCTGAGAAGTGACGAGACCATTCATTCTTGAAAAGACGTCCAGGTAAAGCAGATGATTGTTGTTCTTTAAGTGCAGGTTGGTAATATAAAGCTCTGTCCAGTTGATTTGTTTAGTAATTTGCATGATATTTACAGTAATCTGTTTGATATGTATAGTAACCTATTTGATATGTATATCTAATAATGTAAGGGTTTTGGGGTGTTAGAATAAAAATTGGGAATATGAGTTTAGGTATATGAATATACTGTTAGAGGGAGAAAATATGCATTTGGGGAAGAAGGGGAAAATTTGAAATGATTGATTTAGTATTTGTTTTCGGAATTTGTAAAATAGACGTGTTGACTGGGTAGAAGGTGGGATTATTTTGTCTATATGTACTGCAGAGAAAATGACAAAAAATATATTTGTGCATATTGTAGGTTTGATATGCGGTCTAAACCTAGTATTCCTACCAGTAAATTTGTAGTATCGTCCAGTTCTGAGGAAAGATCATCATCGGGGAAGGGGGACGAGTATAGTGTAATGGAGGAAGTTATAAGTAGTGGTACGAGAAGCATAGAGGGTGGGGAACCCAGTAAGATTGAGGAGGTGATAGAAACGGAGGATAGATCAGAGAGGGAGAAAGTCCTTGTGATATACCCAGAGGGGGCAGATATAGAGAAAGATTATTTGATATATAAAAAGAAATTATAGGGAGAATGGGGAGTTTATGTGGGGGAGCAAGGTTTATGGTTTAGGGCATATATCCCCAGTAAAGGGGAGGGGGCTGTCTACTGCCAAGTCCCATGCTTGGCAAAGTGGAAGAAAGATAGAGGGATTGATGAGGGGGTTAATCTCTCATATTAAATGGTCCCGGGTTATCAAGCCCGAGGGATGGGTTTTATTGTTTCTTGAATCAGGTCGTATATGGCCTTAAAATTCCTCTGACCTTCTTTCAGAAAGGGGTTATGAATGTGTTACAGTGTTGCCCTGCCCAGTTATATTGGAATGTTTATGAAATGATGAGGGTATTTTAGGTACTAAATGAGAAATGGAGGAAGGAAGGGATTGCGAAGCAGTTCGAAGCTGAAGATATGATGAAATTTTATAAATAGAAATAGGTCGAAGGTTAAAGTAGTGGTTAGCTGTATAGTGATTCTACTAGGCCAAAAATTTTTGATTTCAAATCTGCGGGTAGACCATGAAACGACCACCTTGTATGGGTATATGGTAACAGCATGGAGGTTCCAGATGAATCGGCGCCAGAATTGAACCATAGATATTATAATCCGAGTAAGTAATGTTGACCAATCTTCAAATAAACTATACTTATCTTCTATATTTTACTTAATGTTGTGTTCCTTATTTTGGCAGAGCCCAAACCTTTATCTACGCCGGATAAGACTAGTGATCGAATATAAAACCGATGTCTTAAAAGACCCGCAAGCGCATGGTGTACCACTAAGTACAAGGGTAAGCGAGGTTGTATCCCAAGAGACTTGTGGTGCGAATTATATTGAGCTACTAATTTTATCCAATTACATCGTGTTCGTTTTGTTGGTTTACAAGTAAAGAAAAGAGAAATGCTAAAAAATGAAAGTTTTATGAGTCAGAGTGAAAACCAAGGCTTATATTCTACTCTTCCCTTTATAACCGTGAGATATCATAAATAATTAAAGTAAATTATAAGTTCCCGTATAGCTTATCCCTGGTCGGGCATATGCAATACATTAAAAGATAAAAGAGATTTAGTAATTGGAAACCAACTTACTCAACCATGGTCCGGTCGA
Source organism: Kingdonia uniflora (assembly GCA_014058105.1). Taxonomy (NCBI): domain Eukaryota; kingdom Viridiplantae; phylum Streptophyta; class Magnoliopsida; order Ranunculales; family Circaeasteraceae; genus Kingdonia; species Kingdonia uniflora. The sequence continues at coordinate 569,471 of JACGCM010002704.1, forward strand.
TAAGTATAAATTATGTTCTCTTCTCCATGTACCTAACCTATCTTGTTATTGTCAAACAAGATGGTTACTTAGATTTATTGCTTCTCCTAATCTTAGCTATGGTCAAGCATAGGACGAAGGAATACGAATATGCAATATTCCGGGATAAAGAAAAAGCAATTACTCTAACTAAGCTACACCATCTACACTAAGGCTACATTAGGTGGAGCCTCCTCTTGCCTTGGCTAAGAAGATTAGCTACTGATCCCTTTGAACATTACAATACTACTATTACTATGATAAAAGTAAAAGACAAGAAAAAGAAAGAAGGAATATCCTTTATTGCTTTAAACTTAATATTATACTCTCAAAGATGATCTCTCATGGGTGGGATTCCCCTCTTATTTATAGAGTATAGGAAGGGTTACAAAATATCACCATTAATGTAAAATCCCCAAAACAATGCCTTAAATCATGCATAGATATTACAACTCATGAGAATATTATCTACATTTAATTTTCTTTAATGGGCTTCCATGGGCCTTTGGTTGACAACTTCAAATGAGAATTATTGTTGGAGTGCATCACCCTTGTCCTTTATTAAAAACTGGAAAAATGTACGACTTGTTTATCATGTGACCGATTTCTGTAAATACAAACAAAAGTACTATTAGTGTCATATTTATTTAATAAATGACTTGGTAGATATAAATTTAGGAGTTGTACACGTAAATATTACGTGTCTATCCAATATCCCCGAACTTATATTTTTCTAGTCCTCGAGCAAAAATAAACAAAATAAACATTTTCGCATGTTAAACGGTTGCATTTTGCGTATGCAACAAGCTGCTAAACCCTTAGGTTCCCCTTGTGGATGAGTGTTGTCTCGTGAGGGTTTACAATGATTATACCCACAAAAATCAAAAATAACACTTTGGCAATTCTAGATTATAAATAACTTATTTCCTATCAACTTATCCTTATTTTGTTATAACAAGAAAATATTATGACATAAAATTCTTAAAACTCAATATTTCCCAAGTGTAGCATAAAATATCATTTTCAAAATTCAAAACTTGAAATACTACCTCATGCTCAGAAAGAGATTCAAATATTTTCCTTAGCTATATCTCAGTGTAGTGAAGATAGTGTTACAACACAATACATTGTATGAAATAGTTGAGTCAGTATTTAATAGCCTAGTATTTATTGGAATAAATTGATCGGTTAGTTCGACAAGTACCTTAGTCAATTCGCCTTCCTGGTATTCATTTTTATTTTATTTTTTATAAGCCCTTTTTTTTTCATACATGGTATCCAAGTGAAGCCTCCATAACAAAGAGTTTCGGTCGATAGTCATCGCCAGTTGGCTAAGGTTGCCAGGGTTTGGAGCCCCTTCTTGACCTAGACCCAGGATTCTCACAAGTAACACTTTTCTTATCACCTTTCTTATGTACCAACGAGAATGTAATTTCTCAGGAAATAAATGTAGTCGTGAATTGCAGAGTAACACTTTCTGATTAGGCTCAAATTTTTTGTGAATAATCGACTTATCATGAAAAGCTTTAGTTCGTTCCTTGTAAATTTTTGCATTTTCATGAGCCTCACGATGAAGTTCATCAAGTTCAGAAAGTTAAAGTTTTCTATGTAATTTGGCTTTATCCATTTCAAAGTTGAAAGCCTTTCTAGTCCAGAGAGCCTTGTGTTCCAATTCTACATGTAAGTAGCAAGCCTTTCCAAAGACGAGTCTATATGGTGGCATACCAATCGAGGTTTTGTAAGCTGTTCGATACGCTCAAAGGGCAGCATCAAGACGACCAGACCAATCTTTACGATAAGTTTGAATAGTTTTTTCTAAAATTCTTTTGATCTCCCGATTGGAGACTTCAACTTGGCCACTTGTCAATGGATGATAATGTGTGGCATCTTTATGAGTGATGGAGTAATTTTTCAAAAGATTTTAAAAGACACTGTTGCAAAAATGTTTACCACCATCACTAATAATTGCCTGAGGGGTGCCAAAACGATTAAAAATGTCTTTCAAAAAGTTTACTACGGGCTTATGGTCATTCATTTGATATGACACCGCCTCAGTCCATTTAGAAACACAATCGACTGCAACGAGATTGTAAAGGTACCCGGGAGAAGACGGAAATGGGCCTATAAAGTCAATGTCCCAAACATCAAATAGTTTAACAATAAGAATGTTGTTCAAGGGCATCATGTTTCGATGAAAAATATTCCCGCTCCTCTTGCACCTATCACATTCAAAACAAAAGGTATGTGCACAACGGAAAAGGGTAGGCCAATAAAGACTGAATTGAAGGACTTTTGTGGCAGTTTTCTATGACCAAAACGTCACCCAAAAGCTAAGGTGTGGCAAAATGTGAGTACACTATGGAACTCATCATTTGAGATGCGTCGCCTAATCACTTGGTCGGAATAAAACTTATATCGATAAGGATTGTCCCAACTAAAATGGCTAACCTCGTATAAGAATTTGGTAATATCTGGCTTTGACCAATGGGCATGTAATCGTTTTGTAGCAAGATAATTGACAATATCGGCGTACCAAGGCAATTGTGGGACAAACATGAGCTGCCCATCAGGAAATATTTCTATGATAGTGTGAAAATCATCAACACCTTCAGTGAAAATTCTAGATAGATGATCCGTAACCACATTCTCAACACCTTTCCTATCGTAAATTTTAAGATCAAATTCTTGTAACAAAAGAATTTATCTGATTAACCAAGGCTTAGCGTCTTTTTTAGATAGTAAATACTTTAAGGCCTCATGGTGAGTGTAAACAATGATTTTGGATCCAACAAGGTATAAATAAAATTTCTCCAAGGAAAATAAAATGGCTAATAACTCCTCCGTGGTGGAGTAATTTAACTGTGCGTCATTGACCGTATGACTAGCATAGTAAATAACATGAGATTTATTATCTACTCTTTGCCCTAAAACCGCTCCAACAACGTAATCTGAAGCGTCACACATGAGCTCGAAGGGAAGTTCCTAATTGGGAGGTTGGATGATAAGGGCTGAAGTTTATAAAAGTTTGAGCTTCCCAAAAGCTCCTAAACATGCATCATTAAAGTTGAAATCAGTGTCCTTAGGAAGTAAATTGCACAAGGGCTGATAAATTTTACTAAAATCTTTGATGAATCGGCGATAAAACCCAGCATGACCCAGAAATGATCAAATGGCCTTAACCGTCCGAGGTGGAGGTAAAGAAGAAATAATGTCAATCTTGGCCTTATCGACAATAATCCCTTTGTTGGAGATAATATGTCCAAGAACTATCTTTTGTGTCACCATGAAGTGACACTTTTTCCAGTTTAATACGTATCTATCAACTAGCATGTTCGACTGTGTTTCTCGAGATCAAGATGAGCTAAAATAGGTACTCAGTGTGTTGGGTATTCGTAGAGATAAAAGGGTAGACTCTCCAGTTCTCAAAGTTCAGCAATCTCATGAGAAGTGAGCTATGGCTTAGGAAAAAGCTGTCTTGACTGTTGCTGATGTTCTTAGTATTCCACCTCCTATATCTCAAAGCACCAAGCAGAATGTTCGGCGACCCATGAGGCTAGCTCGGTAGAGTGCTTCTATCACCGGGGGGAGAACGGTCATGGTACAGGAGATCTTAAAAGTCTATATCTGGCAATATGGCTGAGAATCTTGAAGTTGCTCCTGTTGAAGTCGAGAAGTCCTCGTTGAAAAGAAAAAGGCATGAGGAAGAGGGTAGTTCTTGAACTAAACCTCACGCCTCTGTTAAGATGGCAGAGCTGGAGCTGAAATACTGCTCGATGGTTGCGACAGATCTGGAGCAGCTCAATGCGGAGTATTACGAACATACTTTTGCGGGGTTTTTTTAAAAGTCCTTAATTGTTTATGCATTTGGACTGAAAACTGTTGTGCTGACTTTGACTCTGTATGTCTGTACTGGCAGCTCCCAATATTGCTATAGGGGGCAAAAAAGTGTTTAGAATAGAAGAGCCAGGGTTTAGGGCTCTTATAGCGAGGTTTAATGTTTAATCTGCTCACTTGAAGAAGTTCGAAGACCAATTTTCTCATGTCAAGGAGCTCGAAGATGAGCTCAGGCTGGGGACGGAGCAGAGAGCTGAAAAGGCTAGAACGGCTGCAGAGCTCGCGACAAAATACTCAGAGCTGGTGGCCCATGATGATGTGATATCGAAATCAGTTAAGGCCCTGAAAGTGGAACGAAATTACTTCATCCAATCCTACTATGATTTTGGATTGAGCCCAGATGATGTGGATCTAGGCCAAGTCGAAAGGTATAAGGAAATTGAGTTTCCTTCAGAGGCTCCGAAGGAGGTGATGGCAGACACTGGTGTTTCTCCTGGGGAAGCGCTGGAGTTTCCACCTGAAAGTGTTGAACCAGTACGAGTGGCTAAAAAAATACTGGATTCACCTTCTGAACGTGTTGGTCCGAGTCAGCTGGTTGGGCAAACATTGGATCCTCCATCTGAGGTAGAGCTCTACAAGAATCTCTATTCCTTCTGTGGTATTATATTTTTGATTTGATACAGCTAGTGTAATATCAAAGTGATAGTACTCTGTATTTTTTGAAGTTTGAATGATGATTTGAAATATTTTTGTTTTGGATGTTTGTATTATATCACCATATTCGCACTCTGTGTAGAAGATAAAGCAATTGAGAAAAATAAACTCCGAACTGGAGAGATCGTTGAGTAGAGCGAATGATTCCGTGGCTCGTATTCAGCAGGTACTTAATAAAACTGAATATGAGAGAAGAAATTTTAAGCTGAATTCAGAGAAAACTTATAAAGAGCTATATGATCTTCGATATAGATAGGCTGAGATAAAAATAGAAAGGGATGAGGTGTTAAGGAAGAAAGGGGAAAGGGGGTTACTAGTTTGAAAACCAAAAGAGTTGAATTATTTTAACGACCCGTGTGATAATCCTAGGTGTTAAAGTATGTTAGTAGCTTTGACATTGTATTTTGAGGTCGAAGTTGATAGTGAACGAGGGTTAAATGAAGCTTATGTAGAGCTTTTGAAGAAGAGAGGTATAGTTCCAGACCCAGCTCGAGTTATCCTTTTAGCTCAGGAAACACGTAATCGTCATAGTTTAAAGGCGAAAAAGTATTCTGCTCGAGCTAGTGTGTATGTTGTATGGAGTGATGTAAAACCTTTATCTGATGCGTTTGGCTTTATGTAAGATCGGAGGGCCATGGGAATTGTATTTTTCAGGATAAGGAAAGAGCAAACAGAGATTCAAAAGCGATTAGAGGGTGAATTAAAGGGGTTACAGGATGAGTTATTGCGACATGTGGAGCAAAAAATGTCTTCTGCAATGCGATTGTCGAAAGAAGTGGTTATTCGAATGAAGGTAGAAGCAGATTTGAGGGCTTTAGGTGTATTATAGAAAGACATGCATCAGTGGCTGCATAAAGCGCAAATGATATTAAAGGATCATCTATATCCATCACAAGCAAAAGTCACTGCTCGAACAGAACATGAGCGTCATATAGACAGTGTTATTGAATTTTATGGGGGAGAGCTGTCTAGGGTAGATAACGAATTTAGGAAGCTCGTGACAGGATTTGGGAAGGATTTTGATGTAGAAAATGCCAAAGCTGAGAATATGTAGTTTACCAAAGTTGACAAAACCATTTCTAGGTCAAGGGATCGGTCATCAGAAGAGGGTAAGGAGGAGTTCAAAAGCCTGATACTCCAATTGCGGCATAAACAACATCCGCAGGAGGTGATGACCTTTACCACTCCGATGGATGTACTAGTAACGAACATAAAGAGTGCGAGGGATAAAGGGCAGTCGTCTCATTCCTTGAAGAATCAGAAATAGAGTATTCTCGACTTTATTTACCGGCCCTGCATTTTTTTGATCGTTGTATATTATTATTAATGATAAATGACATTTGTTTTCTTTGATGATGAATGAAATAGTGTATCGATATTACTCAGATACCATGTTCATATTTTAAATTTGTTAACTATGAGATGTAATCTCTTGGTATAATCAAATTGTTTATGAATGTAAACTGTGATGATAGGCAAAATTGGTAGATGTTCAAAGTCAGTATGAGGCTTTACGCGTCCATAACAAGCAACTGATCGCTGAGCTAAGTTCAAGTCAGGTTGCACTAAAAAGTGCTACTGAATTAGCAGAAAGAACGAAGGTGGAGAAGGTGAAAGAGCGAGATGTTGGAGCTAAGAAAAAGGCAGATCTGCCCAACGGACTGAGAATAATAGGGAAGCTAAGAGAAATTATAAGAAATAAAGAGGTTAAATTTACAGGTAGCTCGAGGCAAGTGAGCCAGCAATGAGTGGAGTTGACATCAGCCCGAATTTGAATTTCAGAACTACTGGTAGACTTAGAGAAGGAAGGTAAAAATATGATAGACTTACAATTTCAAGTGAATGTGCTTGAAGCGGAGGCAGCTGATACGCGAACGCGCATTTCTAAGTACGAAGTGTTATGGTTAGTCACTGACGTTCTGATAAAGAAGATGGAAGGGGCCCATAATAGACAAAACGAAAACATAAATGCTGCTTGGAACAACGTAGTCACTCTAGAACATGCCATACAAGGGTTGAAGTTAAATACCTTATAGTGCCTTGATGAGAGTGCAAAATTCTGGGATGCAAACACGAAGCTAGATGCTGACCTATTTTAGGCAGAGATACGTCTCGATGAAAGAAAGGTAGAATGGGAGAGTCGTAAAGTGGAACTTGATGGGTCACTGTCTCTGATCTATTATATGGATGAGTTCATGACAGTGCTAGAGTATCAAAATTCTGCTGCGCTGGATTAGAAACTTCAAGTAGAAAAGCAGTGCGAGCATTTGAATACTTCACTCCAGGAAGGTCAAATAAAACTCAGTAAGCTTATTCTGGCTAAGCAGGTAAAGACTGAAATAGGAAATGTGTGTAAGAGAGATATGACAGCAGTGATTTCATTATTTGAGTTAGAGTTCCAGAGATTGGAAAAAGAAAGCGAACTGTTGCATGACATCATTAGAAAAAGTGTGCAGTACGATATGGAAGTGATATGGTGTGAGTATTTAGGTCCCATGGTAGCCATAATTGGAGTTCTGAGACAGTGTATGGTTAGATATGGAAAGAAAATCGTTACTGGAAAAATGCTTGAGTTTATGCGTCAATGGCTGTACGGGGGTTATGCACCTGACGTTGCGGGACCTTCTAATATAGGTGACCGCTTGAGTGATAGCTCTAGCGAGGAGTAACGATTGTGGGGATGCGCTATGTATACTAACGTGCATATTGAATAAAAATAGGAATGTCTAGAATAATGATTTAAACTAACCTTTTATTATAGGAATGATACCGTATTAGTCGAACATCTGTTGTATAGAATGGTCCCCAGAGGTTATCGATTATAGAGGGACATAAGTGGCTGATCGGTCTGGCCTAAGCAACAAACAATCTATAATGTAATAGACAACCAGTTTGGCCGTAGCAACAAGCAATCTGTAATGAAATAGATGATCAGTTTGGCCGAAGCAACAAACGATCTATAATGTACTAGACGATTAGTTTGGCTGAAGCGACAAACGATCTGTAATATAATAGATGATCAGTTTGGCCGAAGCAACAAACGATCTATAATGTAATAGATGATCAGTTTGGCCAAAGCAACAAACGATCTGTAACCTGTATATAGAAGTACTTGTTGGATATATTAGAAAAGTACTATAGTGTAGGGCAATTGAACACAAGTATTTCATTGGTGTAAGATTAACGTATGATGAATATGTTAGATAGAGTACTGTATGAAATAGTAAAAAGTACTCAGATATATTTGGATCGAGCATAAGTCTTTCATTGATGTAAGATCGTCATACAAGATGATAGATTGATTTGTAGAAAAGTACACTATGATAAATTTTTATAGGCAATACAATTTCAATCTCCTCGTGTTTCAAGGATTAGGGATTCGATCTTCATGTTCATTGGCGAGATCGTAAGAATAAAGGTTGTTTTTTCTGATAATAATAAAAGGGCCTTCCCAATATTTGGACAGTTTCCTAGTGCTTGCTTCCTTTCTGTGTTTGAGAATTTCTCGTAGCACGAGGTCTTTGATTTCGAACTCTCTGTGATGAACGCGCTTATTATAAGATAGGGCCAAAGCTTGGTGGTATCTTCCCAAATTCTTAATTGCTCTATCTCTAGTTTTCTCGATACAATTCATATTACAAGCCAACTAGTATTTATTCTCTTCATCCATCATGGTATGGTCACGTATTAGATGCTGATATAGAGTGGGGATGATTGCTTCTGTACCATATGCTAGTAAGAATGGTGTGCATCCAGTTGATACCCAAGGTGTTATGCAATATGCCCACAGAGAATGGATGATATTGTGTTGATTGAGGAACTCTACGACTCTAAAGCCAAGAACTGAGGCCCATTATCGATTCTTATGAGATGGGGGCAACCGAATCAGATGATGATAGCTTCCCAAATTAATTTGATGACTTCGTCTTCACATGTGCGGCATAGAGGGACTGCTTCTACCTATTTTGTGAAGTAATCCGTTGTTACTAGGAGGTGTTTCCTTTTTCCTAGTGCCATGAGGAATTCTCCTACGAGGTCGAGAGCCCATCTTTTAAATGGCTAAACAACGTTGCTGGAATGGAGTTCCAAGGCTGGATCTTAAATTTGGGGGCCACGTCTTTGGCACGCATCGTACTTACTTATGAGGTCAATGGCTTAAGCTTTCATTTTAGACCAAAAGACTCCTTGAGTAATAGCTCGATTTGTGACAGATTGTCCCGCTGCATGGGAACCACAAGTCCCCTCACGGAGTTCGTGTAAGAACTTCTAAGCTTCTTTGTTCGATAAACATTCGAGGTACGGTCTTGTGACCAAAATTTTGTAAAGGAGGTCATTGTCCACGGTGTATCGCTTAGCATTTTCAAGGGCATGTCTCTTCCCTGTTGGATCTGCAGAGAGTTCGTCGTCAAATGTGTTTTTAGTCCTGATATACTTGATGTAAGGTCATCATCAATCGTCCTCGTCCTCGTCCTCTTTAACGCCCTCAGTATTGACAGAATTTGAGCTTACAAAGTTAATGTTGTGGGTGGATGATACTTAAATCTTTAGATAATGCGCTTTCGTACTAAGTATTCCAGCCAGGTACGCGAGAGAGTCTGAATGTCAATTTTTTCTACATGGTAAATGTTCGATAGTAATTCTTTTGAATCTGCTCATTCTGTCGGCTACTGTTGCCGCGCAGTTGACCATTTTTCTATTCTTCTAGAACTTTTCTGTGTAATAGTTTATTATGACTAATGAGTCTGTGTAGACAAATAATTTGAAAGCTCCAATCTCTAGAGCCATATCTAGACCGTGAATCATTACTTCATACTTAACCTCATTATTGGCTGCTTCAAAATTGTGCCCGACTGCTTTCTCGATCCTGTTATTGAAAGGTGTAATAAGTACGATTCTGATACCTGACCCTGCAGGTCCGGAAGATCAATCAGTTAAAAGATGTCATCCCTTTTGAGTTATCCAGTCTGACTTTCTTCTATGTATTCCTCACTGTTATCTGTACTGTCTTCTTCCTAGTCAGGATATTATAGTAGGAAATCTATGAGGAAATCTTCTACTGCTTGACCCTTTTCAGAGTATCGTGGTTGAAAATAGATGTCGTGTTCGCCAAGCGTGGCCGATCATGTTTGTATTTGTCTGGATTTTTCCCATTTGGATAAAATCTCTCATAAGGGGTAATTTGTCACCACTTGAACTAAATGTGCTTGAAAATACTGTCTCAACTTTTGCGATGCGTACACGAGAGCTAAGAGTAATTTCTCGATCTTGGTATACCGGGACTCTACAAGAGTGAGAGTCTTACTAATAAAATAGACAGGTTTTACTATTTTCCCATTAAATCTAATAAGGACAGAACTTAGCGATTCTTCAGTAATCGCCAGATATATTGTGAGTTCTTCCCCTTCGTTAGGTGTACTCATCACTGGAGGTGATCCCAAGTAATGTTTGAGATCCTGAAATGCTGCTTCACATTCTATTGTCCACTGGATCTTGGGATTCTTTTTAGACTTCTGTTTTGTTGTTACTTCACGTAAAAGGTTGAACAACCATCGACATCGATCTGAAGACTTTGAAACAAAATGATTTATTGCGGCGATCTTGCCCGCCAACTTTTGTACGTCTTTCTTTATTTTTGACGAAGGCATAGACAGTAAAGCGCGAATACGATCCGAATTAGCTTCTATACCTCTCTTATTGATTTAATGTCCCAAGAACTTTTCGGACTGGACCCTAAACTAGTACTTTTCAGGGTTGAGTCTCATCCTGTAGGAACAGAGGATTTCAAAAGTAGTGCACAAGTCTGTAATATGGTATTACTTTTTAAGGCTTTTACATAACATATCATCAATGTAGACTTCCATCATTTTTCCGAGATGGTCTTTGAACATTTGTGTCATCAACCGTTGATATGTGGCTCCAGCATTCTTAAGATCGAAAGGCATAACCTTATAACAGTATAAGCCATGTTCTGTAATGAAAGCTGTTGGCCTTTCTGATAAAGCCAACTTCGATAAGTTTGTCGATCTCTTTATTTACTTCTTCTCGGAGTCTCGGTACTAAGGTCCTCTACATTTGTTTGACAGCTTCAGCTTTGTCTTTTAAATTGAGCTTGTGGAAAGCTAGATTGGGATCAATACCCAGCATTTCGTGAAATGTCCAAGCGAATACATCACTGTTGTCTTTGAGGAACTGAATGGGGACATCTTGCTCTGTTGTTGGCAAAAGAGTATCAATGTATGTTCCTCGCTTTTCGCCACTGATTTCGACGTAGTTTTCTATAACTTTTCCTATTCTTTTTTGTAATTGTTATGCGAGCTGTGGCTCTGAGGATTCTGGAACGATGATGACTAAATTTTCACATGCTCGCGCGAGCTTCTGACTTCCTTTGATCTCATATACGCCGCCATTCTACTCAAATTGTAGCTCCAAATGATAGGTGGGTGGAATAGCTTGCATATTATGTAACCAGCAGCGCCCCATTATACCCAAATAATATGATTTTTTATTGATAACATAAAAGACAACGTCGAGTGTCACATGTCCTGCCGTGATAGGAAATATGATTTTTCCTACACGTTCTTCTTTACATCCGTTGAATCCATAAATATCAATGTCACTGGGCTGCACTTTGTCGGCCAGTCCCATCTGATCAATCGTACTTTGAAAAAGTAATTCGATAGTACTCCCAGTATCTATCATCATCGTGTCAAGCACCATATTTTGTATTTTTGGCATGATCATCAAAGCATCATGGTAGGGATAGTTGATATGAGGAACATCACAGTCATTGAAAGAAATTCTTTTTCATTGAGAGCAAGAAACAGGAAGTAAACGAGCTTCTTTATCTTTAATGAACATGTCGTGATATTGGTTGACCCGTCTTCTCTTAGCTATGCTCGATTGGTTGACGATCTGAATCTCAATGAAGTATTTCTCTCCTGCCGGCTCTTTGAATTAAACGACATCTGTAAGAAGTTTGTAACTCCCGTTCTTGTAGCTTTTAACGTCTGCAATGTACTCATGCATTCGTCCATCAACGAAGATATACTTTAACAATCACTGTAAGGCAAAAAAGTATTCTGTTTCATGATGTCTGACCTTGTGGTGAATGCAATATGGTTTGTTCTTAATGGGTTGTAGATATTGTGTATTGCAAAAGAAACAATCGTTCTGAAGTATAGGATAAATGTTGGCTATAGTCACATTCATCTTGGAAAGGCAGGGCTTGGGAAAGTTATTCCCCTTTCGAGGTCGTTTGTCGTTAGATTTTGTCCGTTTCCAGTCTCCTCCCTGATCGGCAATATGATTAAAGTCCTGGCTGACCAATTGCTTTTGAGCTATTAATGATGACTTATGGGGTTTCTGTCTATCAGACACCATTTTTTCCAGGTCGATATAACCGTTGACCATTTCGATCATGTCTTCCAAAGTTGTTGGTTTGTTGAGGACGAGGTATTCATTCGCCCTTCTATCAACAAGTAACGCATTGATGAAAGCCAAAATGGTAATCTTCTGGTCGAGTTGATTTACTTTTCGAGCTAAATCCAAGAACTTCTTAGTAAACGTCTCGAGCTTCTCGCCTGACATCTACTTAAAGCTGAAGAAAAGTATATATTCTCTTCATTGTCTCTGTTGTACGAGTAATTCTTGACGAAGAGTTCTCGCAGCTGTTTGAAAGCTGTGATGGATCCTTCAGTTAGTGTGTGGAACCATCGCAGAGGTCCTCCAGACAAGCTAGTAGGGAAAAGCCGGCATAGAATATGGCTGGATGTAGAATGTAGGCCTAAAGCGTCCTGGAACTCTTGAATGTGCTCTACTAGATCTATTCCTTGGTATTTGCAGACCTCGCCATCCAATAGCTACTATACGATCGAGCTCTTCTGTAATTTGTTGTAGATTTCCTTAGTCGGAGTCTGAGCTTTGAGCATTTCTTTAATTCATCTCTCGACATGTTCCTAGGTCATATATTGTCGAGTTGGACATTCATTTACTAGGACTTGAACTCTTTGAGGTAGATTTTCAATCTGTCTGACTCCCGCTGGGCCACTATCTACTTCATGGTGGGCCTCCTAAATCGGGATGGTTTCAATTTCCTATTGTGATGGTTAGAGTGAAGCGTAGCTCTTACGTGATTGCTTTTCGGAGGAGGTCCTATTCTGTCATGAATGGAAATTTGTAAGCCTTCAGGTTGCATGACTTTGTTCTTCTGGGTGGCGACTTGCTGACCCTGTAAAACCTTTAGTGTGTCCTGTACACTTGCCAATTGTTGCTCCAAAGCAGCCCGCCCGTCTTTCTATTTTAGAATTTAAGGTGTCCCGCAGATCTTCTAGCGCGATGTTTTCTTCTGCTTAAACTATTAGCGTGCTCTGATCTGGAGGTAATATTCTAAAAGGAGATGAACAAGCTGTTTCTAAGACAATAAGTTTGAGAACTTCAGTTCCTATGGATGGCACCAAATGTAATAGCCTAATTCTGGGATCCGAACTTAGCATTTATACCAAATGTACTCAGAACGCTAATAGTAACTAGCACAAAAGTTTAGTGTAGAAAACAATTGAATAGGTTAAAAACCGCGACCTCTCTTGAGGATTTTAGAAAAAGAGAGATGTTATTGATAATGTTAGCTATTACAATGAGCACTATGAATCTATGGAGTTTTGGAGTATGGATTCTACTGTATCGAATTGTTTGTCCTTAATCTGTAGTTCTCTGGTCATATTTATAGGTCTCATCATATGACCATTTAATGACCATTAATATTCTTAATAGTGGACATTACAAAGTAGATGTAAGATATTCTTTGACAGGATGATGTAGCGTCTTGACCTCTGTTGCTGTACAACGACTGTATTGATGACTGTACACTTGCGTACATCGAACTGCAGACGTGGAGATCGAAAGCGATGACTCAAACTGAGGAATATTGAATATGTCTTTAGTAGTATTTCCTGTATGCTGACGAGGTCGAGAATGAAGCTTTGAGTCTGAGGTACGAAATAAGCTATTACAAGACTACTCTCAACCAATAGCATGAGGAACCTCATGGACGAGTTGTGTTGGTTGAGAAATTCGTACTGTATTTCCTTCCTGACGCTGCTGTCTTGATACTTTATGTGCCGCGTGCTCTGTTGATGAAATCGAAAGCTCGTATGTAGTTCAAAGATGAAGCATAAGTTCGAGATGCGAAATACGGCTCTACAACAGATTTGGGAGAAAAATCTGAGTCTCCCACTATAGCGGATGCAGAATACGCCACTACAGCAGATGCGGAATAACACTCAAATCTGAGTCTCCCACTCATATAGGATGTTGGGTCTGAGTGGAGTAAGAGAACAAATCTGAGTTGAGTTTGAGTTAGTACCAAAATATAAACACTTCTTAGTGCGATGAGTTAGTCTAAATCGCTGAACTAACTCCCGCTTAGAGCTCTGAGTTGGATTTGGTGAAAAAACAAGTGCTCCCTTAGGGTTTTACCTTAATTTTCTTTTGGGAAGAACCAAACCACAGTTGTATCACAAGAGTGGAAGAAGATAGAATGATTTGGTTCAAAATATACCTCATGCACACCTCCATTCTCACCCCTAAAGCAACCAGCTCTAGCAGTATGGGCTGATCGCGTGCCTTAACTACATCAGCAGGTAACTCTAACAACAACGCAAGAGGCTCATGCTCTTAACCTGCTCTAGTAACAAGTACCTGTGATTATCAGTTATACATGAGCTCAACGCCTGATTTCGTGGACAAAATTTTCTTCAAGAGAGGGAGTTAATGTGGTACGAATCACATGGTCGTCTCTCACCCAACTAGGGATCAGTGGTACGAGTCACATTCTCAGTTATATCAGTGGAGTTATTTTAATATTTTGTTTTCCATCTTGTTGGGTTAGTAGGATTAGTAGGATTAAGGGAGATCTTTTATGAGAGATTCTAGGGAGAAAATTAGGGGATTGAAAGAATAACTGAAGGAAGGTGGTGTAATTGTTGAGTGTGCATTTTGGTTGTTTTTATTTTTTGTTATTTTTTCCATTTCTATTTTTGCCACTAGCTGCCAATATTCCTCACTCATCTTCTCCACGCCCAAGACTTTGAGGTGCAGCCTACCGAGTCCCACAATTTTTATCTCTCTTTCTTTAAGAAATATAGGAAAGATTCTAGTTTTTTACATGCTTTCTCTCCTCATTATTCTTCTCTTTTTATATTACCCACTACCTACAAAAAATTTAAAGCATACAACCGTACCTTACTAATCAGGGGCAGATTTAGAGGGGGGGAGGGGATCGCCCTCCTAAGAATTTTGTTAAAAATGCCTATATAGGTATATAAAAAAATAAAATAATAATATGTACATTTTTCTTTCTTTGAATAACATCAAAGAAAGTTAGTTCAAGTGGTAAAGGGTAGAGCTCTTAATCTAAGAGTCTAAGGTTCAATTCTTGATATCAACAAATAATAATTTTATTTTGATATATTTGTTGATCATGTTATTGCCGCAAAAACTTAAATTTTGCTTACGAGAGGAGAACTGAATCCGGATAATTTGTTTGTCAAATATAATGTTTATTGATTGATTTTTAAGTTTTTTTTTTTTGAGACTCTACCCCTAAACCCCCTATATACTAATATAATTCATCGCACTACATTCGCCCCCCCCCCCCCCCCCCCCCCAAACATAAAATCCTGGCTCCGCCCCTGACTTACCAATTCAATGTCTCCCTCTTAAGCACCATCACCTCTAACCACCTTCAAAAGCTTGAAAACAAAACTTAATTATACTCTACTATCAACAAATCTTTTCTTTGTAAATATTTCTCTACGTGTTTTTCAAGGTTTTTAGGTTTTTTTTTCCCTCTAGAATGAGAAAAAATGGTCGCAGTAGTAGATGAAGAAGAAACTAGTTTTGTATTTCTCATATGTGGGGTTGAAAAGGGGCTAATCTCTTCCCCAATTTCCAAACCATTTCCCAACCCATTTTATTCATCTTATGCGCGTCATTCACTCTACCTCACTTTGAAGAAGATATAGATATCATGACGAGCTATGGATGCAGATGGGATATTAATGGGTTTAGAGAAACAAAAATGGAGGAAGATTGTCTTTTAAGTGGTGAAGAAAGATAGAAGAACAAGGTCATTGTAAGTCAGTCTAACAATAATAGAACCAGGAAGTTGCCCCTAAAAGTCTCGAGCAGGGGAGGGAAGAGTGAAGTATTGACAACTTATCAATGTCCACATATCACCACGGAGCAATGGCAAAAATAGCAAAAATGCACTCTGTAATCGTTCTTTGATTGTTGAAGTTGAAACTCTAGTTGAGTAAAAAGTTTATTTTAATTTTTGTTTGTCGTTAGTTTTGTTATTAATTGACGTTGAATTTAAACGGTTCCGCTTCCGCGCCATATTCTCGTCATATTCCTATTCCTAGATTATAATTTATCTCGTGTTGTAAAATCCATATGAGCATGCACAAGCACACCAGTTACAATAGATATATGCTTTAGTATATGATATATTATGCACTAATTTGGCGCTCAGAAGTCGGCTTCATTTTTGTAGGCTGTATTCCTTGGTGGCACTGACGGCATAACTGTCACTCTTACTTGGGCTCTCTCATTATTACTGAAAAACCCCGACGTCTTACGAAAAGCACAAGCTGAGATTGATATACATGTAGGAAAAGAAAGACACGTCGAAGAATCGGATGTAAGCAAATTAGTCTACCTTCAATCAGTTTTGAAAGAAACATTGAGATTGTATCCACCAGCTCCACTCTCAGTTCCCCATGAAGCAATGCAAGATTGTACCAGAGGTGGTTTCAATGTTGGAGTAGGCACACGCGTTATGGTAAACCTTTGGATGCTACATCGAGATCCACGTGTATGGTCAGATCCTTTGGAGTTCCAACCTGACAGGTTTCTAACAAGCCATGCAGATGTTAACGTTAGGGGCCAATATTTTGAGTTAATACCATTTGGATCTGGTAGACGATCATGTCCAGGGATATCATTTGCCCTCCAAATATTGCACCTAACATTAGCTCGATTAGTTCATGGATTTCAGTTGACAACTCCAACGGATCTGCCTATTGATATGACCCCAACGAACGTTGGTGTTACCATCTCCCGAGCCAACCCATTAGAAGTTATCTGCACACCTCGCCTTGCTTTTAATCTTTATGAATAAATATTTCAAGATCAAGAGGAGCAAGGCTACAAAGTAAATAAATCAGATAGCGGTCTAGACACCATAAAACTAAAACACAAGGATATTTTCTTCATATTTAACTTCTTAAGATGATCCAAACTTCTTTGTAGATTAAAATCTTATGTTTCAGTTATGGTGTTTCTAAGCATGTCTTTAATAGCATTGTTTCCTAGTGTTCCCGAGTTTTTTTTTTTGGAACCCGGAAGTTCGTTGGGTTCATCATTTTTCACAATATTTTCCGCGAGTTCAATTAATGTTGTATTATATTTGGTGTTTGAGATTAAGTTTGATCAATCATCAATACTGGTGTGTTGATACTTTTGTATTTGCCATTTCCTTACATTTGTCTCCGTTTTCGCTACTGATGTCGTAGTGAGATTTTAAGAAGAAAATTAGGATCAGTATTTATCCGATCTTCACAATAACAAACTGTTTGAGTAAAATAAGGCCTCTAAGTCTTCTATTCAAAACTAGCATAACCAAAGGATCAAACTCAATACTAATGCTGAGCTCAACGCTTAAGTAAGGTGGAGGAGATGAAGAGCTTAATTATAATCTAGGTTTAGTTCTTGTAGATGAAAATATGATGATTACAGTAATAAATTCTAGACGTCTATCATGGATTAGTAGTTATTTAGAATTCTAAATGCGAATTAGATCTTGTTGTCTGTGTGTTCCCTTTTAACCTAAGTTATAGCAGTATTAGTTTATAGCTCTACCGTTTTCCATTGAATACTGCTGCTTTCACAAATCAGTTGCGGCACGCGAGCCCACGTGAGAATCTGTTTTCATGCTTAAGGCACTCAATTGGCCATCTAGAACTAATACCTGCAAATAACTTTAAATGAGTTATGGACTTAATTAAGGTGAACTTATTGCAAGAAAACAAAATGGTCCAACACTTATTGATAAGTGCATATTCTTTTCAATGATCGTTGCCTTCAGGGAAAAGGTTATGCAGTTGCATTGCAGTCTTCAAAAAAGGGTGACACAGAATGACGTATGATCTTCTTAGGGAATCATTATTTCAAGACCTATATACGCTCAATTGTCCATAAAATTTCCTTTTAATTATAATACTACTTATTAATCATAAATGGACGTGATTTAACCCTACCTACAATCATCATAGGCGATAAAAGGCCAACTACAAACTTCATTCATGAGTTAGGTTGAAAATTGGATTCTAAAACGTATTTAATCATCAAGGACAAAGGTTTATGTTTTGGCGCTAAGCTTATCTTAAACTAGCTTACAAAGATGCTCATATAAACTATTTTCGTTAAAAGTAGCTGAAAGGGGACAAAATGTTGATATTTAGTCAACTCCGTTGGTGAATATAGTTGTTGTCTTACTATATATCTTATATGTGCTATATTATTAAAAGGGACATCTGTTCTTAATATAACCCTGAACAACTTAAATCTCATCACCAAACAAAATCCCTTCATTTGATCATGAATATGATGATGAAGATGAATGTTGAAGTTATCTCAAAAGAGATCATCAAACCATCTTCCTCAACTCCAGATCACCTTAAAACCTTCAATCTATCATTCTTTGATCTAATTGCCGCGCCCGTTTATTCATCCCTCATCTTCTTTTATACTAATGATGATGATCCAGATTCCAGGATCCAATGGTTTGACCATTTAAAAAAATCTCTTTCAGAAGTATTAGCTTTGTATTATCCCTTCGCAGGGAGGCTCAAAGATGGGGTTACAATCGATTGTAATGACTCTGGGGTGGACTTGTTTGAAGCTAAAGCGACAAACTGTAATCTCAAGGATATTATGATCAGTGAACCAAATGTGGAGGTACTCAAACAGTTGCTACCATTCGATCCTTCGTCTAACATAAATATTGGGTATGGGTCGGGGTTGCCCCTTTTGGCCGTCCAAGTGAACAATTTTGATTGCGGAGGAATCGCAATTTCGGTCTGTATTTCCCACAAGATCGCCGATGCCGCTTGCTTGACCACATTTATGAAAGCATGGGCTGCGACGTCAAGGGGTGCCCCTTCTAAAGATGTTCGTCCAAATTTCGATATAGCAACATTGTTCCCACCAAGGGATACAACGGTATACGATTCAAATTCAGGCATCTCTACGGAAAATATCATCACAAAAAGGTACGTTTTTGATGGCTCACACATTGATTCCCTCAGGGTCGAGTTAATGTCAAGTTTAGGTGAGGACGAGAGGTACCCGACCCGGGTAGAAGCCGTATCCACATTTATTTGGAACCGATTTGTTGATGTTGCTCATGCAAAAGGAGGAACGAATGCTAAACAATATGTAGTACTACTTGCAGTTAACTTAAGAGGGAAGATGGTTCCATCATTGCCAGAATCCTCTCTCGGAAATATGGTAGCCATGGCATTAGTACCAGCTGACAAGGAAGTTCACCTAGAGAGCCGTAACAAAGTGAGCCAAATTAGAGAGGCTATTAGGAAATTCGATATCGAATACTTGAAAGAAATGCAACAAAGTGGCGAGCAATACTTGAATTCTATTGCGGTTGAAGCCGTAAAAGTTTACAAAGGTGAAATGGAACTGCTACCAATTACTAGTTGGTGTAGGTTCCCTTTATATGAGACAGATTTTGGCTGGGGAAAGCCCATATGGACATGTACTACTACTGTTGCTTGCAGGAATGCTGTTTTTTTGTTCGATACAAAGTCTGGTGATGGAATCGAAGCTTGGGTGAACTTGTTGGAAGAAGATATCACTCCATTCGAACACGTATTAGAACTTTCCGGTCTTTTTGCTTCGTCTGAACTTCCTTCTTCAACATTAAAGAGTCGTCATGTACCTCTTTTTTAACTGTTATCATGTATTCTGCTCCATCTCGTTGTTTCCTTAAAGATTGGTTAATAACATTGACAGATCAATTCCTGCGTTTGTGAATGAAATTGAAAACAAGACGTCTTATGCTTGGCTCATAGATTCCAAACCGTTTCTTATGGATGTGGCAAAGTCATAAACCCATGGGGTAATGAATAAGCTTGAGTATCCTTTGAAGATCCATAAAAGCTGCTAATTTTGTTGAAGTCACATCAAGAGGGACCAATTCCCATGTTTGTGAATGAAATTGAAAACAAGACGTCCTATGCTTGACTCATAGATTCCAAACCGTTTCTTATGGATGTGGCAAAGTCTTAAACCCATGGGATAATGAATAAGCTCGAGTATCCTTTGAAGATCCATAGAAGCTACTAATTTTGTTGAAGTCACATCAAGAGGGATCAATTCCCGTGTTTGTGAATGAAATTGAAAACAAGACGTCCTATGCATGACTCATAGATTCCAAACCGTTTCTTATGGATGTGGCAAAGTCTTAAACCCATGGGGTAATGAATAAGCTCGAGTATCTTTTGAAGATCCATAAAAGCTGCTAATTTTGTTGAAGTCACATCAAGAGGGATCGATTCCCATGTTTGTGAATGAAATTGAAAACAAGACGTCCTATGCTTGACTCAGATTCCAAACCGTTTCTTATGGATGTGGCAAAGTCTTAAACCCATGGGATAATGAATAAGCTCGAGTATCCTTTGAAGATCCATAGAAGCTGCTAATTTTGTTAAAGTCACATCAAGAGGGACCAATTCCCATGTTTGTGAATGAAATTGAAAACAAAACATCCTATGCTTGACTCATAGATTCCAAACCGTTTCTTATGGATGTGGCAAAGTCTTAAACCCATGGGGTAATGAATAAGCTCGAGTATCCTTTGAAGATCCATAAAAGCTGCTAATTTTGTTGAAGTCATATCAATAGGGATCAATTCCCGTGTTTGTGAATGAAATTGAAAACAAGACGTCCTATGCTTGACTCATAGATTCTAAACCGTTTCTTATGGATGTAGCAAAGTCTTAAACCCATGAGGTAATGAATAAGCCCGAGTATCTTTTAAAGATCCATAAAAGCTGCTAATTTTGTTGAAGTCACATCAAGAGGGATCAATTCCCGTGTTTGTGAATGAAATTGAAAACAAGACGTCCTATGCTTGACTCATAGATTCCAGACCGTTTCTTATAGATGTGGCAAAGTCTTAAACTCATGGGGTAATGAATAAGCTCAAGTATCCTTTGAAGATCCATAAAAGCTGTTAATTTGGTTGAAGTCACATCAAGAGGGACCAATTCCCATGTTTGTGAATGAAATTGAAAACAAGACGTCCTATGCTTGACTCATAGATTCCAAACCGTTTCTTATGGATGTGGCAAAGTCTTAAACCCATGGGGTAATGAATAAGCTCGAGTATCCTTCGAAGATCCATAAAAGCTGCTAATTTTGTGGAAGTCACATCAAGAGGGATCAATTCCCGTGTTTGTGAATGAAATTGAAAACAAGACGTCCTATGCTTGACTCATAAATTCCAAACCGTTTCTTATGGATGTGGCAAAGTCTTAAACCCATGAGGTAATGAATAAGCTCGAGTATCTTTTGAAGATCCATAAAAGCTGCTAATTTGGTTGAAGTCACATCAAGAGGGACCAATTCCCGTGTTTGTGAATGAAATTGAAAACAAGACGTCCTATGCTTGACTCATAGATTCTAAACCGTTTCTTATAGATGTGGCAAAGTCTTAAACCCATGGGGTAATGAATAAGCTCGAGTATCCTTTGATGATCCATAAAAGCTGCTAATTTTGTTGAAGTCACATCAAGAGGGATCAATTCCCGTGTTTGTGAATGAAATTGAAAACAAGACGTCCTATGCTTGACTCATAGATTCCAAACCATTTCTTATGGATGTGGAAAAGTCTTAAGCCCATGGGGTAATGAATAAGCTCGAGTATCCTTTGAAGATCCATAAAAGCTGCTAATTTTGTTGAATTCTCATCAAGAGGGATCAATTCTTGTGTTTGTGAATGAAATTGAAAACAAGACGTCCTATGCTTGACTCATAGATTCCAAACCGTTTCTTATGGATGTGGCAAAGTCTTAAACCCATGGGGTAATGAATAAGCTTGAGTATCCTTTGAAGATCCATCAAAGCTGCTAATTTTGTTGAAGTCACATCAAGAGGGATCAATTCCCGTGTTTGTGAATGAAATTGAAAACAAGACATCCTATGCTTGACTCATAGATTCCAAACCATTTCTTATGGATGTGGCAAAGTTTTAAACCCATGGGGTAATGAATAAGCTCAAGTATCCTTTGAAGATCTATAAAAGCTGCTAATTTTGTCAAAGTCACATCAAGAGGGATCAATTCCCGTGTTTGTGAATGAAATTGAAAACATGACGTCCTATGCTTGACTCATAGATTCCAAACCGTTTCTTATGGATGTGGCAAAGTCTTAAACCCATGGGGTAATGAATAAGCTCGAGTATCCCTTTGAAAATCCATAAAAGCTATAAATTTTGTTGAAGTCACATCAAGGAGTCATCGAGGCCATCTTTTGCAATCCTTTATACTGTTTTTCATTTTGCTAATAAACGCTTGATTTTCACTGATGTAAAAAGCTAGTAGTGGTATTTCTTACTGAAGGATTACTAGGAAAAACACAGCTCTAGCTTAACATGAATGTTATCATTTGCTTTATATTTTCCATTGAATATTCGAAATTAAGATCTAAACAGGGCTTGCACGTGGTTCATTGTATCCTTTCCCTTAACCTTTTTATATACAGATTACATGAATGTGTCTTTCTAAGGGCTGAAAGATTAAGTTAAACCATAAAGAGTTCACACGGGATAGATAAACTTAAGGTGTGAGATTTCTCAAGAGAGGAAAAATTGTCCTTTTCACCACTATCCGCAGTGCAAGAGATACTCGTGGAGGCAGGAGCTAAGATATTGCCCGTAATACTTGAAAATAGAGTTACTGGATAATGGACCAATTTAAATGCTCATCTAGCAACAAAACTGTAATGGCCTAATTCCGTAGCTCGAAATAGTCTGAAATTAGATCTTATACCAAATGTACCTATAACAAGAATCAGTGTAATACAAGAAATGACAGATGATTTAGCGTGGAAAACTTTTGAAGAGGTAAAAAAAACCTACGACCTTGAGATGAGGATTTAGTAACTGTAACTTTTATTGCTTGAGACTAATATCTTATTACAAGTGATCTCTTGAGCTTGAAATACTTGATCTTGAAAGATAAGAATTATTGTGGTTTTAGAATATAGAAATTCCGGTCATTATCTTTTCTAACGAACTTTTCCTTTATATAGACCTTACCTGCTAATTTTGTTGCTGCTGCGATACTTTGGCAACCAATTACTAGAGATGCCTACTTCCATACTGGTGCCACCAACATACTATGGGATGACGGAGGAGGAAGCGGCTGAAGCTGAGGATGATTACTATCAAATGTGGCGGTTCTACTATAGATTCTATAAGAGGAACAGTGCGGGGTTGCCTTCGTCTGCTGATAGAGGACAAAGTGGAGGAGACAGATGTGAAAGTTGTCGTACATACTAGGAAGTACTGCCAGTATCTTGTGAGGGATTGGATTCTAAAGTAGATTTATTCTTCTTTCTCTGCCAACTTGAAGGTGGTGGGGGTTACGGAAGAAGAGACTGTAGTGGCAGAGACGGGAGACGAAGATTAGAAATTTACTTCCACACAATCATCGTTCTTCTTCTTGAAGGAATGTTTCATGCTGGAGGGTGGTTCAGGTTTTGTTACAACCAGCTTCCTGATGAACGCATAATTATTACATTTTTAATATACCCGAACATGCATTTTAGTCGTCCATTATATTTAATTTTAGGTACTTTTGCGCGTTTGTTTAATTGTAACTATTGGAGATAGATAATTGAAACCAAGTTCTTAAAGTCAAGTAAAATTGTCTCCAGCAGTTCATAATACAAAAGGTCAAACACACAATATATTTGGTCTCAAGATTGAAGAAATATATAGACAAATATTCTTAGAGAATAAGATCAAAGAATATATTGCATCCAAGATCCTTAAAGATATTTTATATTGAAGAAATATGTAACAGTTTCCATGAAGAAAAATTTCTACATCACTTAAGGGAATTATATGCAAGAATCTTAGGTGATTGGTTGTAATATCAAAATATATTATTGTGAAAATACTCTTTAGAATTTAATGTATAGTTTCTAAATTTGAGTTCCTTCTCCTATAAAAGGAACCCTCCCCCCATTGTAATTGAGCATCTCATATTGGAGCAAGTTTAGAAGAAATAAAGTCTTAGTTTTATTTAATTATCTCATCTCTTTTATTTTCTTTTGTATATAGTTAGCTAGTTCATGCAATGATCTTGGGAATGATATAAGGCTTATCTCTTCTAGTTATGACTAGAAGTAACCCTTACCCGAGTAACAATAGTTATGTTATAGTTCTAAGATTAGTTCTCTTTTACAATCTTCTAAAATGGCTATAATCTACTTCTAGGCTTAACCATAGCTAGTAAGTAAATTTAGACTATTTAGCCAAAATCTGGTGTAATAACTATTAAAACCAGGTTTTGGGGCAAACACGAAGAGAACTCGTAGGAGAAATTTGACCATGCTTAACTATAGTTAGAAGAATTCCTCCTGCACATCGGATTAAGTAAAACCTAATTTGATCAAACCTTAGATGCCTAACCATAGATCTAGGATTAACATTTACATAAAAAATGCCCTACCCGAGATTTTTGACATGAATAATCTGCCTGGTAAAGCTACATAATTACTATTATTGCTTTGGTTGGGCCAAATTATAGTCGCAGCTATTCTCTTGTTAATTGTTCTTGTTATTTCTTTATTTTCAATCTATCCCATATTAAATTGTAATTCGGCCTAGAAAGTATTTGTTTTCCCAAACCTCCATGTGGATTTGATCCCACTCATCTGTGCTACAATTCGATAATGGTACTTTGCAGGTATCTTGTTAGGGGCCCTAAAAACCTCTTATCAAATGGCACCATTGTCGGGGAGGCATCATTAAAAACTATTTTTCCTAATACCAAATTTTCTTTGTTAGTTTTCTAATTTTACTAATTGGTGTGGTATCAAGGTTAGTTTGAATCTTTATTTCTAATTGTTTAAAATAATTGGTGTTGGTGAAATGGTAAGTTGACTTTGAAGCATCTATTTTGGAGTTTATTTCATTTAGTGTCTAGAGAAGGTGCCAGCACTATCTCGTGGTTATCCGACGTCAGTGAGTTCACATGGAGAGACAACAGTTGGACTGTCACTGAACAGGTAAGTGGGTTTCTAACTCCTTGTTCTAAATATCAAGCCCAAGTAATAAGTATGTTTCTTTTAAGATAATAGATCTTCTATTTGAATTGATTCTTTTTCTATTCGAATAGAACTGGGAACATTTCTATTCGAATAGATTTTATTGTATTCAAATAAAATGCCTCAGTCTATTTTTTATTCAAATAGATTTCTTTGTTATTCGAATAGATTGGCTCAGCCTGATTTCTATTCGAATATATTTATTTCTATTCGAACAGAGAACGTGATTTATATTTTCTTATAAAAGACAACTTTTTTTTTTTCAAACTTCACTTCTTCGAAAATAAATTTTTTCTAGTATTTATTTTATAGAGTGAGGAGAGATTACTCTTGAGAGATTCAAGGGAGAATTAAAATACTCAAATCTTGAATTAATTATCATTGATCAGGAAACCCTAATCATAGATTAAAGAACTTGAACGATTCAAGCTTTGGTGCGTTATCCGAGGTGAGGCGTTGCAAGAAAGAGGAATCGATTGCTAGAAGCTTGATTAGAAGTGAGGTTACCACGAGATGTGTTTATCGAGTCTATAAGTAGTTAAACTCTTGTAATTCATTTTTAATAATGGATTGTTTAGCTGTTGGGTGATTCGACAGCTACCTATGGGTTTTTCTCCTGAGAAAGATTTCCTATAGGGTTAAAAATCTTTGCCCTTATTTTTATGTTTCCAAATTCTTGCTTGACATTAGATAATTGAATCAACTTGATTTAGGTTAAGTGTAAACCATTAATTCAAAGGAATTAGTACTTATCAATTTAGACCTAAAACAATCAAAATTGGTTAGTCTCATGATCAAACGTCTAGGAATTTCAATTGGTATTAGAGTGGTCACGCTTCAAGGTTTTGCAACCTAAACGTGGATCTCGGATAGTTCGCTTGAAATAATGAGTTCCGAGAAGTTTGGAGGTCCTATAAATCACCCTCCACTCTTTGATGGCAAAGACTACCCATACTAGAAAGTCCGAATGGTTGCATACTTACAATCAATCGGAGAAGATATATGAATTGCTATTGAGGATGGATGGAGACACCCTACAGTGATATAGGTCCCACCAGGGAATGCCATTGAGGTCCCTAAACCTAGGAACCAATGGTCAAAAGATGAAAATCATACTGTTAGTTATAATTCTAAAGGTCTCAATACTATCTTTATGGCTGTGAGTCAAAGTGAGTTTCGACATATCTCTGGTATACCACTTCTAAAGAAACTTAGGACATCCTAGTTTAAACTCATAAAGGCGATGATATAGTTAAAGAAAGTAAGCTTCAAATGCTTACTTCACAATTTTGAGAATATTAGAATGAGTAAAAATGAACCCTTTGTCGAGTTCTATGCGAGACTAAGTGATAATGAAAATACTAGTGCCGCATTTGGAGCAGCGTACTCCGATGTTCAAATTGTTTGCAAAGTTCTAAGATCTCTTCCTAAGAGCTTTAGATCCAGACGTGATGCTATTGAGGAAGCACAAGATCTTAAGAAAATGAAACCCGATACATTGGCTGGAAAATTACAAACATTTAAACTCGAGATGAAAAAAGAAAACCCCGAGAAGAATATGAATGTCGCTTTCAAGTCTTCATCTCACTCCTATTCTTCTAAGGGTTCTAAAGAGGTTGATCACTCATATATCTCAGATAATGATGAAGGTTCAGATATAGATTCATCAATTGCTCTTATTAGTCAACAATTTTAAAAAATATTGAAAAAACGTCAATTTCAGAAATAAGGGCAGTCGATAAACAATAAACGAAGACCTCATGATCAGGTCAAATCTTATAATCGGAAAACTAATAATGATACTGAACTTAGTTTAGTTGAATGCTATAAATGTCATAAGTTTGGTCATTATGCCCATAGTTGTCCTAATATGAAATTTGGAATAAATCATAAAACTATAAATATCAGCGTTACTTGGGATGACAGTGATGATGAACATGATAACAATGAGAGTAATTCCCAAGTAGTTGATAATGGGCCATATTGTGCATATCTGGCAATTTTTAATTGGGGCAATAATAACTTTGATGCTTTTGAACTTGAAAATTCTGATAAAAATCAGCGTAATCAAGAACAAAATGAGTTTGAGGAGTTTGAGGATCCGCATCTTGAGGACTTGTATGCTCAGACTCTCGTAAAGTGTATGAAACTCAGTAAACTTAACAAAGTCTTGAACGACCAAGTTAATACACTTACGTGCGAACTTCAAGGAAAACCTAAGAGTACAAGTCATGAGATAGAGGTACTTGAGAATGAGAAACAATTCCTTCATGACAAAGTTGTGTTTTTAGAAAAAGAAGTCAATGATGCAAAAGAGAAAATGAAATCAACTTTGGACGAACTTCATTCGGCCAAGCTTGATGTAGTTCTATCTCAGTAGAAACTTGAGAACTTTTGTCATGAGGCCAAGAACATTGATGAAATATTATGTATGGGAAAGATGGATACTGACAAAAGGGGTCTAGGATATGAGGAACCTCTTCCTAATGCCAAGACTCCTCAAATCACAAAGTTTGTGAAAGCAACTGCGTCTACTTCGGTGCCCAAACATAACATGTAATCTACTACTCATAATCACTCCAAATGGGTCTCTTGCTCTTAAATTTATTATTGTAGTATATGTGATCGAAAGGGACATATTGCATCTTACTGTAGATTTGTTGGACCCTATCAACCATATGCTCACCCTGACAATAGATATAAATATAATTCTAATGTGATTTCTAATAATGTTAAAAGTGAGAATATGTCTAGATGGTTTGCATAGGAAACTACAGGTCGAAGAATTTTTTGAAGCATTTGGGTACGAAAGATAAGGTGTAATGTTGCACTAACTGCTTTGAATGCGTTCAAGTCAGTTCAATGGTGTATGGATAGTGGGTGTTCCTGTCATATGACTGGCGATGGGTCCAAGCTGAATCACCTAGAGAATATTCACAGGGAGGTGATGTTACTTTTGGTGATGGGAGCACATTTCCTGTGGTAGGAAAGGGAAATGTCGAAGGACTTGGTACTCCAATAATTGATAGTGTTCTCTTGGTTGAGGGGCTGAAGGCAAATCTTCTTAGTGTCGGTCAACTATGTGATACAGATCACACTGTTATATTTTCCAGAGGTGGATATGATGTTTTGAATTCTCAAGGATAACGTGTGATACATGCTGCTAGAACCGGTAATAACTGTTATGTTATTCAACAAGAAGCTATACTGTGTAACAAAGCGAAACTGAGTGATGTAAACTTATGGCATCAAAGGTTGGGACATATAAACTTTAATGATTTGTCCTAGATTACAAGTAAAGAGTTGATTCGGGGAGTACCAAAGTTGGGAAGATTAAGCAACGTGGTGTGCAATCCTTGTCAAATTGATAAGCAAATAAAGAGCTCTCACAGGAAGTTCAACAATATTGTTGCTACTTAGATTCTTGAGCTAATACACATGGACTTGATGGGTCCTATGAGAACGACATTCTTGGGAGGTAAAAGATATATTTTGGTAATGGTGGATGATTTCTCTCGTTATACATGGATAACACTTTTGAGAGAGAAGTCTAATACTTTTGAAGAATTCTGTAGTATATCGCTTCAAATCCAAAATGACAAAGATTGCTCTATTGATAAAATTCGAAGTGATCATGGAGGTGAGTTTAAGGATACTGGGGTGGTTGAGTATTGTACTTCTAATGGGATTAAGCATGAATTTTCTCCTCCAATTACTCCACAGCATAATGGGATTACAGAAAGGATGAATAGAGTTCTTCAAGAAATGGGACGAGTCTTACTTCACATCAAGGATCTTCTGGCACACTTTTAAGGGGAAGTTATTCATACTGCGTGCTATACTATTAATAAAGTGTATCTATGTCCACTTACTCTAAACACGCCCTATGAACTGTGGTTTGGAAAGAAGCCGAATGTCAACTACTTTCGGGCTTTTGGGAGTAAATGTTTTATCTTTAGAGAACGGGAAAACATTAGAAAATTTGACTCTCGGAAGGTATTTTATTGGGCTACTCAACAAAATGTAGAGCTTTTCGAGTCTGCAATTTGAGGACCAACGTGATGATGGAGTCTTATAATGTGGTTGTGGATAATACTTGCACCATTGGTTCTGCAGATGTGAGAGAAGATGATAGTTCAACAAAAAATTCAAAAGCATCAACTAGTGATATTCTTGCATCGAGCCCTACTCCACTACTTCCAGCTCTACCACCCCCTCCCGCACCAAGTATACCGCAACCCGAATGGCATCAAGTTTGTATGGATTACTCAAATGCCAATATCATCAGGGATGCTACCTCTCAAGTTTAGAATAGAAGCCAGCACCATGAGACGGTGCACTGTGTTTGTTATGTTTCTGTGATCGAACCAACTACGTTAAAGGAAGCTCTTTCAGGCAAATATTGGCTGCATGCAATACAAGATGAGCTTCGCCAGTTTCGACATCAAGATGTTTAGGATTTGGTTCTACGTCTGTTAGGTACAAATATTATTGGGACTAAATGGGTTTATAAGAACAAATATGACGAACTTGGGAATATAATTCAAAACAAAGCTAGATTGGTCACTCAAGGGTATAATCAAGTAAAAGGGGTTGATATTCCTGAAACGTGTACTCCTACTGCAAGGCCTGAGTCTATTCGCCTACTGTTTGCTCTAGCTTGCAATAAAAAAATTCAAGTTATATCAGATGGTTGTGAAGAGTGCTTTTCTGAATGGCCTCTTAGAGGAAGAACTGTATGTGGCCCAACCAAAAGGAGTTGTGAATCCTCATCATCCTGATCACGTGTTCTACTTAAAGAAGGCCTTTTATGGTTTGAAGCAAGCCTCTCGAGCATGGTATGATCGGCTCTCCAATTTTCTCTTAACTAGGGGTTTTGTTTGAGGAGGAGTTGATAAAATACTATTTATCCAACGGAAGGGAGGAGTGATGCTCGTTGCACAGGTATATGCAGATGATATTGTGCTTGGCTCTAATTCGAGTTCACTAACCACTTCTTTTGCAGCTTTAATGAAAAGTGAATTTGAGATGAGCATGGTTGGGGAACTAACTTACTTCCTAGGTCTCCAAATACGTCAAGTGGAGAAAGGAATATTTATTTCTCAATCCACGTAGGCCAGGGATCTTATGAAGAAGTTTGGTCTCTCTTCTGCAAAGCATGTCGGGACACCCATGAGTACTACTACAAAGCTAAGTAAGGACTCGGCAAGTAAGGATCTTGAACAAAAGATGTATAGAAGTATGATAGGTAGTTTACTTTATCGTACTGCTACTCGTCCTGATATTATGTTTAGTATATGTATTTGTGCCCGTTATAAAGGTATTCTTAAAGAATCCCATTTACAGGCTGTTAAACGTATTATTCGTTATGTATGCGGGACTTCTGATTTTGGTTTATGGTACTCGCATGACACAACTTCTGAGGTAATTGGGTATTCCGATGCAGATTGGGCGGGTAATGCAGATGATAGGAAGAGTACTTTGGGTGGATGTTATTATATTGGGAATAATCTTATGGCTTGGCAAAGTAAGAAGCAGAATTGTATTCCTCAATCCACAGCAGAGGTGGAGTATATTGTTGCAGGTAGTTGTTATACTCAATTGATCTGGATGAAACAGATGGTGCATGACTATGGAATAGTCAAAGGGACGATGCCAGTTTTTTGTGATAATACAAGTACGATCAACATCTCCAAGAATCCTGAACAACATTCAAGATCCAAGCACATAGACATTTTCTTCCACTTCATTCGTGATCTTTTTAAGAACAAGATAGCCAGTGTTGAGTATGTTCCAACTAAGAGTCAGTTAGCCAATTTTTTTACCAAGCCGTTAGATGCTATGAGGTTTGAGCTTCTGCGATGGTCAATTGGTATCTGCTCTATTGATTAGGTATGTGTCTTACTTCCTCTTTACACTATTTTGTTAGATTATCACAATGATATATGCTCGGTCAGATACGTTTTCTAATTCAGTGTTATGACAGCTCAGTATAGTATTTTCTTAGATTTGATTTCTTTTACTACAGTTAACTATCGCATGCTTAGACAGATGAACACTTATTGATATTATAATTTAGGATACATGTAGAAACTTCGTACCTAATGTTATGTGAGGATCTGACCTTATTTATGAGCTTCGAGTGTTATGACATTTACTCTTTTTTTTCGATCTTGTTGTTTGTGATCTCATTTCATTTCCTTACCCATTTGTCAAATGGTATCATCAAAGTCAAGTTATACTAGTAAAACCTTCATGTTTTTATTCAAGGCGAAAAAGTGACTGTGTCTAACCCAAGATGTGATAATAGACATTTTTTTCTCCCATTTTTGGCCTTTGTTATTTCTAGCCATTATTTTATCCACTTGTAGCCCGTTGTCCCTTATTATTTGTCCCTTCATTTCTTTTCCAAAATTCTTTATTCTTTTACCCAATTATTCTAAGACTTTTCAGTGGGAAAAAAAGGAAAAGGAAAAATATGTGTGATTTTTGGGGGAAGATGTAGAGAAGAATATAATGAGTCCCCAAATGGCATTTTATTATCTCAATCAAAATTCAATAAAGGGGATGTGAAGAGGTATATTTGTTTTTGTACTTCATAAGAAAGAGGACAACAAAAGGTGAATTTTCTTTCTTGAAAAACAAAGAAGTTCTGTAACTGGAGTCTCAGAATGCCAACAAAAACACCTACTCCATCATATGCCTACCCGTGCCTACATTATAACCTATTTAAAGATCTATTTGATCTTGAGTTTGTCTTAGTCAGTATTAGTGGAGATTGGAGATAAGGAATCTAAATTAGTATAAACTTGAAACCATTAATGACAAATGGGTTTCCTTTCTATAAGATCTTCTAGCTCACAGTGCTTTATTTTTTTGAGGAAATATGATTATTATTGCGTTATATTCATATTCATATTTCATAAAGAGTGTTAGCTAGTCAATTCTCAGTGATTTTGAGTGACCACCATGAGAGGCCTAAGTTGAAACAACTTTCCTAATAGTGTCTTATTTCTGGTTGTTGGGTCTGTTGAATGTATAGTACTGCTTTACTTTAACTGCGCACACACATATACTTTGAGTAGATGCTTATTATGACTGCCTTTTCTTTAAAATGATTTCCTATCTGATATTCATATAACCTGTGATTAGTCTCTCGTATAGTGTAGATAGGGGGAGTATTGAACTTTTTTTGTGTCATTTTACTTCCTTTTGTTTCGAGTTGAAATAAAAAAAATAAAAAAAAAATTGTTTGAATAAATTTTTTATTATTCGAATATTTTGTCTCAGCGCAATTTTTATTCGAATAGATTTCTTAGTTTATTTGAATATTTCCCTCCAGTTTGTTTTTTTAAATGAGCATAACTTTTATTCGAATATCTCTATTCGAATATTTCTTTACAGCTTATTTTTTATTCTAATATAATTTTTTTATTCGAATACATTTTGCAGAGTTTGTATTTTTTTAAATCCAATTTTTTTTTTCTTTCTTCACTCTCTCTCTTTTTGTTCGAAAACAACTTGACGCTATCTTTCTCTCTCTCGAATTCTTGCAAGTTTGAAATCCTTGCTCAAATTTCATTGTGTTTCTTACCTAGTTTTTATTATTGAGTTTGGGGTTTCATAGTTCAAAGCTTGGCGGTCCAAATTGGTGGCTTGATCTCAGTAGTTTTTGGCCTAGTTTTGTGATTCGACTCACCCTCCAAACCGGTAAGCTTGTTCTACTCTCTCTCCTTCAAGTTTGTTACTCAATTTATCTCTCCTATTGCGACTCTTTGTCAATTTGTGCTTTAGAATTGGGTTTGGATTTTAATTTTCTATTTGGAATTGGAATTGTCAGTTAGGTTTGTATTTGGATTTGGAATTGGATTTGGAATCTATTTTGTGGGGGTATTTCTGAATGCTTGTTTTGTGAAAGTACTGGGTTTCATTGGTTGAGAACTTGACGATTGAAGTGTGTTTTGGTTTCTTGTAGCTATTGGGGATGTTTTGTTTGGTGATTGCCTGCTTGTAGTGGTGAAGATTTGGTTCTGTGTTTCATTGGGTTCCCCTGTTTAACCATGGTGGTTAAGTTTGGGGAAATACTAGTATTTTTCTTATAAGTTAAGTGAGTTCTTTGAGAATTGGTTGCTATGGCTAGGGAGAAACGCCCTGAGGCTGCATCCCCCGTTCCCGCTCTAAACGGTACGACTAAACGGGGTCGAACGAATTAAGGAACTAGGATGGGTCCTAGAAATATTGCCCATCAAGTTTCTGGACGAGGAGGATCTAGTGGTGCTGGGGGGTCTCGTACTGATTCACGAGATAATGACGGGGGAAATCGCGGTATGCATCCTAACCCCTCCCATTGGTCAACCCTACGAGCAGGTTTTAAGTTTTGAAACTATCTGAAGGAGTTATCACTTGATGAGGAGGAGCTGCGTCAGTAATACCCCACTATTTTGCTGGTTTTTGATGTATTCGCTGATCTTGGTTGGACTAGGATTATTCATCCCCAGATGTCGTGTTATCCACGTTTGGTAAGCCTTTTTTATGCTTCTCTCCGTAATGTGCAGGGCACGGGAGATGACAAGAGTTTCAAAGTTTCCATTAATGGTTTTGAGTTACATATTGGGTCGAATGACATCCAACACGCTTTTTGTCTGGGTGAGCCTGCAGTTGAAGATGAGGAACATTCAAAGTGGCCTCCAGTTTCTAGTGAGTTTCTTCCCAAGAAGGAAATGTAGGAGGAGCTTCGTGTCACAGGAAAAATTAAAGCCCATATCTTAGGTGTAAGAATCTGAGCAAAACACTATGCCTCTTTCATATAATTGCTCATAGGAACATTATTCCCCAACTGGGGAATAAGAATGTTCTGGTAGGTAATATGCTTTATTTGGTATATATTTACCATCAGGGGTACAATGTTGATTTGGTGCATATTATTTTGCACGAGATGATTCTTACGGCTAACCTGGATCTTCAGGTACGGACTTTGCCGTACAACAGGTTTATTTCTTAGCCTCTGATTGGGATAGTGTATGTTATCCGTCCGGATGAAGAGTCGGATGAGAGGAGCGAGGTGATTAATTCTTGTTATTAAAAAAATTAAAATAAAGCATATGGTGCCTTCTGAGTCGGAGTCTGAGTCCGAGGAGGGTGCAGAGGACTTGGAGACTGAGGCTCCACCTGCTGCAGCTAGGCGAGCAGCTAGACCCTCTGTTTTCAGGCCTGTTGCTACTTTTATGCCTGATATCTCTACAGCTTCTTATACTGGATTGGTCCCGCATGATTTTACCTCTATGTAGACCTATATGGAGTCTCATTTTGGTAGGGTGGACACTCAGATGGAAACTCATTTTGTTAGCCTAGATACTCAGATATAGACTCAGTTTTAGCTCTTCAGAGATGATATCGGTTGGCTCCAAACTTATGTGGACGGATTGAGCAGTATAGTGCGAGGCTTGTTGAGTGGTCCTCTTGCCGCAGATACAGATGAGGGGTCTTAGGTCGTTTGTGACTTTGGGTTTATCTTCTGTACCTGAGAGTGTTAGATCTTTGTTTTGTCTTTTCAATGACTATTTTTGATTCTGCTCTCTTTATTGCATTATTATTCTAGTTGGGTTATATATCTGACTTTGTTATGTATTAATAGTTTTTTTCATGGATACTTTATCAAGCTTTTGCTATATGATGATTCTATTCCATGATATTTTCTCTTCCATAACTGTTATATAATTTGGCATGTATAATTTAATTTTACTTTCCACTCTCTTTTTATTTAATTACCCTTTGTTCTCCTGTGTCAAAAAGGGGGAGAGATGGTTTTTCAGGTAACTCAAGTACGTACTTTATGTCTTCTGAATTCCTTATTTTGAATATGAACGGTTACGTGATGTATCTTGTTTAGTGTGTAAGGATTTAAGAGGATCTACTTTTATGAATGGATGTTCAGTGAGTGAGTCAGTTCATCGAGTTTGTAATTTTTGTTTATTACCTATGGTTCAAGTTTTGACAGAAACTGAACCATAGGGGGAGATTGAAACATCCATTTTGGAGTTTGTTTCATTTAGTGTCTAGAGAAGGTGTCAGCACTATCTCGTGGTTATCCGACGATAGTGAGTGTACTTGGAGAGACTACAGTTGGACTGTCACTGAACAGGTAAGTGGGTTTTTAACTCCTTATTATAAATATCAAGCCCAAGTAATAAGTATGTCTTTTTTAAGATAACACAATTTATATTAAAATAGATTCTTTTTCTATTCGAATAGAACTGAGAACATTTCTATTCGAATAGATTTTATTGTATTCAAATAAAATGGCTCAGTCTGTCTTTTAATCGAATATATTTCTTTGTTATTTGAATAGATTGGCTTAGCTTGATTTATATTCGAATACATTTATTTATATTCGAATACATTTATTGTGATTTATGTTTTCTAATAAAAAACAATTTTTTTTTCAAACTTCACTTCTTTGAAAATCAATTTTTTCTAGAGCTTGTTTTTTTAGAGTGAGGAGAGATTACTCTTGAGAGATTTCAAAGAGAATTAAAATACTCAAATCTTGAATCAATCATCATTGATTAAGAAACCCTAATCATGGATTGAAGAACTTGAGCGATTT
Source organism: Kingdonia uniflora (assembly GCA_014058105.1). Classification (NCBI taxonomy): domain Eukaryota; kingdom Viridiplantae; phylum Streptophyta; class Magnoliopsida; order Ranunculales; family Circaeasteraceae; genus Kingdonia; species Kingdonia uniflora. The sequence goes on from JACGCM010002704.1 coordinate 605,055, forward strand.
AAGCTTTGAAGCTTTGGTGCGTTATCCGAGACGAGGTATTGCGAGAACGAGGAATTGATTGCTAGGAGCTTGATTAGAAGAGAGGTAATCACAGGATGCGTTTATCGAGTTTGTAAGTTGTTAAACTCTTATAATTCTTTTTCAATATTGAATTGTTTAGTTGTTGAGTGATTCGACAGCGAGCTGTGAATTTTTCTCCTGAGAAAGGTTTCCCATAGGGTTAAAATTTTTTACCCTTGTATTTATGATTCCAACTGCTTGTTTGATATTAGATAATTGAATCAACTTGATTTAGGTTAAGCGTAGACCATTAATTCAAATGAATTAAGACCAATCAATTTAAACCTAAAATAATCAAAATTGGTTAGTCTCAAGCGTCTCAGAATTTCTGACTTCATAACTCTCGTTCATATCTTACCAATGATTTATAAATTCCTTGATTCTTGTATAGTAAGTTGTAGTATAGTGGGCCGGTAATGCTATTTAAGTGTGTTTTTGAATATTTCATGAAATATGACCATTTATACTTCATAATTGGGAAATATTTTTGCTACGAGAGTTTTAGATAATTCAAAACCCTTTCTAAATTGCTATATCATATATTTTTGCTTAGTCGTCAAAGAGTTACAGCATTTTGAAACAACAGTAAAAATTATCTTAGTAAAGGACGCTGATGTTCCTTATTTACTTGTTTTGAGTAGTAGGGAAGCTAAATTATAGAAAACTTCATTCTTAAATGTTTTTCCTTTCTAAATTATCTTTCCAAATTGATTTTATTTTATTCTTTCTCTCAACCGAGCTGAAAGATATGCGTATTTAAAAATTAGGACATCATAAACTGCAATAAACTTGGAAATTGGATTAATATTGCTGTCGCAAGTTCACTAATCCTTCATTTCTTATTTTGCAGGATTGTCACAAAGTTTGTACTCAGAGATCGTGAGAAATTTACAAAGTACATTAGCAAGCTTCTATCTAATCCTTCTTGTGCCCCCTAAGTAAAGGGGCACTTCATTCTTTTGCCTCCTAAGTAAAAGGGCGGCCACAGCTTCACCGAGAAATACTTCCTGTAGGTTGGTACGTACCTCTAAAAACTTGACATCTATAAGGGGTTCATATCCACTCTGCCCCGGTACTAGGAACATACAGTCGTGTGGACTGTGCAAATACACGCTATTCTTATAAAATATTTGTTGTAGTTGGATTGACCTATTGGCGTGTTTAATTTTCTTTTCATTCTAACATTAGTAAAGGTAAAAACTGCTAGAGACTTGAAAGATTTCATCACCCAAAAGGCTCTCTAACAAGTGGGGCTACCTATTAGGGATGTGAAGAAATTTGTATAACACGAAAATTGAACCTCCCAGACCTGAAAATAACTTATAATAAAAAAAAGTAGCAAGATTTTTGTAGGATTTCATCACCCAACGGATAAATGTACCGGAACGGAGTACAAATACGGGTTCATAGGATAAGGCCCTAGCCTAGTGTTACGAAATACTGGTTATAGGTTTGCGACGTTACAGTTCCGAGTGCTGACATACGATAAGGCAACTCGCTCGGGCATGAGGACTGAACATCTACTACGCAGTGACGCAGGGGAGTGTCGGAACAAAAGCATTTGACCATCCTAACCTTTTGTGAACATAGAAGAATATAGGGGAAACCTACTTATTACTTCTTAAAAAACGTTTAAGTGTTAAATTTTTAGGCTTGATTGATTATTTTTTGCATTGGGTGTTAATTTAATTATAAAATGTCATACATGCAAGAGCATTATGGCTTACATTTTGACATCCCACAATATCGTCAAAATTAATTTCAATCATGGGATCACAAAAATTCTTAATACGTGGGACCTTTCCAACTTTATTCCTATATGCAGTCTAAGCAATTCTTGCAGTTATCCAAACTATTCCCACCCACTCCACTCAAAACATCTTTAGAAGACATCCTTGCTCTCTTCATGCAACAATCAATGGAAAGTCAAAAACAAGTGTTGCATTTTCAGTAACAAATGATGCAATTCTGACAACAGACTTTGGTGAATCAAAATTCAACATCCCAATCTATCTCCAGGCTAGAAACTCAGATAACTCAATTGTCAACCACGTAGAGTGAAATAGAGTGCGAAAAACTTCCAAGCAACGAAAAAGAATGGCTTGAAGTTAAATCCCCTTGTGATTTAGAAAATAATGAATTTAAGCGTAATCAAGGAATGTTTTCTCCGTGGGGTGAATGAATATCATATTACGAGACAGATTCAGAAGATGAACATTATAAGGCCGACGATCCTATGTCACAAGAAGTTCTAAAAGAAATGGCTAACATGTTCAATAAAATTCTTTCTCAATCACCTTATAATTTCACCATCAACATTCAGCAACCAATATTATTATCCATCTCTTCACCGATAGAGCCCCACCAATTCACAAAAGATAACATGATAGAAAGTGAGTATTTTTCTAAATTCTTAAACAATTTCTTAAATGATGAGGATGATGACAAATTTCCTGGAAGTATAAATTCAACATCGATTCTTGAGAAAATACGAGCTCCATCTTTATCCCAACCAGTGTCACCTTCTTAATCTATCTTCCTTGAATCCATAACTCCATCAATTGAGCCTAATGGGGGTACCATGACCATAAATGATTTTGAGGACTTGTACGGAGATAACTCTTGCTGTATTTCTGTTGTTGAATGCTTAAATTATTTTGAGGACTCGAATGATCCTGAGATTTGTGAAATGGTATAATCATTATCATCTGGTGATAAGTTTCAAATTGGCCATACCCCTAAGCCAATGAATATCCATCTCAATGGTCAGGATGAGACCCTTGAGATAAGTTATGATTTTAGGCACACAAATTTTTAATATTTGTTAGAGTCAATTATTCCCCGACCCCCACATCCATAAATATGTTATATAGTTTTTCTTCTGCTAAAAGAAAATATCTTTTTAAAAAATTATAATTTTGGGGATACTTCACGGATTTGCTTTGACATAACCACCTATCACATCTTTTGGAATATCAACGATAATAGGGGGTTTTGAAAATATTTAAAGAAAATATCTTTCCCGGAAAATTGAGTTTTGAATCTAGTACATTTTCGGGGATGAATACTTGTATACCAATCTTAATATTTACTGCAACATGTAGTAATCATATGATTGTATTAAAAATTATAATGAAAAATATGTTCTCTACGTATGTGTTTGCTTTATCTTGGAGAAAATGGTTTTTCTTGATTTGTCTATAAATTTTAGATTAAAATCATCAAATGATAGGCAATGTTTTTAGAAAAAAATTTTTCATAGAAAATTAGTTTTAAACTCTCTCTGGTTTTTACAAAATATATCTGCCCAATTAGGGGCAAATATTAAGGATTACCATTAATGTGTTATCTGGCTTTTGAAAAAGAATTTGTAACCAGGATAGTATATCACCTTTTAAACTTCGTACACTTCCAGTCATATTGAAAATTTTAAATTTGGGGGTATATTCGTCTGGCTGAAGACGGTAAACTTACACTTTTTGGAAGGCAACCCATGACACATTCAGCTGAGAAATTCAAGTTTTTTTTTCTCTATTTTTTTATGTTCTCAAACATTAAGGGCAATGTTTTTTTAAAATCAATTTGGGGGTAGGAAACCATTTCTTTAAATATTTTTTGAAGAAAAGTAAAATAATAGCACTTTGACAATTTATGATATATTTTAGACGAATTTCCAAACACATAAACTGATTTTAACTTGACATAAATATTATGAAAAAACCTAAATTTTAAAATTGTACCAAGTATATACTAGAACATTTTGGACTATCTTAAGCTAGATATACTATCTTTTTATTAGCAACTAATTCAAGTTAGTTTGGCATATTTTGAAAACGTACACTTCACTATAGTTTTGCAAGTAATATATTTCAATAAATTTTTTGCTCAGTTTAAGGAAAATTTAGCATTAGGGTTAGGAATAATTTGCTACATAGGAGACAACTGCCTAAGAATAAGTTTATTCCAAAGAATAAAAAAAAGCCAAATGTGCTCTAAAACTTTTCAGGATGCAAGGCTACTCGCATGATTAAGAACTGAAAGAGGAAATTTTTTTCACCAATCTCAAGTTTGACCATGAACTATGTGAAAGGAGTACAAGAAAATAATACTTGTGAGAATCCTGAGTCTAGGTCATGATGTGGCACCACACCCCGACAAGCTTAGCAAACTGCGAGGGATTTTCGACCGAAAACTTCTTGTTATAGAGGCTCCACTAAGAAATAATGTACTCAAAAGAAAAGGCTTGCAAAAGAAAAAAAAGCGAAATTCAAAGAAGACGAATTGACTAAGGCACTTGTCGAACTAACCGTTGAATTTATTCCAGTAAGAAATAGACTACCAAAAACTTAGTAAATTATTCAAGACAACGGATCAGGCGATACAGCTATTTTTACTATACACTCAAATATAGCTAAAGAAAAATACTTGAATCTCTTTCTAATCTTGAGGTAGTACCTCTAGTTTTGGATAAGCTTAAAATATTCTTTGGTATACTTGGGAGAATAGCAAGTTCAAGGATTTTTCCATCGGTATATTTTTCTTACAACTAAAAAAGGATAAGTTCAAAGGAAATGAGTCATGTGTATTTTAAAATTGTTAAAAATGTTATTATTGACTTTTGTCGGTATAATTACTGCAAACCCTCACGAAACAATACTCGTCCACCAGGCTAAGCCTGGGGGTTTAACAGCTTGTTGCATATGTTAAATATAATTGCATTCCCTGTGAAGTGGCTATTATTTTATTTTACTCAGGACGTGCAAAAGACAAGTTTAGGGGTATTTGATAAACGCATAATTATGACATTTTTAATATACTCGAACATGTATTTTAGTCGTCAATTATATTTAATTTTGGGTACTTATGCGCATTTGCTTAATTGTAGCTATTGGATATGGATATTTGAAACCAAGCTTTTAAAGTCAAGTAAAAGTATCTCTAGCAGTTCATCGCACAAAAAGTCAAAGATACTATATATTTAGTCTTAAAATTGAAGAAATTTATACACAAATATTCTTGGAGAATAAGATCAAAGAATATATTACATCCAAGATCCTTGAAGATATTTTATATTGAAGATATATGCAAAAGTTTCTATGAAGAAATATCTCTACATCACTTAAGGGAATTATATGCAAGAATCTTAGGTGATTGGTTGTAATATCAAAATATATTATTGTGAAAATACTCTTTAGAATTTAATGTATAGTTTCTAAATTTGAGTTCCTTCTCCTATAAAAGGAACCCTCCCCCCATTGTAATTGAGCATCTCATATTGGAGCAAGTTTAGAAGAAATAAAGTCTTAGTTTTATTTAATTATCTCATCTCTTTTATTTTCTTTTGTATATAGTTAGCTAGTTCATGCAATGATCTTGGGAATGATATAAGGCTTATCTCTTCTAGTTATGACTAGAAGTAACCCTTACCCGAGTAACAATAGTTATGTTATAGTTCTAAGATTAGTTCTCTTTTACAATCTTCTAAAATGGCTATAATCTACTTCTAGGCTTAACAATATCTAGTAAGTGAATTTAGACTAGCTAGCCAAAATCCGGTGCTATAACCATTAAACCGAATTTTAGGGCAAACACGAAGAGAACTCGTAAAAGAAATTTAACCAAGCTTAACCATAGTTGGAAGAATTCCTCCTTCATATCGGATTAAGTAAAACCTAATTTGACCAAATCTTAAATGCCTAACCATTGATCTAGGATTGACATTTACATCGAAAATGCCCTACCTGAAATTTTTGACATGAATTATCCACCTTTTAAAGCTACATAATTACTATTATTGCTTTGGTTGGGCCGAATTATAGTCGTAGCTATCCTTTTGTTAATTGTTCTTGTTATTTATTTATTTTCAATCTATCTCTTATAAAATTGTAATTCGGCCTAGAAAGTATATGTTTTCCCAAACTTCCCTATAGATTTGATCCCATTCATCTGTGCATCAATTTGATAACCATACTTTGAGCGAGAATTTTGCCAGAGGCCCTAAAAACCTCTTATCAGTCTAAAGGTTGGTTCAGGCTCTGTTACAACCATCTTCAAGTATTTTTGTCACGCCCCAAAATCCAGTAATCGGTAGCTTGACCAACTACTAGATTCTAAGTAGTGCAGGTCGGGGAATCCAAGGATTCTACCCCACTAATAGCCAAGCCGTAGACAAATTTTGGCTCGGCTATTCACATATAGCAATATAACGCGAAAGCAAAAGATATATATATACACATCAGTCGAAAATGTAATACAATATCTCGAATAAAACTCAGCGATATATGCTGAGAACACCTACCAAAATCTAGAACTAAAGGAAATCTACAGCGGTAAAATCTATCTCTGAACTGGTTAACCACGCGGCAGTCAAAGCTACTCAAGCTCTGAAATGGTTATAAAACGAGAGTGAGCAAACCACGGCTCGCTTAACCCAACAAAACTAAATATCCTACTAATAAACCTGTACTAGAAATAGAGGTAAAGATGAATGTAATAAAGAAACAAGTTTACACAAGTCTAGCAATATATATTAAATGACTACAATGGATAAAGAGTTGATAAGGAAAGGAGATTATAGTTGATAAGAGGGTGGAGAATAGAGTCAAGAATATGAGAGGAGGGAGATGCAATGATAAGAGAATATGCAATGCCATGACGTGACGGGATGACTAAAATAATCCCATACTTATCCAAGGTGCAGTGTGACGTGATGCTATAAAATCGATACTGCCCATGACTTCCACTTTCAGGAGAACGTGTTCAAGCACGATGTCAAGCTGAGAGCAGGGTCTATAAAAGGGCAGAGCTCCTAAGGAAACAGGACGGTCAACTGACAATTCAATACATACAATTATCTGATCTCTAGCTATCTTTTCTTAGATTAACTCTTGTAATCAGATTCTGTCTCTCTCTCAAGCAGTAATACTACTTTAACAAAATCCTCCACTCGAGGTCGTGAATTTTTACCTATTCACAGGTTTTCCACACTAAATCTCCTATGTCAAGTGTTATCCCTTATTTAATTCTTGTCATAGTAGTTCTTGGTGTAAGGATCGATTTTAAGCTATTTCGAGCTTTGCAAAATCTAGTCCCTACATTTGGCGCCGTCTGTTGGAACGCACAGTTTTTCCACGTACTTAAGAGCCACTATAAATACTCGTCAGTCAAGCAGTATTCAATTATGGTTTAAGCACGTCAATCTTCGGGAGCTCAACCTGAAAGTTCAAGGAGGACTGATCGGGTTGCCGAACTTCAGGCAAACTTAATTGTCGAAGCCGAGAAGCGTTGTGAGCTCGAGCGTCTGCTATTAGCAGATCGAGTGCTCTGCGGGAAAGAGTCAGATCGAGAGCGTCAAGCTCGAGTTCTGGAGACAAAGAAACAATAAGCTCAGATGTTAGCTTTTCAAATAGCTCTGAAAGCATTACAAAGCAGCCAACCACCACAGCTCTGAGAGAGCGCGAGACAGTACCAACAACTTCAAGGGTTTCCATTCACGAGCAGAAGCAACGCAGGCTATCTCTAAGACTTAAAGACGAGGTGATCAAGGAGATCAAAAAACATATCGAGGTCGGTTTCATTCGAGAAGCTAAGTACCCAGACTGGATTTCTAATATCGTTGCTGTTCCAAAGAAGAATAGGAAGGTTTGGGTCTGAGTGGATTTTACAGATCTTAACAAACATACGCCAAAATGCAGTTTCCCTCTTCCGATCATTCATCAGATCCTCGACTCTACAGCAGGTCATGAAATCTTGTCCATGATGGACACCGCTTCGGGGTACGATCTGATTCCACTCTTGGAAGGAGATCAAGAAAAGACTACATTTATTACAGAAAGAGGTCTCTACTGTTACAAGGTCATGCCATTCGGCCTTAAGAACGCTAGAGCCACTTACCAAAGGATGGTCACAAGTATGTTCAAAGGGCACTTGGGAGAAACAATCGAAGTCAATATCGACGACATGCTTTTCAAGAGCTTAAAGAAAGAAGATCACATCTCTCATCTCTCTATAGTATTCAGTATATTACGATCCTATAGAATGAAGCTTAATCCAAAAAATACCTGTTCGGTGTTTACTCGGGTAAGTTCTTGGGTCATCTTATCAGCAAGAAAGGGATAGAAGCAAATCCAGATCAAATTTGAGCTCTTCTGGACATGCCTTCACCATCAATAAAGAAGGATGTACAAAAGCTTGCAGGAAAGATTGTAGCAATCAACAAATTTGTATCCAAATCCTCGGACCGGTGCAGATGGTTATTTATGCTACTCAGAGGTTACACTCAACAAGGCAAAGGGTCAAAGAATGAAGATATCAACTGGACACCAGAATGCGAAACAGCTTTTCAGGAACTCAAAACTTACCTAGGGAGGGCTCTAATCATGAGCACTCCGATAGGCAATGTTGAACTGATTATCTACCTCACAGTTACAGATGCATCTCTTAACTCGGTTCTCATTCGGCTCAAAGGAAAAATTGAGAAACCGATCTTCTTCATCAGCAAAACACTTATTCCAGCAGAAATGAGGTACTTTAAAATTAAAAGATTACTTTTTACTCTCGTTTACACCGCACAAAAGCTGAAATACTATTTTCAGGCACATCCTGTCAAAGTCATGACAAACTACCCACTTCGGGAAGTATTGTCTAAGAAAGAGAAATCCAGACGAATACAGCAGTGGTCTGTCAGCTTGGGGGAGCACAAAATAAAATTCGAGCAGTGAGATTCAGAAAAGGGTTAAGCAATTGTTGATTTCCTAGCAGATTTTCCAGTTTCAGATCTTGACTGGGAAGAACATGATCCAGATCTCGCCGAAGATGCAGCAGATGAGTTCCACTCTCCAAATCTTTTGATGATCGAGCATCATGGATATCTTAAAAAGGGTGGAGGCTCCTCACCGATGGTTCAGTAGGACCCGCAGGGTCAGGAATTGAGATCGTTCTCATTGCACCTTCCAACGACAGAATCGAGAAATCTATCCGTCTCGACTTCGAAGCCTCGAACAATGTTACAGAGTACGAGACACTCATTCATGGTCTGAATATGGCTCTCGAACTTGGAATCACTGAAATCTTGGCCTACACATACTCTCTTCTAATCGCTCATCACTACTCAGAACATTACAAGAAGAGCGGCATCATGGTCGATTATGCAGCTCTGTTTGGAGAAAAGCTAAACAAATTTCACAAAGTTACGCTCGAATACCTCCCTCGAGGAGAGAATCGCCACGCCGGCTCCTTGGCTTACTTAGCCAGAGTATTGGGTACAGAATCAAGATACCTACAAATTGAAGTTATCTCTAGCCCCAGTATTAATCGTACTACAATATATGTGATTAACACTGGGGGTGATGAGATGGCGGAAGATGATTGGAGGAAACCATTCGTTACTTATCTCGGTCCGGATAACTCATGCAACGGGCCACTACCAGATGATCCACAGTAGCGCAGGCACATCATCGAGAATTCAAAGCGCTACACAGCCCAACCAAATGGCAATCTCTACAAACGTTCAGTCACTGGTCCATACCTCAAGTGCCTCTCTAAGGAACTTACCGACAAGATGCTTCGAGATCTATATAAAGGTACCTGCGGATCCCATACCGCAGGATGAGCTCTTGCTAGCAGAGCTATTACCCAAGGAGTGTTCTGGCCAGGGATGCGGAAGCAAGCTAAAGAATACTCACGGAAATGCGACGCATGTCAGCGTCATGGGAATCAAATTCGGGACCCTACCCTCGAACTCCATGCCAGTAAGGTGTACTGGTCGCTCAAACGATGGGCACTCGATCTAGTTGGTGAATTTCCCAATACTCCTGGTAACAGGAAATTTCTCCTTGTTGCTACAGATTACTTCACTAAATGGGTTGAAGCAGTTCCTCTATGCTAAACTCAAGAAGAAGAGGTCATTTCTTTCATTTGGCAGCATATCATCACAAGATTCGGTTGTCCCCATTTGATCCGTATTGATAATGGTCCTCAGTTCGTTGGAGCCAAGGTCGTAGCATTTCTCAACAAACACAACATAATCCATTCTCCATCAAACCCGTACTTCACCCAGGGAAACGGACAGGCGGAGATCACAAACAAAATCATCGTGGATGGTCTCAAAAAGTGCCTTATGTCACAAAAGAAGGGAAACTGGATACGTGAATTACACCACGTCTTATGGGCTTATCGAACTACGCCCCGGAAGTCAACACAGTGCTCTCCATTTCTACTTGCCTATGGAATTGAAGCAGTGATCCCAACAAAGTACCACCATCCTTTAAGAGACCACGAGCTCACAGACGAAGAAAATATGTTCGAATTGGCGTGCAACCTCCATTGGATCGATGAGACACGAGATCGAGCTATCGTAATTCTTGGTCGATATCATCAAACACTGGCAAATTCATACAACAAACGAGTTCGCAAACAGGAGTTCGCACTCGGGAGTTCGCTATCAACGAATGGGTCCTTCGAGAAATCCCAGATAACAGAAAAGATCCACATGTTGGGAAACTAGCAGAAAACAAGGAAGGTCCTTTCATGGTCATAGGTCGAACTGGTCTGGGTTCATACTATCTCATGACGGAAGCCGGTGACAAAATTCTAAATCAATGGAATACAAGAAGATTAAAGTTATATCGACGCCGAACAACTCCTCCGTCGCTCAGCAATGCCCAATCCACCTCGAGGTTTCACATCCAATGTATGTACAAACTCTATTCAATCAATGAAATCTCTTTTTTATCACAAGAATCCTTACTATAAAGTTCCACTTGATCTCCATCCATCTTCACCCAAGGGTTAAAGCATAGTTTATACTAGCTCGATAGCTAAAGGTAAAATTATCATCCAACATTTGTAATGGCATAGATAATACTAGCCTAACTCCTGAGGATACTCATACATCCGAAGGCGGGGGCCGTAACGAACCTCTTTGCCTGAAGATAACAAGCCTAAAGCACGAATGAGGAAAAAACTTGCTCGTAGTTGATAAGCTCCAACATCCAACATTGGTAATTGCATAGATAATACTAGCCTAATTCCTGAGGATACTCATACATCTTAAGGCGGGCCATAACGAACCTCTTAACCTGAAGATAACAAGCCTAAAATACGAGTGAGGAAAAAACTTGCCCCCTGCCGATAAGCTCTAGCATCCGACATTGGTAATGGGATAGATAATACAGGCCTAACTCTTGAGGATACTCATACATCTGAAGGCAGGGGCCATAACGAACCTCTTAGCCTGAGGATAGCAAGCCTAAAGCACGAGTGAGGAAAAAACTTGCTCGCTGTCGATAAGCTCTAACATCCAACATTGGTAATGGCATAGATAATACTAGCCTAACTCCTGAGGATACTTATACATCTGAAGGTGGGGGCCATAACGAACCTCTTAGCCTGAAGATAATAAGCCTAAATCACGAGTGAGGAAAAAACTTGCTCGCAGCCGATAAGCTCCTACATACATTGGTAATGGCATAGATAATACTAGCCTAACTCCTAGGGATACTTATACATCCGAAGGCGGGGGCCATAACGAACCTCTTAGCCTGAAGATAACAAGCCTAAAGCACGAGTGAGGAAAAAACTTGCTCGCTGCCGATAAGCTCCAACATCCAATATTGGTAATGGCATAGATAATGATAGGCTAACTCCTGAGGATACTCATACATCCGAAGGCGGGGGCCACAACGAACCTCTTAGCCTGAAGATAACACGCCTAAAGTACGAGTGAGGAAAAAAATTGCTCGACGCCGCTAAGCCTCCCCGAAGTCCAAGGGTTGAAGCACGGATAATACTTACTTTTACACCCACGAACTTCTTCTAATTCGATGGGTCAAACCAGAGAATAATATCTACTGCAGGTGAAGAAAATGTTAGTTTCCAATATTAACATTTCAAATTACAACGCTTCTCTCAAGGGCCTACATCAACACTGATCAATTCAATCAGTCACTGAAGCATTAAAATCTAATTACAAATAGTACTCATTATCTGTATTAAAGTCTATTTCTTTGTAATTATGCTAGATTTTCTTGAAGGGAGAGCAGTCGACCTTCCTCTCACAACAGGAGTTGGTAAGACTGCACTCGAGCTTCCCCCTATTTTAGTCCTAGATGCCATGTATTCTGGTGCTCGTTCAGCAACAATTTCTCTCCCTCGAGCTATTTGTTCAGCCGTCGTGGTCCCAATACCACGATCCATAACCACAATCGGATCTCTGCTCGAGATATCAAGTTTACATATACAAGTCCTCCCAAAGAAGCAATCTTGCATCAAATCCCTTTCAACCTGCAGAAATATTATTTCCTAGATAAAAAATACAACCAATGCGCTTAATTGCCGCTGATGCAAAGCTTCACCGTCACATTTATCTTGCTCATGAGCTACTAGTTCCTTAAAGGATTGGTGACTAACAACAGCGCACTTGTTTTCCCTCAAATGACGGGCTTTCGATTCAGCCAATTCGACTGTTAATTGATCAATACGTTCACTCATCTACCTCGTAAGATTTATCGACTTCTGCTGAGAATTTATGAGTTCAATGCGCATATTCTCCACTAACTCTTCTTTTTGATGAAGGAATTCCTTCATCTCTCGACTCCCCTCGCCAGAAGCAATTTTACCATCCCTTTTATCCAATTCCAATTTGAGATCCTTCTCATACTTTATTTTCCGTGCACGTAATTCCCGCTCCAATTCGGTAATTCGAGCACAGAGTTGGTCAATTCTTTCATTCATCTCCTTATCACGTTGCACTGCCTTCCTCACATTTCCGCGGACGTGGGCAAAATCAACCACCAAACTTTTGTTCTTGGCATGAACCTCTGTTTAATCGGCCCTGCTCTTAGCCTCTCTATCTTTTAAACGACGTAAATTAGCCTTCAAACGATCTAACCTGACGATCAAACTATCACGTATTTGTGTAGAGTTACGCAATTCTAACTCTTTTCCCACAATACTACTGCTCAATTTTTCAAAATTGACCTCGGACACAACTAAGTTAGTTCGCGCAGTATCCAGGTCGATCTCTCTCTTTAACAACTGCTCGTTCAGAGCACGAATGCTACATTTCATATCAGATATCTCGTCCTTCAATGCTATAATACAGTATTCGGCTAACTCAGCATCGTACCGAGAACCTGACGCCGCTCTTTCCTTCAACTCAGGAAGTTCGCTGATAAGTTGGTTCAAAGCCAAATCCCTGCTCAAAAGTGTTACAGTCTTATCCTCGACTTGGCTCTTAGCTTCTTCGTGCTTTAGAGAAAGCTTCACATTATCATCCAATTGATCTTCATACTGAGAGATCAAAACCTCATATTCTTCTGCATACTCAGTATTATACAAAAGAGTCTGCTCTTCTCTCTCTCTAGCAACATCTAGCTCCTTCTGCATAATAGTTAGCAGGGACTTACAACATCAGTACCTAATTGGGAAACAGATCAACAGAAGCATACTGATAAACTTGCAGAATAGATACCTGCAAGCCCAAGATAGCCAATGCCCCCTTGGCCTACCGACCAAGAAACATGCTTTGGTCGCAAGACAGAGTGTACATACACAAACATCCTGAACTAGAACAAACTTATTAGGTACATATCCCTTCTTTTATTAAATTCATGTTCATCTATTTATTAATTTATCTGAATTATCTAACCTGCAAATCAGTAGAGGAGTTTTTCTCCACTTCAAGCAGGCCCTCTAAGTCCACAACTCTGAGGCGCAAGCTTTCTATCTCCTACAATACGAAGTTTCATAAGAAAAACGTTGTTGGCATCAAACAACAGTATAATATTACAAACTCGAGTTCATGCTTCACAACCGATGTTACATTACGCAATCACCCTACCTGATCAATAGTTTCCTGATTTTTGGCAACGGTCTTTTCAGCAACATTCAGACCATCCTCCATTTTCTCAACCTCCTCTTCATCCACAATTTCCTTCTCCTCGTAATTCCCTTCGCTAAATGCTAAAATCTCTGCCTTTGTATACCTCAGCTGGTAGAGCTTCCCTGCAAGGTTGTTCCGAGAAGTAGCAGACGCGAAAACCAATCGCTCTGCTTTAGCTACACTTTCGGCCCTAACTTCCTTCAGTATTAGGGCATCAACTTTCCTTTCTTTCTCCGGCTCCAACTGAAAAGCTTCCCTCTCCCGAGTTAAGCTTTCTTCAAACTAGTTTTTATCTCCCTCGAGCTGGGATATCCTCCTTTCCAGCTCAATAGACCTATCCTGGAGACCAAGCTGAACCCCCCTCAGAGCACGAGCAAACTACAATAAGAAATAAGTCAGCTCGAGATGACAAAATAATATAATAAAACCAAATATTTACTAACCTTCTTAAACTCATCTTTAACAACAGTAACCCCCTTCTCTCGAGCTTTAGCTCGACATTGATCCTCCACGAGACCGGTTTCAACCACAAAATACGGCCTCAAGTCTGCTCCCTCAGTGATCTTAACGCTTTCCTCTAACACCACCTGTGACTTTGCGGGAAGAGATACCTTCCTCCTCTTACTGCTATCATCCACACTGTCCGACGTAGTAGAACGAGAAGCAACCCCCCTTTTCATGACCTTCCTCTTCGCAAGATTTCGTACAACAGTGTTGGACACAGCGGCCATATCTACTGGCCCATCTGGTATTTCGTTAAGCCGTGCAAGCTTCAAAGGAGTATTAAGTTCAGGAGTTAACATATTCTCTTCCATAGAGCCTAGAGTTTTCCTAGCCATTCTCCTTTTCGCTTGAGATCTCCTGACCTTGTCGTCCTTACTAACTACCCTTTTGAACCTATTTATCCCTAACTTTTTGAGAATAACCTCGAGCTCAGTGCTTTCCTTGGCAACGGAATCTATGAAGGATTCCTTCCTCCAAACTTTGCAGCTAATTCTTGCATAGAAGCTAGGCCACGTAAGATACAAATCAACTATAGAAATATTGCTCAACATACAAATGATAGTTCAATTTTTAATGGTATACTTACCCTTTGTTATGGTTCTATTATTAAGTTCTTGGGGTTCCTCATCAGACCGCTGAAGGCATTCACCAGATACCCATAAAAAGTTGTCATTTCACACTCGCCCTGCTAAAGACAGGTCGAAGAAGCATGGTCTTGAAGAACTAGAAGAAAGATATGCACCATCAGTTGATGTGACATACTTCACAGTGTAATACTCTAGAAAATCCTTGGCAGTAATCCTACTCTCACTACCAGATGCAACCCATCTCTCATTAAGGGTTTCGCATATAAGGATAACTTCCCAAAAATTATAATTTAGCTGCGCCGGGCAAGCCTCAATAATATTCATAACATTCTTAGCCAAATTGCTCAAAGGGAGCATCAACCTATAGTCGAACTGGGCTAAATAACAACTGAAACCATCAGTTCAACTCTCCTTCACCATGCCTTGAACGTACTCCAAGGATACTTCGTCCCCCAAACGCCTGTACTTCTTTTCTTTAGCCAAATCAGGTAGTAAATATAGGTAATCCCCTCCTTGTCTGATACTGGAAGTCCTAAAGAAATTACCCCTATATCCGAAGGCGTGCCCCCAGATCCCATCAACACTACTTTTGGCCTTACAGAACTCCCTAAATCGACTACAACCCATAAGGTACTCAACTCGATAACCCTTCAAACGAGGCCATTCTACCAATTCTGCTACAATATCCTCCTCATCCCCTACTCTAATGACGGGAGATAAGCACCCTACAAGGTCTACTTTATCACCTATTGCACAACCGGTGGTCGAAACCATTCTTATCAACAGTAAAGGATCTACTATACAAGAAGATGTTCCAACAAAACTTACAGATAGGTCGAGGTATATATATTAATTATTAGCTCGCACTACTAGATCACTTCTACAATCACAATTATCACACAACGATTTTTCTCGCCCCGTAGTCATTATTCCCCTAAATATTTTTATTTTGTGTTTGAGTGGGGATTACATCCTTATCCTAACACAATAAAGATTTTTATACATAAACTCTTATAAAAACCAAGACAGACTTACCTTCAACACCCGAGTGAGAGTCTACAGCGTTGGTCCGCACCAGTTTGTTCAATTTCTGCAACTTCTTCAAAACTTCTTCGATCTCAGCCTCCTCTCGCTATTCACAATAGAGACTCCTAGACACTTTTTTCCTCTTATCCTTTCCTCCTTTGGTGGTAATGGAATCGTCAGTTGAGATCTTTATCTCCCTAACCCTTCTTTTCTATTTTTGGTTTTTTGTATTCGAAGAGGGAGGAGAGGGAGTACTTATATACCTTTCCCCGAACCGCTGGCAATTTTGAGTTTTTGAAAAAATAGTCCTCGATTCCCGAACCAAGTCGTCTGCTCGTCTGAACATGTCAGGCATGTCGTACCGCTTCGGTGAAGCCACTTTTCCATCATTACACCAAATATTATACTTTAGCGTATCTCTCAGCCTCTTGGTCCCACTCTTTTCACAATACCCCAAACTCATGATTCTGAATTATCTATTTTAAAATTCTACGCACCTTTGTTTGCCCTACATATACACCTTGACTTTAACATCAATATCAATTAGCAACACAAATTCAGAAAT
Source organism: Kingdonia uniflora (assembly GCA_014058105.1). NCBI lineage: Eukaryota > Viridiplantae > Streptophyta > Magnoliopsida > Ranunculales > Circaeasteraceae > Kingdonia > Kingdonia uniflora. The sequence goes on from JACGCM010002704.1 coordinate 621,679, forward strand.
TTAGTTTCAACAACAATCCTAGTCATAGCCTATTTTCTTGAACAAAGTTTTCTTTAAGTAAATTCGGGCAGTTATATTTCAAAAATTCAAAAATACAACAGTCAATCACTCCAATCTCCAAGATACTTGCATTTGAAGCAACCGGTGTGCCCTTCGACACTACAAGCTTTCAATAGCCCTGAGGCGATATCCTTATCCTCATTGACGATCTCCTCCCTTGTCATTATCATGATGAATTCTTTACGATCTTCCACAGACCACCAATAGATACGCATGGACTCAGACCAGTACACGCGGTTCATTTCCTCATCCCATTCTATATCAGTCATACCCTCGTAGTTCGCTCGAGTCTCGAGCAGAACCGCATCATAACCTTGCTGCTCAAAAATAGTTTCCCTTATTTCATCAATCTTGAATGTTAAGCGCAAGTCGTTCAATGCACGCGCTTTAATAGCCCTCTGAGAACGAGTTTTCACCATTTTTATGAATAGCCTTCTTAAAGAACAAGTCGCACTTTTATACTATTCTGTTAACAGGACTAATTTTTCGATTGACTATACGCAACGTATTTCAATTTCTATAACCCATTCTTCCCGGGGTCAAAATACTTACTATAATCTTTTCGTGCTTAATCGAGCTATCTAAAGGTTATATTTTGAGCTTTATCTTTACATCTGTTAAGCTTGAGTCGTTTACGAGGCAGGATAAGGTATGTTATCCCACCAGCTATTTACTCCCATATTATTGTAGCTCGATGACGTGTCGACTATTTGCTTTTCGCTAGTAAGAAACAAACAAAATATTCTTTTATTACGCTCAATTTTCATCTAACAAGTTCGTTACAGGACTACCCCAACAGTGTTTCTTTACAATTACAGAATCAAGCTTTTAGAAGCTCTATATTACAGATACTTTCTCAAGCCCGAGGACAGGTCTCTAGTTCTTTTCTAGTTGCCAAGTTAATGCTGATCTTCCAGAGAAACCTCAGCCACAACTTGAAAAATGCAAGACTGCAATAGGCCAACTCCTATTTCCCCTTCATTTCCTTGCAGGAAGAATTAAAACAAAAGACGATTGTGCCGAAGGAAGCAATCCATCTTCCATACGCCACCTCCACCACCGCCGTCTCTTCCTCCTTATCCCCACTAACTCAGAGTTAGTAGAGCTTAAAGGTGACCCCTACTTAAGAAATCAGAACGTCATTAGATGCCAGGGATTTTGCATCGCATATACCCCACCCGCTAAATTGAACGCTACATAATACCCAGAAATATTTCAAACAACACTTCTTCAACAAAACAGCAAAGGGAGTTTCCCTACTCTGATAGCCAAAATACCGCATCCGGGGTTCCTCCATGATGAAAAAAAATTGAGTATGATACACTCGATTCCTCATCTTAACCAAGATGTTGCAAAGGTACGCATCCAAAAACTCATTTTTTTTCTCACCCCTAAAAAAGAAAAGAAAAAAAGAATATCTCGATTACGTCATCACAGGGTCCGAGTTTAAGGTTTTTCTCTCCTAAAGCCACACGCGACTTCAGTTGCGAGGGGGCGATTGTAGGGACTTATCCCTCGAGCTATGGGCACTCGATCTCATCTATACCTCGAGCTCCGGAAGACTCGATCTTACCCAGTGCTAGACTCACGCATAAACAAACACGTTACATACACGTCAACAGTTACACATCGACCACGAACTCAAGCAGAACGTGGGTCATCCATAACAGATATAAACAGAACAAGTCAGCATACACATGTCTCCCACGAGCTAGTACTTAGACAATCAACTGCCCATGACTTCCACTTTCAGGAGAACGTGCTCAAGCACGAATGTTAAGCTGAGAGCAGGGACTATAAAAGGGTAGACCTCCTAAGAAAATAGAATGGTCAACAGATAATTCAATACATACAATTATCTGATCTCTAGCTATGTTTTCTTAGATTAACACTTGTAATCAGATTCTCTCTCTCTCTCTCAAGCAATAATACTACTTTAACAATATCCTCCACTCGAGGTCATGGTTTTTTACCTATTCACAGGTTTTCCTCGCCAAATCTCCTGTGTCAAGTGTTATCCCTTATTTAATTCTTGTCATAGTAGTTCTTGGTGTAAGGATCAATTTCAAGCTATTTTGAGCTTTGCAAAATCTGTTCCCAACAGGAACACACAGGTACGATTTGGTTAAGCTCGACCAAGCTAAGGATAGGTCTCACTTGATCAAAGTGGTAATGGGAGTTTCCAACCCAACGGAGCAATAGTCCGTATCATTTCAAGGAATTTTAACCTCACCGTGGATAAGTTAGGATCTCCATGACTCTGTCACATACCATTCAACACTCCTGAGTAGTTGAATTAGGTATGATCGTGCCATTCCCAATCTCACAAAATCTTTTAACCCATTCTTAGGACTGCTTGGATCCTATCGGAGGTTAACCGAAGCGGAGTGTTCGTGTATCCAATCTCAATAAGTTTTGAAAGATGTTATTATAAGTTATTAAGATGTAACAGGTGCACAAGAAAGTAACATAGCTGCCGCTGACACAGTAACACAATCCGGATGAATATGAAATCGGTTGGACCGACTGAGCATAGCCTACACCGAAACCTAACCATCACTACATCTACCACATCAATCTCTAAATGTTGGAAGGGGCATTCAGGGGCAAAGCCGCGAGAATGCTAACCCAACCACTACTAACTAAGCTCAGGTCTTATATGAACCATAAACCAAGCTCCCGAATAATTAACAAGCCTAAACTTCATGTTAACAATATAAACAGAATAATTCCTAGGTTAAATTATAGTTTAATTACATAGCATCTCTAAGTTCAATTTAACACTCTAAAACAATCCTCAGAAACTAGTATAGAAACTTAGCAATGAGGGAATAAAACTCGCCTAATAATAATTCAAGTCCGGCAGAAAACCAACTCGGAATACTGAACCTAGGATCGACGACGAGGCAATCGGAACAGCAAACAAGATTCACAACCAATAACAACAACAAGCAAACAATCAATTTAAGAAAACGGCTACAAAACCCAAACCCTAGAATTAACCCTACGCCGAATTGAGAGAAAAGAACGGAGGGGAATCGAGAATAACTCACCAAGGATAGGTGTGAAGGTTACGACAAAGCTGGCGAAGAATCCGCGAGTGATGGGGAAGATTGGATCAAAAGTGTGGAGGAGAGGGGAATCGGTTAGGGAGTGGAGAGAGAGAGAGTGAGTTTAAGAGAAGAGAGGAAGTGAGGAAAAGAGAGCATAAAGCCAACAGCTAATCAAAACGTGCCTCTGTTCGAATAAGAAAAAATATTCCTATTCGAACAGAGATAATATTCCTTTTCGAATAGAGAGAAGGCTTGTTCGAATAGAAAAGGTCAGCGAAGGAAGCTCAACTGTACAACGAAGGACTTATTTGAATAGAGAAACATCCTATTCGAATAAAACAGTTCAGGGGAAAAATAACTGTTCTAAGAAGGATCCTATTCAAATAGAGGGAAGCCCTATTCGAACAGAGGGAAATCTTATTCGAACAGAGGGAAATCCAATTCGAATAAAACAACTCAGGGAAAAATCCAACTGGTCCAAGAAGAATCCTATTCAAACAAAGAAAGTCTTGTTTGAATAGAACTTGTGTATTCAGAAAAATACCCCAGAAATCCTATAAAGGATTCACCCCGGAAATGCCCGCTACGCCCCCACCTCCAGTAATGCCAAAACACCCAAAAACATCATGACCCCCAAACCACACTAACAACAGCCACACAACCACCAAATACAACCCAACTAGGGGTTCCCTTAAATCACAACACCGCCCTATCGCCTGAAACCACCGGAACGCCAAAAAAGAATCTAATAGACAAAACCTGCCAAAAAGAATAATGGATGCACAATGGATGAAAGAGTATATGCAGAAAATGTATGCGGACTTAACGTAGATAATTAATATGTAGACGAGAGAATGAATAGGAATATGCAGAGTATCACAACAATGAATATAATAATTGCTATAATTAGGAAATGAAAATCTGGGTCATTACAATCTACCCCCCTAAGAAGAAATTTCGTTCCGAAATTTAATACATACCTCAGCCTTTAAAATAACTGTGGATAGTGCCTCCTCACGTCAGTCTCTACCTCTCAGGTTGCCTCCTCTCGTCCATGGTGACTCCACTGGACTTTTACTAATGGAATAACCTTGCTGCGAAGAACTTTCTCCTCGCGATCCAAAATGCGTATCGGATGCTCAAGATACGAGGCATCGCCCCGAACACCTTTCTGTTTCTAGTCAATCACATGAATAGGGTCCCGCTCGTACTTCCTCAACATAGAAAAGTGGAAGACGCTGTGAACTCTGCTGAGCTGCGGTGGCAATGCCGAACGGTATGCTAACACTCCAACTCTGTCTAAAATTTCAATCTCGGAGCTAGCTTCCCTTTCATGCTGAAACGCATCGCTCCCCTCATCGGTGAAACCTTCAGCAAAACATGATCCCTGATTCGAAACTTTAACGGTCTCTTGCAGATGTCGGCGTAACTCTTCTGTCGACTCTGTACTGTACGTAACCGATACCTGATTATAGTAACTGCCTCAATAGTCTCCCGAACCAAGTATGGTCCCTGCAAGCTCTGCTCACCAACCTCTGCCCAACTCAAAGGTGATCTACATGGTCTACCATTTAAAGCCTTGTACGGTGCCATCCCGATGCTCGAATGAAACCTGTTGTTGAATGCTAACTCAGCCCAACGCAAATACTCATCCCAGCTGCCCTTGAAGTCGAAAACATAAGCTCGAAGAATATCCTCAAGAATCTGGTTCACTCGCCCTATCAGACCGTCGGTCTGAGGGTGAAACACTGTACTGAAATCCAGTCTAGTATCCATAGCTCGCTGAAAGGTATGCCAAAATTTGCTGGTAAATCAGGCATCTCTATTTGACACTATCGACACTGAAACCCAGTATAACCGAACAATCTCCCTCACGTAGATCCTACTCTACTCATTGACCGTGAACGTCGTGCAAACCAGAATAAAATGTGCCGATTTGGTTAGTCGGTCCACAATCACCCAAATAGAATCATGCTTCTTTATCGTTCGCGGTAATCCCAAAATGAAATCCATCGTGACGTGCTCCAATTTCCACTCTGGAATAGGTAAAGGTTTGAGTTGTCCTGCCGGTTTTAGATGCTCGGCCTTCACCTGCTGGCAAGTTAAACATTTGGAAACAAATGCAGCTATCTTGCGCTTCATATTGTCCAACCAAAAATGTCTCTTCAGGTCCTGGTACATCTTCATACTGCCTTGATGGATAGTATAACTCGAACCATGAGCCTCACTCAAAACCTCACGAATTAGCACCCCAGAATCTGGCATGCATAATCTACACTTGTATCAGATACTGCCATTTAAACTAACTGTCCAATCAAGTCTGATTTTGTCTAAAGCACAAGACTGTAATCTGTCATCCTGCTGCTGCATCTCTATAATCCGAGAAATCAAAGACGGCTGAACTCTCAGATTTGCAATAAGACCACCCGTAGTCTGTGAACTCAAAATCGACCTGAACTCCGCAATGTCACTCAGCATCGTCCACTCACGAATCATCAGACGTGCAAGTAATCCTCTAGACAAACAGCTCAAAACGTTTGCCACCACGTTCGCCTTCCCATGGTGATACTACCAATCCACATCGTAGTCCATCAGGAACTCCATCCACCTGCGTTGTCTCATGTTTAGCTCCATTTGTGAGAAAAGATACCACAAACTCTTGAGATCAGAAAAGAGCCCGAACCTCTCCCCGTATAAGTAGTGTCCCCAGATCTTCAGCGTACAAACAACTGCTGCCAACTCGAGGTCATGAGTAGGATAATTTCTCTCGTGTACCTTAAGCTGCCTCGATGCGTAAGCTACCACCATGCCCTCCTGCATCAAAATGCAACCAAGTCCACTGAGCGAAGCTTCGCTGTGTACTCTGTATCTCTGCCTATTGGACGGAACAATCAAAACTGGCGCGGTAGTCAATCTGTTATTCAACTCAGCAAAAGCTGAAGTGCATTTGTTGTCCTAAAAAAATCGTACATCCTTCTGTGTCAAACGGGTCAAAGGAGCTACAATCCGCGAAAACCTCTCAATAAATCTACGATAGTAACCTGTTAAACCCAGAAAACTATGAATCTCTGTAATGCTCGTCGGCTGTGCCCAATCTGCGACTGCTGCAACCTTGGAAGGATCCACTGCAATTCCATACTTAGACACCACGTGTCCTAGAAATTTCACCTCCTGCTGCCAAAACTTACACTATTCAAACTTTGCAAATAATGCGTTCTCCCGAAATGTCTGAAAATCGATCCTCAAATGTCCCTCGTACTCTGCCTCAGTCCTCGAATATATCAAAATGTCGTCGACGAACACAATGACGAACCGGTCAAGAAAAGGGCTAAAAACACGGTTCATTAAATCTATAAAAGTTGCAGGCGCGTTCGTCAGGCTGAACGACATCACCCAAAACTCATAGTGTCCGAAACAAGTCTGAAAGGCTATCTTTGAAACATCATCTGCCATGATCCTCAGCTTGTGGTAACCCAATCTAAGATCAATCTTTGAAAAGAACTGCGCTCCTCGAAGCTGGTCAAACAAGTCCTCGATCCTTGACAACGGATATTTGTTCTTGATCGTGACTTTGTTCAACTCGCGGTAGTCAATACACAAATGCATTAAACCATCTTTCTTCTTTGTGAACAAAACTGGAGCACCACACGGTGAAGTACTCGGTCGAATAAATCCATGATCAATCAACTCTAAAATCTTATCCTTAAGCTCTTTCAGCTCAATAGGCGCCATACGGTACGGTACCTTCGAAATCGGTACTTTACCTGGAACAAGATCTATGCCAAAATATATCGCTATCGTCGGCGGTAAACCGTGAATCTAATGGAAAATGTCAGAATAATCGAAAACCACCGAAATTGAGCTAACATCCACGTCCGAGGACTCTAACTCTAAGAAAGCTAATAAACCGACCCCTGAATGCACATATTTTGAACTAGCAAGCGCGAATCGCCTCTCACCAGGAATACTAAAGGTAGCCGTCTTCTCGAAGTAGTCTAAGGTGACTCGGTGTGTCGACTGCCAATCCAAGCCTAGGATGACGTCAAACTCTTGCATCTGTAATACCAATAGATCTGCTGATAGGACTCGACCACAAACAACTATCGGGTAATCTCTACATATGCGTGAGATAGACACCGAGGAATCTAAAGGAGTACCCATGGAAACCTTATCCATCAATAAAGAAGAACCAAATCCAATTATGCTGAGAAATGAAGATGCGATGAATGAATGCGATGCACCAGAATCGAAAAGGACATGAGCAGGGGAATAAGAGATATGGATCGTACCTTCCACTACAGGTAGATAGGTGCGAGCGTCACGCCTCCCTACTCTAAACACTTTGCCCTGTCCACTGCCCTGAACCTGACCTTCCTGCTGTACCGGATGATGCGGCCTATGAGCACCCTGCGGTCTTGGAACTATCTGTCTGCGCTGTGGACCCTAAAACTACCTCTGTGGAAACTACTGAACCTGAGGAACTTGGTGCGGTCATGGCTTGAAACTAACTGGACCCAGAAACTGTCGTAGCGGCTGGAAACTTCTGTCTAGTTTAGGATAGAACTTCCTAACATACCCATTTCCCCCGCAGTTCCAACAAGTGCGAGAAGAAAGCTGTGCTCTCTCTAAATACAGTCCACCCGTAGCTCTCGTTGGTGTTCTCTCGAATCTCTATCTTTTCAGGCCCAAACTGTAGTACTAAGTCTAAATCGTCCGGCCCTTATCGGGTCTGTATCCTGTCTCGCTGGGCTCCTCGCTTCCCTTGACCTGTGATCCTCGGCCTCATTTTGCTCCAAAGCTAGCGCTTTAGACAAAACCTCCCTGTAAGTACTGGCACCAGAGGTGATCAAGAGCCTCCTGAAGAATGGATGAAGACCTTTCAAAAACTTCATCTTCTTTTGTTCCTCGTCCTGAGCAATAAACAGCACGTAACGAGCGAGCTCGTTAAACCTCTTATCATATCGAGCAATACTAATATCACCCTGCTCAAGTGATAAGAACTCGGAAATGCAGGCGTCTCTGAAGCTCTGTGGAAAGTACTGATCGAAGAAATACTCCTGGAATGATGACCAAAGAATAGGAGCCCCCGAAGCCGTCCTCTTGGCCATATCCCACCAATGATCTACCTCGCCCTGAAGTAGGTAAGCTGCAAGTGTCACCAGCTAATCGTTAGGACACTTCATCGTGCCCAAAGTCTTCTCTTTAGATCTGAAACATGTCTCGGCCTCTGAAGGAATCAGCAATCCGGAAAATGTAGGGTGCTTGTATCTCTGAAGCTGCTCTAAGTAACTGTGCTCCTTATGTACTGGGCTCCAAGCCTGCTGAAAGGAAGCGGCAAAACTCTCCATAAACTGCTTCGTCTCTGCTAGATCGCCTAAAGCTACTGAAACTGGTAAAATACTTGGCTGCCCTGGAAGCATTGGAGTAAGTGGGGTACCATGATGTATCTGAACCCATGGAATTACCTCTACACTAACCCCAGCCTAAGAAACTATCGTCTCATTATGCGGAACCAGAACAGACCCTGTACTCTCCTGACTAATCACTGGCTCATCAGCCACTGCTCCACTGCGCAAACCTCTACGAACACCTCTTCGGATACCACCACGAGATCTAGCACGATCTCTGCCTCTGTCACCTCTTGCCATCTAATGCGAATAAGGAAACACAACTCAGAAACAAATAAGAAAGAATTAGGAATAGGGAAGGAACTCGATAAAATCTGAAAATCTGAAAAGAATCGATCGTAACTTCGTCAAAAGAGTAACTCGTCATATGATCTGTAATAACAAAGATAAGAATTAACCTTAGGCCTTGATACCAAGTCTGTCACGCCCCAAAATCCAGTAATCGGTAGTTTGACCAACTACTAGATTCAAAGTAGTGCATGTCGGGGAATCCAAGGATTCTACCCCACAAATAGCCAAGCCGTAGACAAATTCTGGCTCGACTATTCACATATAACAATAATCATCAGAGTAAAGAAATAACAATAACAATATAACACGGAAGGTAAAGATATATATATATACACATCAGTCAAAAATTTAATAAAATATCTTTAATAAAACTCAGCGATATATGGTGAGAATACTAACCAAAATCTTGAACTAAAGGAAATCTACAGCGGTAAAACCTATCTTTGAACTGGCTAACCACGTGGCAGTCCAAGCTACTCAACCTCTGAAATGGTTATAAAACGAGAGTGAGCAAACCATGGCCCACTAAACCCAACAGAGCTAAATATCCTACCAATAAACTTGTACTAGAAATAGAGGTAGAGATGAATGTAATAAAGAAATAGGTTTACACAAGTCTAGAAATATATATTAAATGACTACAATGGATAAAGAGTTGAGAAGGAAAGAAGATTAGAGCTGATATGATGGTGGAGAATAGAGTCAAGAATTTAAGAGGAGGGAGATGCAATGATGAGAGAATATACAATGCCATGACGTGACGTGATGACTAGGATAATCCCATACTTATCCTTGGTGCAGTGTGACGTGATGCTATAAAATCGATACTCGTAATTTTTAAGTAGTAGGATGATCAACCGCTAACGTCTAATTTTCTTAAAGAGATCAGTAAGGGGACACACATGTACTATTTGGTTAAGCTTGACCAAGCTAAGGATAGGTCTTACTTGATCAAAGTGGTAATGGGAGTTTCTAACCCAACGGAGCAATAGTCCGTATCATTTCAAGGAATTTCAACCTCATTGTGGATAAGTTGGGATCTCCATGACTCTGTCTCATACCATTTCACACTCCTGAGTGGTTGAATTATGTATGATAGTGCTATTCCCAATCTCACCAAATCTTTTAACCCGTTCTTAGGACTCCTTGGATCCTATCAAAGGTTAAACGAAGCGGAGTGTTCGTGTATCCAATCTCAATAAGTTTTGAAAGCTGTTATTATAAGTTATTAAGATGCGACTGGTGCACAAGAAAACCACACAGCTACTGCTCACACAGCAACACAATCTGGATGAATAGGGACTCAGTTGTACCGACTTAGCATAGGCGACACCGCAACCAAACTGTCACTACATCCAACACATTAATCTCTTAAGGCTAGAAGGGGCAATGCCACGAGAATAAAAACCCAACCACTACTAACTAAGTTTAGGTCTTATACGAACCATAAACCAAGCTCCCGAATAATTAACAAGCCTAAACTACAGGCTAAAAATATAAACAGAATAATTCCTAGGTTAAATTATAGTTTAATTACATAACATCTTTAAGTTCATTTTAACACTAAAAAAAAATACTCAGAAACTAGTTTAGAAACTTAGTAAGGAGGGAATAAAACTTGCCTGATAATAATTTAGGTCCGACAGAAAACCAACTCGAAATACTAAACCTAGGATCGACGACGAGGCAAGCGGAACATCGATCAAGCTATCACAACCAATAAATACAACAAGCAAACAATCAATTTAAGAAAACGACAACAAAACCCAAACCCTATAATTAACCCTACGCCGAATTGAGAGAAAAGAATGGAAGGGAATCGAGAATAACTCACCAAGAATAGGAGTGAAGGTTGCACCAAAGCTTGCGAAGAATCCACGAGTGATGGGGAAGATTGGATCAAGAGTATGGTTGAGAGTGGAATCGGTTAGGGAGCGGAAATAGAGAGAGTGAGTTTGAGTGAAGAGTGGAAGTGAGGAAAAAAGGGCATTTAACCCTACAGGTGATCAAAATGCGCCTCTGTTCAAATAAGAAATATTCCTATTCGAATAGAAAGAATATTCCTATTCGAAAATAAAGAAGGCTTGCTCGAATAGAAAAGGTTAGCGAAAAAAGCTCAACTGTACAAGGAAGGACTTATTCGAATCGAGAAACATCCTATTCAAATAAAATAGTTCAGGGGAAAAGCAAATGTTTTAAGAAGGATCCTATTAGAATAGAGGGAAGTCCTAATCGAACAGAGGGAAATCTTATTCGAACAGAGGGAAATCCTATTCGAATAAATCAACCCAGGGAAAAATCCAATTGGTCCAAGAAGGATCCTATTCAAACAGAGAAAGTCTTGCTCGAATAGAATTGGTCTATTTAGAAAAAGACCCCAGAAATCCTATAAAGGATTCTCCTCGGAAACGCCCACTACGCCTCCACCTCAAGTAACGCCAAAACACCCAAAAGCATCACGACCCCTAAACCACACTAATAACAGCTACACAACTGCCAAATACAACCCAAATAGGGGTCCCCATGAATCAAAACACCGCCCTATCGCCTGAAACCACCGGAACGCCGAAAAGGAATCTAATAGGCAAAACCTGCCTAAAGGAATAATGGATGCACAATGGATAGAGGAGTATATGAGGAAAATGTATGCGGACTTAACGTAGATAATTAATATGCAGACGAGAGAATGAATAGGTATATGCGGAGTATCACAATAATGAATATAATAATAGCTATAATTAGGAAATAAAAACAGGGTTATTATAATCTACCCCCCAAAGAAGAAATTTCGTCCCGAAATTTAATACATACCTCAGTCTCTAAAACAACTGCAGATATTGCCCCCTCACGTCAGTCTCTAGAACCCAGGTCGCCTCCTCTTGTCCATGGTGACTCCACTGGACTTTTACAAATGGAATAACCTTGCTGCGAAGAACTTTCTCCTCGCGATCCAAAATGCGTATCGGATGCTCAAGATACGAGGCATCACCCCGAACCTCTATCGACTCCCAGTCAATCACGTGAGTAGGGTTCTACTCGTACTTCCTCAACATAGAAATGTGGAAGGTGCTGCAAACTCTGCTCAGTTGCAGCGGTAACGCCAAACGGCATGCTAACTATCCAGAATCTCAAATAGGCCAATATATCTCGGAGCTAGCTTCCCTTTCTTGCTGAAACGCATCACTCCCCTCATCGGCGAAACCTTTAGCAAATCATGATCCCCGATCCGAAACTCTTGCGATCTTCTGCGGATGTCGGCGTAACTCTTCTGTCGGCTCTGTGCGGCACGTAACCAATCCCTGATGGTAGTAACTTCCTCAGTAGTCTCCCGAACCAAGTCTAATCCTAGTAAGCTCTGCTCACCAACCTCTGCCCAACTCAAAGGTGATATGCATGGTCTACCATAAAAAGCCTCATACGGTGCCATCCCGATGCTCGACTGAAAGCTGTTGTTGTACACAAATTTAGCCCAATGTAAATACTTACCCAGCTGCCCTTGAAGTACAAAACACAAGCTTGAAGCATATCCTCAAGAATCCGGTTCACTCGCCTTGTCTGACCGTCGATCTGAGGGTGAAACACTGTACTAAAATCCAGTCTAGTATCCATAGCTCGCTGAAAGCTCTGCCAAAATTTGCTGGTAAATCTGGGATCTCTATCTGACACTATCGACACTGAAACCCCATGTACCCGAATAATCTCCCTCACATAGATCCTGCTCTACTCATCGACCATGAACGTCGTGTGAGCCAAAATTAAATGTGTCGATTTGGTTAGTCGGTTGACAATCACCCATATAGAATCATGCTGCTTCTTCATTCGCGGTAATCGAAATAAAATCCATCGTGACGTGCTTCCATTTCCACTCTAGAATAGGTAAAGGTTTTAGCTATCCTGCCAGTTTCTGATGCTCGGCCTTCACCTGCTGGCAAGTTAGACATTTGGAAACAAATGCAGCTATCTCACGCTTCATATTGTCCCACCAAAAATGTCTCTTCAGGTCCTGGTTCATCTTCGTACTGCCTGGATTAATAGCAAATCTCGTACCATGAGCCTCACTCAAAACCACCCGTTTCAGTACCTCAGAATCTGTCATGCATAATCTAACCCTGTATCTGATGCTGCCATATAAACTAACTGTCCAATAAGGTCTGGTGTCACCTGAAGCCCAAGACTGTAATCTATCGTCCTACTGCCGCATCTCTATAATCCGAGAAATCAAATACGGCTGAACTCTCAGATTTGCAATAAGACCACCCGAAGTCTATGAACTCAAAATCAACCCGAACTCCGTAATGTCGCTCAGCATCGTCCACTCACGAATCATCTGACGTGCAAGTAATCCTTTAGGCAAATGTCTCAAAGCGTCGGCCACCACGTTTGCCTTCCCAGGGTAATACTGCCAATCCACATCGTAGTCCTTCAGGAATTCCGTCCACCTGCTTTATCTCATGTTCAGCTCCTTCTGAGAGAAAAGATATCGCAAACTCTTGTGATCAGAAAAGAGCTTGAACCTCTCCCCGTATAAGTAGTATCTCGAGATCTTTAGAGCATAAACCACTGCAGCCAACTCGAGGTCATGAGTAGGATAATTCCTCTCGTGTACCTTAAGCTGTCTCGATGCGCAAGCCAGCACCTTGCCCTCCTGCATCAAAATGTAACCATGTCCATTGAGCGAAGCGTCACTGTATACTCTGTATCTCTGCCCATTGGACAGAACAATCAAAACTGGCGCGGTAGTCAATCTGGTCATCAACTCGGCAAAAGACGAAGTACATCTATCATCCCAAACAAATCGTACGTCCTTCTGTGTCAAACGGGTAAAAGGATCTACAATCCGTGAAAACCCCTCAATAAATCTATGATAGTAACCTGCTAAACCCAGAAAACTGTGAATCTCTGTAATATTGGTCGGCTGTGCCCAATCTGCGACTGCTGCAACCTTGGAAAGAACTACTGCAATTCAATACTTAGACACCACGTGTCCTAGCAATTTCACCTCCTTCTGCCAAAACTCAAACTTTTCAAACTTCACAAATAATGCGTTCACCCGTAAAGTCTGTAAAGCAATCCTAAAATGTCCCTCATGCTCTGCCTCGGTCCTCGAATATATCAAAATGTCGTCGACAAATTCAATGACTAACCAATCAAGAAAAGGGTTAAAAACACGGTTCATTAAATCCATAAAAGCTACAGGCGCATTCGTCAGACCGAACGGTATCACCCGAAACTCATAGTGTCCGTAACGAGTCTGAAAGGCTGTCTTCGAAACATCAGTTGCTCTGATCCACAGCTGGTGGTAACCCGATCTGAGATCAATCTTCAAAAGGAACTGCGCTCCTTGAAGCTGGTCAAACAAGTCCTTGATCCTCGGTAACGGATATTTGTTCTTGATCGTGACTTTGTTCAACTCGCGGCTATCAATACTCAAATGCATCGAACCGTCTTTCTTCTTTGCAAACAAAACTATAGCTCCCCATGGTGAAGTACTCGGTCGAATAAATCCCTGATCCATCAACTCAGAAATCTTATCCTTCAGCTCTTTCAGCTCAACAGGCACAATACGGTATGGTGTTTTCGAAATCAGTACTGCACTAGGAACAAGATCTATGCCAAAATCAATCGCTCTCGTCAGCGGTAAACTGGGAATCTGATGGAAAATGTCAGAATAATCTCAAACCACCGGAATCGAGCTAACGTCCACGTCCGAGGTCTCTAACTCTAAGAAAACTAATTTGCCGACCCCTGACTGTACAGGTTTTGAACTAGCAAACATGAATCACCTCTCACTGGGAATACTAAAGGTAGCCGTCTTCTTGAAGCATTCTAAGGTGAATCAATGTGTCGACAACCAATCCAAGCCTAGGATGACGTCAAACTCTTGCATCTGTAATACCAATAGATCTGCTGATAGAACACGACCACAAACAACTATTGGGTAATCTCTACATATACGTGAGATGGACACTGAGGTATCTAAAAGAGTACTAACGGAAACCTTATCCATCAATAAAGAAGAACCAAAGCCAATTATGCAGAGAAATACAGATGCGATGAATGATTGCGATGCAGCAGAATCAAAACAGACATGAGCGGGCGAATAAGAGATATGTATCCAACCTTCCACCACAGGTAGAGCGGTATGAGCATCGCACCTCCCTACTGTAAACACTCTGCCCTGCCCATGGCTCTGAACCTGACCTTGCTGCTATACCGGATGATGCGGTCTCTGAACACCCTGCGATCTTGGAACTATCTATATGCCCTTTGACCCTAAAACTGCCTCTGTGGAAACAACTGAACCTGAGGAACCTAGTGCGGTCGTGGCTGGCAACCAACTGGACCCTGAAACTATCATAGTGGCTGCCGACCTCTGTCTAGTTTAGGACAAAACTTCCTAACATGCCCATATTCTCCGCAGTTCCAACAAGTGCGAGAAGAAAGCTGCGCTCATTCTAAATACTATCCGCCCGTAGCTTTTGCTGGTATGCTCACAAATCTCTGTCACTTCAAGCCCAAACTGTCATACTGAGTCTGAATCGCCTTGCTCTTATCGGGTCTTGTATCCTATCTCATTGGGTTCCTCGCTTCCCTGAACCTGCGATCCTCGGCCTCGTTTTGTTCTAAAGCTAACGCTTTAGGCAAAACCTCCCTGTAAGTACTGGTACTGGAGGAGATTAAGAACCTCCTGAAGAATTGATAAAGACCTTTCAAAAACATCATCTTCTTCTGTTCCTCGTCCTGAACAATGAACGGTACGTAACGAGCGAGCTAGTTAAACCTCTTATCATATCGAGCAATACTCATATCATCCTGCTCAAGTGAGTAGAACTCAGAAATGCAGGTGTCTCTGTAGCTTTGTGGAAAGTACTGATCGAAGAAATACTCCTGGAATGATGACCAAAGAATAAGAGACTCCAAAACTGTCCTCCTGGCCATATCCCACCAATGATCTGCCTCGCCCTGATGTAGGTAAGCTGCAAGTGTCACCCGCTGATTGTCAGGACGCTTTATCGCGTCCAAAGTCTTTTCTATAGACCTGAACCATGCCACAACTTATAAAGGAATAAACGTGCCATAAAATATAGGGTGCTTGTATCTTTGATGCTGCTCTAAGTAACTGTGCTCTCTGAAAGGAAGTGGCAAAACTCTCCATAAACTGTTTCATCTCTACTGAAACGCTTGAAGCTGCTGGAACTGGTAAAATTCCTGGCTGCCCCAGAAACATTGGAGTAAGTAGAGTACCATGATGTATCTAAACCCCTGGTTTTACCTCCACACTAACCCTAGCCTCAGAAACTATCTGCTCAGTCTACAGGATCGGAATAGACCCCGTACTCTCCTAATTAATCACTGGCTCATCAGCCACTGCTCCACTGCACAAACCCCTGCGAACACCTCTTCGGATACCCCCATGAGTTCTAGCCTAACATCTGCCTCTGTCACCTCTTGCCATCTAATACGAATAAGGATATACAACTCAAGAACGGATAGGAAAAGATTAGGAATAGGAAAGGAACTCGATAAGATATGAAAATCCAAAATGAATCGATCCTAACTTTGTCTAAAGAGTAACTCGTCATATGATATGCAATAACAAAGATAATGATTAACCTTAGGCTCTGATACCAAGTCTATCACGCCCCAAAATCCAATAATCGGTAGCTTGACTAACTACAAGATTCTAAGTAGTGCAGGTCGGGGAATCCAAGGATTCCACCCCACAAATAACCAAGCCGTAGATAAATTTTAGCTCGGCTATTCACAATAACAATAATCATCAGAGTAAAAAATTATAATAACAATATAATGCGGAAGCAAAAGATATATATATACATATCAGTGGAAAATGTAATACAATATCCCGAATAAAACTCAGCGACATATGCTGAGAACACCTACCGAAATCTAGAACTAAATGAAATCTACAACGGTAAAACCTGTCTCTGAACTGACTAACCACGTGGCAGTCCAAGCTACTCAACCACTAAAATAGTTATAAAACAAGAGTGAGCAAACCACGGCTCACTAAACCCAACATGACTAAATATCCTACTAATAAACCTGTACTAGAAATAGAGGTAGAGATGAATGTAATAAAGAAATAGGTTTAGACAAGTCTAACAATATATATTAAATGACTATAATGGATAATGAGTTGATAGGGAAAGGAGATTAGAGTTGATAAGAGGCTGGAGAATAGAGTCAAGAATATGAGAGGAGGGAGATGCAATGATAAGAGAATATGCAATGCCATGGCGTGACGTGATGATTAGGATAATCCCATACTTATCCTTGGTGCAGTGTAACGTGATGCTATAAAATCGATACTCGTAATTCCAAAGTAGTAGGCTGATCAGACGTTAACGTCTAATTTTCTTAAAGAGATCAGTAAAGGGACACAAAGGTACAATTTGGTTAAGCTTGACCAAGCTATGGATAGGTCTCACTTGGTCAAAGTGGTAATGTGAGTTTCTAACCCAATGGAGCAATAGTCCATATCATTTCAAGGAATTTCAACCTCACCGTGGATAAGTTAGGATCCCCATGACTCTGTCTCATACCATTCCACACTCCTGAGTGGTTGAATTAGGTATGATAGTGCCATTCCCAATCTCACTAAATCTTTTAACCCGTTCATAGGACTCTTTGGATCCTATCAGAGGTTAACCAAAGCGGAGTGTTCGTGTATCCAATCTCAATAAGTTTTGAAAGATTTTATTATAAGCTATTAAGATGGGACAGGTGCACAATAAAATAACACAGCTGTCGCTCACACAGCAATACAATCTGGATGAATTGGGACTCAGTTGCACCGACTAAGCATTGCCGACAGCGCAACCTAACCTTCACTATATCCATCACATTAATCTCTTAAGGCTGGAAGGGGCATTCAGGGGCTAAGCCACGAGAACGCTAACCCAACCACTACTAACTAAGCTCAAGTCCTATAAAACCATAAACCAAGCTCCTGAATAATTAACAAGCCTAAACTACAGGTTAACAATATAAACAGAATAATTCCTAGGTTAAATTATAGTTTAATTACATAGCATATCTAAGTTCAATTTAACACTCTAAAACAATACTCAGAAACTAGTATAGAAACTTAGTAATGAGGGAATGAAACTCGTCTGATAATAATTCAGGCCCGGCAGAAAACCAACTCGGAATACTGAACCTAGGATCGACGACGAGGCAATCGAAACAACGAACAAACTATCACAACCAATAACAACAACAAGTAAACAATCAATTTAAGAAAATGACAACAAAACCCAAACTCTAGAATTAACCCTACGCCAAATCGTGAGAAAAGAACAGAAGGTAATCGAGAATAACTCACCAAGGATAGGAGTGAAGGTTGTGACGAAGCTGGCAAAAAATCCTCGAGTGATGGGGAAGATTGGATCATGAGTATGGTGGAGAGGGGAATCGGTTAGGGAGAGGGGAGAAAGGGAGTGAGTTTGAGTGAAGAGAGAAAGTGAGGAAAAAAGAGCATTAACAGGTGATCAAAATGCACCTCTGATCGAGTATGAAATATTCCTATTCGAACAGAGAGAATATTCCTATTTGAACAGAGGGAAGACTTGTTCGAATAGAAATGTCAGCGAAGAAAGCTCAACTGTACAAGGAATGACTTATTCGAATAGAGAAACATCCTATTTGAATAAAACAGTTCAGGGGAAAAACAACTATTCTAAGAAGGATCCTATTCGAATAGTGGGAAGTCAAATTCCAGCAGAGGGAAATCTTATTCGAGCAGAGGGAAATCCTATTCAAATAAAATAACTCAGGGAAAAATCCAACTGGTCCAAGAAGGATCCTATTCGAATAGAGAAAGTTTTGTTCGAATAGAACTAGTCTGTTCAGAAAAGACCCCAAAAATCCTATAAAGGATTCACCCTGGAAATGCCCGCTACACCTCCACCTTAAGTAACGTTAAAGCACCCAAAAGCATCACGACCCCCAAACCACGCCAACAACAGCCACACAACCACCAAATACAACCCAACTAGGGGTTCTCATAAATCACAACACCGTCCTATCGCCCTAAACCACCGGAACACCGAAAAGGAATCTAATAGACAAAACCTGCCGAAAGGAATAATGGATGTACAATGGATGAAGGATTATATGCTAAAAATGTATGCGGACTTAACGCCGATAATTAATATGCAGACGAGAGAATGTATAGGTATATGCGAAGTATCACAACAATGAATATAATAATAGCTATAATTAGGAAATAAAAATTAGGTTCATTACACTTTTCTTGTAGAAGAGTTTAACTTTTGAGGTGTATCGACCTTTGAAAAAAAATTTGATATGTAATGTAACCTGTAGATTGATCTGTAAGAAAGCTCTAAAAAATTGTTCTCCGTAAAGCATTATGTAAGTAATATTCGAGCTAATAAATAATTGTGTTGTTATAAAGAGTGTGTTTTGTTGTATGAAGTTAAAATATTATTTGAGCATACTCATGTAATTTCCTAACTTGATATAGCGAACTTAAAATGCACCGTAACTCAAGCCGATTAGAGATAAAAATGTGCATGATTTAAATCGACCTATTGGAGAATGAATTCCTAATGAGGAGGAATCGACCTGTTAGATATAAATACAGGTGTTGATGTACATGCACTTTTTTTGAACTGAGTAATTATAGAGAATCGGGCTATAAGGCATCAATCTGATGTAAAATAGAATGTGCTGAAATTAAATATCGAGCTGTAGAGAAAAATGTGGATGTATGTAAAATAGATAAATAAGTAGGAGAATATAGAAATGAGTTCGAAAAAGATATGATCGAAATGCAATGAGGTCGCTATAGAAAGATAAACTTAAATAAATGTTTTAGCATGATCTTAGGGTTGTCAGTTATAGATAAGTAGAGTAAATGTAAAGTATTATATACGTAATGGGGGGGATTTGAAGTTATCGTAATCCGTGTTTATAAATAATGCATGAAATACCATGTAGAGAGGAAGATGAAATAAAACTGATGAGAACTCGTTCTCAAAGAGATCGTAATGCGTCGGAGGGGCACTTAGTAATAAAAATTATAGAAGTTCATGAGAGGATTTTTGGGTAGTTAGGGTATGATGCCAATTTGCCTGAATCTTCTATACAGTTTGAAGGGTTGACTTTGAGGGAGAGGAAGAACGAGGTTGGGCGTCAGGTATATTCTGTGATATTCCGTAAATTGGTATTGGAGCCTGAAGCTCGAAAAGCTGTTGTGAGGGAAATTGCTTTGAAGAAAATAGTTGAGGAAGATGACAGGATTGCTCAGGGCGAACTGATTAGGTATGGCACTCCAGGGCATCTTGGATGCTTCATGTGTGATTATGTATAGAGTAAACTGTGTTAGATCGAATAAGTGTATTTTGAATGTAGAGAGAACACTTATTTTGAATATGTTCCGATTTTGTTGTGAATGTTGTTTAAATTTTTTGAATAAAAATTTTAATTTTGAAATGGTATAGCTTTAGAAATGACGTCAACAGTTCTATAAGAAGTAGAAGTAGGAGTAGAGAAATCATATCATTTGTAATTTTTGTCCTTTGTGAGAGAAAGTTCGATTGCATGTGAGTAGAGAGTCATCATGAGTGTAGGGAGGTCTAAGAGAGATTTTGGTATGAGAGAAAAATATATATTTAAATATAGGACGTGGGATAATGTTGAAAAAAATGTTTTCAACAAAAATGTATGAAACGTCAGACATTAATTATGGAAGGGAGGCCATGGTTACCAAACCGTGGGCAGTTTTTGCGAGCCCCAATAACGGTCAAGAGTTAGAGAAAGAAAGTATAAATTATCATTCTTCTTCGTCATTCAAACGTTTGTCAAACTCAAAAAAATGAAAAACTAGAAAGAGAGAAAAGAAATTAAGTTACAGAGATTCGAGAAAGAGGTTGAACGAAAGTAAATATCGCAGATTGAAGGAAAAAGTTGTTGTGGCAGAGCAAAGTCCTTTGATACATGTAGTTAGAAGCGGATTGTGTGTTGTTCCAGACTCTTACTTAGACGTTGAAGGTTAGTGTTTGTGATTGATTGTGCTGATTTGTGATTTGTGTTTTGTGATAATCGTTTGATGTTTGATGTGGAGGATAAATGATTTGTGGGTTTTTCAAAATATTTAAAAGTTTGTTATTTTTAGTAAACCCTTAAAAAGTATTGCCGAGTAAAAAAATATTTATTTATTTGCATGATATATGTATTCGTATGATAGATGTATGTGTATGCTATATGTATGTATAAAGTATAAACAAAAGATAATAGTAGAGATAATTGAATGAATACCTGGACCTGTATGTAGGTTGAGGCGTGAGAAGGCTCTGTTATAGAAATAAGCCTCATCCTTAAGCCTAAACTCGAGATGGAGACTTCGACCTTTGGTTGGGTGATTGAAGTAGTATCTGATGAATCTAAAAATGTAGATATTGTGGGGAGCGTCCTGAGAACAAAGAACTCTGATGTTGTAGATGTAGATTCAGAGGGGGAGGACAAAGTACAATTTCCAGATTTCTCTGGTAATTTTGTGTCCTATCCTACAAAATCAGATTTATTTAAGAAATTTTGTTAAATTAAAGGTAGTTTAGGTGCTGAATGGGGTAATGTTATAGAACACGCTGGAAGGCCGTTTAGGGGATGCACTATAGAAAATGAAGAAGCATATTTTTTGTTATTGTCGAATTTAGAATAAGAAAAATCAGAGAGGGGAGCATAGGAGTCGATCTTCTTTGAGTACTTCAATAGGAGTGTCCAGTGTGATTTGGACCAGGGATTTCTATGTTATTGGTCTCAGTTGGAATTCGGACTGATGTTGCCCCTTAACAATCTTGCTAAAGGTATTTTGAATACCATAGAGGCCTGTTCTGTTCAATTAAATGGGAATATATGGAAAGTTATTAATGTCTATGATAACTTGAATAGATTGTGGATTGAAAATGAGGTTGATAGGAGAATAACTCTCGTAGATGTTTTGCAGTAATCTACTGCAAAAAATTTTATACTGCGACTGGAGGCGCATATTTTTCTTCTAGTTTGTCTTGACCTCAATTTTTTGACATAAATTCAGTAGGGCGAGTTTGGAATGATAATTTGATATGGGTGAAAGGTGATTGTCTCCAGATAAAGGACGAGGAACCCATGTACCTTATATATAAAATTCTTAAGAAAAGTAAGTAATTGTTTGTGATATCGAACTGTTGTAGATGTGGTAACATTTATCTGTATGTAACTTTGGGTTGTATTTTACAGATCCTCAATCTCAAGTGGCGAGAAAAGAATCGCTAATAGATATTATAGTTTGAGAAGGTACTGAGCTCGATATAAACGGCTATAAAAGAGCTAACATTAGTTCAGAGAAAATACAAAAGTCTCATGGAAAAAGATAAATGGCAGCAGATGGTGAAGAACGTCCAGTATTAAAGAAGGCCACTCCAATGTCCCTGAAGGCAGGTTCTGGGGGTGCTACGTAGAACAAGCTAGCTCAAAGGTACCCAAAATGGAAGACTGTGATGGTTGGCTCGACCTCGGTTACTACGGAGAGTGGAGAGGTCGAGTTAAGTACAAAAAAGAGGAAGTTGGATGCTTCGGTTATAGGGAGTAAGGCGAAGGAGGCGGAGAGTGGCCCTGGTATGGAGGATGAGTAGTTAGCCACAGAGAACAGGCTTAGGGCGGTAGCTCGAGTAAGTGCTGAAGAGCTGAGTAGGGTAAGTTTTTATTCTTCGTGTTACTCTCATGTTGTGTTTTTTTTCGAGCATAAATGTATAATGTTTTTGTTGTAGGCTGCTCGAATGCTAAAGGAAATCTATCTCGAGCTCGAGGATGGAAGAGCCTAGCTTGAGGGAGGGAGAGCTGAGCTCAAGAAGAGGGTAGCTCAACTCGAGGTGGACTTGTGTTTGGAAATAGAATAATTGGTCTTTGCGAAGGACTAGTACTGGGTGATGATGCTCGAACTTACTGAGGGGGCGAAGAATAATGTCGAAGAAGTTGCGGATGCTCGTGATAGGCTTGGGTAGAAGCTCCTCGAAGTGGGATACTCAGTGGCTGACATCAAAGTTATCATAACGGGGCACTATGTTAAAGAGGCTAATGCTGAAGAGGAGCTTGATGTTAATGGCGGCCCTCTCCTAGGTACTATGATAGGGATAGATGCAGTTTCCTCTATAACTGATATAGAGAACCGCGGGGGAGATGAAGACAGGGTAGAGTAAAAACTTTTTGGAGTTTGTTTTTCTTGTTTAATTGTATGAGTTAAAAACTGGGATTGTATGGTACACACTTTGAGAACAATTTTGCAATAGTCTAAGAGATGTTTGTAAATATCTATTTGTAGGAACTTAAAGGTATGCACCTCAGAATTAAGGAATTAAAGAGAGAGCTTGCAAAGGAGCAAAATGCCTCAGCAACTCTGTTGACTTTGCAAATAGAGCTACACGTTAGAAAATAACTTGAAATATTTGACTTGTACGCTTTGCTACTCTAGAGCTACGAAGTAAAGTTAGGAGGCAGATATAGATCATAATGAATAACAATTATCAAGTATGTTCAGACTATTTTAGAGTGTTAGAAAATTAGACCATAGAAAATGTGTACCTTGAAACAAGATGTAGATGTTATTGCTATTAGTGTTAGATAAGTTCATAACTTAAGGTTGAAGTATAATCCTAACTTGTTGGCATGTCTGAAACAATAATCTGTTAGAAATTTGTAAAGCTAACAGTAGTATTTATTGCTATTATCTATGAAGTATCACTGAATCGAGCTTGATGATGCAGGTCGAGTAAGAGTCTGTCCGCGTGAGTGAACAAAAGGCGCTTTAATATAATCATCAATTTGGGGTGGAATTTGATAGGATGAATGAAGCATATGAAGATTTGGAGGATCAGTACGTCAAAGTTCTGATCCAGCTTACAGAGGTAAGGAAAGCTGTGAATGAGCTAATCCAACAGATCGAAAGTAATGATACTAAAAATGGAAAACTGGAGGGAAAGCTCGCCAGTGCATGGAACAAATTAGCGAAGCTAAGTAGTAGGATAGATTTGCTGATAATAAAAGGTAAAGAAGTGGACGTCGCTCAATACCGGATTAGGTCGTTAGAGACGACAAAAAATGAATTACGAGAATATGTGGCCATTTTAAAGGGTCAATTGGCCCAGAAGGAAAACAAACTTGTTAAGGCGCGAGATGATTAAGCTGCTTCTGAATATGCGGTCGAGCAGTTGAGTGAGGCCATGCCTGCTAAAGATATTGTCCTTCGTATGGCCCAAAAATGGTATGACAAACTGATTGAGAGGATTGTGATGATTCGCATGCCAAGAAGGCCGAGGCTAGAGAGTGGTCAAAGAAGAAAAATAATAACACTGCAGTGTCGACTGCCAAGGGTGATACGGTTAACCCATCAGTTTAAATTAAAGAGTTTGAGGTAGATCTTGTTTATGTTCGAGCTACTGTAAGGAGAGCGAATGATAAAACTAAAGAAAATGATTATGGGTTAGATGCTGCTCTTTGTAAAAGGGCAAGAGTTACAAGTAGCTATGAAGAGAAAGGATGAGCTGCTTAATAAAGCTCATATTGGGGGAAGTGATGTAAATGAGTGGGAGTTGGTGGCACTTCGCGGTAAAGTGAAGGAGCTGAGAACGATGAATATTGGTCAGTTGGATAAAGCAGCAGGGAAAATATTGTAGCAACTTGTAGTGATAACACCCTTGGAGCAACGCGCAGAGCAGTAAGTGCCTTTCAGGCAAATTTACGAAAGTATCATCAGATAGTAAAAGAGCAATTTGCTACATTAGTCATACCTGACCGAGAGAGGAATTTCCTGGAAGAGGTACACTCGAGAGAGCTAATTAATGGTTGTCATTGCCTATTTTGTAGAAGAAGTAAAGAGGCTTGAGCTCGAAAGGGATACCTTACATGACTGTGTGGTACTTAAAGGCTGTATCTGTAATACTGATATTCATCTAGGAAATTGCCTGAACGCCATGGAAATGGAGCTAGGTTCCCGACCTACAGAATTAGTAGAGCAAGGAAGGTTTGTTGTAACTGCTCAAGCTCCAGATTTTATGGCTGCATGACCTCCTTCATAGGGGAAAGCGTAGCTGACCTCCCATTTGCAAAAACCTGTTAAATTAACATATGGTTTTTGTATTTGTAGACATGTAGAGAGATGAAAACTAGTTTTACCTTTGCCTTATCTTGTGCCTTATCGATAGTAGAGATCATTGATTGAAAACTACTATTATATTTATTTTAATCGTCGATATATGTATAGATGGGCAATTAAAAACAAGTATTACCTTTGCTTTAATCTTTTTATAGATATTCGATTGAAAGCTAGTATACCTTTGCTTTAATCTTTATATAGATGGGTCGATTGAAAGCTAGTATTATCTTTGCTTCAATCTATGAGATTTAGTTGATTCTACATCAATAGAGAGTAATATGGGAAAAACTTAGAAGTTTTCATTTAGTAGAATAAAATGTTCAATGTTGGAGATTGAAATGTTACTTTTGGAATGTAAAGAACGAGTATAGAGTAATCAATAAAGGAGAAACAGGGGATTTAGCGATAATATCATTTCAATTGCCTAGTATTCTAAGGATTTGGGATTCGGATGCCTTTCTCTGTCATGAGGTAGTATGATCCAAGGCCAGTGCGGCCCACGATGAGGAAATGACCTTTCCAATTTTTGGCGAGCTTTCCAGCATTTGCTTCTTCTCTGCTCTGTGGGATTAATTTGAGGATGAGATCATCGATTTGAAGCTCATAGCTTTGGACTCTTCTGTAGTACGAGCTGAGCAGCATATAATGATATCGACCTAGATTGGCAATAACCCAATCTCGGGTCTTATCAATCCAGTTGATATTGTAGGCAACCTCGAACTTATTTTCCTCGTCAGTGAGCTCATAATCTTTGATAGGATGGTGGATTCTGCTAAAATGATGGTTTCGGTACCGTATGCCAGGAGGAAGGAAGAATAACTAGTTTATTATCTAGGGGTAGTTCGGTATGCCCATAAGATGTGAGAAAGCTCCCATATCCAATTTCCTTTCTTCTACGATTGAAGCCATTTCTTAAGTATATCTACTATTGCTTTGTTAGCGATTTCGGTATGTCCATTTCCTTGCGGGTAGTATAGATTGGATGGGGAATGAATGATGTTGTGTTTGTTGAGGAAGACCACCTTTTCTATAACGAACTGTGGCCCGTTATTGATTTGAATCAGGTGGGGGCATTCGAATCGTACAATAATGTATTCCCAGATAAAAGAGATAACCTCTTCTTCACTAGTTTGACAAATAGGAAAAGCTTCTACCCATTTTGCAATGTTATCTATCATCACGAGTATGAAAAGTTGATTTCCTGGCGTATTGTGAAATTCTCCTATGAGATTAAGTGCCCACCACTTGAAGGGCCAGAATACCTTGCTTGCATGGAGTTTGAATGCATGAGTTCATATCATATGCCCTTGTCATTAACATGTGTCGCATCGTCGTGAGTACTCTTCCGCTTGTTTATGCATTTTTTGCCAGAATACTCCTTATGCAGTTCATCTGCTTGCAAGTGACCAACATGCGGTGTGGGAGTCACAAGTTCCTTCATGTAATTCTTTGAGCATTCCAGTGGCTTTCTTCTTGTAGAAGCACTTGAGATAAGGCCCTATCACTAAATTCGATAAAAATGGCCATTCTGAACTGTATAATACTTTGAGTTTTTGATCAACTATCGTCATACTTTTGGATTTGTTGGAAGGGGCCCATCGCACTTATTCTCTGGGTCGAGGTAGGTGATAAATGGTTTCTTCCAATCGTCATCTTCGTCTTCATTGCCCCATGTGTTGATCATGCATACAGAGTGGAGATCAATGTTGGGGGTGGACATTACTTCAATTTATAGATATCGTGCTTTTATACTTAATGAGACCATGGCCAAATAAGCAAAGGAATCGGCATGTCTGTTCTAACCTCGAGGTAAATAGTCGAGAGTTACTTTCGCGAATCTGCGCATCCTTTCGACAATGAGGGCTACATATTCGATCATCTTGCCATTTTTCTTGTACTATTCTGAGTAAAGGTAGATGATGAGCAAAAAATCTATATAGATTGATAGCTCGGGAAGGCTAAGCTCGAGTGCTAAGTCAAGCCCATGAATTAAAGCTTCGTACTCTGTCACATTGTTAGAAGCATCAATATCAAAGAGGATTAATTTCTCGATTCTATCGTTGGGCAGAGTAATCTGTATGATTCCAATCCCTGACCCTGCGGGTCTTACTGAACTATTTGTAAAAACTATCCACCCTTTCCTTATAATTTATTCAGTTCGTTTGTCAAATGGCTTGGTAGGCGGATCTTCTGTGATTTTTTCTGTAAGGTTAGGGTTGTGCTTCTCTTAATTAAGATCTTCCACAGGAAAATCTGTGAGAAAATCGACAACGGCCTGAACTTTTTCGGAATGGCATTGTTCAAACTTGATATCATGTTCTTCAAAACTTACCTACCATTGTTGCACTCTTCATAATTTTTCTTTTTTAGATAATTTTTTTTGGAGTGGGTAGTTCATCATAACTTTGACTAAATGAGCTTTAAAGTAGTGTTTGAGCTTCTGTGAAGTATAAACGAGAGTTAGAAGTAGTTACTCAATCTTAGAATACCTAGTTTCTACTGGAGTGAGGGTTTTACTGCTAAGATAGACTAGTTTTTTAACCTTTTCCTCAAGTCGAATGACGACCGAGCTGATAGAATTTTCTATAACTATGAGGTTGATGATTAGTTCCTCATTGTCTATCGGGGTGCCCAAATTTGTTTTGAGTTCCTGGAAAGCTACCTCATATTCTTCTGTCAACTTGTTATCTTCGTTGGGCAGAACCTTTCAACGTTTGGTACACCCTCGGAGTAGTAAGAATTGCCATTGGCATCTATCTGAAAACTTTTAGGAAAATCGATTGATAGAAACAATCTTGCCTACGAGTTTCTGTACGTCCTTATTTTTTAGAGAGGGCATGTTAAAAAGAGCTCGAATTTGATCTGGATCGGCTTTACTCCCCTTCATACTGATAAGATGGCCGAGAAACTTGCCTGAGTGCACTCCAAATTGATATTTATCACAATTGAGCTGCATCCTATATGAGCGTAGAATATTGAAAATCATGGATAGATCTGTGATATGGTCCTTGGACTATAAGCTTTTGCATAGAAGATCATCGATGTAGACTTCAAATTTTTTCCCTAAGTGTGTTTTGAACATTGTTGTCATTAACCACTGATAAGTTACTCCTGGTTCTTCAGCCCGAAAGGTATGACATTGCAACAGTAAAGTCCCCTTTTAGTGATGATAGTGGTCTTTTCCTGATCAGCATCTAAGAGAGGTATCTGATTGTATCATGAAGTAGCATCCATCATAAATATAATCTCGTGACCTACCATAGAATCTAGAATTTGATGAATGATTGGAAGAGGGAAACTATCCTTCGGAGTGTGCTTGTTTAGATTTGTAAAATCCATGTAAACTTAGACTTTCCCATTCATCTTTGGAACTGCGACAATGTCGGAGATCCAATCCAAGTACTTAGCTTCTCGAATGAATCCTACTTTGATCAACTTATCAATTTCATTGCTGACTTCATCTCGAAGATGAGGTGATAGTCCTCACTATTTTTGTTTGACCACCGCGACGTTGTTGTTGATGCTCAATTTATGACTTGCCTTGGATCGATAGACTCCGGGCATTTTTTTGAAACTCCAAGCAAAGATGTCTCGATTCATTCGTAAGAAGCGAATGAGAGCTTTCTTGGCATGCTGGACTAGCTTGGAATTTGTAATGGCCAAATTCCGTAGCTCGATATGATTAGAAATTAGCTATCACACCAATGATCCTGTAACAATACGCTAATATAAAGCAAGAATTGGAGATAGGCATTTTTAGCGTGGAAAACCTCTGAGCAGGTAAAAAACAACGACCTCTTATGGAGGATTTTTGTAAAAGTATCTTTATTTCTTGGAGTGGATATCTTTATTATGAGTGATCTCTAGAATATAGAAATGCCTTTGATCTCGTAAATAAGAAGTTTGAGTAATTTTTCTGGTCCTTGTTCTTCTGGAACTTCTCTTTTATATAGGCTTTTCCCACAGCTCTTCGTCGTGCTGGAGCACGTCTTCCGAATAATGTGGTTAGTGGCAGTTAATTGGATAACTGACGAGTTTGTGAGAGATTGGTGTCTTTGACTAAATAACGTCTTCCGGGTTTAGCTCGACCCACGTTCTTGAGTAGTTCGTGGGGCAGGTTGGAATGTTTGACTGGAGTGTTAAGTGCTAAAATTACATGAGCATGAGATGGAAGTAAATCGATCTGGATGAACTTAATTTTGTGTGAGATCGAGGGATAAGTCCCTACAATAGCCCCCTCGCAACTGAAGTCACGAGTGGCTTTGGTTAAGAAAGAATAGGTTAAAAGTTGTAAATTCAAAATGGAGCAATGATGGCGTTTGACTGGGTGAAAGTTACGTGATATTGAGAAGTGATGGGTATTAAATGATGATGCAGATGTATGTGACGGTTGCATTTAAATAGTCGCGTCCGTAATAAATGATGGCGCTTGGGAAAACATACCTGCACAATAAAGTTAGGGTTATATAAAGAGTACCTTGATAAATTCTTTGGAACAATTTTTGCATGCGTAACTTTCTCTGAGATGGTAAAAACTCAGAGTATTGCTCTTGAAGAGTGGATTGCATCTAAAATGCAGAGGTTGAAGTTGAAGTAATTTGGTGATCGTTCCTTGGAAATGGCGATCCTAGCCCTGTTCCTCCGACGTACCAAGGCTTGTCGGGAGGGGAAGCGGTTGAAGATGATGAAGATTTCTACTATAAGTGGAGATTTCATGTCTTCGTCTTGACAGGCGAGGAACGTTGGGTCTGTCTCTGTACCCTTGCAGAAGATAGGGTTAGGGCTTCATATGTAGGGAAAGGTGTATCTGCGGGGCAGATATGCTAATTTTCTGTGTTCCCGTGGATTCTAAGGTTGGGCCCTCTTCATCTCTACCAACTCTTCGGTGGTAGTGGTTATAGATGGGGCGGTGATGGCAGTGGAGGAGGAGAACGAGTAAGGGGATCCTGCTGCCGCATTTCCATCGTGTTTTCGTACTTAGAAGTCCATCCATCTTGTTTGTGGGTGCCACACTGAGTCTACTACTTGCATAGTTCTCGCTTGGAGTTCAACTGGGCTTTAACCGAGCCATGTGAGGAAATTTTTTTGTTGGCTCCACTGTCTTTTTTGCACTAGGGTAAAAATTCACTGAAGTAAGAATAACTAGACATGATGATGCCTTGCCGTGTCGGATTGACCTGTATCTTTGAATAAACAGGGAAAAATTGTTATCTGTAAAGTACCTGGAGTTCGGTGCTGGACGGATAACATTATGTTGTATTCTTGTATGAAAACTTGTTATCTGTAAATCGTATGTACTATGTTTGATATGAATAAAAGTTGATTTTCATGAAATTGTGGATATAAAAATTTCTTGAATCGAACTGATGATAGGGGATAAAACTATGTTGCAATGTTGTTCGAACTGAGATGAATATGTGCTATCAATGTCGTACTGGTATAACTGATTTATGTTTAACAGGTGAGGGATAGAAATTGTAGGAAAAATAGAATTGGAAATTCAAACTATTATAGGTCGATAGAGGAGCAACTATTCGTCGCATGAGGTAGAAATGGTAAATAGTGTAGGTTTGGCTGAGGAGATAAGTTCAAACAATTTACTCCAAGATTTTGGATTTTTTTGTTCATAGATACTAGGTATAAGCCGTGTTAAAGGGGAGAAGTGATTGATAAATTTATAAATATGGATAATACAATTTATAAAAAGAAAATACGGGGGAAGGTTAGGATGGTACAGACTCGATCTCAGAGGATTTGTCATGCCGCAGAAAGACGATTGGTTAAAAAAACTGCTGAAGTACGGGAGAGGATCTTCGGTTTGCTTGGTTACGATGTTGAGTTACCAGTGAAGGAATGTCAGCTCGAAGGATTAGATATAAGGATCAAAGAACTTGAGTATGTTCGTTATTTTTATGAAGTATTCTTTCGTGTATTCGTGAGTGATTCGGTAGAACAAGAAAGGTTGGTGGGTTTGATTGCTGGAATAGAAATCGAATTTGAAGATATGAGGATCGACGAATGACGTGATTCGATGCTAGTTGCTTAAGTGTACCAAAGCTGTAATAGATGTTGTGTAAAG
This sequence comes from Kingdonia uniflora, assembly GCA_014058105.1. Classification (NCBI taxonomy): domain Eukaryota; kingdom Viridiplantae; phylum Streptophyta; class Magnoliopsida; order Ranunculales; family Circaeasteraceae; genus Kingdonia; species Kingdonia uniflora. The sequence goes on from JACGCM010002704.1 coordinate 652,744, forward strand.
TGTGTTTTATGAATAAATTAAATGCTGGAATGTAACAGAAATAATATAAGTCAATCGGATCCTCTATAGGGGCGAATATGTTTTAAGACTGTTTAGAAAATATTTTAAATAAATTTGAATATTTGTACAATTTTGAAAATGACGTCAATCACTATAAGCATGATAAACAAGGACTGTGAAACAAAATATCAAAATGCAAAAGCTTCTAGTTTTGTTTTGAATGCAAAAGGAAATAGAGCTCTGACATCGTGCAGTGTGAGTCATCATGGGTAAGGAAGGTCAGGAAAAGATATGGAAATAAGGAGAAAATATATGTTAAAAAATGAGGGGGGTTGTAATGATGAAAATGTGGTTTTTTCGAAAAGGTACAAGGCGTCTGACATGGAGAGTGAAAAGGACGCCTCAGTTCTAGAATCGAGGACGGTTCGTGTGAGGAGCAATAAATGCTGGCCGCATGAGAGAGAAAGGATAAATAGTTCTTATTCGTCTCCAAATAAACGTTTTATCACAAAAAACTTGATGAACACTCAAAGAGAAAGACAAAAAATTAGGGGTGTCGATAAAGAGTTATCTGAAGGTGATAAATGGTTAAAGAGGGCAAAAGATTCAGGAACTCGTAGGTGGCAGTATACCAGCGTTCTGAGGGGAAAGCTTTATTCTACTGCCGATTCTCATTCGGATACTGAAGGTTAGTAGAGATATATGCAATATATTTTGATTTTCTATAGTTTAAAGATATGTGTTATACGTGAATGATTGATCAGAGATATATGTTAAATATATATATATATATATATATACGTATACATAGATGGAAGAATGATAAATACCTTAACTTATATGTAGGTCGAGCGTGAGAAGCATCTGTGTAGGCCAAAAAAGTCCTATAAAATCTATTTTTAAGATGGGTAGGTCGTCTGCTAATGAGGTTTTGGCCTCTGGTCAGACGTATGAGTCTGATAACGAATGGGAAGGGGGATTGGAACAATTCTCAGGTTTCCCTGGTTAGTTGGTATCTTATTCCCCAGGTTTTGATGCCTTTAGAGAATTTTGTAAAGCCAAGGCGGCTGTAGGAGGGAAGTGAGGTAAATGTATAGAGTTTGTCGGTAGGCAGTTTAGGGGCTGTACAGTAGCGCAGGGGGAAGAGTATTTTTATCTGTTGGCAGATTTGGAAGCAAAAAAATGAGATAGGGGTATAGATGAATCGATCTCATTAGAGTATTTTGATGAGGATGTCCGGAGTGACCTCTCATAGGGTTTTTTCTGTTACCTATCTCAATTAAAGTATGGGTTGAGCCTCCCCATCACCAATTTGGTGAAGGGGATTATGAATGTAATTGGGGCATGTCCTGTTCAAATGAACGGGAAGATGTGGGAGGTAATAACTGTGTGTGACCATCTGAATAAAAGGTGGGAAAGGGAGGAAAAATTGAGGAGGATAACTACTGAGGACGTTCTGCAGTTTTACGGGGTGAAGAATTTTAAGTCCAGTGGGGGTCGCATTTCTTTGTGAGCGTAACTCGGCATCGCTTTTTCAATCTGAATTTAGCAGGTCAAACCTGGAATGACAACATCATATGGGTGAAGGGTAATTGCCTTCAAAGGGATAATGATGAACCTTTGGACCTTAAATTTAGATTTGTAAAGGATAGTAAGTATAGACATGCATAGATTGAATTATTGCTATGTTTTGTGGACAACTGCAGTTGATAGTAAAATGTGTTATTGCAAGTGTGAAGTCTACAGTGGAATGGAAAGAATCCTTATTGGATGATGTTGCAGAGGAGGAGACTGAACTCGAACTCGTCTTGGGGGAACTCAGCCTGAGTAGAAAGATGAGAGTTGACACTAGGTCGAACAAGGATCGAAAGGCTCAGTCTACTAGGTCGATGGCGGGGGTCAATGAAGAAAAAAGGCAAACAAGTGGTATGGTTGATCGAACGAACCCTTCCAGGACTTCTAGAACTGGCAGTTCGGCCCTGCCGGAGCCTGTTAAACAGAGCAAAGTAGCTTAACTCTTTCTGAAGAAACAGATGCTAAAGACTTTGCTGACCCCGGACGCCACGGAAAGTGGTGAGGTCGCCAAAGAGAAAAGGAGGAGGATTGAATCCTCTGGGGCAAAGGCCGCAGAGGTACAGCCTGCTGCGGTGGATGACCTCAGGGAGGTCGAGGAAAGGGCGAGGTCTGCGGCTCTTCTTTGGGAGGAAGACACGAGCCTTTGAAGAACTGAGATCGATATAATTGTTGTAGGGTGCTCGTCTTGTCAAGGGGATATGGCTCGGTATTGAAGAAGAAAAATCCGAGTTGAAGAAGGGTAAGATTGAGCTTGAGAAAGACCTAGCTCGAGCCAAGATTGAAGCCATGAAGGAAGTCATATAGTTGAGGGCTACTCACGCCGTGGTGATTGGTCAGCTACAGGTTGAGGCAAAGGCCAACCTTGACGAGATTGTTGAGGAGCATGACAGAATGGGTTGTCACTTGATGTTGTAGGGCTATTCTCAGGAGGAGGTGGATGCCATTAAGGCTGACACCTATGTTGAGGTGGAAGATGAGGAAGCAGAAGTAGTGGGAGTAGTGGATGGTCTGGATGGTGTCTCCCGCCAGACAGTACTTGATAACCAAGGGGATGATGTCGAGTTCCCAGAAGGTGAGAATGAAAAGGTAGGGTAGTTGTGTTGTATAAATATCTGTGAGTTGTTTGAATTGTGTGTGAGGATGATACTTTTTGCAGATTGACTTTGTTTATAAATCTCTTGTAGGTAGCTAGAGAGATGAATCTCATAATAAATGAGTTAGAGTCTAGACTTGCTAGGGAAAGAGAAACCTCTGAAGCCTTGTTATCTGCGCAAGCTGAGCTGCAAGTTAGAACGGTATAGGTTATTCGACATTCATGTTACACAAACGTTAAGTTAAGTAAATAGGATAGAAATGCATGGCGAAAATCTAACGCTATTAATACGGAATAATATATCGAAGGTGTGTACCTTGTACGCTGAAAGAAGATTCATGAAGGATTCATCTGAGAATGGAAGTCTAAACTTTTAATCTAAAAGTACTTGGAAGCAGATGTTTAGAAATCACATAGTCTCTTAGAATGTGGTATGTAGATGTTAGGAATTTGATTTTCAGAATTGAACTGTACTAAAACATGTTATATTTACTAGGTCAAACTGGATTCATCTCGTGTACATGAGGACAACGTACTCTTGTGCAATCGGGAATTTGCAGAGCAGTTTGACAGGATGATGGAGGCGAACGAGAACAGAGAGGATTAATATGTAAAAGTGCATATCAGACTGGAGAAGTTGAATCAGACCATTTCCGACCTGACTCTTCAGGTCGAAGTGAAAGATTCTAAGATTAAAAATGAATTAGAAAATCTATCCGAGGCCACAGAGCGTGCCGAAAAACTTCAACGTCAGGTCGACGCGCTGGCTGCGAAGGGCAAGCAGGCCGACACGGCTCAATGCCATATTCAGGTGCTGGAATGATCTGAGGAACAATGTCGATCTGATCTCCATAGGTGTAGGATTGATTTGGAGCAAATGAGGCAGAAATTTATAGAAAAGGATGACGTGCTGAGGGCAGCTCGAGAAAATCTATCGGCTTTGGAGGCCGTAGCTGAACATTTGCAAACAGCCCTCCCCGCCAAGGATATGGAATTTCAAGAAATACAGTGCAGGTGCGATGACTTAAACGAGAGAGTTGCTCGACTTAAAGACGAAAAGGATCAAGCCAATGCTCGTGCCAAGAAAGCTGAGGCTAGAGAGCGTTCTGGGGGAAGTAGAACTGAGGTTAAGGCTCCTTTAGATCGAGGGGATGTAGTTAGTTTCTCAGGTCAGATTAGAGAGCTGGAAAGTGATGTGTCCCGAATTCCGGGGCACGTTCAGAAGGGAAATGTGAATTTGAGGGAATGTCAGCATAAACTGGATGCTGCTCTTATTAGAGAGAAAGTTCTTGAGGGGGAGATCAAAGCAAAGGAATTGCTGGTGAAGAAGAAAGAAGAATTATTGAAAGATCTACCGACGAGAGGAGAGTTGAACCCTGAGCTTCGAAGACTTCGTACTCATATAGTAGACTTAAAAGCCATGAACCTAGCGGAGTCAACAAAGTACATTGCCAAGTTGGAGGAGGATACCATTTATCATGATAGGGCTGATGTGGAAATAATTGAATGGAAGAATAATTGTGCTAGGTTAAAGGTATGCCTCTAGAGGTTGAAGGAAAGATTTGCAGCAGTGGTAGTACCTGGTGTGTCTCGATCTGGCCTGTTAAGGGTGATTGCTATATATTTTGTATAGGAAGTTAAAAGACTTGAGTTAGAACGAGATACCTTGCTCAAAACTCTATTAGATAAGGGAAGCACCTGTGGAGCTAAGATAGATCGAGGTATCTGTCTGGGCACCATGGAGACCTAATTGGGCCCTCAAACTGTTGAATCAATAGATCAAGGTAGAGCTTATGTGGCCCGTGAACTGAAATATAGACCCCTTGATAATGTGGGGGAAAGCATTGTTGACGCTTCATCAGCAGAGAAAAATCTTTTGAAGTATGATTTTGACCTAAAAATAAATAGAATTGTCGCAGACACATTGTAATAGATAAAAGCTAGTATGACCATTGCCTTATCTTGTGTCTTGGCGGGGTCTTTGATATAAAACAAAGTTTTCACATTCGTTTTAATCGCAGAAACGGGTGTAGTTAAACAAAGTTAAAACTTTATTTGAACTATAGAAATGTCACAGGCATATTGAAAGAGATGAAAGCTAGTATGACCTTTGCCTTATCTTATGTATGGCTGATTCTTTGATGTGAACCAAGTTTTTACACTTGCCACAGTCGCAGAGATGTATCGACTCAGCTGAATGAAGTATTATCCTCGATCCAGCCTACTGTAATGAGCCAAACAAGTTATAAAAGATAAAGACTAGTATAACATTTGTCTTATCTCTTGTATGGTTGAGTCTTTGATGTGAACCAAGTTTTTATACTTGTCACAATCGGAGAGATGTAAAGATTTATCTAAACCAAGTGTTATCCTTGATCCGGCCTACTGTAATGAGCCAAACAAGTTGTAAAAGATGAAAACTATTATGACCTTTGTCTTATCTCTTATTTGGTTGAGTCTTTGATGTGAACCAAGTTTTTACACTTGCCACAATCGCAGAGATGTAAAGATTCAGCTGAACTAAGTGTTATCCTCGATCCAGCCTACTGTAATGAGCCAAACAAGTTGTAAAAGATTCAGACTAGTATGACCTTTGTCTTATCTCATGTTTGTTTGAGTCTTTGATGTGAACCAAGTTTTTACACTTGCCACAATCGCAGTGATGTAAAGATTCAGCTGAGCCAAGTATTATCCTCGATCCAGCCTACTGTAATGAGCCAAACAAGTTGTAAAAGATAAAAACTAGTATGACCTTTGTCTTATCTCCTGCCTGGTTGAGTCTTTGATGTAAACCAAGTTTTTACACTTATCACAATTGCAGAGATATAAAGATTCAGCTGAACAAAGTATTATCCTGGAGCCTACTATAATGAGCCAAACAAGTTGTAAAAGATGAAGACTAGTATAACCTTTGTCTTATCTCTTGTTTGGTTGAGTCTTTGACGTGAACCAAGTTTTTACACTTTCTACAATCCCAGAGATGTAGTAATGAAAGCCAATCAAGAGATTTCCCCAATTGAACTTAGAAAATATTGAATATCAGCTAGTATTATCTATACTTGAATCTAAAAAATGTGGATGAATGTTCGTCAAGAGAATAACATTGTTAAAAAAAAATCATTGATAAGTTCAGAATTTACATTAGATGGAGATAAGAATCTTACTTTTGGAATTGGAAAAAAAAAGCGAGAAATGGAAATGGAGTAGTAAGACGCCTAATGACAGTATCGTTTCAGTGTTCTAGTGTTCTAAAGATTTGAAATGGGGACTCCCTCTTCTGTCAAGAGATAGTATGATCCCTGGCTCTTTACGATATTGCAGAATCTCCCTGAAGACGAGATCTATGATTTGGAAAGTACGGCTCCTGACTCGGTTATTATACAACCTGGCAAGCATAAGATGATATCAAGCTAGGTTAGCGATGGCGCGTTCCCTGGTTTTATCAATCATATTGAGGTTGCAAGCCAATTCGAACTCATTTTCCTCGTCAATCATCTCGTGATCACGGACTGGGTGATGATATTCAGAAGGAATTACTGCCTCAGTGCCATAAGAAAGGAGGAACGGGGTACACCCAGTGGATTATCGAGGAGTGGTTTGATATGCCCAAAGGGCGTGAGGTAGCTCGCGAACCCAATTTCATTTTTCTATAAGTGAAGCTATTTTTTGAGTCCATCTACGATAGTTTTGTTGGTGATTTCGGTTTGGCCATTGCCTTGAGGGTAGTATGGATTTGACGGTGAGTGAATGATATTGTGATGATTGAGGAAGATTACAACCCTATCTCCCATAAATTAGGGCCGTTATTAATACAAATTAGGTAGGGGCACCCGAATCGAGTGATTATGTGATTCCAAATAAAAGCGATAACCTCTTCTTCTCTAGTTCGACATAGTGAAATTACTTCTACCCATTTTGTAAAGTAATTGGTAGCTACGAGTAGGTGGTGGTGATTACCTGGAGAGTTAGAGAATTTTCCGACGAGGTCAACTGCTCATCTTATGAATGGCTAAAAAACCCTCTTACATGGAGCTCGAGCGTAGGGGTGGGTATCATATTTCCATGTCTCTGGCAGGTGTCACACCTGCGGGAATACTCTTCTACTTGTTTGCGCATGCCGGGCCAGAATACTCCTTAAGTTATAGCTCGGCTTGCCAATGATCTACCTGCGGTGTGGGAGCCACAAGTTCCTTCGTATAATTCGCGGAGCAGTTCATTTGTTTTTTACTTTAAGAGGCACTTGAGGTAAGGCCCTCTCACAGAAAGGCGGTAAAGCATACCGTTCTGAGTAATGTAACGCTTCGAGTTGTGGATCAACTGTCGGTGTTCTTTTAAATCTACTGAGAGTGGTCCTTTGCACTTGTTGTCGACACTGAGGTAATCTAAGAAAGGCTTTCGCCAATCGCCGTTTCCCCCTTTATCGCCCCCAGTATTGATCGTGCATATAGAGATGCGATCAATGCTGGGGGTTGAAATGATTTTGATCTGGAGATATCGAGCTTCTGAACCCAAGACCCCGGCTAGATATACCAAGGAGCCGGCGTTTCAGTTTTCCCCTCGAGAAAGATATTCGAGAGTTGCTTTCGCGAACTTACTCATCCTATCTGCAACGAGGGATGCATATTCGATCATCTTCGCATTCTTCTGTTACTACTTTAATAATGGTAAGCGATGAGCAATGAATCTGTGTAAACTGAGAGTTCGGTGACATCGAGCTAAATTGTAAGGTCAAGTCTGTGAATGAGAGCTTCATACTCGGTGACATTATTTGAGGCCTCAAAATCTAAGCGAATTGATTTCTCAATTATGTCATTTGAAGGGGTAATCAAAATGATTCTGATTCCTGACCTTGCAGGTCCTGCTGATCCATCTGTGAGAAGCCTCCACCCTGATGCTGTGATCCAGTCAGCTCATTTGTCGAATGGCTTGGAAGTTGGATTCTCTGGCGTGCTTACGGTAAGGTCCGGGTCGTACTCCTCCCACTCGGGATCTTCCACTGGAAAATCTGTGAGAAAATCGGCAATGGCCTGACCTTTTTCGGAATGACGCTGTTCAAACTTGATATCATGTTCGCCCAAACTGACTGACCATTGTTGCACTCTACGTAACTTCTCTTTTTTGGACAAAACTTCCCGAAGTGGGTAGCCCGACATCACTTTGACGGAATGCGCTTGAAAGTAGTGCTTGAGTTTCTGCGAAGTGTAAACAAGGGTGAGAAGAAGTTTCTTAATTTTAGAGTACCTTATTTTTGCTGGTGTAAGTATTTTACTGATGATGGTTGGTTTCTCGATTTTCCATTCCAGGCGAATGAGAACCAAGCTGAGAGAAGTATTTGTGACTGCTAGGTAGATTATCAGTTCCTCATTACCTACAAGGGTTCTCATTATGGGAGACCTTCTCAAATGGATTTTGAGATCCTGAAAAGCTATTTCACATTTTGGTGTCCATATGACTTCCGCAGTTGGCCGAACCTTTCCTCATTAGGTACACCTGTGGAGTAATAGGAATAGCCAAATAGATTTTGAGATCCTGAAAAGCTATTTCACATTTTGGTGTCCGTATGACTTTCGCAGTTGGCCGAACCTTTCCTCATTAGGTACACCTGTGGAGTAATAAGAATAGCCAACGACAGTGGTCTAAAGATTTCAAGACGAAGCGGCTGATTGCTGTAATCTTGTCGGTAAGTTTTTGAACGTCTCTTATTGCCTTTGGAAAAGGCATGTCGAGGAGAGCCTGAATTTGATCTGGATAGGCCTCAATCCCTTTCATGCTGATAAGGTGGCCTAGGAAGGGGCTAGAATGTACCCTGAATTGACACTTAACAGGGTTGAGGTACATTCTATAAGATAGAAGGATTTTGAATATTGTGCTGAGATCTGAGATGTGATTTTCTGACTGTATGCTTTTTCACAAGAGATCATTGATGTAGACTTCAAGGATTTTTCTCAGGTGCTCTTTGAACATAGCTGTCATCAATCAATGATATGTAGACCCTGCGTTCTTGAGCCCGAAGGGCATGACTTTGTAACAGTAAGGGCCACTTTCGATGATGAGTGTTGTCTTCTCTTGATCTTCTTCCAGAAGTAGTATTTGATTATATCCTTAAGCAGCATCCATCATTGATAGAGGATCATGGCTTACAGTAGAATCGAGTATCTGATGAATGTCTGGAAGAGGAAAACTGCCCTTCGGGGTATGTTTGTTCAGATCTGTGAAATCTACGCAAACGTGAACTTTTCCGTTCTTCTTTGGGACAACAACAATGCTGGATATCCAGTCCGGATACTTGGCTTCTTGAATGAATCCCACTTTGATCAATTTCTTGATCTTGATGAAAACTTTATCTCGAAGACGAGGTGACAGTCGTCGCCATTTCTGTTTGACCGCTAGGGCGTTGACGTTGATGGCCAACTTGTTATAAGCCATAGCTGGATCAACTCCGGGCATTTCTTTGAAAGACCATGCAAAAAGATCTCGATTGAGTTGCAGGAACAGGATGAGAACATCTTTCTCATGCTAACCAACTTGGTTTTGATGAATGCGCCTCTGCCTGGCCCATCAATATTGACATATTCTATGGGCTCCTCTGTAGATGATTGGTCATCTAGGTAATCAATTTTCTATAATTTCTATGCGGCCAATCTGTCTGAAGTATCCAAGATGGCATAGATAGCATTTTTACAAGCTCGAGAGAGTTTTTGACTACCTCTGATCTCATAAATACCATTGTCGTGCTTGAGCCAGAGGGCTTGGTGATAGGTGGAAGCGATTGCTTCCATATTGTGTATCCAACAGCGGCCCATAATCCCAAGATATCGAGACTTGGCATTGATGATGTAGAAAATGACATCCATAGTGGCTGGTCCTGCGGTAATAGGTAAGATAATCTTGCCTACTCGTTCCTCCCTGGATTCCTTTAACCCAGCTAATGTTTGTATCGCTCTGAATGACTTGGTCGGCCAAACCCATCTGGTCGATCGTACTGTGAAAAATAATTTTAATATAGCTTCCAGTATCGATCATTATTGTGTGCATGACAAACTATTTCATCTTGAGCATTATGACTAACGCGTGATGATGTGGAAATTTGACATGGCCAGTGTTGCAATCCTTGAAAGAGATTCCAAGTCGGCGATTGCTCGACTCGGGAAGAAGTTTGGCTTCTTTGTCTTGAGGTTTAAGATCACAGCATTCAGAGAGCCTCCGGCGCTTCGATCGGTTGGAATTGCTGATCTGGTTGATTTTGATCATGTTACTGAGGTGCATGTAGTAGAGATGCTTCTCCTCAGCTCTGTCATTGACATGACCAACTTTGAGTTGTTTCTTATGGTTTCCATCTCGGTATAACTTCAGGTCAACAATGTATTCAAGCATCCATCCTTCCCTGATAATAAGTTTGCGCATCCGCTGTAGAGCATAACAATTATCAGTAGAATGATGATTTACCTCATGGTGTAGGAAAAATGGTCGATTCTCGATGGGCTCCAGTGGTCAAGAGGCGCGGTAGAATGAGTCTTTTAACAGTAGTGGAAAAAGTGTGGAGACTCGGACGTTCAGCTTTGGGAGGACGAGTTTGTTTTGCGGACCGCTTCTTCGAGGGTACTCAGTGTTTCCCTTGGTGCGCTTATGATCTTACTGTTCCTCCTTAAGCTCACTGGTCTGCTCTATTGGTGGGGATTTGGTAGAGAGGACAGACTTAGTAGACTTTTGTCGCTCAGACATCATCCTCTCTAAGTCGACGTAACCGTTGACCTTAGTGATCATCTCCTCTAACGTCGCAGGTGTTAAGGAAGAGATATTCCTTGGCTTTGCAATCGAGCTGGAGAACATTGGTAAAAGTGGTCACAACTGTCTTTTGGTCGAGGTTATCCACCTTTCTTGCAAGCTCTAAGAATTTCTTTGAAAAATCTTCAAGCTTTTCTCCATGTGACTGCTTAAGACCGATAAGAGAATACAAGTTCTCCTCTTTGTCTCTGTTGTGGGCATATGTTTTGATGAATAGCTTCTGCAGCTGATCAAATGTATAGATGGATTCCTCAGGAAGAAAACGGAACCATTAGAGTGGTTCTTCCTGTAAACTTATGGTGAATAGACGGAAGAGAATGTGGTTGAGATTGGAGTACAATCCCAATGAATCGTGGAATCGCTGAATATACTCCTTCAGGTCAGTACCTTCGTACTTATGAATTTGGGGAGTATGGAAGCCTTTTGGTATTTCCATATCGAATAGTTCTTTAACAATCGGACCTCCTTGTAATGTCATGGTATTGCCGGTAGTACCTAGAACTTGTGCCGCGATTAGCTCCTTAATTCGTTGATCCATATGTTCTTTCGTAACGTAATGACGTGTTGGTTAAATTGGTGGGCGTTCTCGCAGGGGATGATGAGCTCCTGCGCCTTCCCTCAAGCGATCTCGTAGTGGAATTTGATGTAGAGGTCGCTGGTCTTCCTCCTGATGGATGGGAATCTGATGACCTCGACTGAATTCTGATTGGACTTCTCCCCCCATATGGATAGAAGGTTGCGGTCCATATGGTAGATTTCTAGAGATGGCTTTACTGGCGACTCCCCGAGGTCCCAATCTTTCCCTTGCTGAAATGCGGGAGGTCTCTGGAAGTTGATCGTGACCCATGGCTGGAGGAGCCGACTGAGTATTTTATAGAGCCTCGAGTGCAGTCTGCATCGTAGTTATCTGATCTTCGTGTCGTTTGAGCCCGGTCGCAGGAGCTTGTCATTCTGCATCGAGCACCTTCTCTCTGAGTTTACGATTCTTTGTTAATTGAAGTTCAAGTTTGATGCGTTTCTTTGCCTCTGCGTGGAAATTCGCCCGTAATTCAGTGAGTTGTCCCGGATCCACAGAAATTTCGAGTTGAGTTCCTGCGGCCCTTTCGTCTGGAAGAAACCATAGCTAAAAATTGTAATGAAAGACTGCCTTAGGGTATCGTGGAAATGCAATCTCTCTCACAGACGGTGCCAAATGTAATGGCCCAATTCCGCAGCTTAATGCGATTAAGAATTAGCTATCACACCAATGATCTTGTAACAATATACTAATATAAAGCAAGAATTGGCGACAGGCATTTTCAGCGTGGAAAACCTCCGAACAGTACCACGACCTCGTGTAGAGGATTTCTGTAAAAGTATTTTTATTGCTTTGAATGGATATCTTTATTACAAGTGATCTCTAGAATATAGAAATGCCTTTGATCTCGTAAATAAGAAGTTTGAGTAATTTTTTCCCTGTCTTTTCTGGAACTTCTCCTTTATATTGGCTTTTCCCACAGCTCTTCGTCGTGCTGGAACACGTCATCCGAATAATGTGGTTAGTGGCAGTTGACTGGATGAGTGACAAATTTATGAGAGACAGGTGTCTTTGACAAAATAACGCCTTCCGGGTTTAGCTCGACCCACGTTCTTGAGTAGTTCATGGGGCTTGTTGGAATGTTTGGCTGGAGTGTTAAGTATTAAAATTACGTGAGCCTGAGATGGAGGTAAATCAATCTGGATGAGCTCGATTTTGTGTGAGATCAAGGGATAAGTCCCTATAGTATTAATATATCTGCCAGGTCCTTTAATGTCTATGTACTTTGTAGGTTCTTATGTTAAAGGTTGGTCATCGATGTGACCAGCTTTCTGTAATTGCTATGCAGCATATCTGTCAGATGTGTCGAGAATGGAAAAAATGGTATTTTCACAAGCTCATGAGAGATTTGACTGCCTTTGATTTCGTAGATGCCACCATTGTGCTTGAAACAAAGTACTTAATGATTTTTGGAAACGATTGCTTCCACGTTGTGAATCCAACAACGGCCCATAATCCCTAAGTAACGAGATTTTGTATTGATGATGTAAAATATGACGTTAATTCTGGCAGGTCCAACGGTGATAGCTAAGATGATCTTGCCTACTCATTTTTCCTTTGAGCCATTAAAGCTACTGTTATCGATGTCACATAGAATTACTTGATCGGTCAATCCCATCTCTTCGATCGTGCCTTGAAAAAGAATTTCAATACCGCTACCAGTATCAATCATCATTATATGCGTGTCAAATTTCTTCATCTTTAGCATAATAACCAGTGCGTCTTGAAGAGGAAACTTGATATGACTGATATCGTATTCCTCAAATGAAATCCCAAGTCAGCGATTGCTCAATTCAGGAAGAAGTTTAGCTTCTTTATCTTGAGTGGTGAGATCATAACACTCTGATAATCTTCATCACTTATATTTGGAAGAGTTGTTAATCTGATAGATCTCGATCATGTTGCTATGGTACATATGGTATAAGTGCTTTTCCTCAGCTTGATCTTTGACCTGGACTACTTCAACTTGTGTCTTGTATACTTCTAGATCGATAATGTACTCGTGCATTCTTCCATTTTTGAAAATATATTCCTGCAACCTCTGTAAAGTATAGGAGTTATCAGTTTCATGATGATTTACCTTATGTTGCATGCAGTATGATCTGCCTTCAATCGGTTTCAGTGGTTGAGATACACGGTTGAATTTGTTGTTTGCCAGTACAGAAAAATTGCGGAGATTCGGACATTCATCTTGTGTAGTAAATTGCCTCTCCGAGATTTTCTTGTGTTTGCCTTGGAACAGTTTTGATCACCCTAGTCCTCCTTTAGTATACTGTTTTGTTATGTGTTTTGACCTTTAGTGGTTAGGACGGATTTAGTAGATTTATGCCTTTCGGTCATCATCCTTTCCTAGTCAACAAACCCATTGACCTTGGTAATCATATCTTCGAAGGTCACAGGTTTGATCTAGAAGTGATGTTCTTTTGGTTTACAATCAAGTTGTAGTGCATTTGTAAAAGTACTAACAACAATTTTCTGATCAAGATTTGCATGCGAGCTCCAGAAACTTCTTTTCAAAGACCTCGAGCTTCTCTCCTTGTGACTATTTGAGACAAGTGAGAGAATATGAATTCTCTTCTTTGTCTTTATTGTGAACATACGTCTTGGCAAAAATCTTCTATAGTTGGTTGATTGTGAGGATGGAATCTTCAGATAGAGAATGGAATCACTGTAGTAGTTCTCCCTATAGACTTACTGTGAATAGATGGCATAGAATATGGTTGAGATTTAAGAACAATCCCAGTGAATCACAGAATTGCTGAATGTGCTCCATCGAATCAGTACCTTTGCATTTATGTATCTTTAGAGTATGGAAACTTGTTGGTACATCCATATCAAATAAATTTTTGGCAATCTGACTACCTTTTAACTTGGTGAAATCGTTGTTAGTGCCTAGAGCTTGAGCTTTGATCAACTCCTTGATACGCTAATCCATGTGTTATTGTGTAACGTACTGACATGGTGCCTGAGTGACTTATCAAGCTGGTCAAGGATTTTGAGTACAGGTGCCCTCACTCAAGCGTTCACATATTGTTTGGAAAGCCGGAGACCTCTTCTGATATCAAACTAAGCTTCTCTTCCCAAATAAATTGAAGCTTGTAGTTTATTCTGAAGATTTCTAGAAATGGCTTTGCTGGTTGCTCCTCAAGGTCCTAATCTTTCTAGAAATGTTCCCTGGTGCTTGATAACGATCTCTGGTAAGGGGAGCTTGTTGCGTATCTAGCTTAGCTTGCAATGCAGTATGTATAGTTGTCATAAATTCTTCATGTATTATGAATGTTGTTAGATAAGCTTGACACTCGCTTTTGAGTTCTCTATCACGGAGATCATATTCAAGAACTAACTGACGCTCAAACTTATTTTGTTTCTTTGTCTCGGCGTGGAGATTCGCCCGTAGTTTGGCGAGCTGTTATGGTTCAACTAAAAGATCGAGCTAGATTCCTGTTTTTGGTCATTTGAAAGTGACCATGATTGGAAATGGTATGTAAAGTAAATGTATGCCTTAGGATATCATGGAAATGTCTTTTTTCCCACAGACGATGCCAAATGTAATGGCCTAATTCTGCAGCTCAAAATAGCCCAAAATTAGATCTTACACAAAATGTACCTGTAACAAGAATTAGTGTAATACAAGAAATGACAGGTGATTAAGCATGAAAAACATTTGAATAGGAAAAAAACCATGACCTCAAATTGAGGATTTAGTAACTGTAACTTTTATTACTTGAGGCTAATATCTTATTACAAGTGAACTTTTGAGTTAGAAGTACTTGATCTTGAAAGATAAGAATTCTTATGGTTTTAGAATATAAAATGTATGGTCCTTATCTCCTTTGGAACTTTTCCTGTATATAGACCTTACCTGCAGATCATTATCATGTAGAAGCACATTCTCCTAAAAATGAGGTAAGTTGTAGTTAAATGTGTAACTTTTAGTTTATGGGAGAGAGGTATCTTTTACTGGTTCATATTTTGATGTAGTGCTCGATTCACGTTCTTTATCAGTTCGTGGTCTAGGTGTCAATACTGATTATACATGTCACATGTATAATGCGTTAGTCTGATATTGAGGTAGTTCAAATTTGGACTAGGTCATGGGATAGGTCCCTATAAAAACCTTCTTAAAAAAGATTTACTTAAGAGTTTGAACTTCAAGCCTTTACTGGGACACCCTATAACTTTCAAAGAGCATTAGGGGAGGGGGAAGTCTTTAAATAGTGGACCTTAGCCTCATTTTCTTTTCCTCTCTCAAAATTACATTGTGTAGCAACTTAAAACTCTAAGAAACTCTAGGGTACGACATGGTGCCCTACCTAGAGGGTTGCAGAAACTTAATCCACAATTCAATAATCTAACTCAATCATCCAAAAATCTGGTAACCGAGTAACTTACCAGATTACAACAGTAGAGTAACAACCGCCACCAGATGGAGTCCATATGATTTTATCTTTCTCACTAGGGCAAGAAAAGATTTAAGTGAGATTAGTTATAATGTCACCGAAACTACTGTGATGATGGTGAAGTATACATCCAATACCATCCATGCATCTTCTCAATAATTTTAGTTGATATGATTCTAAACCCTCAAACGAATAACTGGAGATCAAGTTTGTGTCTAGCATACTTTTCTTAAGATTGATTGTCCCTTGCCACAATGTTTTGCTATGAATTAGGCATCTATCTCCCAGGACATACCGATCTGACATTGGTTGAAGGAAGCACGCCGATCAATCTACAAATCAAACTTTGATTGTGACTTTATCTATGTTAAAAATGACTATAAATAAAAATGATAAATAGATGAATTAAATGATAAAACAACTGAATTAGAAAGAGACATTAGAGGGTTTTAAATAGGACATTGATGACTCCTCACCAAGAATCATGTATTAAGGCACACCACTTCACAAAGGGTCACAACTTAAGTCATGTCTTAAGTTGTCTCTTAAGGTGTAACTCATTACACACCTTAAATTGTTTCTCATAGAGAATAACCAACTCACAGTCCAAATAAGCCCAAAACAAAAATAAACTAAGTATTTATATTAATACCATGAGCCCATGGCCCCAATGCTCAATGTCGTGCCTTAAGGTACAACTCATTACGCACCTTAAATTGTGTATCTTAGAGTATAACAAACTCACAACCCAAATAGGCCCAAAATTAAAATAAACTAAGTGTTTATAAGAATATCATGAGCCCATGGCCCCAAGGCCCAATCATAAACTAATAAATATATAAGGAGTTCCTATGGAGTATAACCAACTCACAACCCAAATTAGCCAAAAATGAAAATAAACGAAGTCTTTATAGGAATACCATGAGCCCATGGCCCCAAGGCCCAATGTTGTGTCTTAAGGTGCAACTCATTATGTACCTTAAATTGTATCTCTTGGAGTATAACCAACTCACAACTCAAATAAGCCCAAAACAAAAATAAACTTAAGTGTTTATAGTAACACAATGAGCCCATTGCCTCAAGGCCCAATGTATTGTCTTAAGGTGCTACTCATTATACACCATAAATCGTGTCCCTTGGAGTATAACCAACTCACAGCTTAAATAAGCCCAAAATGAAAACAAACTTAGTGCTTATAACAATATCATGAGCCTATGGCCCCAAGGCCCAATCATAAACTAATAAATATATAAGGAGTTCCTATGGATATAACCAACTCACAACGCAAATAAGCCCAAAATGAAATTATACTAAGTGTTTATAGGAACACTATGAGCCCATGGCCCCAAGGCCCAATGTCATGTCTTAAGGTGCAACACATTACACACCTTAAATTGTGTCTCTAGGAGTATAACCAACTCACAGCCCAAATAAGCCCAAAATAGGGCTGGCAATAGGTCGGGTTTGGGGCGGGTGGAGTAATACCATCCCCATACCCGCCAAATTACCCTACCCCCAAACCTGCCCCAATACCATTTAACTTAAATGGGGAATACCCAAACCCACCCCAGCACCCGTTTAATACCCGTTTAAAAATCTATATGTTTGATATAGTATTATTTAATGTTGTTAACAAAATTTAAGTTTTACAAGACTCTAAAGAAACATAGGTATTATTAATACACCAAAGATGGGATGCGATTCAATCGAGAAAAAGGAAAATATTTGACGTCATAAAATTGGGGTGAGGTTTGTTGAAGAATGTTGTTTTGGGTTTGAAATTGAATTGAGTACATAGAAGGAGATGAAACTGGTGCATAGATGATCAAAATTGGTAAGAAATGAAATGAGTCACCAGTTGAGTAAAAAGGGGAAATGGGCTTTAAAGAATTTCAACTAAAAACTAAAAATTTATAATCTTAAAAAAATGAAAGGAAGTAGTAGTAGTAATCAAAATGGATAAGAAGACCAATTGATTCAGAAAGAGTGAAAAGATAACTTTCAAACAAAGATCTCTTCTTTTACTTCTTCTCATCTTTGTTTTGATCTCTGAGGAAAGAAAGAAAAATTCAAAATCACCTTAATTAAAGAAGAATGTGAGTTTCATCATAGATCTATTAATATCAGAAAACTCACTTGATTTGAGCTACAAATAAAAATTAGTTTGCTATAGAATGCTGTTTCGAGGTTGAAATGAAGAGAAGCTGATGACAAAATACAGGAGGCTGGAGGTTGAAATGAAGATAAGAGAGGAGATATGATACTGGACTTAACTAACATGTCTTTAGAATTAGGTATAACTTAAGGGTATTCAAGTCATATCTTTTAGAACTGAGTCGGGTGATGAGGCCCCATTTATTTGAGCCTAAAACCAGACCCATTCCAATAAATAAATGGGTTTTTTTTTAAAGCAAACCCGCCTCATACCCGCTATAGTCATACCAAACCTGCTTCATTAAGGGTGGGGCGGGACGGGGATCCAGGGAGGTGGGTTAAATTCCAAGCCCTAGCCCAAAATAAAAATAAACCAAGTATTTATAGGAATATCATGTGCCCTTGTCCCCAAGGCCCAATCATAAACTAATAAATATATAAGGGGTTTCTACATCGGGTAACCCATGCACCAAATAAGCTAGCGCATGTGTAGTCACACACACGCATGTGACCAAACAACTTCAACACACTTCAATGGTGTAACATACATAATAACTTATATGTTAGAGTTTTATTTAGCTCATACCCAATGTGGGACTAAACACTTTATCATTCAATCATAGCATACACCCATGCCACATCATATGGTTTTCTAATATTTGCAACCTTAATTAGCTTTTTGGTGGAGGTGAGACTTGTTGCTGAACTGATTGATTATCCTTAAGAATGCTCAACTTATGCTAATGATCTTTCCTGAAAAAAATATTTCTTTACCATCACTAATGAGATGCAGAGTAAAGGAACTGCTTTGTTCTTTGTTCTATGTCCATGCCAAAATAACTT
The DNA here is from genome assembly GCA_014058105.1 of Kingdonia uniflora. Taxonomy (NCBI): domain Eukaryota; kingdom Viridiplantae; phylum Streptophyta; class Magnoliopsida; order Ranunculales; family Circaeasteraceae; genus Kingdonia; species Kingdonia uniflora. The sequence goes on from JACGCM010002704.1 coordinate 671,171, forward strand.
CAAACTTATGGACTCAATTTTGTTTCCAACCATCTTAGAATAACATAACTCGAGCATGTTTCAGCTTAAAAAGTCTAACCCAATCTAAATTGGAGTCGAGTAACAAAAAGACTTCCTTGGGCCCTATACTTTGGTCATTTCCAACTCAAAATCTAAAGCAATTCTAGCAAAAAAAAAATATTGGGTTTTCTCTCTGCCACCTAACCTTGGAACTCAACTATTTAACTCAATTGCCTATCCTAAGTCGATAGTTACGTCGATACTTCTTCTTCAATCATACTCTACTTATGCATGAATGTGTGACAGGATTTTATAAATGGAGTTTCTTTTTATCCTCTAAACTGAATCATAAAATGATTAAATTTCTTTTGAGTTATTCCTTATAGGGATGTCAATGGTAATAAGGACTAAATCCATTACCCGGTCCAATCCGATCCATTAGTAAAGGTTTAGGATCACTTTATTAAGATCCAAGAGGAAACTCGGTCCCCAAATGTCCAGTCCAATCGGCTAACAGATTGGATAAAGATCTACATCAATCTGATCCGCTAAAGATCTGATCTTTAAATATACATACTACGGGTGCTAATATTGCAATTATCTACTAATAAAGAAGGCTAATTTAGTCTTGATATTCTTTGAAATAACCCATGGCCCAAATTAGAAAATAATATATATATATATATATATATATATATATATATAATTTTTCTACCTTAATTAAACAACATAAACACTTATATGCTGCAGTGGGGTTTTTGCTTTCTTACAGTCTAAATGACTGGAGTTCAATCACTAACCCAATCATAATTTCATGAACTTTTAGTCTTCTTCTTTTATACATTTTTGGTGGTGCTCATTAGTTCATATAATTACTATATTTTGGATACCTTTTATATTTTTTTATAGTAAAAAATAACATTTTTATTGCTGACAAAATCTTTCGCCCCGATAGTTACATTAGCTCAGCCCCTCATACATTTTTATCCTAGATCCACCCCTATTTAAGTGATACAAATAAGTCTAATACCATGAACCCCCTCCAGCTAAGAGTAATAAGTGCTCAGAAACATGACTTCAGAAAGACATGGGATTGATATGGCATATACTAATCACTAAGGTGGTGTTTGCTGTAAGGAAAATTTACTAAGTTACCTCTGCGGCAGTTACCGAGAGCAGAGATTAATGGAATTATAGCAGCAACTATGGCAAGATGAACTGGAGATACCAAAGTGATGATCAGGAGATGCTGAGTCAGGGACTAGGTCTTATCTTTAAAACGTTTCGCCGTACTGCCCTTTGCAAATAGTTAATTGCTGCATCACCTCTAGGATAAAACATCAGAGTGGGAACTTCTCTTGCAAGGAAGAAGTACCTTCGAATAATTTTTCTTTCAACAACTTTACTCAAATTCTAGACTCATGATTCAAAGAGAAGAGAAGAACTGTCTATTCGATGGATTGATAAAACTGAGGCACAGTTTCTCTTTATATAGAGAAAGTTCGAAACGGTAACAAGAGTTAATGGTAGGACACATCATCAAAAACATTCGAAACGGAAATGAAACGTTTAAGACTTAATTACGAAACAGTTAAATTTGAGAAATTTAAAACTGAAAAGTTCAGTTCGAAATAGACTCGGTTCGAATTTGGTTTCCCGGGAACTCTAGATCGAAATAGACTCAGTTCGAATTTGGTCTTCTAGTAACTCCAGGTCGAAAGGACTTGATTCAAAATGATCCAGGTCGAGATCGATTGGACTCAGTTCGAATTGGTGCAGTTGGTCCAGGTCGAAATAGAATTGGTTTTGAGAAAATTAATTTTTTCATAGAAGCCCAAGTTTGAGGCTCAATCCCATGAGCCAAACAATATTTTAAACCCATTTTTTTGGCCCGCCCCCACCCAACATATAGAATAAAGGATATACGTTATATAAAGGAAACAAACTACTCTTCCAAGCAATGTGGGACTAACAAGACACATAGTATTTTTGGGATATAAAACCCAACATTTGTTTCACTGTTGAATTTTTTTTAGCTGCTGAAAAAAATTTAACTTTAGGTTTAATGTTCTTTTTGCTGTGAAAAAAAAAATTCAAACTCAAAATTTCTCACTTTTTCAACAATTTTTTTTCAGCAATTGAGAGAAGCTTTATTTTTTTTAGTAGCACATCAAGCTTCTTGTGCTGAGATTGCCTTCTCCTCTCCAGACCTAAAATTTCTCATAGAGCAGAGAGAGAGTGTGAATATTTGAAGGCCGCAACATCAAGCTCCTCCTTGAGTTCCTCCTTGGCATTGTAACTATGATTGTTGTTGCTATTATGATTTGAAGACGAGAACATCAATACTAAGATCTTGCACTTTTCAAACTAGAAGCTCTTCCCTTGAATCTCAACTCCTCCTCTCATCCAGGTCCAAATTTCTCTCTCTTTCCTCTTTTCTTCCACTTTGATCTATGTTTGATGAAATCGAAACTAAACACTTTAAAACTAATCCAATCTATTACATCATAAATTTGTGTTCCAACAGAGAGAATACTTTGAGAAAATTTAATTTACAGACATAACATCTCAAGGGGTTAATCTATCTCTCAAGGTATCATGATTCTCTCAAGTTTTTTAATTGATTTTTGGATGTTTTTGCTGATTTATTTGGTTGTGGTTGGCTCAGATTGGTGGTGTGACGGGGCTATTAGAGATGATGTTAGATCTAGTTTTGGATTAGTATAATTTGAGTTTATTAAGTTTAGAGTAATGGGTTATGTTTAGTTTTTGGTTTGGAGTTAAAGCTTTGAAGGAATAAATTAGATCTCATTTAGAGTGAAATGGGGGTGGTAGATTTTTGTAGGAAATGAGGTATCTTTGTTGTGTTGGGTAAATATAATGATCAGTTTATATTCGCGTTTATAAGATATTTTTTAATTAATAATCTTATTTAGAGTGAGTTTTACTTGGTAGTCTAATCACACAGACAAGTTTGTCTTAGTGCCATTCACCTAAGTTGTTAATCACTTCATTAATGTTTATGTGCTGGTTAATATCCTTATCATATAGATCCTGTAAAGGACCATCCCCAGTCAAATTATCTTGCCAAAAACTAAGATTCTCTTTGCCAACTGCCCATGATGTGTTGGCCTCCAAGGTTTTAAAAAGCCCTTGTATTTGCTTCCTTTGTTTAGAGTAGCCCTTGATATGTTGGAACTAATTTAATTTTGATTGCATATATGAGCTTAATTTTGTGGTTCACATGCATATATATAGACAGCTTTATATCTTCTATCAAGGGCCATTCTATATTTCTTCTATCCCCTTTCTACCAAACTTGTGTGGGAAGATCCCCATTTACAAGCAGATGTGCTGAAATGCCCCTATGTTAGATATGTTGAAATGCATTCTTTGTTACATACATTGATGTATAATTTCTTTTATATTTTAGAATGGTTATGTTAAATACCATGTTAAATATCTTTTGGACTATGTATGAATTTGACATGTAAGACTATTTTATTACTGAAATATTGTGAATTTTCCACTTCAGGTGCCTTTTAGTAGATATTATTCTCATTTTGTTTTTGATCCCTTCAAGTATTTGTGGTTCATGAAGAAAGCTCAATATGAGATTGAAACTTATGGCACTGAGAGAGGCAATATTCTTACACTGAGTTTACTAAGGAATATTAGGGAGAAATGCATTCAGGAATTCCAACGGGATATCACCCATAAAGATTTAAGAAACAAATGAGACTATTTGAAAAACAAGTATAAGATTTGGGAGACCCTAAAACAACTGGCAGGGGAAGGTTATGATGAAGTAACTGGTACATTTAACCTTACTGAACATAGGTGGGCTAAAATCTTAAAACTTTTACTAGAAGCAAGGAGGAATAAGCATGATGTGTTGCCACATTGAGGGAATATGACTTTGTTATTTACCCAAATTTAATGTTTTCTAGTTGTCCACTTTGAACTCTCTCTATTTCTAGTTTGATGTAATAAATTTGACATGTAAAACTATTTTATTTAGAAAATGGTATTTTATTAAATTTGTTGTTGATAAATGTTTATTAGTTATTGGAGTATCTTTTGGCCTATGTATGAATTTTTTTAACTTTATTACATATTGGAGTATCTTTTGGAATATGTATGAATTTTGATAATTGTGTGCCTGTGCTGATCTACTCTATAGTTCTGATATTATTTTCTAACTTGTGACTTTCAATGATCCATATTGTATATCCATTTTGTCCATTTTGTGCAATAATGTTTTATGTAAGTCCATTTTGTATATCCATTTTGTATGTATATTTTGTCCATTTTGTGCAATGATGCATTTTGCATGTTCATTTTGTATATCCATTTTGTCCATTTTGTGTAATAATACCTTTTGTATGTTCATTTTGTCTATTTTCAAGTTATGAATAAACTTTTATGGAATCATAGTACTTTATCGTGGAGAGGTATTGCTAATTATGAGTTAATGCTCCAAGTTGTGTTCTTTTATAATAAGGGTTGTCACGCCCCAAAATCCAATAATCGGTAGCTAGACCAATTACTATCATTCGGGATGTGCAGGTCGGGGAATCCAACCGATTAACCCCCACAAACAACCGTGCCATAGACAAGTTCAGGCTCAATCATTGACTATAGCAATATCATCAGAGTAGGAGAAATAAAGCGGAAAAAAAATATATATATATATATATATATATATATATATCACAAAAATGTAAATACAATATCTCAAAAATACTAAACAGTGACAAAAGCTGGAATCGTACAGGAAAAACTAATACAAGAACGGATCTGCAGGGGTCAAGGAAAGAACCAATAGTTGTACTCTCAGCCAACAGCAACTACTCTGCCTCTGAAAGGGGGGAACAAAGTGAGAGTAAGCAAAACCATGGCTCACTAATGGCCAACAAGGCTAAACAACAAACTAATGTAACAGGTACAGAGATAGATGAGAGATGAGTGAGATATATGAAATATTCTAAAGCTCAAAGATCTATATGGTTAGAGGAGAGGAACAAATATATAAGTGCAGAATGGTGTAAAAGAGGAATACCGAAGTGCAGTGATGAAATGATATGATATGGTGATAATATGCTATTAAATTGTACTAATGCGAATGTTATGAAACCGAGAACTAGACCTAATAAATCCATATAGTGGGTTGATCAGCCGCTAATGCATAATAACCTTAACGAAACCTCAATTGGATACAAAGGTATGATTTCTTGTCCAAGCTCGACCAGTCTAAACGATATTACCACTTTATCAGAGTGTTCGAGCTTTACAAACCACGGAGCCAACGTCCGAACTTTATTTTACGTGTTCCAAGGAATTTAAACCTCACCGAGGAGAAGACCAAGTTCCTGAAGATTGTCCCATACAATCCCACACTCCCGGATGGATGAATAGACATGATAGTACCTATCGCTGGTGACTCACCTACTATTTCAACCCGATGTAGGAATCTTGATAACCTATCGAGGGTCTACCGACGTAGAGTTGGTTTATGTATCCGATCCCGTTAAGTTAAAGGAATAAAAGAAACTCACACAAAAACAAGATCCCAAGGATCAAAACACTACAGCCGCCCCCACGGCCCACAGAAAGGATAACCCTTTGTCCCAGAGAAGGGCAAGTAATCCTAACCCAAGAGCCACAATCTAGCCCGCACACATAGGATCACTACCTGCCTCAGAGGATGGTAAATAACCCAAACGCATATGCTAACAGTAACTAATTGACCAGTCACAACATCCAAGTACAGATGGACAGTGACTAATTAACCAGTCACGATGCCCAACAACATCAGTCTCTACCGAATGGAGCATAACTGTCAAGCACGACCCAAGAGAATACCTCACAAAGCAACCCTCCTAAGGGACAAGGAGAAATACAATCTATATGTCTAAGGATAGAAAACAACAATACTGAACTCAACAATTTCAATAACTGGAACAATATAGTTTAACAACAATCACAAACACCTCAATGTCAGTATGTACAGCTCTAACTAACACAGGTTAACTAGTATAGTAATTTAGCAGTGAAGGGACACTCGCTTAATAAACCGGCTCGAATTCCGCAGGACAAACTCGGAACTCCAACATAGCGAAACTCGACAACAACAGGACAACTCGTGGTAGCAATCACTCCTACACCACAGCCCAACACCTGCAACAACGCAACTACGCAAATCGTAAGACCCCAAAATAAATTTGCAAATACAAACCCTAGAAACACGAATCTCAAATCAGTGCAGAGAAAGGGGATAACACTCACCGATGAATTGGCAAAGAAATCAACCTACAAGCAATACCAAACACTACGAAGGAGAGGATTAAGTGAGGGAGAGGGTAAGTGGAGAGTGAGAGTGAGAGAAATGAATGAGAGAGAGAGGAAGAGAAATGAAAATAAAAACTAAAAAGGGGAAAAACAACTGCCAAGTCGTTCGAATGAAAAGGAAGTCATTTGAATGGGCATGGAAGTCACAGAAGGGACATAGAAGTCGTTCGAATGTACCAAGAAGTTGTTCGAACAACTTGGAGATCACGGGAAAAATTCTTGGAGATCAGTCAACTCGTTCGAACGGGATAAGAATTCGTTCGAATGAAGCACTCTCCTAAGACCAAAATTCCAGGGGACATGTCAACTCGTTCGAACAATTACAAATGTCGTTCGAACGACTTTGACAAAACTGGAAAAAATGTAAGGCTTCCCCCAGGATCACGAGATCCCTTGGGGTCACACCACCCAGGACAAAACCACAACAACAGCAACAATGATGACAACAACAACAACACCACCAAGCCATTACAGGCCTCCTGAGGAAACAACAACAACTACTCCTCCGCCCAACCACTAAAACTGTCGAAAGCATGAAAAGGGAATCTAACTCTAAAACGTTGATAAGAGAAATGGAATGAAACATCAAGATGCATGATATGAATATGGATGCGTGTGGTATGAAGTATGAATGAAAAAATTATAAGTAACCAAATAAAATTAAATAAGAATAAAAAATAAAAATAAATAATAATAATAATAAAATATATCTAGGACACTACATTCTACCCTCCTTAAAGAGAATTTCGCCCCAAAATTCCACACATACATCAATCTAAAAACAAGTGCGGATAACGGCCTCCCACATCCGCCTCCAACTCCCAAGTAGCCTCACTAGGATTGTGGTGAGTCCACTGCACCTTCACGAAAGGAATAAGCTTGCTGTGAAGAATCTTCTCCTGGCGATCCAAAATACACACCGGATGTTCTATATATGAGGCATCGTCCTGAACCTCTATGGGTTCCCACTCAATCACGTGTGTCGGATCCCGCTCATACTTCCTCAGTATGGAAACATTGAATACGTTGTGAACCCGACTCAGCTGCGGTGGCAATGCCAAGCGATAAGCTAACTCTCCAACTCTTGCCAGAATCTCGAACGGACCAATAAATCGCGGAGCTAACTTCCCCTTCTTACTGAAACTCATCACGCCCTTTATCGGAGAAACCTTTAGTAAAACATGATCACCGATCTCAAACTCTAAAGATCTCCTGCGACTGTCTGCATAACTCTTTTGCCAACTCTGTGCTGTGCATAACAGGTCTCTAATGATGGTAATTGCATCAGTAGCCTCCCGAATCAAGTCTGGCCCCAGTAAACTCTGCTCACCAACCTCTGCCCAACTCAGCGGTAATCTGCAAGGTCTACCATACAAAGCCTCATAAGGTGCCATCAATGCTCAACTGGAAACTGTTGTTATATACAAACTTTGCCCAAGGTAAGTACTCATCCCAGCTACCCTTGAAGTCTAAAACACAAGCCCTAACCATATCCTCAAGGATTTAGTTCACTCTCTCCGTCTGACAGTCGGTCTGTGGGTAAAATGCTGTACTGAAATCTAGTCTTGTATCCATGGATCGCTGGAAACTGTTCCAAAAGTCACTGGTAAATCTGCCATCTCGGTCTGACACTATAGACACTGGAACCCCGTGTAGACGTACTATCTCTCTCACATATAATATGCTCAGCTCATCGACCGTTAAAGTCTTGCGAACCGGAATGAAATGTGCCAATTTAGTCAATTGGTCTACAATCACCCAAATAGAATCGTGGTTATCTTTGTCTGCAGTAAACCCAAAATAAAATCCATCGTCACGTGCTCCCATTTCCACTCTGGAATAGGTAAAGGTTTAAGCTGCCCCGGTGGTTTCTGATGCTCGGTTTTCACCTGCTGACAAGTAAGACATATGGAAACAAATTTAGCTATATCACGCTTCATATTGTCCCATCAATAATGCCTCTTCGGGTCTTGATACATCTTCGTACTGCCTGGATGAATAGTATACTACGAACCGTGAGTCTCGCTCAAAATCTCACGTTTCAATACCCCTGAATATGGCATGCATAATCTGCCCCTGTATCTGATACTGCCATCTAAACTTACTGTCGAATCTGGTCTGCTAATATTTGAAGCCCAAGACTGTAATCTAGCATCCTGCTGCTGAGCTACTATAATCCGAGAAATCAATGAAGGCTAAACTCTCAGGTTTGCAATAAAACCACTTGTACTCCGTTAACACAAACTCAGTCAGGAATCTGCCACATCGCAAAACATTAACCGCTCATGAACCATAAGGCGAGCAAGAAATCCCCTAGGCAAACAACTCAAAGCGTTAGCCACCACATTCGCCTACCCTTGGTAATACTGCAAGTTAACATCATAATCCTTCTGGAATTCCATCCACCGGCGCTATCTCATGTTCAACTCTTTCTAGGAGAAAAGGTATCTCAAACTCTTGTGATCTGAAAAGAGCTCGAACCTCTCCCCATACAGATAATGACGCCAAATCTTCAACGTAAATACCACAGCTGCCAACTCGAGGTCATGAGTAGGATTGTTCCTCTCATGCACCTTAACGTGTCCCGAAGCATAAGCCACCACCTTTCCTTCCTGCATCAGAATGCAACCAAGCCCACTGTGCGATGCGTCACTGTAAACCATGTACTTATGCCCACTGGACGGAATAATAAGAACAGGTGCTGTAGTCAATCTCTTCTTTAACTCTGCGAAAGATGAATCACATCTGTCATCCTCAACGAATCTAACATCCTTTTGCGTTAAGCAGGTCAAAGGAGCTGCAATCCATGAAAAACCCTCGATGAACCTACGATAATAACTGGCCAATCCCAAAAAGCTACGAATCTCTGTAATATTCGTCGGCTGAACCCAATCTGCAACGGCCTCAACCTTAGAAGGTTCTACTGTAATTCTATCCTTGGACACAACATGCCCTAGGAATTTCACCTCTTTCTGCCAAAAGTCACACTTCCCAAATTTTGCAAATAATGTCTTATCCCTCAAAGTCTGCAATGCAATCTTCAAGTGTTCCTCCTGTTCGGCCTCGGTCTTCGAATAAATCAATATGTCATCCACGAACACAATCATGAACCGGTCTAAAAAGGGACAGAATACTTGGTTCATCAAATCCATAAAAAGTTGCGGGAGCGTATGTCAAACAAAATGGCTTAACCTAAAACTCGTAATGTCCATGACGCGTCCTGAAGGCTGTCTTGGAAATATCCTCCTTCTTAATTCTTAGATGATGGTAACCCAATCTACGATCAATCTTCGAAAAGAACTGCGCTCCCCGGAGTTGGTCAAACAAGTCCTCGATCCTAGGTAAAGAATATTTATTCTTGATCGTGACTTTGTTCAACTCGCGATAATCGATGAAAAAGGCGCATAGACCTGTCCTTCTTCTTTGCAAATAGTGTCGGAGCTCCCCACGGTGAAGTACTCGGTTGGATAAACTTCTGTTCCATCAACTCAGAAATCTGATCATGTAACTCTTTCAGCTCAACAGGTGGCATATGATACAGAGCCTTTGAAATCGGAGCTATACCAGGTAAAAGATCTATTCCAAAATCAATCTCTCTCGTCGGCGGCAAATCGGGAATCTTCTGAAATATATCGGAAAAGTCACACAAAACCGGAATAACACTAACATCAATGCCAGAGGATTGTAACTCTAAGAATGCCAACAAACCGTCTCCTAACTGCGCTGGTTCAGAACTAACTAATAAGAACCACATCTTACCAAGAATACTAAAGGTAGTTGTCTTCTAAAAATAGTCCAAAGTAATTCGATGCGTTGAAAACAAATCCATACCCAGGATAACATCAAACTCATGCATCCGTAGCCCTAACAAGTCTGTTGAAAGGACGCGACCACACACAACTATCGCGCAATCTCTACAAATACGGGAGATAGAAACCGAAGAATCGAGAGAAGTACCCACATAAATCTCATCATGCAATAAGGAAGACTCAAAACTAATAGTGCAGAGGAATGCATATGATATGAATGAATGTGATGCACTGGAATTGAAAAGAACGCGGGCAGGCAAGTAAGAAATATGAAGCGTACCTTCCACTATAGGTCGAGCGCTATGCGCACTTCGCCTCCCTGCTGCGTCCTGCTCTGCCCTCGGCCCTGACCCTGGCCCTGCTGCTGGATCGGATGTTGTGGTCTCTATCCACCCAGAGGACCTGGAACCATCTATCTACTTTGAGGACCCTGAAACTGTCCCTACTGAATCTGCTAAAACTGCTGAGTCTGCTACAGTCTCGGTTGGTGACCAATAGGACCCTGAAACTGCCACAATGGCTGAGGACCCCGGTCTGGCTTTGGACAATTCTTCTTAATATGCCCCTTTTCCCTGCAGTTCCAACAAAAACTTGAAGTAAGCTGAGTCCCATCTAAGTGTTGTCCTCCCATAAATCTAGCTTGTGCACCATCAGTACTTCCCAACTTCTGCCTCTTTAGACCCGAGCTCTCATAATGACCCTGAACTACCTTACCCCTATCAAGTCTCTGTTCATGTCTCACTTGGCTCCTCAAGTCCTTGGACTTGTGATCCTTCACATCGTTTTGTTCTATATCCAATGCTTTTGACAAAACCTCTCTGAACGAACTAGTTCCCGAAGCGATCAAAAACTTCCGATAATACGGACGAAGACCCTTTAGAAATTTTAACTTACGCTGCTCCTCATCCTGAACGATAAATGGAACATATAGAGAAAGCTCATTGAATCGCTGATCGTACCCCACAATACTCATATCGCCATGCTCAAGCATATATAACTCTGAGATACAAGCGTCCTTGTAACTCTACGGGAAATATTTCTCAAAGAACCGCCCCTAAAAGGAAGCCCAAAGTACTGGAGTCTCTACTATGGTCCTCTTGGCGGTATCCCACTAGTGATCTACCTCGCTCTGCAAAAGATATATCACCAATGTCACTCGCTGATCCTCAGGACATTTTATAGCGTTTAAAGTCTTCTCTATAGACTTGAACCACGTTTTGGCCTCAGATGGTACCGTAGTGCCAGAAAACATTGGGGGCTTGTATTTCTAGAGCTGCTCTAGGTAACTATTCTCTCTAACTTCTGGTTGCCTAGCCTGCTGGAAATAGGCTGTGAAACCCTCTGGTAATACGCCAGGCTGCTCTGGAAGTACTAGAGTCGGAGGAGTACCCTGATAAATTTGAACCCCTGGTATTATTCTCGCACAAACTCTAGCCTTTGAAACTGCCTGCTCATCCAGACCAACCGGGATAGACCCCAAACTCTCCTGACTAGGTGCTGGCTTATCAGCAACTACACCACTGCGTAAACCCCCATGGCAATGGCCTACTGCACAACCTTTGCCTCTGCCACCTCTAGCCATCAACACAATAGAACCACATCTCATGAAGGGAGGAAAGATGATAAAATACGTAAAATCGAAAGAAATCAATCCTAACTCCTTCTAGAAAGAATTACTCATCATATGATTGCTAGACCAGAGATAGGAATTAACCTACATCTCTGATACCAAGTCTGTCATGCCCCAAAATCCAATAATCTGCAGCGAGACCAATTACTATCATTCGGGATGTGCAGGTCGAGGAATCCAGCCGATTCACCCCCATAAATAACTAAGCCATAGACAAGTTCAGGCTCAATCATTGACTATAGCAATATCATCAGAGTAAGAGAAATAAAGGGGAAGCAAAGATATATATACATCCCAAAAATATAAATATAATATCTCAAAAATACTATACAGCGACAAAAGCCGGAATCGTACAGGTAAAACTAATACAAGAACGGATCCGCAGAGGTCAAGGGTGGAACCAACAGCTGTACTCTTAGCCAATAGCAACTACTCCAGCTCTGAAAGGGGGGAACAAAGCGAGAGTGAGAAAAACCACGGTTCACTAATGCCCAATAAGGCTAAACAACAAACTAATATAGCAGGTGCAGATAGAGGAGAGATAAGTGAGATTTATGAAATATTCTAAACCACAGAGATCTATAAGGTTAGAGGAGAGGAACAAATATATAAATACAGAATGGTGTGAAAGAGGAATACCGAAGTACAGTGATGAAAAGATATGATATGATGATAATATGCTACTAAATTGACCTAATGGGAAAGTTATAAAACTGAGAACTAGACCTAATAAATTTATATAGTGGGTTAATCATCCGCTAATGCATAATAACCTTAACGAAGCCTCAATTGGATACAAAGGTATGATTTCTTGTCAAAGCTCGACATGTCTAAAGGATATTAACACTTTATCAGAGCGTTCTGGGCTTTACAACCCACGAAGCCAACGTCCAAACTTTATTTCACGTATTCTAAGGAATTTCAACCTTACCCTGGAGAAGACCCAGTTCCTGAGGACTATCTCATACTATCCTACACTCCCGGTTGGGTGAATAGACATGATAGTACCTGCCGCTGATGACTCACCTACAATTTCAACCCGATGTAGGAATCCTGATAACCTATCGTGGGTCTGCCGACGTAGAGTTGGTTTATGTATCCGATCCCGTTAAGTTAAAGGAATAAAAGAAACTCACACAAAAGCCAGATCCCAAGGATCAAAATACTATAGCCGCCCTCACGGCCCACACACAGGATAACCCTCTACCTTAGAGAAGGGCAAGCAATCCTAAACCAACAGCCACAATCTGGCCGCACACACAGGATAACCACCTGCCTCAGAGGATGGTAAACAATCCAAACATTGATGCTAACAGTGACCAATTGACTAGCCACAACATCCAAGCACAGACGGACAGTGACTAATTAACCAGTCACGACGTCCAACGACATCAGTCTCTAGCGACCGGAGCACAATAGTCAAACACGACCCAAGAGTTTCCCACAAAGCAACCCTCCTATGGGACAAGGAGAAATGCAATCTATATGTCTAAGGAAAGGAAACAACAATACTGAACTCAACAATTTCAATAACCGGAACAATATAGTTTAACAATAATCACAAACACCTCAATGCCAGCATGCACAACTCTAACTAACACAGGTTAACTAGTATAGTAATTTAGCAGTGAAGGGACACTCGCTTGATCAACCGGCTTGAATCCCGCAGGACAAACTTGGAACTCTAACAAAACGAAACTCGGCAACAACAAGACAACTCGCGGCAACAATCACGCCAACACCACAACCCAACACCTGTAACAATGCAACAACGCAAATCGTAAAACCCCAAAATAAATTCATAAATACAAACCCTAGAAACACGAATCACAAATCAATGCGGAGAAAGGGGAAAATACTCACCGATGAATTGGCAAAGAAATCAACCCACAAACAATGCCAAATACTACGTAGGAGAGGATTAAGTGAGGGAGAGAGTAAGTGGAGAGTGAGTGAGGGAGAAATGAATGAGAGAGAGTGGAAGAGAAATGAAAATAAAAACTAAAAAGGGGAAAAACAACCGCCAAGTTGTTCGAACGACAAGGAAGTCATTTGAATGGACAAGGAAGTCACAGAAGGGACACAAAAGTCATTTGAATAGACCCAGAAGTCGTTTGAATGGACCCAGAAGTCCTTCGAACGGCTAGGAGATCATGGGAAAAATTCTAGGAGATCAGTCAACTCGATCGAACGGGACAGGAATTCGTTTGATCGAGCCACCCTCCTAAAACAAAAATTCTAGGGGACATGTCAAATCGCTCAAACGATTACAAATGTCGTTCGAACGACTTTGATAAAACTGGAAAAATACAAGGCTTCCCCTAGGATCATGAGATCCCCTGGGTTACACCACCCAGGACAAATACGGAACAACAACAACACCACCACCAAGCCACTACGGGCCTCCCAAGGTTACAACAACAACAACTCCTCCGCCCAACAACCAAAAACACTGAAACCACAAAAAGGGAATCTAACTCTAAAACCCTGAAAGAGAAAAGGAATGAAACAGCAAGATGCACGATATGAATATGGATGTGTATGGTATGAAGTATGAATGAAAAAATGATAATTAACAAAATAAAATAAAATAAGAATAAATAATAAAAAGAAATAATAATAATAATAATAATAATAATAAATATGGGACACTACAATGGTATTTAAGATATTTACTAGTTTTTTGCTCTTCTTAGAAGAAAAAAACACCATAACTTATTCAGTACTTCATTTTTCAGCATTCAGTATTTCAAAACATTTATCATTCAGCACTTGATTTTTTTTCCAGCATTTAGCACTTAAAAAACAAACACACCCTAGGCTCTGTTTGATTTGTCGAGAATACCACTACAAATGTAGGAATTTTGCTTCTTTTTCTTTATCCAATTGCTGCTAACCATTAGATCAAAGAAAAGACACAAAATTCTATCATTTGTGAAGACATAAACAAGATACAAAATAGAGCCTGAATCGACCCAACTCGGCTGTCCGAATAGCAAGCACTCACAATGATTACACTATAAGAAACCATTGAAGTAAAGATAACAATTTTTGTAAGACGTTATTTTATAACTGTGGCTGGACAACGATAGTACACCATTGGTATCTCTATTACTATAAAGGGAAGCACCCCTTAGACGCATTTTTCCCTTTAAGCGGTTTTGGTCGCTTTCAAATATTATAAAAATTCCCTTGGTCATTCATTAAAATTGCAGTAAAATAATTAAAGCTCAGTCTTCATATCATCTACCATCTCCATCATCTTTTCTCTCTCGCTCAGCCTGACGACTTCTAGGTTTATTTCAATTCATTCGATAAACTCAAAATTAAGGCACCTAAATTAGAGATTGCTCCATTTGATTTGGTCTTTGGAAGTGTGGCATAAAGCATAGAAGATAGCCAAATGGAAGTGTTGGGTTTTTAAATTATGAGTTGATGATAAAATTCATGGTCTTATTCATCTTAATTCGGTGTAACTAGAATCATGGTCTGATGCCTTGATCCATATAGAGGTCAACCTCGGCACAATACTTTCTTAGTTGGTAATAGTGTCTATTAACTTGGAAGAGGTGATGGAAGCACCAAATAATAACGTTGAGCCAGGCGAGATGGTTTTGGAATACCAGGTCAACTTACATCTAGGGAGATGTGAATGATAAGGCCAATGGTTGTTTATAACAATAAATTCGCATGTCATCTAAAGTGTTTATCACAGATCTCAGAAGACTGTGATACTGGTGGTAATAATAGTGGTGCCTGGTAGAGAAGGTAGTTCCATCAAAGACTACAATAATCATTGCGTTGGTTTTAATTGCCGGGCGGATATTTTAATTTAACAACATTATTGTATTAGTATTTAGTAATTGTTTAATATGAGAGAGACTTCATACCATATATTTTTGAAATTTGGTATTTAAATGATGATTAATAATGGGTAAAAGATGAATCACAACACGATGTAGGCCAAGGATTAAAATACCAAACCTAGTGGTAGCTTACCATGATATTTTCTATTTATCACGACTTTTTGGTCACTCCATATTTTAATCCTCTAATGCAATAGGCCAGTTTAAACCAAATTATAGCGATATATTAGTGGTTCTTTTGGTATTTTGATAATTATTCTGATATATTGATAATATTACTTAAAATGTGTAAAGATTTGGAGTAAATCTCCAAAACTATTTAAACATAAAAACTGATTATGAAAAGTAAAAAATAAATGTTAAATGGGAAATTGAGAATCAAGAAGTTAATTAAAAGAAAATACAATCAATTTAATTACAAATTAAAGCTTAACATTTTTGAATTGTCTCATAAAGTTACAGATATTCTATTAGTCTAATACATATATGAGTGACACGATTCTTCAAAATCATTATATTCTTACTCTGAGATGTCGTTTGAAACATTCCAGCAATATTTCTTCCTCGTCAAATACTTGAAATAAAGGTTATAGTTTCTTATGTGGTTCTCGTACTCTTGTTGGATTAAGTGCAACATAATCCTCGTAAGGCATAATCCCCAAGGGTGGGCAACCATTTACAACCATTACTCTGGCACCTTTATCTGTATAATGTTGTCACAAAGATTATGATGATTCTCCCTAGCCATGTTCATATCCATAAGATAACGTATCAAGGTACGGATTTACGTTACAAAAAGGACCCCCAAATCGGTCATTTTACTAAGAATCAAAAGTGAACAGATATGGGTGTTCATTGGAGTAATCAACTCGAATTAGGTTCAAAGATGTTCATTAGAGTTCGCGGGACAAACGAGGGTCAAAGACGAAGGAAAAGATCATTTGGGTAATTTTTGGTATTTTATTTGAACAGAACTTTAGTCTGTTTGAACAGAAGAGATAGAGACCTATCTATTCAAATATACTTTAGTTTCTATTTGAATAGTAATCTTAGATAGAGGCCTGTTTGAATAGACTTTAGTTTTAATTTGAACAGAGGTCTCAGACAGAGGTTTATTTGAACAAACTTTAATTTATGCTTGAATAGACCTTGTATTCTCAGTTTTAGAAGTTAAATTATGGATGTTTGCTTGCCTCGGGATTTATATTTTGAGCCTTAACTCATGTAATATCATCCAAGTATATAAGGGATACATAGAGAGTTTATTATGCTATCTAAGGTGAGTTCAATCCTAGAAGAAAACAAAGGGTGTGGGAGATTCATTAAAGCTTTGAGAAAGCTTAAACGATCGATTGTGTAACTTGTTTGATTGATAATTGATTATTCACGGGGAGTAGTTTTTCATCCAAAAGGATTTCTCACTTCCTCCCTCTGAATAATTTTTGTTTTGTGTTTGTTCTTCGATTGGTTAATTTCTTGTTTAGTGATTTCGGCATTTCATTCTTGTCGTAGAATAGAGATTAACTGCCTCTATTCTCAACAATGGTATCAGAGCTCTTAGTTTAGGGCTTGTATGATGAAGAATGATGGCCGATAAAGAGAAATTAAAGATAATAAATTTTAATGGTTTTAATTTTAGAGTGTGAAAGATGTAGATAAAGGATTACCTCTATCATAAGGATCTCGACATGCTACTGGGTGGGATTGAGATGAAGCTAGCAGATAATGATGCTACAAAGTGGGAGTGCTTGGATTGCAAGGCACTTGGAACAATTAGGTTGGCGCTATCATCTCAGATTTTACTTATAATCTCAAAAGTTAGGACAATGAAAGAGTTGATGGAGACGTTATCCCCTATGTACTTGGAACCCTCCGGGGAAAATAAGGTATATCTATTGCGTCATTTGATTATTTTAAAGATAAAAGAAAATAGTAGTGTGCAAGCTCACATTATTGAGTTTAATACAATTCATGCTCAGTTAGAATCCGTGAAAATTACTTTTACCGAGGAGGTGATAGCGTGGGCTCTTTTAGAGAAGATGCCTAAGAATTGAGAAGGGGTTATTTCTATAGTGACCAATTCATCAGGGAAGGAAGCAATTAAATTTAACACTATAATTTCGTTGATAATTATGAGTGAGGAGAATAGGAGTAAATATCAGGAACCCTCTTCAAGTTCAAAAGGTAATGTGTTGAACGTCGAGGTAAGAGGGAGGTCCTTTAAAAAGGGGCCAAAGAATGAAAGAGGTTATTCATAGTCAAGGGGAATATCCAAGCCGCCCGGTGCGTGTTTGAGCTGAAGAAAAAAAGGCCCCTTCAGGCGTGATTGTAATTCCCTCAAGAAAATCATGATGAGGAGAAAGATACAATGAATCTCACTGAGGAGGTTAGTTCTGATTAGGTTTTACTTCTATCGTGCGATAATGTTAGCGAGTCATGGATAGTTGATTTGGGTACCTCATTCTGTGCTCTACTACAAACGTAGGTTTCCAAACTAATATCTTTAAAGACAACTTTGGCATGGTCTTCCTTGCAGATAAGAGTGCTCGCAATATTACTGGAAAAGGGAAATACTAGATTAAAGTTACCTTCAGGGGGACGTTAATTTTGAAGAATGTGGGACTTGTACCCAAATTGGGGCTTAATCTTATTTCAGTTTACTAATTAGTGGATAATGGGGATTATGTAAGCACCTTTGGTGATAATTTTTGGAAAGTCACAAATGGAGTTATGGTAGTAGGTCGGGGCACGGGGCATGGGGTACGGGGCATAAGGCAAGGAACGTTGCATACAACACAAGGTTTAATTTCTACTATTTGTATAACAAATCCAGGGATTCATACAAGTACATAGCACAAACGGCTTGGTTACATAAAAGAAAAAAGGATGATGATGATGGTTAGTAAGGGAAAGCTAGAGGGTCTTGACGAGGTTGACCTTAAGTTTTCTGAAAAGTGTGTTATCGCAAAAATGGAAGAAGGTTAGTTTTAAAATAATTGGAAGGCCAAGGATATCTAAAATGTAGGATCCTGTACTAATAGATGTATAGGGGCCAACCAATGTATCTTATCTTGGTGGTTCTCATTATTATGCTCTTTTTATCGATGACGCTACTCGTAAACTGTAGGTCTACTTTATAAAGAGTAAATTGGATGTGTTTGATAAGTTCAAGAAGTAGAACGCTCTACTTAAAACTGAATCTGGTTTGAAACTTAAGTGTCTTAGGTTGGATAATAGGAGCGAGTACTATAGTGATAAGTTTGAAGACTTTTGCGCATCAAATAGGATTAGGCGATAAAAGACTATTCTAGAAGCACCACTACAAAATGGTATTGCAGAATGCATGAACCGATCTATAAAGGGAAAAATGAGGAGTATGAGACTTAACGTAGGATTGTTGAATGTTTTTCGGTGGATGCGGTTAATACAGTGACGTACTTCATAAATAGAGGGCCTTCCACAACTTTAGAATTTGGATTGCCTGAATAAGCATGGACCGGTAAAGAGGTAAACCTTTCACACTTGCATATTTTTAGTTGCACCTCATATGTGCTTGATACTTTAGATACAAGGACAAAGGTAGATGCAAAGTCAACGAAGTGCATATTCACTAGATATGGTGGTGATGAGTTTGGGTACAGATTTTGGGATGCGAAGAATCGAAAAGTAATCTAGAGCCAAAATATTACATTCAATGAGGAAGTTTTTTCTAAAGACTTCATGGTATCTTTAGAAAGTAATCGAAATGAAGTAGTGGAAAATGTCAGCATTGAATTGGAACCCTCTCGAAAGGTTGAAGAAGAAGTCGTGATTGAGTCCGATGCACCATATCAAAGTGAGGAACTGATGGGCATGTAAAATGATCACTTTTTCCCTATCACTTAATGTTTATTATCTTTAATTTTATTATTAAACATGACTTATTAAACAATTTTTGCATTTCGGGTTACATAGTGCTTATTTACCAAATATGTATAAATACCAGGATGTATAGCTTAAAAGATGAGTTGCTGGAGAAGGATGTAGAGTTATCAAGCACAAGGGACCCATATGGGGAGGTTACATTTTAGAAGATAAACTTTAAGAGGTTACATTTTTATGTACATTCATGGCATAGGTTACAATTTCATATTAAATGTAAGAAACCTCTTCTTTATTTAAAAATAGAGAGGTGGAGAGCTCATAAGATCATCCAAACTTGAGAGAATTATTGAATAGAGTAAGAGAAGAGAGCATTGTTGAAGAACTTGGAGCAAAGTTGTAGTATTAAAGAATTTTGTAAATGTTATTTTTCATCAATACGATTCCCATATTTTGTTCTTAGTTTATGTATTACTTTTCCTTATCATATTATCTTGAGTTTATCATTATTGTAATGGCCGGCTAAATCCTCACTAGGGGAGAGGATTGAGCCGCCATTAGCATATAATTCCATGTAATAGAGTATATTTTTCTCTACCCCAATATGAGCATAGTTTAAAATAATCCCATCACTATGCCGTAGAGGAGATTCATTATCTTCCTATGATCTTTTTAAGTAGGGATATAGGTTAAGTTTTGAGACCCTCAAATGGCATAGTATTTTCACACAAAATGTATTAATATTGTATTTTTCTATAGTATTATTACTAATTAACATTTCATAGTTAGCATATCTTTCATGAAATGTATTTTTGGTACATACTTAGTTCATACAATATATTTTACATGGTTTTCATTGATCATGGGATTACGTTGACAAATGGTCGACATTAGTTATTTCAATATGTGGGGAAAATATACAAAACTACATTTATTATTATTCGTTAATGGCGGTAAAATCCGAAACCCCTAGACCTGTATTTTTGAAAAAAGCCAAATCTTTTATTTTTGAGGTTTTGCAACACTAGATTACTAAAACACAAAACAAAATAATTTCTAGTCCCGTTCGGAAGTGAATGACACTCGATTTCTACCTTTACTAAACACCAGATTTTGACCATTATCAAAATGGCACCGTTGCCGATTTCGAGCGGTAATTAGGAAAAATATTTTTCGATTGTGTAATATTTTAATATTTTTTTGGTTTAAACTTATCGTTTCTTAAGCTAAATAAAAGATAATAATTAGTTTACTCCATTTTTTTATCATCAAGCCTTTTGAGGTGTTTTATGTAAAACTTATTATAGCCCACATGAATAAAGATCTTTTAGTAATTATGGGTTTCTAATTATGATGATCCAAGTCCTAATAGAAAACTAATCCTATTGGTTAATGAGGTTAGGATTTCTTACAACTCTCTATTTTGATGGAAAGTAGTTCTAATTGAAATAAAATTAGGTCATCTCTCTACCTATATAAATGTGTCTAGCCCATTAACTAAAGCACTATCTCAAAGGAAAGGTTAAGGGAGAGAAAACCTAGTTATCACCGCTCGCCGCTGCAGACGAGCACAAAAAACATACCTCAATTAATCAAGCTATGGATTAATATATGTGATTATGTTTCCGCATTATTTTTTATCGTGATTATCGTATTAAGTCATAGGTCCTTATAGATCTATTGATATTTATAGATTTTGTCATGTTTTACATGTGGTGTCAGAGCTATGATTGGACATTTATGATTTTCTGATTATGATTTGTTTATGTTATGTTTTGTTGGGTATCGTATATAGTCGACATTATGTGAAATATGTTGTACAGCATGAGATCTGGTAATTTTAAAAAATTTCGTTATATTATTGTTACATAAAAGTAAGTTCAGTTTGGGTGATATGTTGTTCTCCACTTATGATATGTCATTATCTTATTTTATTTTTTCAATTTGGAAATATGCTTAATGTTATACTAAAGACATTGCTAGATGCTTCTACTATATATATTTGTTTATTAATTATTTAATTTTTAGGGTTTTCGTTTATGGTTAAACAGTTCTCTTTACTATAGTATTTTGAGCACAAACTATTCTATATATTTGATGATATAAAGTTTGATGGTTTACCATGGGTCTACCATCTCTGTGGAGACTATGCTAAATCTTATCTTTTACATGATCTTTGGGATGCCTTTACTTACTATGCTTTACATGATCATTAGGCAATTAATATAATTATAATTATTAGATTTATAGTTATATTTTGCAATGTCATAATATCCATTTGTGATATATTGCCTATGCCGGTTAAAAGTTACCAAAGTGACCCAACTATTATGATGCATTGATATCAAACCGAGTACGTTACAATTTATTTTATCTCAAAATATTATGAATTCGCTGGATTGACTTTAACAGGACTAATAAATTGAAATAAGGTAATTGATATGTATTCTAGTTTATGTTTGGAACTGATAACCCAAAGAGGAAGGACCTTACAAAATTTGGCGTACACTTTTAATTAGTCATATTATATTAATGTTATAACTATTTCAGTGGACATTTTAAATATTGTAATTTAGACCAAAGGATTGATTTATGATAATATTATTAGTTCATCATCGGAATATAATTTTGTTTCAATTTTTTGTATTCTATCTTATGTTTAATTTATTTATAGCTTGCAGTATTAATATTTTGTGAGCTTTTAATTAATTTGTAGTACCGAACCCTGTTTCGCTATATTCGCATGCTTCTTATGTTCTAATTCTCAATATAACTAATACTTTAGACTGGAGTGAACAAATTCAATTTCACTTAGTTGCTCTGGATCTTGATTTAACTTTCTTGGCTGAAATACTCGCTAATCTTTCTGCTGAGAGCAGTAGGGATGAGGAGACTTTCCATAAAGCTTGGGAAAGGTCGAACAGGTTAAGCCTTATGTTTATGCGGATGACCATAACGACTAATATCAAGTCTTCACTATCTAAGTCTGAAAATACGAAAGAATTTTTAACATCTGTGGCAGAATGTTTCAAAACTGCTAATAAGTCATTAGCTGGGACTTTAATGGCTAAACTTACTATAATGGAATATGATGGTGTACAAGGCATGCATGAACATGTTTTAGAAATGACAAATCTAGCTGCTAAACTTAAAATGTTGGGGATGGAAGTTAATGATTCATTTATTATTTAATTTATTTTGAACTCTTTGCCTTCTTAGTTTTGTCTATTTCAAATTCATTATAATACTATTAAGGATAAGTGAAATATGAATGAATTGGCCATAATGATTGTCCAAGAGGAGGCAAGGCTCAAGTAACAAGGAAATTATTCAGTTTATCTTACAACACAAGAAGCTATAAAAAATTAGAGGAAGCCTGATAAGAAATGAGGATCACTCAAGGTAAGGAGGCCTTCTAATGTTATTAAGGCTCCAATGACAGAACGCGACAATGAATGTAATTGGTGCTACTTTAGTAAAAGACGGGGCATGTTCAGAAAGATTATCAGAAACGTAAGGCTTGGTTCGAAAAGAAAGTTAATCATTTAGCTTTTGTATGTTTCGAATCAAATCTTACTGAAGTTCCTTCTAATACTTGGTAGATTGACTCGGGCGCTACTATTCATGTTTCCAATATGATGTAGGGATTCCTTGCAACCCAGAACATGAAACAAAATGAAAAATTCATATTCATGGGAAATAGAGTCAAAGCCTCTGTTGAAGCCATATAAACCTCTCATTTATTCTTAGATACTGGACATTATTTAGATTTATTGCTTACCTTCTATGTTCCTTTAGACCTTGATGGGTATTCTTTTTTACTTTGGGAGCGGTTCTTTTAGTTTATTCAAGAATTCTACTATTATCGGTTCTTGTGTTTTAAACGATGGCCTATAAAAATTAAATCTTGATAACATGTTCACCAAAACCTTTTTGACCCTACATCCTAATTTTGGAACAAGACGCGGCATAACTAATGAAAATTTCTCCATCTTGTGGCACAGACGAATGGGGTATATCTTAAGAGAAAGAATACAAAGATTAGTAAAAGATGTGATCCTCTCGAACCTAGATTTTATTGATTTTGGTGTGTGTGTGGATTGTATTAAAGGCAAACAAACCAAACACACCAAAAAGGGTACCACAAGAAGTATAGAGCTTCCTTAAATTATTCATACCAACATTTGTAGACCTTTTACCACTTCATGTTTTATGGAAGAAAAGTATTTTATCATAATTATTGATGATTTTTCACATTATGGTTATGTCTATTTATTAAGTGAAAAATCTCAACCAATGAATGTCCTTGAGGTATACATTACTGAGGTTGAAAGATAATTAGGCAAAAAGGTAAAAGTTATTAGGTCAGATAAAGGTGGTGAATACTATGGTAGATATGACAAATCGGGTCATTACCCTAGCCCATTCGCCAAACTTCTGTAGAAGCTTGGCATTCGAGTTTGTAATGGCCTTATTCTGTAAGCTCAAAGTGGCTTGGAATTAGCTCTTATACTAATGTACCTGTGAAAAAATCTAATAGAAAGAAAAAAATGACACAGATGATTTAGCGTAGAAAACCTCTGAATAGGTAAAAAAACCACGCCCTTGAGTTAAAGATTT
Organism: Kingdonia uniflora; assembly: GCA_014058105.1. Classification (NCBI taxonomy): domain Eukaryota; kingdom Viridiplantae; phylum Streptophyta; class Magnoliopsida; order Ranunculales; family Circaeasteraceae; genus Kingdonia; species Kingdonia uniflora. The sequence goes on from JACGCM010002704.1 coordinate 695,308, forward strand.
TTGTAATGATAACTTTTATTTCTTGAGGCTGATATCTTATTATAAGTGATCTCTTTACTTAGAAATGCATGATCTTGTGAATAAAAAGTTTGAGTTTTTCTTTATATAGGCCTTCTTCACAGTTTTTCACCATGCTGAAGTACGTTCTCCGAACAATATGGTCAGTGGCGGTTGACTGAGTAACTATTGAGTTCGTGAGACACAGGTGGCTTTAACTTGTTCAGGTTTTTCTGTTTGAGCTCAGTCTATATTTTTCATCAGTTCATGGAGTAGGTGGCAATGGTGACTGGAGAAGTCATGTGGAGAATGTGTGAGTCTGATATAGAGGTAGTTCGAACAGGAGACAGCTCAATTTAAGCAAGATCGAGGGGTAGACCCCTACAATTGTCTCCTCACAACCGAAGTCGCGAGTTTTATTTGTTGAGATAGAATCTTTGGGTATATGGGTATTCGGGTTGGAAATTTGAATAATGAAGGTAGTAATGATGGCGTTTGACTGCACGGAAACTGCGCGTGTTATGGGGGGATGTACGTGCATTGAATGCTGATGGGACTATTGATGTACGCGACGGTTAGGGTTTGAGGAGTTTTGTTTGTATTGAATGATAACACTTCAGAAAACGTTCCTGTACAATAAATGTTGGGTTATATAAATAGTAAATGTACCAAGGTTTGTGACAAAGTACGTTTGTTCTGTTATAATATTCTCTGAAATTGTTGAAGATGGTGAAGAATCGTAGAATAGTTCATGAAGAAAGAATTGCTACTAAAATGCAGAGGTTGAAGTTAAAGTATTTTGGGGATCAGAGCTTGGAGATGCCTACTCCCGTTCATCCAACATATCAATAAATGCTGGAAAATGAAGTGGCTGAAGCTGAGGTGGAGTTTTACTGTAGATTGAGGTTTCACCACATTTTCTTAATAGGCGAGCAATGATGGGTTTGTCTCCGCATTCTTAAGGAAGATAAGGTTGGGGAGACATATGCAAGGATAAGCATAACTGCGGGGCAGTTGCATTGATGTCTTGCGCTCAAATGGATTCTAAGTTCGGGCCCTTTCATCTCTACCAACTCTGTGAGGGTGGTGGTTATAGGAGATGTGACGATTGTAGTGGAAGAGGAAGACAGAGAATGGAAGTCTACTTCTGCACTTCCATCGTTGCTTTGCGTTTAAAAGACCTTCAGTTTGATGAGTTAGTTCAAGTACTGAATCTCCCGCTTTCATAGTTTCCATTTGAAGTTCATTTAGACTTCGGCCAAACTCATGGGAGGGAGGATATTCGTTATTTCCAATATCTATTTTGCATCAGGGTGAAAGATCACTGAAGTAGAATGAACTGAAGGATTTGACGTTTTGGAGTGCTTGAAAGACTTGTTAGCTGTAAAAGCACTCGAAAAACTAGTTATCTATAAAGTACTTGATGTTTAAGTACTCCAAAGACTTGTCATCGTTAAAAGCACTTAAAAGATATTTAATTTGTAAAGTATTTGTAACTTGATTCAAAATGATTAAAATTTGTTATCCAAATACTGTGTTAATATGTAATAGATTAACTCTGGAAATCGAGCTGCTTGATTCGATAACTTTTGAATATTGGATGAAATTAAATGTATGAGATTATAACGTGTACTATGATTATGTAATAACCGAACTGTTAGAATTTGTTTGTAATGTACAAATATGCGTTAAGCGTCAAATATGATTTGACCTGGGGGCTGGAAATTTACAAGAGAGAAAATTATAAGAATTTGAGAATGATAAAATCAATCTCGGAGAGGTCATTCTAGTATATTTAGACTTGGAAAGAATAAGCTCGATTTTGAATTTGAAGAAACGACTGAGGCCGATAGGGAGAGATATGTTCAAATAACATTTCTCAAGATATTAGGGTTTCTGTTACGAGATAGCAGGATAATATCATGACTTATGGGGGATTGGTAGTAAAAATATATAAATAAGGATAGAATAAATTCTACGTAGAGGAAAGGAAATAATAATGGTGTGGACCTGATCTGTGAGAATTCGTTATGTTGTAGAAGGACGGCTGGCGATAAAGATAGCCTAAGTGTGGGAGTAAATATTTTGGTTGTTTTATTATGACGCTGAGCAGCCAGTGAGGGAGGTACAATTTGAAGGTTTAGATGGGATAGGGAGGGAACACAAGTATGAACGTCATTTTAATGAAGAGAGGTTCTGAGAAATTATGTTGGATCCTGCAGCTCAAAAAGTTTATGTGTAAGAGCTTACTGTAGAGGAGATCGAATTGGAAGATGTGAGGATTGTCGAAGGATATTCTATCAGATGAGGTTCCCCGAGTCATCAAGGTTGATTTATGTGCAATTATATGTGAAATGAATAAAGAAAAGAAATGAAAAGAGTGTAAATAGAAGTAGCCTACATATATGTAATCATACGAGTTTGAATAATTTTAAAGAAATTGAATGAGAATAAAAGTTAAATTGATCTTCTATTGTTGCGAATACTGTTTGTGACCTTTGTGGAAAAAAAAAGTTTAAAATTTAAAATTTTGATATTGAAAATTTGTTATAAGAGCTTTGGAAATGATGGCATTATTGCTATAAGTAAAAGAAGCAAGCATAGAAAAAGCAGGATCTTCTAATTTTGTCCCTTGTGTAAAAGCTGTAAAAACTTAGTTGTGTGTAAGTGTGAGTCATTATGAGTGATGTTAGGTCAGAGAGTGATTTGAAAATGAGGGATAAAAATAGATCAAATTATAAGGGAAAGGGCAATGACGGGAAAATGCTCTCACCGAAAAGGTACAAGACGTCTGACATAGATAGTGGAAGGGATGCCTTGGTTCCAAAACTGAGGCCAGCTTGTACGAGGCTCAATAACTACTAGCAGTTAGAGTGAGAAAATATAAATACTGCTTCATCTTCGTCATTTAACCGTTTCTTAACTTCTGAAAACTTGAAGAGAAGTGAGAGAGGAAGGAAGAAGAAAGGCAAAAATAGCAGAGAAACTCGTGAGGAGTTAATCGAGAGTAATCAACAGTCAAAGTGTGAGAAAGTTGTTGAGACTGAGTGACGAAGGTGCTTATACAGCAGCGTTGTGTGGGAAGGATTTGGCGCTGCCCCAAATTCGCATTCCGATATAGAAGGTTATTGAAGGATTTGTATTGTACATATGTATTTTTAAAGATCATACTTTGTATTTAGGCAAATCTAAAAATTACTATTTATAGTAATCCCTGAAAACCCGTTTGGTATATGATGTAAGAAAGATATTTGTATGCGAATGATTTATATGCAAAAGATAATGATAGATACCTGGACCTGTATATGGGCTGATCGTGAGGAGAGTTTGTGTAGGATAAAATCCATTTCTTTAGTTGATATGGCAAATTCCCCTATTAATGAGGCATCGACCTCTTGTCAGTTGGTTGTGTCTAAGATCGAAATATTTGATAGTGAGGAAGAAGTAGGTATTGATCTATTTTCAGATCCCTGGAAGATTGGTATCCTATCCTCCTCGTTCTGATGTATTCAAAGAGTTTTGTAAAGCCAAGGCTTCTGCAGGAGGTAGATAGGGAAACTGTATAGAACATGTTGGTAGGCAATTTAGGGGTAACACTGTAGCAACGGGAAAGGAACATTTTTATTTACCGGCTGATTTGGTAAAAGAGAAAAGGGATAGGGGTATAGACGAATTGACCTCTCTAGAGTATTTCAATGGGAATGTTCAGAGTAAACTTTTAGAGGGTTTCTTATGTTACCTGTCTCAGTTGGCGTATGGGTTGAGTCTTCCCCTTAGCAACGTGGCGAAAAGGATCATGAACCTCATCGGGGCATGTCTTGCTTAGATGAACGGGAACATGTGGGTGGTGGTAAGTGTTTGTGAATCTCTGAATACACGGTGGCAAGGAGATGGGAGAAGGAGGAGGATATCCTCAAAGAATGTGTTACATTTTTATGGGGTAAAAAATTATTTTACAAATGGAGGGGCATATTTTTTGTGAGCAAGACTCGCCCTCGTTTCTTCGATCTGAACTTAATAGGTTGACCATGGAATAATAATGTGATATGGGTGAAGGGTGATTGCCTTCAGAGATATGACAAAAAACCTATGGAACTTCTGTTTAGAACTGTAAAATAAAGTAAGTATAACAATGTATAATGTATGAGATTGATAGTTTAAATTGTATGATACTCTGCTGATGATAATGTTTTGTGAGTGACAGCTCCCAAATCTCAGGTGACAAATAAAGAGTCATTGCTGGATATAGTTACTCAGGAAGAGACAGAGCTCGAGGCTATGTTAGAAGAACTTGGCATTAGCAGGAAGAAGCGTGTTAACAGCAGAGCCAAAAAAGTTTAAAAATCTCATTCGACGAGGCTAATGATGAGCACTGATGGTAGCAAGAAGAAGAGAACTGGTGGGGAAAGGCAAGGGAACTTGCCCAAGGCCTCTGGAGTGGACTATTCAGGTTTGCCGGAGTCCACTACGTCAAGCAAGCTAGCTCAAACATTTCCCAAAAAGTAAATTTTGAAGTGCCCTTCGATCTCTGGAACCACGGGAAGTGGTGAGGCCATAGGAAAGGAGAAAAAGAAAAGGGTGGAGACTTCTAAAATATTGGGGGTGAAGGTCGTAGAAGATCGGCCTGTTGTAGATGGCGATTTGAAAGAGGTAGAGGAAAAAGCTAGGTTGACAGCTTTCCACAGGGAAGAGAAGATGAGCAAAATGGTAGGTTCATATTCTAGAATACATGATGAAATTTTGTATTGTGATTCGAGCTGATTATAAGGTTAATTTGTTTATTCTTTGTAGGTTGCTTGTCTGATGAAGGGAATATGCCTCGGGGTTGAGGAGGAGAGAGCTAAGCTGAAGAGGAAGAAGGTAGAGCTTGAAAGGAACGTAGCTCGATTGAAAGCTGATTTGTTCAAGGAGGGAAAGCAGATGGAGGCCCTGAAGGCTTCGTAAGTGGTAGAGATCATCAATCTACATACAGAAGTGAGAGCAAACCTAGAGGAGGTGGTAGCTGAGCGCGATAGACTCGGGCGCTACGTTATATCAAAGGGGTATTCTGAGAATAAGGTTGATGCCATTAGAGCAGACACCTATGTGGAGGAGGTGGAGATGATGAGATTAAAGATGTTGTTGTTGGTGTGGTGTATGGCCTGGATGGTGACTCTCCTCAAACGGTGAAAGATAACCGAGGGGATGACAACGAGCATCCAGAACGGGAAAATAAGAAGGTAGAGTAGTGTGATGGTTTGTGTCTATACGAGTATTTGGGGATGCAGTAAACTGATGAGATATTGTGCGTTGGATACAATTATGTAGGCAAAGTTCTTTTTTGTAAACCTTATTGTATGGGCTTAACAAAACGCGCCTCAAAATAAAAAGATTTAGGGACTGAGCTTGCTAAGGAGAGAGAGACCTCTACTCTACTGTTGTTTTCGTAAACGGAGCTGCAGGTTAGAATAGAGCAAGAAATATTTGATTTGCATGCTTCATTGGTATAGAGCTACAAAGTAATAAATAGAGCGCAGAGACATACCATAAACCTGTTATTGGTTTAGGGCCAATGACGTTGAAATGGTACACAACAAATACAAAAGTATTAAGAAATTAAAATATAGAGAATGTGTACCTTAGACATGGAAGTATATGTTATGGAGCATCCATCTGAGATTGTACTTCGACCTTAAGTTTAGAAGTAGTTTTATATAGTAGATGTCAAAAAATAAATATCCTGCTAGAAATGAGGTATATGTGTTAAATGAGTGCTCTGAACCGAACTCGATATAACGTATCTGTAATGTGCAGGCCGAATTGGAGTTAGCTCATTTGCGTGAAGATGATGCACGCCAATGTAACCAAGAATTTGTAGAGGACTTTGATAGGATGAGAAAGGCAAATGAAGACAGAGAAGATTAATATGTAAAGGCACACTTCAAATTTATTGACGTAACACAGACTGCTATCGACCTTGCTCAGCAGATCGAAGAAAATGATGTTGATATTTAGAAAGGGCAAAAGGATCTCGTGGAGTTAAAAGAACATGCAGCAAAGCTCAAAAGCTAGAATCAGACGTTGATGACAAAGAATATGGAGGCTGACATGACCCGTTACCATATACAGGTGCTAGAAAAATTGAAGGAAGGATTAAATTGTTTGGTGGCCGATTTGAAGAATGATTTGATCAAGAAAATGAAAAATCAGGAGCGAATTCAAACTGATCTAGTGAACAGTAGGAGCGAGCTGGAGCGATTGATGAAGAGAATGGCTGATAAAGATAATGAGCTGAAGAGAGCTCGAGATGATCTATTTGTATCAGAAGTTACAGTTGAACATTTGTACACATCTTTACCTGCCAAAGATATAAAATTTCGGACGGTGCAATGTAAGTGTGATGAGTTAAACAAAAGAGTGGCGCAATTGAAGACTGAATTGGCGCAGGCCAATTCAAGTGGCAGACACGCTGAGGCTAGAGAACTCTCGAGGAAGAATTAAAATGATGCCAAGGTTTCCCTTGTACCAGGAAATATAGTCAGCCTATCAGCTCAAATAAGAGAATTGGAGGGAGATGTCGCTCGAATTCAAGGTCATGTGCGAAAAGGAGTTGAGCGGTTAAGAGAATGCAAAAAGGAAGCTGGATGTTGCTCTTTCCAAGGATCAAGGGCTTGAGTGGGCTATCATTGGGAAATGGATTTTGATACAGTAGAAAGACGAGTTGTTACAAAAATTTCTGGTTGTGGAAGATTTAAAAAGAGAGATTGAGGCACTTCATTCCCAGGTGGCGGATTTGGAGGCAATTAATCAAGCTGAATTAGCTAATGCTGACAGTAAATCAGAAGAAAACATTATTTTCATAGATCGAGTAGATAGAGAAATAACATGGCTAAAAGAACAGTATGTAAGGTCGGAAGAACACCTTCAGAAGGCTAGAGCAAATTTCTCTAGGTCGGTTGTAACCGAGGAATCGCACTAAGAATTGTGGAGGACGGTCATTACCTATTTTATAGGGGAGGTAAAAAGGCTTGAGTCAGAAAGAGATACCTTGTTTAATAGTTTGTCATACAAGGGATATATTTGCAGAGCTGACATAGATCGAGGAAATTGTATCCATTCTATGGAAATGGATTAAAGCCCTCGACCTACTAAATTAATAGATCATGGCAAGAATGTTTGGACTGCTCGAGCTCAAGAATTTATGGCTGATCGACCTTTTGTTGTAGAGGAAAGCGTAGCTAACATCCCAACAACATAAAAAAAATCTATTGTAGAGGCTGTATATGTCTGGTAGAGTCTTTGATTAAAAACTAGCATTACCTTTATTTTAATCACAGAGATTTAGTAAAGTCAGCCAAACCAAGTGTTATCCTTGATTTAACTGGTATGATGTCACAGCGATATTGAGGTTGATGAAAGCTACTTTTACCTTTGCTTTATCTTATGTCTGGTAGAGTCTTTGATGTTAAACAAGTATTACCTTAGTCTTAATCGTAAAGATTTAGTAGAGTCAGCCAAACCAAGTGTTCTCCTTGATTTAACTGGTATGATATCGCAGCCATATTGAGGTAGATGAAAGCTAGTTTTACCGTTGCAATATCTTATGTCTGGTAGAGTCTTTAATTAAAAATTAGTATTACATTTATTTTAATCGCAGAGAATTAGTAGAGTCAGCCAAACCAAGTGTTATCCTTGATTTAACTGGTATGATGCCACAGCCATATTGAGGTAGATAAAAGCTAATTTTACCTTTGCTTTATCTTAAGTCTGGTAGAGTCTTTGATTAAAAACTTGTATTACCTTTGTTTTAATCACAGAGATTTAGTAGAGTCAGCCAAACCAAGTGTTAACCTTGATTTAACTTGTATGATACCGCAACCATATTGTGGTAGATGAAAGCTAGTTTTAACTTTGCTTTATCTTATGTCTGGTAGAGTCTTTGATGTAAAACAAGTATTACCTTAGTCTTAATCGCAGAGATTTAGTTGAGTCAGCCAAACCAAGTGTTATCCTTGATTTAACTGGTATAGAGGTCGATTGAAAACTAGTATTATCCTTGATTTAACTGGTATATATGTATTATCTGCGAAGTAGAGAGATGTATGGGAGAAAAAACTTGTAAGTTTTATTGAATAGAAACGGATGTACATTGGATGGAGATGAAAATCATACTTTTGGAATGAAAAGGCAAAAATTGAAATAGAGTAGTTAGGGACTTAACGATAGTATCGTTTCAATCCCCTTGTGTTCTAAGGATTTGAAATGCGAACTCCTTCTGTCATGAGGTAATATGATCTCAGGCCTAAAAGACCTGTGATATGGAATGGACCTTCCCAATTGTCTACTAGTTTTTTGCATGAGACTCTTTGTGGTGTTGAGATATTTCTCTGAGGACTAGATCATCAATTTTAAAGGTACGGCTTCTGACTCATTTATTGTATGAACTGGCCAGTATATAGTGATATCGACCTAGGTTAGCGATAGTGCATTCCCTGGTTTCATCGATCCAATTGAGGATGTAAGCCAATTCAAACTCATTTTCCTCGTCTGTTAGCTCGTGATCTTTGACTGGATGGTGGAATTCAGAGGGAATGACGGCCTCAGTACCATAAGCAAGTAGGATTATAGTGTAGCCAGTCGACTGATGTAGAGTGGTATGATATGCTCATAAGGATTGGAGTGCAGCCTTTTCTTGAGTCCATCCACGATGGTTTTGTTGGTGATTTTGGCTTGGCCATTGCCTTGAGGGTAGTAGGGATTTGATGGTGAGTGGATGATATTGTGTTGATTGAGTAAACCTGTAACTTTTTCCCCAAAAAATTAGGGCCCGTTATCGATCAGAATTAGGTGGGGGCACCCAAACCGAGTGATGATGTGTTCCCAGATAAAATAGATGACCTCTTCTTCTCTGGTTCGACAAAGTAAAATTGTTTCTACCCCTTTTGTAAAATAATCGGCAGCTACGAGTAGGTGGCGGCGGTTACCTGAAGAATTATGAAATTTGCCAATAAGATGAGTGCCCATTTTTTAATGGCCAAAACACCTTACTTGCATGGAGTTCTAGCATAGGGGCATGGATCATCTATCCATATGGTTGATATGCGTCATATTTACGTGAGTACTCTTCTGCTCGCTTGCGCATGCCGGGTCAGAATATTCCTTGTATAATAGCTCTATTTTCCAGTGATCGACCTGCGGCATAGGAGCCACAAGTCACTTCATGTAAATAGTAGAGCATCTCGCCCACTTTCTATCTGGTGAGGCACATGAGGTAAGGCCCTATGACTAAGCAGCGGTATAAGGTACCATTTTGTTTAGTATAGCGCTTTTAGTTGTCTATCAGCTATCGGTATTCCTTCGGATCTGCTGGATGTGGTCCTTCGCATTTGCTGTCGAGACCGAGATAAACTAAGAAAGGCTTTTGCCAATCATCGTCTCTGCCTTTATTGCCCCCAATATTGATCATGCATACAAAAATGCAATCAATGCAGGGGGTTTAAATCACTCCGATCTGGAGGCATAGAGCATTTGTGCCCAAGACCCTGGATAGATATGCCAAGGAATCGACATTTTTGTTTTCACCTTGAGGAATATAATCAAGAGTTGCTTGCGTGAACTTGCTCATCCTATCAGCAACGAGGGCTGCGTATTCGATCATCTTGCCATTCTTCTTATATTTCTCAGAGTAATAGTGGACAATGAGTAGTGAATCTGTGTAAGCTGAGAGTTCCGAGACACCGAGCTCAAGAGCGTGGTTGAGTTCATGAATGAGAGCTTCGTACTCGGTGACATTGTTTAAGGCCTCAAAATCTAAGTAGATTGATTTCTCAATTCTTTCGTTGGAAGGGATAATCAATACGATTCCTATTCCTGACCCTGCGGGTCCTGTTGATCCATCTGTATGAAGTCTCCACCCTATCCTTATAATCTATTCAGCTCACTCGTCAAATGCTTTGGTGGGTGAATCCTCTGTAACCTCATCTGCAAGGTCAGAATCATGTTCCTCACATTCTGGATCTTCTATTGGAAAATCCGTGAGAATATCAGCAATGGCTTGACCCTTTTTGGAATGACGTTGCTTGAACTTGATATCATGTTCACCCAAACTAATTGACCACTGTTGCACTCTCCTTGATTTTTCTTTTTTGGACAGAGCCTCCCGAAGTGGGTTGATCGTCATGACTTTGATTGACTGAGCTTGGAAGTAATGCTTGAGTTTTTGTAAAGTATAAACAAGAGTGAGAAGAAGTTTCTTGATTTTAGAGTACTTCACTTCTGCTAGAGTAAGGGTTTTGTTGATGAAGTAGACTGGTTTCTCAATTTATCTTCCAAGTCGAATGAGAACCGTGCTGAGTAAAGTATCTGTAACTGCTAGGTAGATAATTAGTTCCTCATTATCTATTAGGGTACTCATAATGAGAGACTTCCCCAAGTAGGTTTTGAGATCCTGAAAAGCTGCTTCGCATTCTGATATTCATTGAACCTCAATATTTGGCAGAATGTTTCCTAATTTGGTACAATTGCAAAGTAATATGAACTGCCAACGACAGCGGTCTGAAGATTTCAAAACAAATCAATTGATAACGGCAATCTTGCCGGCAAGTTTTTGAACGTCTTGCATAATTTTTGGAGAAGGCATGTTGAGGAGAACCCGAATCTGATCTGGATCGGCCTCTATCCCCTTCTTACTGATGAGGTGGCCAAGAAATTGACCTGAATGTACTTGAAATTGATAATTATCAGGATTGAGACGCATTTAGTAAGATCAAAGAATATTAAATATTGTGTTGAGATCTAAAATGTGGTTGGTGGACTGTATGCTCTTGCATAAGAGATCGTCAGTGTAAACTTCCACGACTTTCCCAAGATGTGCTTTGAATGTAGTAGTCATCAACCGTTAATAAGTTGTACCTACATTCTTTAGTCTAAAGGGCATGACTTTGTAGTAGTAAAGTCCTCTTTCAGTAATGAAAGTGGTCTTTTCTTGATCTTCATCCAAGAGTAGAATCTGATTATATCCAGAAGCAGCGTTCTTCATAAATAGGAGTTCGTGACCTACTATGGAATCAAGGATCTTATGAATGTTAGGAAGAGGGAAACTGTCTTTTAGAGTATGTTTGCTTAAATCGGTGAAATCTACACAAACTTGGGCTTTTCCATTCTTTATTGGGATAGCAGTCATGTTGGATATCCAATCTAGATATTTGGCTTCTCGAATGAATCCCACTTTAATCAATTTCTCAATCTCCATGTTAACTTCATCTCAATGTCACTGTGATAGTCATCGCTATTTCTGCTTGGCTGCCGTGGCGTTGATGCTGATTGCCAATTTGTAACATACCTTGGCCGGATCGACCCCAGGCGTCTCTTCGAAAGACCACGCAAAAATGTTTCTATTTAGTCGTAAGAATTGAATGAGAGCATCTTATTCATGCGGAACCAGCTTAGTACCGATGAAAGTACCTCTGTTACGTCAATCAATTTTAATGTATTTTGTAGGCTCCTCCGTGGAAGGTTGATCCTCAGGGTGATCAGCTTTCTATAATTTCTATGCAATATATCTGTCAGAGGTATCTAGAATAGCAAAACGGTATTTTTCCAAGCTTGAGAAAACTTTTGACTACCCCAGATCTCATAGATACCATCGTTGTATTTGAAGCGAAGTACTTGATGATGGGTCGGAGCGATTACTTCCATGTTATGAATCTAGCAATGCCCATAATCCAAAGATAATGAGATTTGACATTAATCACATAGAAGATGACGCCAATTGAGGCTAGTCCTGCTATAATAGGTAAGATGATCTTGCCTACTGGCTCTTCTTTAGAACCATTGAATCCACTGATATCAGTGTCGCTTTGAATAACTTAATCGGCCAATCCCATTTGGTCGATGGTGCTCTGAAAAAGAATATCAATACCGCAACCAGTACCGATCATCATTGTGTGCATGATAAACTTCTTCATCTTGAGCATTATGACTAATGCATCATGATGTGGGAATTTGATTTAGCTAGTGTCGTAATCTTTAAATGTGATCCTGAGCGGGTGATTGCTCGATTCAGGCAAAAGTTTGGCTTCTTTGTCTTTGAGGTGTGAGATCACAGTATTCAGACAGTCTCCTACGCTTGAATCTATTAGATTTGGCAATCTTATTGATTTTGATCATGTTACTGTGGCGCATATGGTAGAGATGCTTCTCCTCAGCCTGATCTTCGACCTAGACAACTTCAAGCTGCATCTTATAGCTGTCATCCTTGTATGACTCCAGGTCAACAATATATTCAAACATCTGTCCCTCCTTGAAAATGTATTTGAGCAACCTCTGTAAAGCATAACAATTGTCAGTAGAATGATGGTTTACCTTATGATGTATGCAGTATGGTCAGTTCTTGATTGGCTCCAATGGTTGGAAAAGACGGTAGAGCTTATCCTTTGAGAGGATTAGAAAATTGTAGAGATCCGAGCATTCATCTTTGGGAGGACCGGTTTGGCTTTTGAACCGCCTTTCTAAGGGTTATCAGTATTTCCCTTAATGCGTTTTTGGTCACCGTGATCCTCCTTTGGTTAAGTGTTTCGATCATTAGATGGACATTTCTGGGTAAGAACAGATTTAGTTGGTTTATGCCTTTCGGTCATCATCTTTTCCAAGTCGATGTAACTATTAATTTTGGTGATCATATCCTCCAAGGTCGAAAGTTTATTGAGGAAGAGGTGCTCTTTAGCTTTGCAGTCGAGCTAGAGGGCCTGGTGAAAGCAGTAATAACTATTTTCTGATCGAGATTGTCTACTTTACATGCGAACTCTTAAAACTTCTTCGCAAAGGCCTCGAGCTTCTCTCCGTGTGACTATTTGAGACTGATAAGAGAATATAAATTTTATTCTTTATATCTGTTGTGAGCATATATCTTGTTGAATTATTTTTGCAGCTGATCGAATGTGTATATGGAGTCTTTAGGTAGAGAGTGGAACCATCGGAGCGGTTCCTCCAGCAGACTTATGGCGAACAGACTGCAGAGAATGTGATTGAGATTGGAGTATATCCTTAATGAATTACGGTACTGTTAAATGTGTTCCTTAGTATCGGTACCCTTGTATTTGCAAATTTTCAGAGTATGAAAGTCTTTCGGTATTTTCATATCGAATAGTTCTTTGGCAATTGGACTTTCTTGTAACTTGGTAAGGTCGTCGATAATGCCCAGAACTTGTGCTTTGATCAACTCCTTAATACGCTGCTCTATATGCTCTTGTGTGACATAATGACGGGTCGGTTGAGGTGTTTAACATGGTGGTTGGGGATTGTGAGTACCGGTACCTTCACTTAAACGATCTCGTGCTGGAACACAAAGTTGAGGATACTGTTCATCCTCTTGATGTATGGAACATCGGTGACCTCGGCTGATCTCAAATTAAACTTTACTGCCCAAATGAATGGAAGGTTGAGGTTCATTACAAATGAATGATCGCGATCTCGTGCTGGAGGATCCTGCTGAGTGTTCAGCAGAGCTTGGAAGGTAGTCTGCATTATTGTAATTTGATCTTCATGTCGTTTGAGCACTCTCAAATGAGCTTGTCATTCAGCGTTGAGCTCCTTCTCACGGAGCTCTCAATCGAAAGTTAATTGACGTTCAAGCTCATTATGTTTCTCTGTCTCAGTATTGTAATTTGCCTGCAGCACTGTAAGTTATTCCGGCAGAACTGAAAGATCAAGCTGGATTCCGGTTGCTGGTCGCCTGGATGTGACCATGATTGAAATTTGTAGTAGAGTGAATGAATGCCTTAAAATATCATGGAAATGATTTCTTTCCCACAGACGGTGCCAAATATAATGGCCTAATTTTGAAAGCTTGAAGTGGCTTGGAATTAGCTCTTACACCAATGCACCTGTGAAAAATCTAATAAAAAACAAGAAATGACATAGGTAATTTAGCGTGGAAAACCTCTGAATAGATAAAAATCCATGACCTCGAGTTAAAGATTTTTCTAATAGTGACTTTTATTGCTTGAGGCTGATATCTTATTACAAGTGATCTCTTGACTTAGAAATCCTTGATCTTGTGAATAAGAAGTTTGAAGTTCTGGGAATCTAGAAAATATAGTTTTCTTGGTAATTTCTTGCATATTTTCCTGGTCCTTGTCTCTTCTGGAACTTCTTCTTTATATAGGCCTTCTTCATAGTTCTTCATCGTGCTAAAGCACATTTTCTGAATAATGCGGTTAATGGCGATTGACTGAGTAACTGTTGAGTTCGTGAGAGACTGGTGGCTTTGACTTATTCAGATTTTTCTATTTGAGCTCGACCTTGATTTTTCATTAATTCGTGAAGTAAGTGGTAATGGTGACAGGAAAAGTCATATGGAGAATGCGTGAGTCTGATACAGAGGTAGTTTGAACTGGAGACAACATGATAAGGTAAAATCGATGGGTAGGCCCCTACAGTGCACTATACACAATGCTAAGAATGCCATAGCAGAATGGTGTAGATGAATGGCATAATCGTACTTTAATGGAAATGGGTAGGAGTGTGATAAGTAATTCAACTTAACCCATATCATTATTGATTGTAACACTAAAGACCGCTATGCATTTATTAAATAGGTTTCCTAGTAAGGCAGTTCTGAAAACTCCATTCGATCTTTGGACTGGAAGGAAACCTAGTTTAAAACATCATCATGTTTGGGAATGTACAGCAGAGGCTAGACTTTACAATCCACAAGAAAATAAATTAGACCTTAAAACTATCAGTGAGTTCTTTATTGGTTATCCTAATAAATCTAAAAGGTATAAGTTTTACTGTCCTACCCATAGTACGAGAATTGTTGAGACCGGTAATGTAAGATTCCTTAAAAATGGTGAAGTTAGTTGGTGTAGTGAATCACAAAATGTTGTTATTAAGGAAGTTAGAGTGCAAGTCCCAATACCTATAACTTTTAATCCTGTTGCAGTTCTAACCAAGCAACAACTGGGCAATCAACCACTCCATAATGTGATTATTACCAATAAACCAATAATAGAGGTACCACAAGAAATAGTACCACGCCGATCCCAACCAGAAAGAGATCTGTTATTCGGATGACTTTGTGGTATACTTACAAGAATCTAAATTTGACATAGGGACTATTAAGGATCCAGTTTTATTTTCCCAAGCCATGGATAGTAATAATTCTACTAAATGGATTGATGCTATGAAAGAAGAGTTGAAATCAATGGAACAAAATAAAGTTTGGGATCTCGTTGAATTGCCAAAAGAATACAAGAAAGTTGGTTGTAAATGAGTCTTTAAGACCAAGCACGATAATAATGGCAATATCAAATGATATAAAGTCTGACTTGTGGCCAATGGTTTTACTCAGAAAGAAGACATTGATTACAATGAGACTTTCTCACTTGTATTAAAGAAGGACTATCTTTGAATTATTATGGCATTGGTGGCACATTATGATTTGGAGTTACACCAAATAGATGTAAAAACAACTTTTCTGAATGAGAGTTTAGATGAAAAAGTCTATATGAATCTACTTAAAGGTTTCTCCGACGAGGGAAAGAAAATATGGTTTGTAAGCTTAAGAAATCAATATTTGGTCTAAATCAAGCTTCCCGTCAATGGTACATTAAGTTTCACGATACCATTGCTCCTTTTGGCTTAAAGGAAAACATTGTTGATCGATGTATATACCTTTAGGTCAGTGGGAGTAATTTTATATTTTTGGTTTTGTATATTGATGATATCTTACTTCCTACTAATGATTTTGGTCTGCTTTACCAGACTAAGAAGTTTATCTCTAAGAACTTTGAAATGAAAGATTTAGGTGAGGCATCTTACATGATTGGTATCAAAATCTATCGAGACGGAGCATGAGGAGTATTTGAGCTATATCAGAAAGCCTATATCAAAAAAAAATTAGAAACATTCGGTATGGAAAATTGTTCAGCTAGTGATGCATCAATTCGGAAAGGTGATAAATTTAGTCTTATACAATGCCCAAAGACTAATTGGGAACATAAATTGATGGAAAAGATTATGTACGCATCTCTGTTGGAAGTCTAATGTATGCACATACACCTACTAAACCGGACATAAGCTTTGTTGCTGGTATGCTGGGTAGATATCAAATAGATCCAGGGATGGACCATTGGAAAGCAGCAAAAAAAGTTATGAGGTACTTGCAAGGAATGAAAGATTACATGCTTACATTTAGGAGGTCTGATCATTTAGAAGTGATCGATTACTCAGACTCAAATTTTGCTAGATACCCTAATAGTAGGAAGTCTACTTTTGGTTATGTCTTCTAATTTGGCTGAAGGGGCAATTTCATGGAAAAGTGCAAAACAAGATAGTATTTCTTCATCTACTATGGAGGCTGAGTTTGTGGCATGCTATGAGGCCACAAATCATGGTTTATGGTTGCAAAATTTATCTCAGGACTTGGAGTTGACGACTCCATTTCTGAGCCCTTGAGAATTTATTGTGATAATACCGCAGTAGTAATTTTCTCCAAGAATGATATATATTCTAATGGTGTTAAGCACATGGAGATAAAATATTTATCAGTCAAGGAGTCTGTTCAAAAACAACGAGTATTTATAGAACACATAAAAACAATGCCTATGGTTGTAGATCCATTGACTAAGGGATTACTGTCAAAGACATTTAAGGAACATGTTCAGAGTATGGGTCTTGGGCGGATTCTATGATATTTTTTTATAGTTATGGATTTTTTAGTTTGATTATTTTCTTTAGACATCTTATTGAGATCTAATTATAGTATGTTTTTGATATTTTCCTGTTTACCATTATGTGTACACATATATGTGATTGGATGAATGATAACAGGAAAGTCTTTTGACAAGACATTATTGATGGACCTTTTATAGCCCTATTTGTTCATGCCTATAAACCTAACTTATGAGCCAAGTTTAATAGTTCATTAATGTTGTAGTACATGGAAGGAAATGTGTCGCATAATTGCATAAGATTGCCATGACTCACTTTACTAAATTGTTTAATTTTAGTATTATGATAACCAATAAAGATAGTATGACTTGAATATAATTTAAATCGGGCATGTGTCAGTTATTTAATTGTTTAGCCCATTTTTAGTTAAAATTTTTGCAAACTTAAGTTTTATCGAGTATGATTTTCAAACCTACTTCATATGGACTAAGTGGGAGAATGTAAGACTTATTATGGCCCACATGAGTAAGGGTCTAAGTCGTAATAGCAAACTAATCCTATTGGTTAATGAGGTTAGGGTTTCCTACAGCTCTCTATTTTGATTTAAAGTAGTTCTGATTGAATAGGAAACTAGGTCTTCTCCTTTCCTATATAAGTGTACCTAGCCTATTAACTAAAGTACTATCTCAAAGGAAAGGTTAAGTGAGAGAAAACCTAGTTGTCACCGCTCGCTGCCGCCGACGAACACAAAGGACATACCTCAATCAATCAAGCAATGGATCAAGGTATGTGAATATATTTCCGCATTATTATTTATCATGATTATCATATTAATCCCTAGGTCCTTATAGATCTATTCATTTTTATAGATCTTATCATGTTTAATATTTTGTTGTTGGGACCCATTTTACGTTGACTACCAAAGATTATCACCGACTTGTTCTCTAGATTGTTACTGATCAGCTAAACTGCTTTACTTTTATAAGAAATTGCTACCTTGTGTGTAAGTATGTGGACTATTAAAGACAAGGCAGTAAAGGTGGAGAGCATTAAATAACTCAAGGCTTTATAATATTTAAAGTTCAAGATTTGTAGCAGTAAGGAAAAAGCCATTCAAATTCTAAGGATTGGACTTCGAAATGTTGGATTGTATTAAGGCTTTGATCGTAGGTCTGTTATTGCCTTTCAATTTTTCAAGTTGACATCATAGTACATCATCAATAACGAAGCATAATAACCACTATAAGCATGGATTTTGAGGTGCTGCAAAATTCTGTGGGATGCACATATTTTTTTCATAAAAAAAAGGGAAAAAAGACAAACAAACATTAGAGTAGAAATTATTTTATTCTTTTCTTTCTTCTTCGTCATAAGAGAGAATTGTAGTGAGGAAACCTTATATTCTTGAGCACTGAGTTTGTAATTAAGGTAAGGAAAACAATTGTAATTTTTCTGCACGGGATTTATTGGAACCCACATTTGGGGAGGACCTCTCTACAACGCCTACTTGAGCTAGAGGCCCTAGGGGTGCCATCTCAACGGTTTTACCGGGGTAAACAACGAGCCCCTAAAAAGGCTGCCCCGCATGTACACTCTACCACCATACCCTCCTGTAAAGCAGTAAATGTTTGTTAATGTGATTGATGATTGCGCAATTTAAAATTCAACGTTAGTAAAATGGCATACAAAAAAAGGGATTTCATCACCCATGTGTGGCACCGCACACTAGGACTCTGGGAGGTCATGACCCAGTTTAACATTTTCAGAACAAGGCATTGACTTTAAAGCAAACTAAGATTAAGCCATAAAATACATAGATAGACAAAAAGGCTTATAGAGCTCAGACCGGAAGCATTAGATACGTGCTCATTAAGACCTCTAGTAGTGGCTACATTTGTTTAGAAGAAGTACGTTCACTGGCATAACTAGTGTGGAAAGGTGAGTCTAAGTAGTTTGCTTCACCTTCCTGCACAGGTACTTCTAGGTGATTAGAACTGCACAGTAGTTATTGCTAAAATGAGTATACTCAACTCAGCGTGTAAACCGATCCACTGTCAAGAATAGGAGCAATCGAACCTTGAGACCGGGTTCACAACTTGACCTTAATAAGGCCTATCTGAAAAGGTTGTTGTGTATATTTTTGTGGACCTCATTCTTGTGTGACCATCATAGCGCGCACATCTATGAGTGTATGAAAGAATGGTTTCGAGGGCCTAGGTGTCGTCTTGAAAGGCTTAGAGAATCTGATTTCATAGATATTCCGATCTACTTCGAGGTAGGGGAGTCAACCCAGCTGGAGATTCTAATCTCCTTTAATACAAAAGATTGTACGAACCTTACCCGTAGGAAACTTTTCCCTGTTGAGGGTAAGTTAGAAACCTTTGATTTACCCGTCTCTCTCCACTGAGACTTAATCCGAGTCTAATTTCCTCATTCACTCCGTCTAGTGTTCCACCTCAATCATTTGAGATGGGAGATGCCAATGATAATGAGAATGGTCAGGGACCCGTATGAATTCCTCATAATGATCACATGTTCCCAAAAATGACAGATTGTACCTCTTACATTGTTTTACCTCCTACCACTGGGAAATTTGAATTTAGGATTACGCTCATTAATTCATTGCCAAAATTCTTTGGAGGAAAAAATGAGAACCCATACACTCATGTTAGGAATTTTGATGACTTAATGTTCCTCCAAAAGTATAGGAATGAGAACGCAATGGAGGCCATAAAACTTGCGTTGTTTCCCTTTTCTTTACTAGGTAAAGCTAAGAGCTGGCTTTAAGCTCTACGGCCAAAATCAATTACCAGTTTTAAGATGCTTACTGAAGCCTTTTACAAGAATTTTTTCTCTCTTGAGACAACTGGGACCCTCCGTAGGGCCATTATTAGGATTAGCCAACTTCATGGAGAAAGCTTAAAGGATTATCTTGAGAGATATAAGAGACTAATCCTACAATGCCATGATCAATGAATCGACTCATGTGTGTCCTAACTAGAAATATTTATGATGGATTAGATGTCGAAACCAAGAGAACTGCAAAATCTTTTTTCTTAAGAAAATTCAATGATAAGGATGATGTAGAGGGCTTGGACTTCTTAGAATAGATGGCTAAAAATTACAAACCTGGGAAACCATACATGAGAGAAACTTATATGCAAGAAAATAGGAGTAATGCCTTTGGAGTTGGATCTAACTCCAATTTGGAAGCTGCACTGACAATGATCCTGCATAAGATATGTTGGACAATATGCTCAGGATTGCCCTTTGATTCACAAAATTAGGGGAATTAGGAAGGATCAGGTCAATATGTTTCATCAAAAACCTTCCTCTTTTCCTTATAACCAGTCACATCATCAAGGGAATTCATCAAGAAGGAATAATTCGAATAACAATTCTGGTAGACCAAATTACCAAGGGAGTAATTCAAATCAAAATCAAGGTGGTGCATCATTTAATCCCAATCACTAACCTTTTAAGCAAAATACTCCATACATTGCTCCTCAGAATAGGAAACCATCTTCAGATGATGGTATCCAAGCCCTATTGTAATCTAAACCATCTTCAACGTAGTCCTCTCCTCCCCATTTCACCAAACTCAAAGCCCTAACAAGTTCATCTCTCTCATTTTCTAAAGCGTAATTAAGCAGGTCTTCTCTCTCTCTCTCTCTCTCTGCGTGTGTGGGTGTTGTGGTGTTGTTTGGGTTTTGATCTAATGCCCTTCTTCACCAACTCCAATACCGATAATGAGCAAATTCTGATTTATTAGACTAATTTATATTAAGTTTTTGTGTGTTGTGATGCGATGATGAACAAATTTCGAGTTATTATCGACTAATTTTTATTTGGGTTTCCTTGGTACAAAATCCTTGATGGAGACACATTGGCATTAGTGTTATTGGGTTGAGCAATTGTGCATTCTATGATACCGATGGAGACACATTGAAATCAAGTTATCATTGTTGTTTTGGTACGACATCTTTTTTTTTAATCTCTCTCTCTCAATATCTGATTTAATCTCTCACTATGTTTTGATTAATCTTTTTTCATTGTAGAATAGAAGTCTTCAATATAATGTTTTAGTTGATTTTCTATTACTTGTACTTATGCAGGAATCGTTCTCTGCCGAGGCAAAAATCACGAGGTAAATTTAAATCCTGTAAATCATTTTTATCAATCACTACTAGTATAATACTTGCAGTTTCGTCTACTAAATAGTATATAGAGTTATGAAATTTAGTTGCACCAGCAAGGTAAAAGTTTGCAACCCTCATTGATATTGAACGTATGATGATATTAGGGATGTAACAACGTAAAATTAGGGATGTAGTAACGAGATCCATTGATAGAAGGCTGAGTTGGTTAGCCTGTAAGGGGAAACCCCTACCACTCTCTAGTATTGGTGTCTACTGTGAGAAGCCATCTTCACATACACTAGGAGGACATTAGGCTGGGTTTCCCACTTCTTGAAGTGATAGCAACGACGGGGTCTAAAAGGCAGGCTAGTTGTGGTCTATAAGCATAGGAGCGGTGGAGCCTTTGATGAAATAGGAGGAGGTTGGGGTCTAAAATGCGGGCTAGTTGTGGTCTATAAGCATAGGAGCGGTGGGTTGCGTAGCTAGAGCCTTTGATGAAATAGGAAGAGGCTTTTCGTTCCTGCAAAATCTGATGACGTTACTGAGAACCCCACTTTAGTTTCATGGGTTTAATTATGTTACTAGTGATTCAACAACCACCAAGGAGGAGAAAGGTAAAGGAATTAATGGAAGCTTAAGCTTGAATAGAACCAGCTCAAGATTGTGAGGCTTTTAGGTATCTTTTAGATGGACAATTTTTTTCTTTTGATGATTAGATAGACGCAGGTTCTTCTATTTTTTCTGTAATCTATAACCAACATTAGATCGACGGACATTCTAAAGCCGGGAATATAAGAAGAGCAGACGAACTAATGAGTCGAATGCTAAAAGATTGTCCAGTCTTTTGCACGCTTGCTTTAAGAACAAATAAATAGCGAGAATGAGGCATAATCTTATACTAGTTAGATGGTGAATTACCGTAAATGATGAAGTCATTTTATAATATTTAAGATTGTAAAATGTGAAGATGAATTGTAAATACAGTACATGCTAAATTTATGCTACATGACATATTTATGTGTGTTTATGTTAAGATAATCATGTCCTAAAGTGTGGGTTTGTTCTTTTTGTTTATCAGGACTTTTGTTTGTTTGAGGTGCAGAAAGCTTGCATTCGGATTAATCATTTTTCGGCAAAAGAACTTGTGGATAGAAGGCGATTTATTGTAAAGCTTCATCTCTCTTTCTCTCAATTATATTGTCCAAATATTGATCTCAATGATAGTATTATTCGAATTTAGATGTGCTTTTTAAGTACTAGGTACACTGTAATCTTTATAGGGTATAATATATGTCTACATTGTAAGTCTGAGGTGTTCAGTTAAAATGGTCCCACCCTACAACTATTCCGTCATATAGTTACCCCAACTAGATTGGGCATAGTATCGTAAGCCACAGGAAGGGTAGCTGAGCTTGAGGAGCAACTAGCAGTAATGAATAGGAAGATGGAAGATATGGCCAGTTTGATTTCAAAGTTGATTTCTAACCAGGCAAGTCTTTCATGTTGGCACCATATTAATTGAGTACACAAAATGTTTCTTCTTTATATTTCCATGTCTTTCGTGTGAACCATAGGGGCGGAGTGCGGGAGATGACCAAACCCTACACACACTTGATTCCTACCTCCCCCAAGAGAATTCTAATGTGAGTACAAAGTGATTACCTTTTGAAACAAAGGTGTTTTTTCACATGTTTCTCATATATTCATTTGCAATTTTACAGGCGCGTAGTGTAGTAGATGATGAAGTGTTACAAGCTCAAACGTCTACCCCCCAGGTAAATCTAATATAGTGCATATTCATACGAAAAAATAAAGATATATAAGAATGTAAAATTTATCTATAACTTCAAGTATAATCATGATTTATTTTATAGGTACAACGTAAAAGGAAGTCCAAAGACTCTGTTTGCATGTTGTTACATTTGCGCTCGAGGCTTGTAGTTGCTCATGGACAGTTGGTGTCAGATGATCCTAAATGCATGATGCATAATAAAGTTCTTGGACCTAATGCGGTCAAAGTTTCTGTCACAAGGGCCATACTACCTGCAACCCCATTATGGAGATTGACAGATGATGCGGATACAATTGGTGAAGCTTTAAATGGGTTTATCGCATGGCCCAAAGACCGCATCGTTATGAAGGATGATTGATTCAGGTATAATACATTCTAGCTTAATCATTTGCATAATTATGAGATTGTTACTGCCAATTGTACGTACATATGATATATTGAATTCAACCATACAGCTTGTTATAGTACCCACTTATTTGATGTAAGTACGTACCCAAAGCACCCCTATCATTGTACCTGAATAGGCTTCCAATCCTTATTAGATGTAAGTATGTACCCAAAGCACCCATCATTGTACCTGAATAGGCTTCTAATCCTTGTTGCACCTGGTTACCCATAGATTATCCATTAAAGTACACTTTGACCTCATTGTGATTTGGCAGATCCTAATAAGAACTTTTTACATTTGACTATTTAACCTGCTTACATTTGAATTTCAGTGCTTTAAGAGGTTTGTTTTTTTACTCCAAATTCCCTTATAATTTAAATTTCGAGTCGATTCCATGAATAGGAGAAGATGTAGACTTTAAGTTCCATGAGTAGTGGTAGTGGTAGTGGTAGTGGTAGTGGTAGTAGCAGTAGTAGTAGTGGTAGTAGTAGCGGTAGTAGTAGTAGTAGTAGTAGCGGTAGTAGTAGCGGTAGTAGTAGCGGTGGTAGTAGTAGTAGTAGTAGTAGTAGCAGCGGTAGTAGTAGTAGCGGTAGTAGTAGCGGTAGACTTGGATATAGCTTTCCTCCTCTGCCCAAGCATATACTGGTACATATGTGGACTGCCTGGGACATAGATTCCAAGAGCAATAATCATATATACCATAGAAGTAATCAAAACCAAAATTCCATTTGTTTGTGCAATACTTTTCAGATACCAAAAAGGTACTGTACCTGAGCCACAAGTGCCTAGAAGGTGTAAAACCTAGTGCTTTCTTTAGACCGAAGAAAGAGTATCGAATAATCTCTGTGATAGACCAACTGATGACCATAAAGCTAACAAGCATGCTCGTCCACGTCTTGGGAAAGCTCCATAAGATTCCCCATGTAACGTACAATCTTGAACCAATTTGAGGCAATGTTGCCGATATTAGAGATCTTACCAAACCTACAAGACCGTGAAGAATCTCCAAAATCGTGGTGGATTGAGCGAGTTGCAGAGGTCTTTCAACTGTATCATAAACCTGCTCATGCCTAGATTCCTTCAAAGTTTGACAGTAAAATACAGAACCTGACACCATCCAACAAAGACTGTCCAATTGTATCTCACAGGGCTTCGTGGGCAATGGCAGCCACCTATAAGTAATATAAGGGTTCAATATCCAAGCAATTTGGACTTAACTTCGGTTGAAATTTCTATGAACAGTTTGGAACAATCTTTGCAAGATGAGGCTGTGATTGAGAAGGATAGTATAGAAGTTGAAAGATCTATGCTTGAATTAGTTCTTTCGTTAAATGTTGACAGTCTACCCCTTTGTGCTGATGAACCTTCTTCACTTATTTCTTTTGATACAACAGAACCTCCTGTTTAAATAAATATTGTAAGACAACCATCTCCCCCACCTGTTCTGGCAGATGTACAAGATTTGATTCCTTCAACGTCTCCCCAAGTTACTGAGTCTGGATATGGTTTGGAGAATGTGTTACCGGATGAACTTGCCCGCACCAAGTCCCCATTTCAATTGCACATATCTACTGCAATGATGGAGACTTTCTTGAGACTGGCTAGTTCGAATACGGATAAAAACTTAGAAAGCTATGGTATACTTGCAGGTTCACTTAAAAACAGATGTTTTTACGTGACAGCTCTGATTATACCAAAACAGGAATCAACATCGGACTCGTGCCAGGCAACGAATGAAGAAAAAATATTTGATGTCCAGGATAAGCAATCTCTTTTTCCTCTTGGATGGATTCACACACATCCTTTCATTTCATGTCCTCTATTGATGTCACAATTTTGGCATCCATATTTTTACTGTGTCCACCTCATATACATATTTGACATCCATATTTTTACTGTGTCCACCTCATATCCATATTTGAAAAAACTTTGCCTCCAATTGTTTGTGCAACCACTTTTGCACCTCCATTTGCAGCTTGAGTGTTTCCGTAAGTTGTATCCCTCTGCATGCAAAAAAAGTTAGAACTGGATATTGGATGGTATGGATTAGCTAATATAATATATTACTATGTCCACCTCATATCCATAGAACTACACAAGTGCCACGGGTACTTACAAGGCATACTTGTGGTTCCAAGTCAACATTAGAGGATTGTCTTGGTACATTTACATACTTGAATATAAAATTCTGAGGTATTTAAATACTTGAAAAATATGGATGTCACAATTTAGATTTCCGTCCTGCCTGACCATATGTCCTTCTCTCCTTCTTCTTGTCATCTCCCAATCTCTATGTTTATCTCCGAGGGAGTTTCACCCAACGGGATTACTAGTTTATCACCATTTGTCACACAAGGGTGGCTTCATGACTTGGTGGAAGGCGTAAAAAAAACACTACTATTGATATGCAGACTGAAGGCTAATTCTATTCATTATAATAAAGCAAGTAATAAATTTTGCTAAAATCTGGAAAAGGGACGATAAAATAAAAATATCCAAAACATACAAAATTAGAATTATATAGTTCTTTGATCTACAAACAAATCAAATACAATACATAAACGAGGAGAACTAAACAGTACTAACACAGAGGATCATAAACCATGGCCTGAAACGAAACAGCTTCAAATTGATACTTGTCAGTTACAAAACTTCCTGACAATGTATTGAAGTCCTTCACCAGGAAATTTGGGCTCAATGAATTCAAAATTTGATGTGTGAGCACCATCTCTGGTACATTAGGTGTGGGGCCCATGTTTACACGCTGCTTCTTAGGAAACACATCACTTCTTGGGCTCTCTGATAAGCATCCAGAATCTGGAGTGAGAGGCTCATGGCAGGATGAGAAAGACTCATTGCCAAGAGATACTCTTGCCTGTGGAACGTTTTTTCTCGCCCTTGTCTTGAATGGGTAACTCTGAGATTGGAGCAGGAGTTGATGGATCATTCTTGTTATCAGATTCCTGGATCACCAAAGTGGGTGCTTCGGGTACATCTCCACTAAGCCGCTGCTGTTCTTCAATGATTTTCTTAAGGTACTTGCCTTGGGCTTCTATCCGTAACTGCAGTTGCCTCTGGATCTATGGAAAAAATATATCAATAACACGATGGAAGTTCAAAGATTCACAATATATAGATGCGTAAAGTACAAATTGAGATAGCCTGGAAAGGAAACCTAGAATTACCAACTAACATAATTCAGTATATCTTAACAGACAATCCCTATATTCTGTATATATAATAGTACATGGCATTGACATGACACCAAACAACGTCTTAGTTTGATAGCTGAAGCATTAAGTTAAGCATAAGTATTATCACAAGAAGCTTAAAACTTAGTATAAATGTGAAGGGAAAAAACTTTGCCTCCAATTGTTCGTGCAACCGCTTTTGCACCTCCATTTGTAGCTTGAGTGCTTCTGTAATTTGTATCCCTCTGCATACAAAAAAACTTAGAACTGAAGATTGGATGGTATGGATTAGCTAATCTAATATATTACTGTGTCCAACTCATATCCATAGAACTACACAAGTGCCACGGGTACTTACAAGGCATACTTGTGGTTCCAAGTCAACATACAATTTGCTGTATTCATTGTATGATGAAGAAAATATATACGCAGGTAAGCAATAGTCTGCTATTGGAAGAAGTATACAAAATTCTTTTATGTGAAAATAAGGTAGAGTCGTCTGAGAAATGATAAGAAACCCGCCATTACAGAGCTCTCTCTCTTGATCTCAGATTTAGAATTTGTTTGTTTTATAGATCAAAGAGAGAGCATTTAATTTATTTAGGTAAACAGATTCAACTCTGCTTTGAGAGTTTGTAATTCCTAGGTTGAGTTGTACAAAGAGCCTCTTGATATATAGTATAGATGTGTCTGATATATCCTTGAGAATTGCATATTTCATATTCTCTATGGCTGGCTGTATTATTTTCATCATATCTGCATCTGTTTCTTGCTTTCCATATAGAGTTACATATGGAGAAAACTGTTGAATTAGATTTAAGGAATTATTATATATACTTAAATTACTAAGACTCTTTTTTCTTACATTTTACGTAGTTTACGGAGCTGGCATTGCAGTTGAGTTAGATGACTTCCTTCATAGTTTGGTCATTGGTATCGAAGCCAAATGTTTCTCTTTTCTTTTTCTTTTTCTTTTATGTTCTTTTTTTTATGAAGACCTTAATTTGATGGCATAACGTTGTTTGTTTAATCCTAGAATATCAACTTTTATTGTATGAATCTTTTTCTTGTAGTTAATGGATTGCCCTTTTAATTCATGTTTTATTAATTAATATTACTAAATATGATTGCTATTTCTCGTGTGTTTTTGAAAGTGTTGTAACTGCTTTGTATCACTAATTTGAATGTGTTGTAACTTGTAAGTCCTTTGCAATACTAATTTGTTGGGCAACAATAGCATTTGAAGATGCTATGTGATTTAAAAATGATAGCTTTGTTGAAAATAGATAGCATATACCCACTGCTATGTTCAGGGAGTAACAGTGTTGAACTAATGCTATGGTTTACAAAAAGCACAACTTTCAGTGAATGCTATGGTTGAAACAACAAGAGCATTTAACTGGTGCGTTGGTTGAGAGAAAGCATAACATTCAGAGAATGCCATGGTTGAGGCAATAATAACATTTTTTTCGAGTTATGGTAGAGAAAACACAGCTTTAGGCAAACGCCATCTTAGACATAACAGATAACACTCCACAACCGCTATGGATGAGCTACGACAACATCAAACGAATGTTATTAAGCAGTATTTGATAGCATTTAGAGAATGCTATACTTTTATGGTTTTCGCAAAAATGCTATTATAAAAAGCATAGCATTGCATATAGGAGCATTTGAAAAGCGCTATTATAGCTTTCGATAGCATTTTTCGAATGCTGTCGTATCCTATTTTTCTTGTAGTGAATAGAGACATCAATTGCTCAGCTAACATCTGAGTTAAGTACTATAGACAAAGGTATGTTTCCAAGTCAAACCCAACCCAATCTGAAGGATCTAACCGAGAGTTTACACCGTTATCAGACAAATGTGGTAATCACACTTAGAAGTGGAAAAACTATAGACAACAAAGTTAGGATGCCTAAGGACGAATCACGTGAAAGACCTAATCCTAGTACTGAGAAAGTTATAGAAGGCGAATAACCTATGTGTGAAGAAACACCTTTTGTTGAAGAAGTGATCGGGCAGGTCCTACTAAGTGAGAAGATTATCAAAAATGATCCACCTAGAATTCCTATAACACCTTTTCCCCTGCGGCTTTTAGTCAATAGGAATAACATTCCCGATGAAGAGGTAAAGGAGATGTTCAAGAATCTTAAGATCATTATTCCTTTCCTTGATGCATTACGGTAGATTCCTTCGTATAGAAAACATCTCAAGGACCTCTACATGTTCAAGAAACATATGAATGTTTCCAAAAATCTTTCAATGTCCATGATAGCAAAAATGCTATTCAATTGGATGCTCAGGTTAGCTCTATAATTTTGAACAAAGCACCCATGAAATACAAAGATCTAGGAATACCGACAATTTCTTATCATATAGGGACAAATCGCATCGGAAAAGCCTTACTTTATCTAGGCGCTAGTGTCAACTTGATCCCTTATTCCGTATTTGAGCAGCTAGGTCTAGAAGGACTAAATTATATGCATTGAACCTTGTAACTAGCGGATCAATCTATTAGAATTCCTAAAGGAGTTGTGATGAATGTACTTGTCCAGGTTGACAATTTTTTTTATCCCGTGGACTTCATGGTCCTTGACACAAACCCAGTATAAGACCTAGTGAGATATATGCGATCCTTGGCCGACCTGTCTTGCCCACTGCTAATACGCTGATCAATTACCGTAGCGGAGCTATGAAGTTGACTTATGAGAATAAGACCATCAATTTAAATATCTTCAATGCAACTCATACTCTATTTGAAGATGAAACCGATGAGTGTAACATACTTGCTACTATTGTAAACAATACATTTTATAATTCCAATCCTAAGGACCCGTTAGAAGCTTGCCTTGCTTTTGGATAGGATTTAAACGCTGTAATGGCGTATTTCCGTAAGCTAGAGATGGCTTGGAATTAACTCTTACACCAATGTTCCTGTGACAAAAATTAATGTAGAGTAAAAAATGACACAGGTGATTTAGCGTAAAAAACCTTTGAATAGGTGAAAAACTACGACCACAATAACTTTTATTGCTTAAGGCTGATATTTTATTACAAGTGATCTCTCGAACTATAAATGCTTAATCGTGTAAATAAGAAATTTGGTGTTTGAGAATCTAGAAAATCTAGTTTTCTTGATGATTTCTCGTATCTTTTTCTAGTTCTTACTCCCAAAAATTAATGTAGAGCAAGAAATAACACAGGTGATTTAGTGCATAAAATCTTTGAATAGGTAAAAAACCACGACCTCGAGTTAAAAGTTTTAGTAACAATAACTTTATTGCTTGAGGCTGATATCTTATTACAAGTGATCTCTCGAACTAGAAATACTTGATCTTGTAAATAAGAAATTTGGTATTTGAGAATCTAGAAAATCTAGTTTTCTTGGTGATTTCTCATATCTTTTTCTAGTCTTTGTCTCTTATGGAACTTTTTCCTTATATAGGCCTTGCCTGCAGTTCGTTATCATACTGAAATATGTTCTTTAAATAATGAGGTAAGTGGTGGTTAACTAGGTAACTGATGAGCTTGGGAGAGACAGGTATATTTAACTTGTTCATGTTTTTCTGACGTGCTCGATCCACGTTCTTCATTAGTTTGAGGACTAGGTGGCACTGTTAATTATTCATGTCACGTGTAAAATGTGTGAGTCTGATATGGAGGTAGTTCAAATTGATAGTAGTTTGAATTGAGTTAGATCAACGTATAGGTCCCTACAATTACACCCTCGCAACTAAAGTCACGAGTAGCTTTGGTTGAGAAAGAATTTGTAGAGTTGTGGTGTTGGAAGGTAAAAATAAATGATGCATTTAATGTTGATTTGACTATATTGGAAATGGGCATTTGTTTTATATGGTGGGATGTATCCGTATTAAATAATGATTAGAAGTATTGATCTACGCGACGCTCGGGGTTGTGAGAGCAGCTTTGTTTTCAATGATGACTGCCTTGGAAATGTACCTATGCATTAAATATGAGGGTTATATAAATTGTACATGTACCATGGAATCTGGCCAAGTACTCTATTGTTTGAAAAATTCTTTGTAATCTTTGAGTATTAATGGTGAAAATCCGAAGGATGGTGTATGAAGAGAGGATTACAAGAAAAATGTAGAGATTCAAACTGAAATACTTCAGGGATCAGTCTATAGAGATGTCCACCCCCACTCCCATTCTACCGACGTATTAGGGTATGTCGGAAGAAGAAACGGCTGAAGCTAAAGAAGATTTTTACTGTATGGGGATAATTTACTACGTTGTCTTGACAGGCGAGCAACGTTGGAGGTGTCTCCGCATCCTTGCGAAGGATAAGGCTAAGGAGACAGGCGTGGGGATCGGTGTAATTGTGAGGCAATATCGTCGATATCTTGAATAGAATAGGATTCAAAGGGAGGACCCTCTTCATCTCTACTAACTCTCTGATGGTAGTAGTTATAGAAAGGCAATGGTGGCAGTAGAGAAGGGAGACGGAGAATGGAATTTATGCCCCTGTACAATCATCATTTATTGGCTCTAAGAAGTCTTTCTGTTTGAAGAGTTGGTTCAAGCACTGACTTTTTCTCTTCCATAGTTTCGATTTGAAGTTTGGTTTTGTGCCTAAACTTCGAACAAACTCGGGGAATGAAGGATGTTCTATATTTTCCAATGCCTGTTTTGCTCTAGAAGATTCTCAAAGTGAAACATCACTAAAGACATATGAACTGAAGGATTTGTTGTTTTTAGAGTACCTAAAGGACTTGTTATCTGTAAAGTACCTAAAAGACTTGTTAACTGTAAAGTACCTGAAAGACTTATTATCTGTGAAGTACCTGTAAGACTTGTTATCTGTAAAGCACCTGTAATTTATATTCGAGCTTATTAAAAAATGGTTATTCAAACTCTATTTTGATAGATAGAATTAACTCTAATGATTGAAATCGAGTTATGAGCAATTCAGATATGTATGAATAGAGGACGAAATCTAATATATATGATCAGACTAGAAAGTACATTTTAGCAATCGAGCAGTAAAAATGTATTTATAAAATAAAAGATATGTAAAAACTTGTATCAAACTGAACAACTTAGAATTATTAGGGGAGAATATTGTAGAAGATGTAGAATTTGTAGGAAAAAGAAATTCGAGCTCAGAGAGATCTCTTTTGAAATGTTGGCTTTAGGGAAAAGAAGTTCGAAAAGATGTAGGCTGAATTCACTGAGGTCGATATGGATATATAATTACAAATAATTTATGATTAGGTTATTAGGGTTTACTGTTATGGGAAAATATAATATATATACAAAATATTGGGGATTTGAAGTGATCTAGAAACTTGCATAAATAGTGAGAAATTTGTTTTGAAAAGAATGAAGAAATAGAATATGGTATGGACTCGATCTGAAAGAATTTGTTATGCGGCTGAGGGACGATTGGCGATAAAGATAGCTGAAGTGCGAGAGCAAATCTTTGGCTTACTAGATTATGATGTTGACTTGCCAGTATCGGAGTATCAATTTGAAGGCTTTAATTTGATGGGTAGGGAACTTGAGTTAGGACGTCGTTTCTACGAGGAGCTATTCCAGGAAGTGATTGTGGAGCCTTCAGCTCGAAAAGAGGTTGTGAGGCTAATTGCTGAAGAAGAGATCAAGTTGGAAGATATAAGGATTGCTAGAGGCAAACTGATTAGGTATGGCTCTCCAGGACATCTGGGATTTTTTATGTGTATTTATATGTGAGGGAGTGAATGTATGAGGTCGAATAACTTCTAAGGAAATGTAATTAGAATAAAGTTTAAATATGTCATCATTTGCTGTAAATGTTGTTTGTAACTGTTTTGAATAAAGAATTTAAATTTTGAATGTGAGAGCTTTGGAAATGACGTCAGCACTTCTATAAGTAGTGAAAGCAAGAATAGAAAAGGCAGTTAGCTTTGATTTTTTGACTCTTGTGTTAGTACAAGGAAAGTTCGATTGCATGTAAGTGTTGATCATCACAAGTGTGGGGATATCAGAGGGAGATTTGGGTAGGAGAGATGAGAATATATTAAAATATAGGGTATAGGGTAATGATGGGAAGGTATTTTTACTAAAAAGGTGCAAAGCGTCTAACATTAATTATGGAAGGGGCGCCACAGTTAGAGAGAGAAATATAAATATTGTTTCATCTTCCTCATTCAAACGTTTATCAACTTCTAAAAAATCGAAGAACAGTGGGAAAGAAAAGATAAAAAATATAAATATTGCTTCATCTTCCTCATTCAAACGTGAGAGATTAGACGAGAGTAATCGATAGTCAAGGCGGGAGAAGGCTACAGAGACAGAGTCACTAAGGTGGTTGTATATAAATGTTGTGACAGAAGGATTTGGTGCTGCTTCAGACTCATATTTAGACGTTGAAGGTTGGTAAATGATTTGTGTTTATTGTTGATGTGTTTTTGAAAGATTTTTGTGGCTTTCAAATTTTAAAAAATTATTATTTATAATAACCTATAAAAATCTGTTTGATATATGTGTATAAAAGATATGTAAATGATATACAAATATGTAAAAGATAATAATAGAATAGTTGGACCTGCATGTAGGTTGAGCGTGAGGAGTATTTGTATAGAGTCACACCTCATCTTTGGAGTTATAATTGATATAGAGACTTTGCCTATTATAGAGGCCTCGATCTCTGGTCGTTCAGCTGAGTCTGAAAATATAGTATTTGATACAGAAGATGAAGTAGGAGCTGTTCAATTTCAAGATTTCCCTAAAAAATTGGGATCATATTCTTCGAACTCTAATGTGTTTAGAGAGTTTTGTAAATCCAAAGCTCTTATAAGGGGAAGATGGGGCAACTTTGTAGAACATGCTGATAGGCAATTTAAAACCTATATTATAGAATCTAGGGAGGAACATTTCTTTCTGTTGGCTGATTTAGAGAAAGATAAATCGGATAGGGGTTAGACGAATCGATCTCCTTGGAGTATTATGATGGTAATGTCCAGGGTGACCTGGAAGAGGGCTTTTTGTGTTACCTATATCAGTTGAAGTACTGGTTGAGTCTGCCCCTTCACAATCTTATAAAGCGATAATGAATATCATTGAGGCATGTCCTGTCCAGTTGAGCGGGAACATGTGGGAGGTAATAAATATTTGTGAAAGTTTGAATAAGTTATGGGAGGAGATCGAGGTGGAGATGAGAATTTCTCCTAAAGGTGTATTACAGTTTTATGGAGTAAGAATTATTTGCAAGTGGAGGGGTATATTTTTTTGCGAGCTCATCTCGACCTCTTTTCTTTTATCTGAATTTAGCAGGTCGAATGCAGAATGATAATGTGATTTGGATGAAATGTGATTGCCTTCAAAGAGATGATAAAGAACCCATAAAACTTTGGTATAGAACTGTGAAGAAAAGTAAGTGTAATAATGTATAATATTGAACTGCTGAAATTAAATGTTGTTTTATTGTTGAAATGATGTTTTTGTTTGACAGGTCCTTAGTCGAAGGTAAAGAAGAAGAAGGCCCTGTTAGATACTGCTGCTTAAGAAGAGGTTGAGCTTGAGGTAGCGCTAAAAGACCTCGATATTAATATAAATAAATGAGCTAACAGCAGGTCTGAGAATGTTTAGAAGTCTCAAGCAACGAGACTAATGATGGGGGTTGGAAGCAACAAGAAGAGAGGAGCTGATGGAGAGAGACGAGTGGTTTTACCGAAGGCCTCTGTAGTAGATTTTGCGGATGGGTCAGAGGTTATCACATCGAGCAAGCTAGCTCGGCGTTTCTGAAGAAGAGGATGGAGATGCGCGGCTTAGCCCCTAGAACCACAGTGAATGGTGAGGTCGAGATAGAGGCAATAAATAGAATGGTAAACCCACCTTCTGAACTTGTCGGGGTAAAGGTCACAGAGAATCGACCTGATGAGAAAGACAAGCTTAGACCTGTGGAGGATAGGGTTAGGGTTGCAGCTCGTAAGGGTGTGGAGGAGATGAACAATGTTGTATGTTTGATGATTTGAATTTTTTCTACATTTTGTATGGTGATTCGAGCAAAAAATAAGTGTGATTTGTTTTTGCAGGCTGCTCGCTTGATGAAGGGGATCTGCCATGGGATGGAGGAGGAAAAATGGAGCTCGAGAGTGGAAAGGCTGAGCTCAAAATGAAGGTAGCTCGATTGAAGCCTAATTTGGTTCGGGAAGGGAAGCAACTGAATTTTGTGAAGGCTACACAAGAGGTGGAGATTAGCGAACTAACAGAAGAAGCGCAGAAGAATCTGGATAAGGTGGTAGTCCAGTGCGATAGACTTGGGCACCACCTCCTCAAAATGGGGTACACCAAAGCTAAGGTGAATGGCATCATGGGGGGAACCTATGTTGAAGAGGAAGAGGATGAAGAGGATGGGGCTGGAGTTATAGGA
Source organism: Kingdonia uniflora (assembly GCA_014058105.1). Taxonomy (NCBI): domain Eukaryota; kingdom Viridiplantae; phylum Streptophyta; class Magnoliopsida; order Ranunculales; family Circaeasteraceae; genus Kingdonia; species Kingdonia uniflora. Next base: position 729,848 of record JACGCM010002704.1, read on the forward strand.
GGGTTGGATGGTGTATCTCCCCAAACCGAGCGAGAAAACCAAGGGGATTACAACGTGAATTCAGATAATGAGAATGGGAAGGTAGAGTAAAGATTGTCAGTTTTTTAATTGTGCGATTATGAGGGGTTTGAGAACTGTAAATGTATGGATTATTGTATGTTGTATAACTTTCTTTAAGCTAAGAGATGCTTCCAAATCTTGTTTGCAGGAACTTAAGGATATGCACCTCATAATAAAAGAATTAGAGAATAAGCTCATTAAGGAGAAAAATGCCTCAGCTTCCCTGTTGTCTTTGCAAGCGGAGCTATAGGTTAGAGAAGAGCAAGAAATATTTGACTTGTATGCTGCATTACTTTAGAGCTACAAAGTAAAAACTAGAGTATGGAGACGGACACAAAATATGTTAATAGATGTGCACTGGTACTCAACTGTGTATAGATAATATCAACGTGTTGAAAAAGTTAGAATCATAAAGAATGTGTACCTTGAAAATAGAAGTACGTGTTATTGTCATTGAACTGGGATCATACTCGACCTCAAGTTTAGAAGCAGTTTCACACAGTAGATGTCAAAATATAGAAATTTGTTAGAAGATTCCAGTATCATAATTTTATATAATGGCTGAATGTTTTTGAATCAAACTTGATGTATTGTATCTGTGATGTGTAGGTCGAACTAGAGTCAGCTCGCTTGAGTGAAGAAGAGACATGCCAATATAACCAAGAGTTAGTGACGGAGTTCGATAAAATGAGAGAGGCAAATGAAGATAGTAGGGATCAACACGTAAAAGTATATTTCAAGTTCGTCGAGGCAACACAAACTGTTGATGACCTCACTCAGAAGATCGAGGAGAAGGATGCCGAAATAACTACGGGGCAAAAAGAGCTCGTGGAGATGAAGGAAGAGACAACGAAGCTCAAAATCTGGAATGATGCATTGATGGTAAAGAGTAAGGAGGTGGACATGGCTCGATAACGTATTCAGTCGTTAGAAATGACAGAGAAAGAGTTACGCCATTTTGTGGCCAGTCTAATGGACCAAATGGTCAATAAAACGAATGAACAAGAGCAGACTCGAGCTGATTTATTGAGTTCCAAAAATGAACTGGAGTGATTGAAGAGAAAAATGATTGAGAAAGATAGCGTACTGAAGAGAGATCAAGATGACTTATCTAACTCTGAAATTACAGTTGAGCAGTTGACTACAGCTTTACCTGCTAAGGATATAAAATTTCGGTTGGTGCAAAGAAAATGTGATGAGTTGAATGAGAGGGTGGCACAATTAAAGGCTGACTTGGCTCTGGCCAATTCATGTATAAAAAATGTCGAGGCTGGTGAGCTCTCGAGAAAGAATAAAGGTGATGCCAGGGTCTTCATTATTCAAGGGAATGTGGTTAGCCTATCATCTTGAATTAGAGAGTTGGAGTGAGATATAGCCCATACTCAAGTTCATGTATAAAAAGGAAATGAGTGGTTAAGAGAGTATTAAGGTAAGTTGGATGTTGCTTATTTCAGGGAATAGGAGTTAGAGCGAGTGATTAGTTGTAAGGATATTTTAATAAGGAAAAAAAACAATTTGTTAAAGAAATCTCCTACCGGGGGAGGTGTAGATATGGGGCTTGAGGAACTTTGAGCTCTGGTGGCAGAATTGAGGATGATGAACTAGGCTGAACTAGATAAAGTAGATAAGAAGGTGAGGGAGTGTATAAATCTCATGCCCTACGCAGATAGTCGTATGGAATGGCATGAAGCACGGTATAAGAAATTGCAAGAGCGTCATCAGAAAGTTAAAGAGAATTTTTCCAAGGTACTTATGCCCGTGGTTCCCCGCTCGTAGATACTAGCAGCTGTTATCGTCTATTTTGTGGAAGAAGAGAGAAGGCTCGAGTTAGAAAGGGATACCTTGGACGACAATCTGTCAGGTATAGGTTATATTTACAAAGCTGATGTAGATCAAGGAAACTATATGAACTCCATGGAGATAGAGTTAGGTCCTTGACCTGCAGAATTTATAGAGCAAGGCAGGCTTACTATAGTTGCTCAAGCTTGAAAATTTATGGCCGATCGACCTCCTGTTATGGGGGAAAGTATAGCTGACCTCCCATCAGTAGTGAATAATCCTTAGAAGTGGCTGGTAGATGTAATCTGTAAAAGTATCTGTCGCAGACATATTGAGAGATGAAAGCTAGTTTTACCTTTAGTTTATCGTTTGTCTAGTAGAGTTCTTTGATTAAAAACTAGTATTACCTTTGTTTAAATCATAGAGTATGTATAGAGTTTGACTGAAAGAAAGTTTTACCTTTGCTTTAATCGGTATAATTGTCGCAGCCATATTAAGAGATGAAGAATAGTTTTACCTTTGCTTTATCTTATGTTTGGAAGAGTTCTTTGACTGAAAACTAGTATTACATTCGTTTTAATCGCAGAGTATGTATAGAGTTCGATTGAAGGCTAGTGCTACCTTTGATATAATCGGTATAGTTATCGTAGCCATATTGAGAGATGAAAACTAGATTTACCTTTGCTTTATCTTATATCTGGTAGAGTTCTTTGATTGAAAACTAGTATTACATTCGATTTAATCGCAGAGTATGTATAGAGTGTGATTGAAAGCTAGCTTTACCTTTACTATAATAGGTATAATTGTCCCATCCATATTGAGAGATGAAAGCTAGTTTTACCTTTGCTTTATCTTATGTCTGGTAAAGTTCTTTGATTGAAAGCTACTATTACCTTCATTTTAATCATAGAGTATATATAGAGTACGATTAAAAGCTAGTTTTATGTTTGCATTAATCGGAATAGAGGTCGATTGAAAGCTATTATTACCTTTGCTTTAATCTATGTATTATCTACGTAAGTAGACAGTAAAGTGGGAAAAAAACTTGGAAGTTTTCATTGAATAGAATTGAATGTACATCATGTGGAGATGAGATCTCACTTTTGGAATGGAATGAATGATGATGTTGAAGTGGAGAAGCGATGGACTTAACGATAGTAACGCTTAAGTCACCTAGTGTTCCATGGATTTGAGATTCAAACTCCTTTCTCCGTCATGAGATAATATGATCCCAGACCAGTTTAACCAATGATTAGGAATGGACCCTCTATTTTTCTACCAGCTTCCCGGTATGTGCCTCTTTTTTGTGTTACAGGTTTTCTTTGAGAACAAGATCGTCGATTTGGAATGTACGGCTTCAGACTCTTCTGATGTGCGAACTGACCAGCATATAGTGATATCGACCTTGGTTAGCAATAACGCATTCCCTAGTTTTATCAATCCAATTCATGTTGTAGGCCAATTCGAACTCATTCTCCACGTTTATAAGCTCGTGATCTTTGACTGGATGGTGGTATTATGTTGGAATGAGGACTTTTTTGCCATAGGCGAGGAGGAATGGGGTACAACCGGTTTATTGGCGTGGGGTGGTACAGTATGCCCATAAGACATGAAGAAGTTCTCGTATCCAGTTACCTTTTTTCTGTAATTAAAGCCTTTTCTTGAGTCTATCCACGATAGTTTTGTTGGTGAGTTCCACTTGGCCATTGCCTTGAGGGTAGTAGGGATTGGATGAGGAGTGGATGATGTTGTGTTCGTTGAGGAATGCTATGACTTTTTCACTAGCGAATTGTAGCCCATTATCGATCTGAATCAGGTGAGGGCATCCAAACCAAGTGATGATGTGTTCCCAGATAAAAGAGATGGCCTCTTCTTCTCTAGTTCGGCAAAGTAGAACTTCTTCTGCCGGGACCTATCCTGTGATCTAACATAATTCGAACTATTTCCAATTCGAAATACCGCTATATCAGACTCATTCATTTTGCATGACATAAACAGTCAGCATTGACACCTACACCACGAACTAATGAAGAACATGGGTCGAGCACAACAGGAAAGTATGAAGTCAAAGACACCTATCTCTCACAACCTCAGTAATTATTCAGTAAACCACCACTTACCACATTGTTCGGAGAATGTGCTTCAGCGCAATAAAGAACTGTGGACAAGGCCTATATGCAGAAAAAGTTCCAGAAGAGACAAGGACCAAAAAAATATACGATAAATCACCAAGAAAATCATATTTTCTAGATTTTCAAACACCAAAATTCTATTACAAGATCAAGTATTCTAGTGGCAGCGAGATGTATGAGAGAAAACTTGATAATGTTTCATTAAATAGAACAAATGCTAAATTGGATAGAGATAAAAATCATACTTTTGGAATGGAAAGCCCGAGAAAGTAAAATCAGAGTAGTGATGGACTTAACGATAGAATACCATTTCAGTCGCGGCCTAGTGTTTCCAAGGACTTGAAAATGTGACGATTCCCTCGATCTTAAGAAGGTATATGATCCCAGGAACGAATGAGACTTGTGATAAGGATTGGACCCTTTACAATTGTCTAAACAACACCACACACTTCGCAGCGATGAGGTTCTTTACGCGATGTTGAGCGTATTTCTCTAAGGAGGAGATTCATCGATTTGCGAAGGTAACGGCATTCTGACTACATTGACTGATACGAACTAGCCCAGCATAGGTGATATCGACTAGGTTAGTGATGGCGCCGGTTCCTATTTTAGCGTCAATTGAGGTACAAGCCAATTTAACTCATGGGTCCCATTGTCAGACTATCTCATGATCTTGATGCGATGAGGGTATTCGGAAGGGAATGACAAATCAATGCCGGGGGGGGTTTCGGGGCATGTGTAGGCCGGAGAATAGAGCCTGCACCAGTCATTGTCGTGCAGTGGTCGACCGATAGCCATAAGACAACAGGAGTCCAAAGCCCCAATTCCATTGTTTTAGAGTGTATCAATTTTCTTGATCCATTCACGGATGATTTATCTTGGTAATTGTCGCTCTGGCCAGTGCCTTTGAGGATAATAGCAGGAATTCGATGTAGGGAGTGAATGATGTTGTTGTGTACAAGAGAGGAAAGCCTACGGCATTTTCTCAACAAATTGCGGGCCCCTTTATTAATACTAATTCAGCGTGGGGTGCAACCCAATACCAGATAGTGATGATGTGTTCCCCAGATAAAAGAGATGCACCTATTCTTCCTCTAGTTAGACAGAGCTCACGAATTGCCTTCAACCTATTTGCCTAAAATAATCGCGTAGACCTACAAGTAGGTGCCGCGCCCTACTTGGACGCGTTATAAGAATTCTGTCGACAACGATCGAGTGCCGATGTTTGAATGCCCAAAACATCCTTGCTTGAATGGAGTTACGAGTTTGAGCGCAGGGGCCCATATAATTTTCCAACGTTGACACGCCTAGCAATTTATATTAGCCTACTCTTCTTCCGCTGTGCATGTTGGGCCAGATACTCCTTGTGCAATGGCTCTGGTCGTCCATGTGGATAGACCTATAGGTATGGGACCGAAACAGCCCTTCATGTAGTATTACGAGAGCCTCTCATATACGTTCTGCTTTGAAGATGGCCACATTGAGGTATAGGCCCCGATGATATGAACAACGGTATAAAGTATCATTTTGATACTAGTATGCAGCGTTAGTTCGTATTATCAACTCGTTTGCGCGCCACTTTCGCATCTGCTGGAAGTTGACCTTTGTATTTGTCATTGAACCGAGAAAACTAAGAAACGGTGTTTATTGACAATCGTCACACTCCCCTCGCCTCTTATCCCCCTAGTGTTGAGCGGCATATAAAAATGGATCAAGCCGTGGGGGTTTGAAATCACTCCGATCTGGAGATATCGAGCTTCCTGATGCCTAAACCCGGCTAGCATTGACACCATAAGGAATCGGCCGTCCTATTTCCCCTCGAGGATGATAATCGAGAGCTGCTGCCCACGAACTTGCTTCATACTATCTACAACGAGCCAGGTTGATGTATTTGGTCCCATCTTTCCATTCTTCTTATATGCTCGCGGGTAAGGGTGGACGAGGAGATACGATCGGTAGTAAACTGCGGTAGAGTTCTTGAGATTGCCCGGCTCAAGAGCGAGATCGAGTCTATGAATAGAGCTTCGTACTCGGTGACATTATTGGCAGCGCCTCAAAATCACGAGATTGATTTCTCAATTCTGTCGTTAGGAAGGGGTTAATCATAATGCGATTCTAATTCCTACCCCACGGCCGATCCTGTCGCCGATCAATTTCGTAAAGAGAAGTCTTCATCCTTTATTTAGCCAATTTTTTCAGATTCTCGTCAAAGCCCTTTATAGGGGGGGACATCTGTCAATTCCTCATATAAGCTGTAAGGATCGAATAGAAATCCTCCCACTCGGATCCTCCACTCGCAAAATTTAAAATGCAAATCGGCAACGCCCCTCCTGACCCTATTTCAGAATGACATTAGTCAAACTGGATATCATGTTCTCCTAAAATAAGCTGACACTATCGTACTCATTTGATTATCTTTTTTGACAGAAACCTCCCGAAGGAGGCCAGTTGTCTGCTTCATGACTTTGACGGAATGAACTTGACAAGTAGTGTTTAAGTTGCTGTGAAGTATAAACAAGAGTGAGAAGAAGTCTTTTTCAGATTTTAGAGCCGTACCTCGTTTCTGATGGAGTGAAGACGTTTTGCACCTGATGAAGCAGACTTGTTTTTTAATCTTTCCCTTCAAGTTGAATAGCACCGCAGTGGAGTAAATTATCTGTTACTGTTAGGTAGATAATCAGTTTCTCATTATCTATGGAGTAAGGTGCTCATGATAGCGGAGATTTCCCTCAATAGGTTTTGAGATCCTGAAAAAGCTACTTGCCAAGTTCTGCATGTCTTTTATTGAACCTCTACATTTAGTGGAACTTTTCATTGGTTGGGTACAACAACAGGAGTATAAGATCAGCCATATGACAGCGGTCTCGAAGATTTCAAAATGAAACGCCAGCTTAATAGCTGGCCAATCCTTGTCGTAAGTTTCTAAACCCATTTTTATCGCTTTCGAGATGGCACTATTGAGAAGAGCCAGAACTCTGATCTGGATTGCCCTGCAATCTCCTTCTTGCCCTAATGCAAGCGTGGCCTAAAAATCAACCTAAAATGATACTCGGAATTGACACTTATTAGGATGGGGACGCCGGATCATCATGGCCCAAGATCGAATGAATGTTGAATATTGTGTTGAGATCTGAGATGGGGTTGATGAACTGCATGCGTCTTTCATAAGAGATCGTCAATGTAGAATTCATGACATATTTCCCGAGATGTGCCTTTTGAACATTGTAGTCACTCAACGGGTTGCATAAGTACACTATATCTTTTAAGTCACAAAAGGCGACTGACTTGTGTCTAACAGTAAAGTCCCTTTCAGTGATGAAAAGTGCGTTTTATTGATCTTCATCAAGAGTTGAATATTTATTATATCCAAAGCAACTCCATCAGATAACACAAAATATAGGAGTTTGTGACCTGCAATAATAATTAAGGATCGATTAATGTTGGAGAAGAGAGAAATTGTACCTTTGGCAGTATGTTTGTTCTAGATCGCGTGAATGAAATCCTTACACAAACTCAGACTTTTATATATCTTCTTTGGCGACATCGACGATTGTTTAGAGATACCAATAAGGATATTGGCTTCGTGACGAATCCCACTTTGATCAATCTCGTCGATTCATCCATGTTAACTCATCTGAAGTCTTGGTGATAAGAGGGACGACTATTTTTGTTTGAAAAACTAATGACGTTGATTGCTTGATGAAAATTAGTGAACATTGCACTTGGGCTGGTTGACCCCCAGGCATACTCATAGAAAGGCAGGGCCATAGCAAAAACGTCTCAATTTAGTCCTCAGAAATTAATGGGAGTATCTTTTTTGTAGCTGAACCGGCCCTAGTAGTACGAAAGTATCTCTCAGGTTTATCAATGATAACGTTGATAGATTGGTAGCGGCTTCTCCATGGAAGGATGAATAATCGGCCGACGGTGAATTAACTTTATGTAACTTGCCTATGCCAGCATACCTGCCAGATGTATATAAAAATCCGCTAGCACAGTGAGAGAGACAGTATTTTAATAATGTTCGCGGAAAGATTTTCAATAACATGAGGCTCCATACGATACCTGCATTGTGTTTGAAGACAGAGCTACTTGAGATAGAGTAGAGGCGATAGCTTCCTGTATGAAATCCAGCAGACGCGACCCGTAATCCGAAAGATAACGACGATTTAGGCGTGATCAGTAGAAGATGAAGTTAATAGTGCCGTTGAGTCCTTGCAATAATGGGTCTTCCCCACGCGCCTCCTTCTTAGAACAATTGAAACCACTGAATACCGGCGTCCTTCTTGAATATCTTGAACTCCGCCTACCGATCATCAAACCTATATGCCAGGTCGATAGTGCTCTAAATGAGAATATCAATACCTGGTGCCAGTTACTCGATTTTATCTTGTTGTGCCATGAGAAATTTTCCTTCATCCAGGCATTATTAACAATGCCATCATGATTGTGCGAAACGTTGACATGGCAGTAGTATCATAATCCTTAATGACTATACCGGCAGCCAGGCGATTGCTGACACAGGCAGATATTTGGATTCTTTGGTGTGGTGCGAACGATCGCTAGCATTCTGAACAGTCTACTGCATTGAATCTATTGGACGTTGCGTGATCTGATTGATCTCGATCATTGTCATTATATGGCCCCCCCACATATGCCCCCAAGAGATGCCTTACCTCACCTTGATCTTTGACCTGGACAATGTAAGTTGTTTACTTATAGCTACCATCATTGTTATGACTCCAGAACGGTCGAAAATATATTCAACAACCAGTCCCTCCTTGGAAAGTATTCGAGCACAACCTCTCTAAAGCATAGAAATTGTCAGTGAGAATGATGCGTTTACCTTATGATGCACTAGTAGGGTCTGCCGTTCTAGCATTGGTTCAATGGATTTAGGAAAGACGATCATAAAGCTTATCTTTGAGGAGGATTGCCGCAAAGAATTAGTGGGAGATTCGCCAACATTCATCTTGTGCCGAGCGACTGGTTTTCTTTGACTTGTGACCCACCTTTCGAGGGAGTTGCGTGGCTTACCTTGGTGCGCCTTGAGGTTCATCCTGCATCTCCCTTTGCGTTTAGTCTTCTCGATCCTGTAGATAGACCTTCTGTGCAGTAATGGATCGATTTAATAGATTTAATAGCCTTTAGGACATCAGTCCTTTCCAGGTCGAGCCGTGGTAACTAGTGACATTGGTGATCATATCCTCTCAAGGTTACGGTTTGTTGAGGAAGACGGTTCCTCTTTAGGCTTTGCAATCGAGTAGGAATGCTTGTTGGTAAAAACAGGGTAAATGCTATGTTCTGATGAGATTGCTCCACTTTACGCGGTGAGCTCCCCGCAAAAACTTCTTCGTAAAAAGCACTCGACCTTCTCTCCTTATGACTGTTTTAAAACTGATAGAGAATATAAATAGTTATCCATTATTTATCTATGCTGTGAGCATAATGTCTTGAGAACTGGATCAACAGCTAGTTCAAGGGTGTATATGGAAGTCATCAGGTAAAGAGCTAGAACTATCACAGAGAGTGGTTCATTCCTGTTAGCTGTGGCAAACAGACGACAGATTGATGTGCGTTGAGATTGGAGTAAACCCAATGAATCACGGTATTGTTGACTGTACTCCTTTAGATCACGGTACCTTGTTCAGCATGCAAATTTTTTGAGTATGGAGAAACTTCTGCGAATTTCCATATCGAATAAGTTCCTTGGCACATCAGTTTTCTTTGCATAACTTGCAGCTAGGTCAATCGGTAGAGTACCACAGGAACTTGCTGCTCTCGATCTTTTAGCAATCCTTAATAACTTAGGTCCATATGTTCTCTTGCTGCTACATAATTACGTATCAATTCAGGACTTCTTGACGAGGAGGTTAGGATAGAGTTACCTGATACCTACCATTTAAATGATCTTCATGTTGGATCTCGAGGTAGGACGTTGATGTCCTCCTCTTGACGCCTATGGAATATCGGTGACACTCGGATAGCCTTATACAGAAAAAAATCTCACAACCCAAAGAATTGAAGCGTGACAGAACGTTATTCTAAATATTTCTGGAAAATGCTTTGTTTAGTGGCCCCTTTAGGTCCCATCTTTTACAGCCGATGAAACTCGGGATGCGCTGTCGCCGAGCATCTTATCGCAATCTCGTATTCGGCGGAGCCTGCTTCCAGTGTTTCGTGACCAGATCTTGCCAAGGCGTCTGCACTATGATCATTTGATCTTACATGGCGCCGGTTCGCAGCAATGTCAAACGAGCTTGTCGTTGGCATCAAATCCCGTTTCGCAGACCTCATTGGTTCGAGAAGTTAATTTTCATTTTAGCCTCGCTTACGTTTCTCCTTCTCAATGTTAGAGATTCGCCCGATGCTCTGATTAGTAACCTTTTTTGACCCATTTTTTTTATCGCGAATATCTTGATATCAAACAACTAAAGAAAATAATATCAATCGGATAAGCGTTGTTGTGCTCTTCTTGCGAAAGAAGAGTAGTTTGATAACAACATGACCGTTATAGGATATTACTTTAGAACCATGAGATAAGAGCAAAATTCTTTCTAGAGCAAAGACTATCACTCAGTAGTTCTTTCTCTGTGGTTATGCAATTAATGTTGCGCATAATTTAAAGTTTTACTGCGTATTATAGATGAAACCAATGCATAGCAGATGCCATTGGCACACAAAACTCGAAAGGGAGTTCGTTCCCAATTTAGACGGTTCGATGATGGGGATGAGTTTTAGACGTCTACGAGATTCTCAAAAGCATTTAGCTAATGAATCATCATAAATGGTGGGGTGTACACTGCGAGGAAGATTGCTGACGGGGCGCAGCACGATTTTGACCCTATACTCCAGAACAAACACGCTGATTAAAACACACTCGACATGCCCCAATAATGAACAAACCATCCTTTATTTTTGTGGGCCATAAGATGAGGAGACTAAATATGACATTGATCTTGCGCTTTATCTACACTCGATTCCCTTTACTGCATATAAGCAGGACTCCTTATATTATGCCTTTTGTTACCGCGAAGATGACATTCTTTCCAATTTTTATAACATGATTTGTCTGTTGACACCTAGCCACGACAACAAGAAATAAGTGGTGGAGACATCTGGTCAAACGAATACTACGAAGAGGGAAGAAGTCCTTATCCATGACAAACCTCAAGACGAAATGCTCAGCCATGTCAGAGAAGATGCCTCAGACATAATCGCCTGAAAGCTTTACTTGTACTCTTAGAGCGATAGACCAATAGTGCCATAAAAGACAAGGTAAAATGGTTCTCTTCGGTCCTCTTTAGAGGATGGGGCTATTTGATCTATACCCAGACTTACCCATAAGAAAAATATTGCTATTCATAACCGGCGAGACGTTCAAGCATTGGATCCATGAATGCACGCGAAAAACATGATCTTTTGAAGTGACGAATTGAGTTTTCTATAGTCTATACACACTCGCCACCCTACCAGACATTTTTTAAGGTCATGCTGAGTGGCGAACAAGATCATTACGACATTATGCACACACAGTGATTCCAGACTTTTAATAGCAACATAAATTGCGGTCTTTAACCCATGGGCAGTCAGAAATAGCGATGAATGAGTTCAGTGTCAAGACAGTTTTCAATTAAATTCCTTCTCACAGCTCAGCCATGAGTCAGAGTGTAAGCCTTCGTTGTCTATCTCTTGATTTCTTTAGTATTGCCTCCTTGAGTTTAATCTTGTCAATGATTCACAGAGGATAATACCCTAAATATCTAAAAATATTCCCTCCAAGAGCTTCTTGTGTATTCCCTATAAATAATGCATGAATTTTCTTCCGTTTTAGCGTCTTTGACGTCTAGGATGCTATGATAGCAAGAGTCTCATTTAGGACTAGGTTAGAAGATTTAAGCATTTATCAGCGAAGATGAGTTTAAGTTATACACCTAGCGCAGGTACTTTCTCCGCTTCAGGCCTAATGATCCTCTGCGACTTTAATTACTTGTAACATTATCTTGATATAAAAATAGCGTCGGATAATGTATTCAAACATCTACATCCCTCCTAGAAAATGAATTCCAGCAACCTCTGCTAAAGCTATTATAACAGTTGGTGAGTAGAATGCAATGGCTTTACCTTGCTGACGCATGGGTCGAGCAAATTTCGATTGGTTCCCAGGGTTAACATGCGACAGGAATTTATACTTGGAGAGGATCTGACGAAAAATTGTGCGAGATTCACAAACATTCATCTTTGAGTGATGGACTGGTTTGCGGTTAATGTTCTGCCTTTCCAAGGATTGCTGGTGTTACCCTTGGCAACGCTTTTAATCAACATTGATACTATTCGGTCATGCTTCTGAGTATAGAGGGCCGCCTTCCCTAGTAGGCGATTATAGCTAATTTATGCCTTGTTTAGAATACATCCTTTTCTAGGTCAATATAACATTGACTTGAGTTATATATCCTCTAACCCGTGGTCGCAGCCAGGTTATAGTTCGAGGATGAGCCGCTCGTTCTAGCCTTTGCAGTCGAGCCTCAGAGCGCCACGATTGGTAACAGCAGAACGGGACTGCACTTTTTAATCTAGGTTTACTACTTTACACGCGAGCTCTGAAAACTTTTGTCAAAGCCTCAGCTTCTCTCCGTTGACTGTTTAGCGACTAATAAGAGAATATAAATTCTCCTCTTTGTCTTATTGTGAGATACGTACTTGATGCAATGACTTATTGCAGATGACTCGCAATATGAAGTAGGACGAATCTCAGGTAAAGGATGCGAACAACACAGAAGGGCCCTATGCCTATAGAATTAGGTTGAACTAAAAAACAGAGGATGTGTTGAGCGTTGCGAATACAACCCAATGAATCACGCTATGTAGAATGCCGCCTAATTTGGAACGGCTGCCCTGGTATATTAGGAATATTTGGTGTAAGTGGAAACCTTTCGGTTAGTTCATATCTAATAGTTCTTTAGGCAATCAGAAGTTCCTGTAACTTGGTAATGCGTCTCGGATAAGTGCCCAAACTTTGTGCTTCGATCAACTCCTTTGATGGCTGATCCATATGCTCTTATGTTCCCTGGCCATAGTGATGTGTCGGCGCTTGAGTGGCTTTACGAGGAGGCTATGCGATTATGAGTACTGAAGTACTCTTACTCTAACGATCACGTGACCTAGAATCAAGGTGGGCGCAGTTCTTCTTCCTGACATTTGAAAATTGGTGACCTGCTAGCCAGTTGGACTATGAACTTTACAACCCAAATGAAATGGAAAGTTGATTGTTCAGTACGGAATATTTATAAAAATAGCTTACTATGCACTAGCTCCTGAGGTCACAATATGTCACCGACGCAATAGGAAACAAGGAGCAGCTCTAGCCACTTGCATCGCCCTATTACTAGTTAGAGGAGCCTGTGAGTATCTGCAGAGTGGTAATCGTAGTCTGGTCATGGTATCATCTGCGTCTTCATAATAATTGAACGGTGTCACATGATCTTGGTAGACGTTGGCATTCGATGTCCTTCTCACTGAGCTTTAGCCGCTTCAAGAGTTACTGACAGTTCGAGCCTCATCTACGCTTCTCTATTTCAACGCTGGAGGTTCGCCCGTAGTTCTGTAAGTTTTTATTTCGGCTCAACCGAAAGAAGATACGAGCTAGCATTCCGGTGCGTCAATTGGCAAGTCAACATGAATTGAAATTAACTGTGAAGATGGAAATATTCCTTAGTGATACGATTCATCGTAGGAAATGTCTTCTTTCACCCTCAGACGGCGCCAAATCAACGGATAAGCGTCTATTTGTAAGCCTCGAGATGCTCAATGCTCCGGTGATAAAAACTAAATGCTGAAGTAAGAAATAATATAGGTGATTAGCATGGAAAACCTCCCGAATAGGTTTCCCCCAAAAAACTACAAGCTCAAGGTGGAGGGTTTTAGATATTTTTAGTATCTTTTTTAGTAATAGTGACTTTGATTGCTTCTCGATGACCCCGGATATACTTATTACAAGTGATGTCTCTCTAACTGAGA